>OX387628.1:1236000-2457000 GCA_947568825.1 Sphinx pinastri | reverse complement strand
CTGAGGGGGAGAGTATGTGGGACGGAGTGTACCGCGTTTTGCGGGGTACGGAGCGCCGTCGCCCTGAGTGTCTGCTGCGTGGGGGGGATGGTCATGTGTGTACACCAGCTGAGTCGGCTCAGTTGCTACTGAACGAATTTTTCCCGGAAGACGATTTCAGGCAAGACACTCGGGAGCAAGCGGAGTTGAGAGAAGCAGCTCAACCCGAAGCGTTATGGGATGAATGTGGGCCTGACGACCCGGATTTCACGGCATCTGAGCTAGAATGGGCTATGCTGTCTTTCTCACCGAAGAAGGCACCCGGGCCGGACCACCTCACTGCTGATGTGTGTACAGCGGCAATCTCTGGGGACAGAGGATGTTTTCTGGCCCTGGCGAACGCGACGCTTCGCCTGGCATATTTCCCGCGACAGTGGAAGCGGGCGGCTGTATGCGTCCTCCCTAAGCCGGGTGGTAAAGACCCTGCACAACCGCGCTCGTACCGACCTATTGGGCTGTTACCGGTTCTGGGTAAGATTATAGAAAAAATGATGGTGAACAGGATCCGGTGGCACCTTTTGCCAACCATTCATCCAAAGCAATATGGCTTTATGCCCCAGCGGGGGACGGAGGATGCCCTCTATGACCTAGTAAACCATATAAAAAAAAAACTAAATAATAAAAAGATTAACATCTTGGTGTCGCTGGACATAGAGGGCGCCTTTGATAATGCTTGGTGGCCTGTAATAAGGAAACAGATGGCTGGCCGAGGGTGCCCAAGGAACCTGTTTGCTCTAGTCAGTTCTTACCTGCAGGACCGGAGCGTAGAGGTGTTTTACGCGGGGGTGCGCCTGGAAAGGCACACGAACCGGGGATGCATTCAGGGCTCAATTGCGGGGCCTACTATGTGGAACCTGGTGCTGGATCCGCTTATTCGGGACCTATGGGGATGTGGCGTCTATTGCCAGGCGTTTGCCGACGACATTGTGCTGGTTTTCACGGGCGACCAGTTGGGGGACCTTGAGGATCAGGCGAATCGGGTGCTTGACCGTGTGTGCGAATGGGGCGCAAACAACAGGTTACGGTTTGCACCACACAAAACAAATTGTGTCGTAATAACCAGAAAGAGGTGTGTTGGTACCCCGGTGGTGCGCATGGCAGGGCAGACCTTAGCTATGGTCAAACAGGTCAAACTTCTGGGGGTCGTGTTGGACGATCGACTGAGTTTCGGGCCACACGTGGAAATGGTAAGTAAAAAAGTTATTAATTTTTTTAAGCAACTTGAGAGAGCAGCCAGAGTAACGTGGGGTCTGAATCCGGAAATTGTCCGCACGATCTATCAGGCGGTCGTGGAGCCGGTGATATTGTATGCGGCGAGCGCCTGGGTTGGTGCCGTAGGTCTGCGTTATGTGGTGGCAAGGATGCGTGCGGTACAATGCTCCTTTGCTAAAAAAATTATAAAAGCATATAGGACAGTATCGCATGTGTCTGCTATCGCTATGGCGGGTCTGATACCTATTGAGCTGCGGGTCGAGGAGGCGGCATCACTCTACCAGGTGAAACGTGGGGGCCCCCTGGAAGAACTATATGGGAAGATATTTGAAGGAAAGGTGAAACCGGGAGATATGCCGCACCCAGCCTCATGGCAGTCGATTGCGTACTCCGCGTTGGATGGGTCGGGGGTGGCCGGACTGTGCGTCTACACGGATGGGAGCAAGATAGAAGGGAAGGTTGGTGCGGCACTCTCGGTCTGGAGGGACGATGCGGAGATAAACTTCAGACTTTTTAGTCTGGAAACTTACTGCACCGTTTTTCAGGCCGAGATGTTTGCGATCTTGAAGGCGACGGAGTTAGTGGAATTATATAAAGAACAAGTGGTCAACATTCTTACAGATAGCAGGTCATCTGTTGACCTACTGCAGAGTATATGCACCACTAGCCCCGTTGCCAGCAAGATTAAACACAATATCCGAAAACTGGCTTCTGCGGGTGTGGATGTACGGATGTTTTGGCTGCGGGCTCATGTTGGTATCCCTGGCAACGAGCGTGCAGATGAGCTAGCAAAGCGTGCGGCCAGGAACGGGAATACTGTTGTTGATTACGACAGATTTACGCTAGCATGCGCTAGGGGTATTATCAGGGATAGAAGTTTGTGCAGGTGGCGGGAGGAATATGAAAGTATTCCTTCTGACAAGACAATCAAGATATTCTTCCCTGATGCCCTCTCTGCGTATGCGTATGCGAGGCTGTCGAAACCCAATGCGCTGATGAGTCAGATTCTGACGGGACATGGTGGAACGGGACAGTACCTCCATAGGTTTGGGCTCCGCGATAATGCATGGTGTACATGTGAATCAGAGGTTGTGCAGGATGTCGTCCACGTTCTGGCTGAATGTCCACGTTACTGCCTGGCTCGTTATCAGTTAGAATGCGAGACGAACACTGTCGTTGTTCCGGCAAACTTTCCTTATCTAATTAGCTCCAAAGATACAAAGAATTTTTTTTTTAAATATTGCAAAATAATAATGCTGAAGGTTTGCCGGGAGAACGGTAGCACGGCGACATGGTCTCTGGACTAAAAAAAAAAGAAAGGAGAAATTAAATGTAATAATTCTTAATCTTTAATCTAATAATTAAATCATCTCAATAACGTAATATTTATATATATAGTATAAATAATTGTGTGTGTAGTTATAAATAATTTAATTAATTATTAATTATATTGAACTGTTAGCAATTAAGTAATTAATTAATAAATATTAATGATACAAGGTCCCTTGACAATTTCAAGGGGATTCATGTTAAATAAATAAAAAAAAAAAAAAAAAAAAAACTATATAAGTGGAGTTTTGGCGGGAACTTGGAAGTGTCATGAGGTGCTCTTGTTTTAATTCATTATTTTGGTGATATTTAGTGTTATATTGCATAATTATGGTGGTATATTATCCAATATACTTCTATTAAAGAGCTCAAATGAAGTGAATTGAAATAATTGTGCTAATCAAGTGTTTTTTTTTTGTTGCTGCCAAAACTCCTCGATAAAGTCTTGGTAAGGTAGCCACTGCTTTACTTCGACATACTACAGATAATAAAATAGACAAACCAAACTTGACATTGGCAAAATGTGCACACAAATGCCAAAAAAAAAAACTATGTAAGTGCACGTGCGTAGTTGTGCGGGAACGTTGTGTCACACCATGCCTCACATATAATAAGCGATGTACGCCTTTGTTTATTCAGTATGTCTGAAAAAATATTACTATTACCATCTAAGTACGCTGCTGTGTATTAACGTACTCTGAAGGTTTGATTAATTATATACCTAGACAGACATTGAACGTTTCAAACGCGTCGAAAAAACTAGAGGCCAATTGTTCCCCGCTAAATGAGGTCGAGTGAATTATTTTTTGTTGGTTTTCATGGATATAATTATGTCCCCGTTTTAATAAAAACCATGTAATAACTGGTATCATTATGCGCGCACACAAGGATACGCAGAATGATGCAGCGATAGCGTATGACACAGCTGTTACGCATACTAGCTTAAGAAAAGTTGGCCTGTTTGTTTTAGTTTCATTGCAGCGCGTCACTCTATCTAGGTATATAATTAATCGCATGCTCGCATGCTCACGCCTTTTATCCCCGAAGGGGTAGGCAGAGGTGCAACTAGTGCACCCACTTTTCGCCAAGCGTATTCCGTCCCACGATGTGATAGGGGGCGAGCCTATCGACATACCGGGCACAAATTCCAGACTCCGGGCTGATACTGAATAGAAAAATTCAATATCACTTTGCCCGACCCGGGGATCGAACCCGAGACCTCAGCCTTGCAGTCGTACCGTAATACAACTACGTCACCGAGGCAGTCCTAATATAATTAATCAAAGCTTTAAATATAAACCTATACAAGTGCGATCTCTGGAGTTTCATTACAACAAGCTCACACTCCCATACAACTAAAGCTCTACAAAGCCTATGTGTTAATCCCAGACATGATCTGCCCATGTGCCAAATTTTATCCAAATCCGTTCAGCTGTTTCTGCTTTTACTTCTAACAAACATCCGAATATTTTCACAAACTTTCGCATTTATAATATTAGTAAGATTAAAACAAAAACTTTCAGTTGAAATCCAACTTAAGGTTTGTAGTATCAAAGCAAATGTTAAATCAAACAAAATATTCTGTTGTTCAGTACCTGCTAATTAAAGCCGAGCGTTCACTGTACAAATATAGAAATCGGGCCTTATAAAAAGCGATTTTAGAAGCGGCTACGGGTTAAAGATAGATATAACCTTGAGTTGCATTTTTTTTATAGCATTGAATGACGAGACGAGCATGCCGTTCGCCTGATGGTAAGCGATACGACCACCCATAAACAGTAGCAACACCATCCAGTACCTTGATTTACAAAGTAGTGTGTGGCACTCCACTGCGCTCGTCATCCTGAGACACTTATGTCCACTGGACATAATGATTAAGATGTTAATGTTAAGTCTCATTATGTCCAGTAGTTACATTGGCTATAATGTCCTTCAAACCGAAACAGAACAGTGCATGCACACTGCTGCTTAGCGGTAGAAAACAATTTAACAAGCGTTTTAAATATCCTTCCCGGGAATATATACACCGGTACATTTATCCCTGGAAAACTCTTTCACGCGGGGGAAGCATCAAGGAAAAGTCAGTATATTATAAATGCGAAAGTAACTCATGTCTGTCAATTTCGTTTTAATGACTGAATCATTGAACCGATTTCGATAAAATTTAGTAAGGATATAGTTTGAACTTTTAGAACTATATATAGTGGGATTTTTATCTCGAAAACACGTTTTCACGGAAGGACCCGCGAGCCAAAGCCAGTTCTGCTATAAAAACTGCGTGTTTCATGGCCCCATTACCCTCCAGCGTATTATGTAGATTAGAAACTTGTTATTCGTGTCATATAGATAACAAAACAGCTATTGTTGAGTTTAATTCTATTATAACACTGAAATACGAAAAAAGGGGAAGATATTACTTTAAGAACACAATGGTTTTCGAAACAATAACAAAGTTTTCTCTCATGCAATTGTGTAAAAACTTTTAAGTAAGATTAATTTATTGTCGTCGTTAAAACAATTATTTTAATTGTTTTAAGTTTTTTGTGGTGAGTGGACAGGCAAATAATACTGGTGGTAGGTCTCTCGTATGCCAGGGGCCACCTGGGTAGGTACTACCGCAATGTCTATTTCTACCGCCAAGCAGCAAAGTGCATGGACTGTTGTGTTCCGGTTTGAAGGACATTATAGTCAGCGTTATTACTGGGCATTATTTGACTTACCATCTTATGTCTCAGGGTGACGAGCGCAGTTGAGTGCCACGCAGTACTTTGTAATTCAGAGTTCTGTGTGGCGTTGCTACGGTTTATGGGCAGTCGTATCGCTTACCATCAGGCGAGCGGCATGCTCGTCCCGTCATTTAACTGCAATAAAAAAATTAATGTATCTCTCCCTTCATTCCATTGGTATACGTCTCGATTGACGCACTTGTATCTAGATGTTAACGTATATTTTCGTATCGCCCGCATACGAGAAAAGCGACCTGCTGTATGTGTGATTCATGAAGATAATTTAAAGTTAGCTATATTGGGATATTTATGTATATTATAGCTGTCGTGTGTAATGGTCTTTAAGTATATGATAACTATAGTTCGGACAAACTAAGCTGGCCGGTATGACAATTCATTTTTTTTCCCGACGCGATAACTATGTGAGAACGTCTACCCAAAAAATTCAAAACCGTGTCATGTCATACCGGCCATATTAGTTTCTTCCTACTATAACGCTACCGCGAATTCATAACCATATTGATTCCATTTCTCATTACCGATATTAATTGGAGTAAGCACGGATAGTGGATTACAAAGCATTTCCTAATGCGATGCTCAGTTGCTTCCGTATTCGAGGAATAGAATGGATATATCTTAGTAACAAGATAATGATGTTTATATGTTTGTTACACGGAAACCGCTAATCGAATTCGGATTAAATTAAATGATATACCATATCCTGGATTAAATAGGCTATATTTTATCCCGTAAAGGTACAAGGACTATTTACCGGGAAATATTTTACATGCAGACGCAACTGAGTAACGCTTAGTCTAAAATAAGATAGTATTATTATCAATCCTGGGTCCTTCTGCCGTAGCGCGAAAAAGCAACTCAGTAGCTCTGTGTTTGTGTCGAATGAGATAGCCATCTGTTGCTATTCGATACTCTATCTGGATGGCATCGCACTTACGATCAGGGGCGGTGCAGTCACTTTATATTGCATGAATAAAAATTAAAGCACGGTATAGCCATGTTCGCCATGAAAGAGCGAGCAACAGTTATTTACTTATCTACTAGCGGCCCCGACAGACCTGCCCTGCTGTCGTGCCCTAAAAAGGAAATAAAATCCTAGAACCCAAGTACAGCGCCACCTACCGGATCCAACTGTTAATCTAAACCATTCTCGAATTCACCTGAAGACACACAAAAAATGACATTACAATCGGTACAGCCGTTTAGGAGTTCAGTGACATACACGAGCACAGAAAAATTATAAACTTATATAAAGATATGCGAACTATTTTAGACATAGACTTAAAAAATACTTTTTAGCCAATATTAGAATAATCCATATCAAAATAATATAATACCGTACTTCATACCTTTTAAACAAAAATGTCGACACATCGAGCACATCAAAATAATTACATCAAATGACACCGCGAAATGATTTTGTAATTCTCATGAAATATGCATGCTCCTTGCACTTGGAAATCAACGCGCGCGAAATAACCAAACGGCAAATATTTAGATAAATGTTGTACTTATGTAAAAAAGGGGTTGACATTACTAGAAATATTTACTTGGTAACATGTTATGCATTTTGAATTTTTTTGAGATAATAATATGGCTAATAAAATTTCACATAGTGGTTAGAACTGTCAAAACAAACACAGCAAATATACATCACGCGTTCAACACCGAAGGGGTAGACAGAGATACCACCAGGGCACCCACTTTTCACCATGTTTCGTCCCATGATGAGATAGAGGGCGAGCCTATCCGCCCTATCGGACATGAATTCCAGACTGATACTGCAAATAACCCAATATCACTTTGCTCGACCAAGATTTGAACCCGGGACCTCAGAGCGCTATTCCGCACACAATACCAATACGTCATCGAAGCAGTCATATAGTGCTAAGAGGTTTTTGTAGCGTCATAAGTATTTAGAAAATATTTCTCCGTCTGAACTTATGACATTTTAATAAAAAAATGAAAAGGCTTTATCAGTATTAAAATGTAGAGATGTTTTATAAAAAAAATATTGATATAATATTATAGAAGTTCACCCAATATTATCTATTATTATATTATTTTAAAACTATTCTATTGGTAATTTTCCGATATTATTATTTTAAACATTTATTTATAAAATGTTTTCTTACGTTCAACTTCTCTATTATATAAGAATTCATCTCATGGGTATGTAAGCGCTGTGGTATTTGAGAAACCTTTTACAAACATACATTACTATCACGCCTCTATCCCATAGGGGTAGGTAACTTACCAAGCTTAAAAACAATTTACATACACTCATGACTCACACCTTTAATCCCCGAAGGGGTTGGCAGAGGTGCAACTAATGCACCTACTTTTCGCCGTGCGTATTCCGTCTCATGATGTGATAGGGGGCGAGCCTATCGCCATATCGGGCACAAATTTCAGACTCCGGGCTGATACTGAATAGAAAAATCCAATATCACTTTGCCCGACCTGAGGATCGAACCCGAGATCTCGGCATTATAGCGTACTGTAATACAACTACGCCACCGAGGCAGGAGGAGGATAAAGGGCGTGAGTGTGTGTGTGTGTCTGTGTGTATATACATACATACAAACTTACGCCCTTATCCCATAGGGGTAGACAGAAACTATTGAGCGCCACATGCTATGATCTTGGCACACCTCTTTCGCTTCTTCCACATTCATAGCTCTTCTTATACATTTTTACCGGTTAAGAATACTCCTAACCTGCCTTTTTCGCTGAAGATCATTTATTTGATGAGAGTACGTTCTCCTCGGGCGTTCCTTTCCAGCCGTACCAACCACATTCACTCGTTAAATACCTTTCGTGATCCGTCATTCATCCATCCTCTCCAGGTGCCCAAACCATCTCAGCATACTTCTTTCAATCTTCATCACCACATCATCCTTCAACTTACAACGATCTCTTATCATTCTATTCCTCATGCGATCAGCGATGGGAGCTCCAGATATACTCCTTAATATAAAATAATATAATGCATAAAATCGCAGCTACGACCTTTACCATCATCTACATGCTACAATACATGTCCGCTACGGGTTTACCTTGGTACGGGCTACGGAAGTCTACGAGAGCTACGAATAGCTAACACGCTATTATGTACAAGCAATCGCTACAGTTAATTGTTTTCGACCGTTTCCAACGAATATGATAAAATTGTCGACAGCCAGATTTTAAAATCATGTAGCGATGCTGGGAGCAATGTTGAAATATACACGTTGCATTTCTCGGAAAATGTATGTTATTAAAAAATCTGCAAAATTATCTACAGTACAATCACATCAATCTTGATACCAAACATTTATAAGTCACAAAAACAAATTCGAATCCCGAAAATAAAAGGCGAAATCTGCCTTTGGACCGTCGTAGGCTCTACGGCGGTAGATGGTTGATAAGGTCCACTAAATGTCAAATCCCTAATCCGTATAAAGCTTAGAACAGAGTCAACAAGGGGATTTGTTTAATCAGGCAAAAATCGAGACCCTTTTTTATGATCCCTCCCTCGTCGGAATATGTCTTTGTAAATGTCCCTACGTAGGTTTATGGGCGCAGTTTTTTCACGTATATTAGGCTTATTAGGCTTTTCTTAATTTTTTAAGGAAAGGAAATTGGTTACCTGGTGGTAATGATCACTGGTTTCATAAAAGAAATTGCAGAAATTCGTGGAAAGAAAGTTGGGGAGGGGTGGATTTCTTGAGCCTTCAATGATGTAACGTAACTTTTTGTAAAATGTTATATAAACCTGATCGAGGCTTGTTTGAATATTATATAAAATGAAATATTATGTCATATCCAAAAATACATATAAAATTGAGTGGACGATTTTTTTAAGTTTCTTCAGCTGAAAATAGAATATTATAATTTATTACATGATTTGAAATGAAAAAAAGTAGGTAAACTTTAAATGCATATTCAACTGACTAAAACTTATATTCTAAATCAGCAAACTATGATGCTTGAATTAAAAATATCCCAATATTTAATTTTAACACCGTAGAAATATCAATTAACTAAAAAAGTACGAACGAACACAAGTCTTATCAATGATAATACATTTCATTTAGCCGAGTGCGAATGAAAGGTTGCTTGAATAATGTAACATTCTCTATACGTCGGGCTGTGACCACTCGCCATATTGAATGGCACACGCTTTACATTTGTGGTTTCAAATCAACTAAAAAAAGACACACAACACAACACAAACACTCACGCCTTTATTCCCCGAAGGGGTAGGCAGAGGCGCAACTAGTGCACCCACTTTTCGCCGTTATTCCGTCCCATGATGTGATAGGGGGCGAGCCTATCGCCATATCGGGCACTAATTCCAGACTCCGGGCTGATACTGAATAGAAAAACTCACTCACTTTGCCCGACCCGGGGATCGAACCCGAGACCTTAGCATTGCAGTCGTACCGTAATACAACTACGCCACCGAGGCAGTCTAAAAAAAAACGAATACTAAAAGTGTGATTTTAAAATAGAATTCGAATATGTGTGTGATTTTTACGCAAAAGATCGTTTTTATTGCCGTTACAAAAAACGTTGACAAAAATTATTTAGCTAGATTTGGGTGTGATTTGATTTTTAACCGACTTCCAAAAGGAGGAGGTTCTCAATTCGTGTGTTTGTATTTTTTTTTATAATGTTCGTTTCTTCTTTGTGTCTGGAACAACAAAATGCATGACTAACTTTGGCGCGCGGCTTCGCCCATGTTAAACAGTTTTTCCAGGATAAAATAGCCGCTTTATACTTTCCCGGGATAAAAAGTAGCCTAAAACCATTCCATTGAATTTAAGACCCTGGGAAGGTTTTAGCCATACCAAATTTCATCGAAATCCGTTCGGTAGTTTTTGATGTTATTACATACAGAGGCGACGGGTAACTTTGTTTTATCCTATGTAAGGATAATAATCGTGTTTTTTATGATGTGCCAAGCATAATCTTAGCTTAATTTATTGATCTTTTGCGTCGATTTCAGCATTCCATTTCCTGTTTACAGTATCCGTCTGGGCAAGTACCACTACTCAGACACCGCTACTAAATTTCTTGCATAATATAATATGACTAGCATTGCGCGCGGCTCCACCCGCGTGGAAAAGTTTTTCCGAGATAAAAAGTAGCCTATAGCACTCAGGAGTAATGTAGCTTCCTATTAATGAAAGAATTTTCAAAATCGGTCTAGTAGTTCCTGAGATTAGCGCGTTCAAACAAACAAACTCTTCAGCTTAAATATTAGTATAGATAGTATTCATTCCGTTTAAATTGCCTCCAAGCATAATTTGGTAGGGCCGTTGATTTTGGTATCAAATAATCAGTAATTAGCAGACCTTGTCATCACTAAACCACTATTAAATGATACAATAATTAATAATGAAACGCTACGTACGGTACGTTAAAATAACTAAACTATTTCCAAAAGTAAATTTTAAACATTGCACAATCTACGTTCCTTATTTGACAAATGAATCTCATTAACATAACAGTGGGATAGCAAAATGGTATCCGAGAAATGCAAATTGTTAGTTTTGACGATGCAATTTAGATTTTCCGTTCGTTTCTCTCTTTCTGCAACGTGAGGAGTGAAAGAGATAGTCGCCAACAATGGCCAGAGAGAACTAGTTAAATTCCTAATTGTTGAAATAATTCCGAGACAGATACGATAGTTTAGTGTTTATTTCTGTGTTAATATAGTCAAAGTGGTGATAGCCTAGTAAGCAGCGATAGCTTAGTTGGGAATGGAACGGACTGCCGAGACAATTTCCAGAGGTTCAAAACCCAAGGTACACACCTCTGACTTTTCGAAGTTACGTGTGTATTGTTTATGAATTATCGTTCGCTTAAGGTGAAGGAAAACATCGTGAGGAAACCTTCTTACCTAAGAATTCTCCAGAATAATTTCGAGGGTATGTGAAGTGTGGCAACCCGCACTAGGCTAGCGTGGTGAACTAAGGCATAACCCCTCTCAGTAGTAGAGGAGGCCCGTGCTCAGCAGTGGGCAGTATATAATACAGGGCTTTTGCATTGCATAGTCAAAGTAACTATATAAACGGGTTTTGAAAAAAAAACATTTATGTGTGTGTGTTTGTCGAAATAAAAACATGACACGATTTTCAAATGCATAAGCTTTTTTGCACGTCTATGAAATGTACAATGTTAAGGAATTTTACTGAGAATATGCTATATAGTTTGCGAGGTAACCAAAAGTATTGTTAATTGATATAGAGATAACTTGTATTGTTTTTATAGAATATCCACAATACTAATGTGTTGCCGGCTTTCATTTCGCTCATCGGCAACAAAAGACTAAACAAAAAATATCCTCATTCTAACCGCATTGAAGTTATACCAAACACAAGAAATAATATAAAAACAATATTAGACAGAAGCGCAACTAATGCATCCACTTTTCGCCGTGCGTAATCCGTCCCACGATGTGTTAGGAGGCGAGTCTATCGCTATATCAGGCACAAATTCCAGACTCCGGGCTGAAACTGAATAGAAAAATCTAATATCATTTTGCCCGAGTCAGGGATCGTACTCGAGACCACAGCAGTGCAGTTGTACGGTCGTACCGTAATATGTACAACTGCTCCAATGCGCTCGTCATCCTGAGACATAGGATGTTAAGTCTCATTATGTCCAGTAGTTATACTGGCTACAATGTCCTTCAAACCGAAACACAATAGTGCATGCACACTGTTGCTTGGCGGTAGAAATAGACATTGCGGTGGTACCCACCCAGACGGCCTCTTACATAATGAGAGATCTACCACCTATGTTGTTTAAAAATTACATAAGCCCATCACAAAGCCCCTTTGTCTCAACAGCGCTTAATAAAAGTCATAAAATATTAACATTACGCATTGAAGCTTTTCTTCAAATAAAGATTAATTTTCAAAACTGGCTATATCCAATAATTGGAACCTTTCGTGTTCCGGTTTTCCAATTATTATGCGGACGTACCCACCGGATGTCCGTTTATGCGTTCCTTTTGCCTTTTAATTATTTTTCGTTGCGATTTATTTAATTTAAGCACCAAATAGTGACGCAGCTTGTTTGAATTTTATCATGAATTCATTCCGTTGTTTTTGGCTCGTTTCAGGTGTTGTTAATTAAATAATTCAGCTTTAATGAACATAATAAAATCGACATGTTCCTTCCTTAGCAATATGAAAAACAGCTTCTGGAATCTGTAACGACTAAAATTACTTTGTTTTAATAGAACAGTAATAATCTAACTGTGACCCTTGAATATTTGATGGTTAGCCGGAATTAAAATAAGATCACCGGGAACAAGGCCTTTATGATTTTTTATAACTCGGTGATTTATGTTTATAGATTTTTTATAAAAAAAATATCGCCGAAACAAATAAAAAAAAATCGACGAACAGATAACCTCCATGGAGTCAGTTAAAAAAATTAACTATCGGTACTTAGGTATTTAGTTCTAATTCATATCTGTAGCAAATATAACTTTTTTTTTTTTTTATAGCATAGAATGACGAGACGAGCACGCCGTTCGCCTGATTGTAAGCGATACGACCACCCATAAACAGTAGCAACACCATCCAGCACCTTGACTTACAAAGTACTGTGTGGCATTCCACTGCGCTCGTCATCCTGAGACATAAGATGTTAAGTCTCATTATGTCCAGTAGTTATTTAACTTTGTCTATTTCCATGAGCAATTATGGACGCACTGTTGTATCTCAGTCCGAACAATGAGGACAAAATAATTGTTGAGCATTATGTTTAACACCGATAATTTCAGGGTGACGAGCGCACTACAGCACCATGCAGTAGAATATGGTAATAAAACTGCTAGATGGAGCTACTACTGCTTAATTGCAGCTCCTACCATTACATAATCAACCATCTTCCTTGTCAATTATATAAATCGCATCATCGCTTTATCCGCGAAGGGGTATGCAGAGGGTTTTTGTTTTTTTTTTTTGACATAATTTTAATCTTACTTTGACATTTTATAATACATTGTAATATTTTTATTATTTTAACAGATCGTGTTGCTGAGGCAAAATATTTTTACAGACCCCGAAACGGCCGCATAATTTATAGTCCTCGGATGACTGCCTCGGTGGAGTAGTTGTATTGCCTACGCGTTACTAGTACGATTTGCGCGCTGAGGTCCTGGGTTCGAATCCCGGATCGGGCCAAAAACATTATGCCTGGGTTTTTCTATCTTAAAAAATTACTCAGTCACAGCTCGGAGTCAGGAAGTTGGCGGTGTGATACCCCCGTGCCTCGGAAAACACGTAAAGCCGTTGGTCCTGCGCCTGATCTCTCTCCGGTCATGTCGGATTGCCGTCTCACCGGACTATGAGAGTGAAGGCATAGCGAGTTCACTTGTGTATTGCGCACACACTTGTGCACTATAATATCTCCTGCGTATCTGGCTGATCTCTGTTGAGATTAGCCGCCGTGGCCGAAATCGGGTAGGAAGGTATTATTATAATCCTCGGAAGCTCGGACCTCGATTATAGATAAGAAATAAATACAGCTAACGGACCTCTGGGCGGTATCTCTAAGTTTAATGTATACAAGGCGCCTGTGGTCAACGTATTTCAAACTAGTATAAACTTCGATTGAACTTGTCTGGCGATATATGCCCTTTAGACGATACGATTATGTCGTAAGGATCATCAGAATACGAAGATTATCTTATTTTATCTTATCTTACTAATATTATTAATGCGAAAGTTTGTGAAAATGTTTGGATATTTGGATGTTTGTTTTAGAAGTAAACCCAGAAACGAATAAACGGATTTGGATGAAATTTGGCACACCGGTAGGTCATGTCTTGGATTAACACATAGAGTACTTTTTATCTCGGTAATTTGCTCCCATGGGAAATAATAGATATTTTAATCTGATTATCTATGTAGATGGCGATGGCGTCGTACTGTTTTAGTGACTTTTGGAACGGGAAAGGCTTTTCACGCGAGTGGAGCCGAATTAACACCAAATATGGTATCAAGCTTTGATTAATTATATACCTAGATAGACACTGAATGTTTCAAACGCGTCGAAAAAAATAGAGGCCAACAATTGTCCACTAAATGAGTTCGAGTGAATTATTTTTTGTTGTTTTTCATGGATATAATTTTCTCCCCATTTTAATAGAAACCATGTAATAACTGGTATCATTATGCGCGCACACAAGGATACGCCGAATGATGCAGCGATAGCGTATGACAAAGCTGTCACGCATACTAGCTTAAGAAAATTTGGCCTGTTTGTTTTAGTTTCATTGCAGCGCGTCACTCTATCTAGGTTTATAATTTATCAAAGGTATCAAGCTTTGTATTTGTTACTATGTTATTTTACTTTTTTGACTGTCTCGGTGGCGTAGTTGTATTGTGTACGCGTTGCGAGTACGATTTGCGCGCTGAGGTCCTGGGTTCGAATCCCGGGTCGAGCAAAAAAACACATTGCGACTGGGTTTTTCCATCTTATAAATTACTCAGTCGCAGCTCGGAGTCAGGAAATTGGTGGTGTGATACCCCCGTGCCTCGGAAAGCACGTAAAGCCGTTGGTCCTGCGCCTGATCTCTCTCCGGTCATGTCGGATTGCCGTCTCACCGGACTATGAGAGTGAAGGAATAGTGAGTGCACCTGCGTATTGCGCACACACTTGTGCACTATAATATCTCCTGCGTACCTGGCTGATCTCTGTTGAGATTGGCCGCCGTGGCCGAATTCGGCTAGGAAGGGATTATTATTATTTTACTTTTAACAAATTTTGTAAACGGAGATATTTGTCTATATTTTTGCATGTTTGTTAGGAGTAAATGCCGAAGGAAAGGGATTTATTGAACTTTCCATTTCTGAAATGAAAATTTGATTTCTTATCTATCTAATATTCTCTCTCTCTCTCTTCCAAGCTATACATCTCATATGGTGGTGGGGTCAGCTTTCCTCGTTTTTCTTCTCCACTTCGCTCTATCCAATATGTCGTCTTCGGAAATTTGACATTCTCTCATATCCCTCAGCACTACATCTTTCCACCTTGTTTTCGGCCTGCCTCTGGATCTTTGACCGGGGATGGATAATTGCAGTGCTAAGTTTCCTATATAGTCATGCGGCCTCCTCTTGCCATGTCCATACCAACGCAGCCTACTCTCTTGCATTTTATCGGCGATGTCGCGCACACCCAAGCTACCTCTCACGTACTCTATCTATCTAATATTATGTTTTTTATTTTGGAAAATCATTGGTACCCAGTATGATCCTGGAATGCTACCTGAACAATCTATCTTCTATACAAAAGTTTGGTGAACTTTGGCAAACAGCAGCTGTTTACAAATTCTCCGCAGAATAACAGACTTTAAGCAACAAATTATGCAAATAACAACACAGGTTGATCAAAAATAAACAACTTCTGTTTATTTTTATAATAATATTGGGTAAACGGACTTTAATAATATTTATGTGGTATATTTAGGATCGCTATCTACTTTTGCGTTTAAATAGCGTAAAAAAATAACTACTTCAAAAAACACTACAAACCAAAAAACATCCTTATTTGAAGTCGATGCCTAACTTAAATTGAATTTTTTTTGTATATTTGTACATATATTTACTTAAATAGCTTAGCTGGAAATTATGTGTCGAATTTATTTTATAATTTATTTTTTATTTTGGGATTCACTTCATTTACCATCAATCGCAGTGAAGCCACTTTGTCGAGCCTTCAATAAAATAAATCTCAATTTACAGGAGATGATTGTTCATCTCCTGTAAATTGATATTCTATCTGAACAGTGAACACCATTTGTACTATCACGTTTAGAGCAGTCACATTATTGTACACACACACACATACTCACGCCTTTTATCCCGAAGGGGTATGCAGAGCCATAAGATGTTAAGTCTCATGATGCCCAGTCAGTGCGCTAGCTACAATCTGACTAATATTGTGTTATGGAAATGTTTATACGTTTGTTAGAAGTAAACACAGAAACAGCAGAACGGATTTGAATGAAATTTGGCGCACGAGTAGACTATGTCCTGGATTAACATATAGGCTATTGAATCCCGGTAATTTCGTCCATGGGAAATAATGGATTTTTAAATAGATGACGCTGGTGTCTAACACATGTCACTATGAATGACTATAATGTTTTAGGTACTTTTATAGCCGGGAAGGCTTTTCACGCGTGCGATACCGCGAGCAACACCACCCCCTTATTCTCTATGACAGTCTTACTGTCTTAGTTCTCGTAACGCAGCCGTGTTACGTTAACTTCGTGTAATTAGCGTTAAATGGTATTCTGTACGCCAATGTTTCTAGTGATAAACGCGATAAGTTACGTTACGTGCTTGTTACGAGTGATAAAAATAACGTGTGTCAACTTTATCCCACACCATTCCACGATGTACAGTCAGCAGCATAAGTAGATGAACAAATTCAAAATTTCAAATTGCCTACATACTTTTGTGTTCTTACTAATCTTGTTTTTCTCTTCACAAAAATAAAATAAAAGATATTTACTTTACTTCAAACGAAGAAAAAATTATTTCAGTTTAACTTAATGCGTATATAGGCGATTTGAAATTTTGATTTTGTACAGATATTTATGCTGCTGACTGTACGTCAAAAATACTTAAACACTGCCTTAGGTTAAGAACTAATTTGACCGCGGCTCTGAGTGCGTGGAGTTATTTCTTGGATTAAAGTATATATAAAGTAGCCTGTAAATTCAGTAGACTGCCTCAGTGGCGTAGTTGTATTACGATACGACTGCAGTGTTGAGATTTCGGGTTCGACTCCCGGGTCGGGTAAAGTGATATTAGGTTTTTCTACTCAGTATCAGCCCGGAGTCTAGAATTTGTGTCCAATATGGCGATAGCGTCGCCTCTATCACACCATGGGACGGAATACGCAAGGCGAAAAGTGGGTACGCTAGTTGCACCCCTGCCTACCCCTTCGGGGATAAAAGGCGTGAGTGTATGTGTGTATTAATTTAGTACATGTTTGAAAATTTTCAATCAAATACAGCAGTTACTTCTAATAAATATCCAGGTTCAAAAACATTCTCATTTGTTATAATATTACCTATATAGTATTCAGCAGTATATGGTATTCAGCCAGCTGATGGACTATTGCTGATGGTAGAATGTTTGCATCCGATAATGACCACCATATAGAAGGTATAAAATTTGCCATAAATGCCCACGCAAGAGTGTTGCGTTCCGGGATCAGCCTTTGAAAATCCGGTTCCATAAAGGCTAGCATAATAGGGTATTTCCTATATTTAAAATATTGTAAATTATTTTATATGTAACAGAAAATATTACGAAAAAGATTTTTTTCTGTAAAATTAGCATCAAAATTGGTTGAAAAATAAAGCAGTTATTCATATTTCAAATATTTTGGTGAGCAAATGTGGGGACGTGGAGGGGGTGTCGCGCTATCTCCTTCGCACACACGCAGCGTTATCGCCGGCGACTCTCGGTGACGTCACAGTGTAATATTACTGTTATTTAACAACTACCCCTTCCACCAAATTTCAAAGCTTTATAACTTACTAATTATTGCCCCAATTTTAAAAAAAAAACCGTTAGATTCATACAAAATCTATGTGGGGTGCGCCAAAAGAAGTTTTCACTTCAAAAATTGTCCTAATACCTTGTAAAATATAGACCATATTAATTATAATAGAAGTCCCATTAACAACACAAAAAATACAACAAAGCTTTATTTATATACGCAACGACAATGCTAGACGACAGCCTTATCTTTATTATAGGGTTTAAAGTCGCGTAAACATCGTAAACTTGCGCCGACGTGGATTTTAAAATAAAAAAAATGGAACATTTCACCAGAATAAGCATTTTCACGGTCTGTTGCGTGCTTCAATTTACTTTACGGGGACACTTTCCTCACACAAGTTAAGTACAAAGGTCAAGGGAGATGGGGAGCTACACATTATTGTGTTGACAGAATCTTGTTGGAACGAAATTCCTTATTGCACGTTGTGAAAGGGGGCTGGACGGAAAAGTTGTCACGACACTTTTTTCTATTATCTTACTAATATGAACCTTAAATACAATGCGTAGAAGCTATAATTCTTGAAACGAGTATATTTGTATTTATTTTATTTATTAAAGCCATTAAAACCATTTCTTACTAATCTAAAATGAACCTTAAATACATTGCGTAGAAGCTATTTCCCCAGCGTTGGCACGGCACGAGTACAAAAATAAATAAATAAAATAAAATAAAATAGTTTATTCATCACGTAGGCGAACATAATTGCACTTATGATAAGTCAAGATACATTCAATTAATAATAATAATTATTACAAAAAGTCACTTATATAACTACAGACATTTTTATAGGGAGTAAAATCAATGAAAAATAAATAATGAAGCCAAGCTCGGGCTGGCAGGAAAGAGAAGATAAAAATAAAATAAAAAAAAGAAAATCATTTTTATAATAATAAAATAATGGAAGGAACGCGTCGCGATCCTCACCGGTGAGGACACTACAGGCCCTAACCTAGCTAACCTACCAGCCTTTCACTAGCTACCTAAGCGATGACTACCCGAAGAAGAAAGGCAGAAAGAAACTCCGGGCTTACTTTTTTGTCATCATTTGTCCATTGAATCTTTATAATATTCTTTTTTTTCAAGTCTTTTGCATACAAAGTCAGATTAGTTATATAAGCTAATGCACACACATCACCGTTAAATTGAGATAATATCCAATTGAAGGAATTTAAAAAACACTAAACTCTACACCTAAAAAAAAAAAAAAATCATAATTAGAGAAGAGAACACAAATAAATAATTATAATTAAACGGTGTACAGAGTGCATACGCCTACATTTACAAACATAATTTTTGAATTTTATTTGGTTTTCGAGCAATACGCACAATTTAAATAATTTATAATTTTAAAGGCAAGCGCAACACAATGATCGGTCGGTCGTCATTAACATTAAATGATTATATATTAACGCGAGGATAATTATAATTGAGGTATATATATGAATGTCAAATAAAGATTTAATATTAATTATAATGTCAATATTGTAGATGAGTACACATGACATTTTATGCAATTATCTTCTAATATGTGTTAACATGGTTGGCCATGGTGTGCAGGACCAATTTTCCAAACTGTCTGATCATCAAGGTAATCCGATACATTATAATACCCCTTAGACATTAACTCGCGCTTAACGTAACACTTGAATTTGTGTCCGGGTAGATTAGTTATTTCGGAGGGAAGTTTATTATAAAATTTTATTCCATTTGCTAAATATGATTTACTTGTTTTACAGAGCCTAAAATTTGGAACAACTAGTTTATTCTTATTTCTAGTGTTCAGACAGTGCAAGTCACTGTTTTTCATAAAAGTACTAAGGTTTTTGCGAACATACATAATATTCTGAAAAATGTATTCGGCCGGCAAAGTCAGTATATTGACCTCTTTAAACAGTTGTCTAAGAGAATCGCGAGAGCGAAGGTTATAAATAGCACGAATCGCTCGCTTCTGTAAGATAAAAATGGTCTGCAGATCTGCAGCAGAACCCCACAGAAGACTGCAATATGACATAATGCTGTGGAAGTAAGCAAAATATACCAACCTCGCCGTAGCCACATCAGTTAGATGTCTAATTTTCCTAATAGCAAAGACGGCAGAACTCAATTTGCTTGCAATTCTTTGAATATGGGGTCCCCATTGCAATTTATTATCGACTGAAACCCCCAGGAAGACCGAAAAGACCGAAAAGAATCGAACGTAACATTCTTTTTTAAAATTTTGTTGATTTATTCTACTTTGGTTACTGACATTTATCAATAACAAGACTAAACGTGCTTTGCTCGCGTTTAAAAATCTACTTTATGTGGTAAGCGTAAGATCTAATTTGTGTTTAGTCAATCAAAATTTGTGATAAAAATGCTATGCAATAGCTTTACCGCGGTAGTCTCCGAGTGCCACACGTATTTATTTGTTTTTTTCTCTAGAAACTTATGTATTGGAACGGCAATAGAAAAATATTTATATATTTATATATATACACACTCTGTTATATAAATAAAATTTTATTACAATTCCTTCACTAATTAATCGAAAGGAACTTCGTTCCATCCGGGTGTCCCTTGACACCTCTCATTGCTTTTTTTAATTAAAATTATAGAATTTCGCTATATTCAATCGCCGCAGTGGATTTTCGACTCAGTTTGGTAGTGCAGTAACATACATTTAATGAATATTTTCATGTCCCCTAGTTGTAAATGTCTGGCTTAACGAAAAAGTTGATAAATGTTACTGATGAGAGTAGGTATTCGATTACTAAAAGCTGGCGCGTACAACACATTCACAAGTTACGAGTGTGTACCTCTAGTCTCTGTGGATATACAAACTTCACTTGTCTTAACAACGCATTGTTTTGTCATTGTCTTAGCAACGAAGTCAAAAAAATATAACGTGATATTTTATTCCATCTATGTATCCCTCCAATTTTAATAATTTTAGACATTTTTAAACATACAGTGTAAAATTGTATCGGTGTAAGTATTCTGAACGGGCCATCTTTCGGTAATCGACCTATATTTATATAACTTGTCCTGTGCTAATCTGAGTCCTGTTTGCTTGGGATGATTCAATACAAATCTATTTCATTTCATTCCATTCCTTAGCAGCAAAAACTGTATTGTATCCACTCTATATTACAGTCAGATAAAGGTATGATAATGTTTCACAAAAATTGTGTAACTCCTAGACAATACCAAGTAGTGAACGCGTCAGAACGTGCGTTACCTCGTCTTGGTATCGCGCGTTGAAATTAGCCATTTTCCTTTGCCAAATGTCACGTGAAGTGAAAAAAGGTTCTGTCGAGTGTCTCATTATGAAACGCGATGGCGCTGATATTATGTTTCTTTGAAACTTTCAGAGATAATTAGAGGATGGATTTAAACGAGATTGTAGTTCATTTAGTATAAAGTTACTTTGATATAATTGTTTTGGATTTATTATGGAACTTATAAGATGGGATAAAAGTCAAGTGTGTGAGCGTAAAATGTTAGGTGACTACTTCGAATGTCTTGTATTTTTAATGATGAAAAATGAGCTTTTAGACCAGCTGTACTTACGCTGCGGCCCACGGGCTTTTACATGAGGCCCACCGAGCTTTTACAAGGAACTTACCTAACTTAAAAAAAATCTCACCAACACTAAAGAAACTTTTCCAAGATCACTTGAGCTGTTTGCTTATCATATAAGAATAAAATAGTTCATTTAATTGTGAATATTATTAATAAAATACTTACAATTTTAAACTTTAAT
Organism: Sphinx pinastri; assembly: GCA_947568825.1. Taxonomy (NCBI): domain Eukaryota; kingdom Metazoa; phylum Arthropoda; class Insecta; order Lepidoptera; family Sphingidae; genus Sphinx; species Sphinx pinastri. The sequence goes on along the minus strand of OX387628.1, from coordinate 2,435,343 downwards.
TACGTTTTTAGACATTTAAGTAGGTCAAGGAATTTATGTTGCGCCCCGAGGCACCATAACTAAGATGTCTTTGTGGCTTGTATAAAAAACAGTTGAGTACGACTGCTTTAGATGTACTGATAATCTATATTAATATATAAAGCTGAAGAGTTTGTTTGTTTGTTTGTTTGAACGCGCTAATCTCAGGAACTACTGGACCGATTTTGAAAATTCTTTCACTAATAGAATGCTACATTACTCCTGAGTGATATAGGCTACTTTTTATCCCGGAAAAACTTTTCCACGCGGGCGGAGCCGCGCGCAAATGCTAGTAGGAGTTAATATAATAAACGTTTCGCGACTCCACAAAGCATAACCGCACTGTGAATACTATAAATTAAATTATCATTTTACCTGAACATTACTACATGGAACCGAATTGCATGGGGACTGGGGACTTTGTTTTATAACCGTTGTCCGGTAGGCAACGGCTCCGGTAGGCCACGGCTTGGCTGTGCCTCTGGCATTGCTTTAGTCCATGGGCGGCGGATGCTGCTTACCATCAGGCGGACCGCTCGCTCGTTTGCCTACTAATGCAATAAAAAAATATGTAAGGATTATATTTAATTTAGTTCTCCATCAAGACTCAAAATAAACCAACAAACAGAAAAAAATCTCGCCTTTATGTATGCCACATTACACGATCAGACCATCAGTGATGCGACGCAGGTAAGACATGCAACCATGAACGGAGTACTAAGTGCGCATTTTAGTCGCATTTGGCGCGTATCTCCAATACGTTAAGAATAAAAATAAATAAAATCGAAGAATATTGCGTGCACAGGCCATAAACTATGATAATTGATAACTAACCCAATTAATATCACATACGCACACACACTCACGCCTATTTATCGCCTAAGAGATAGGCAGAGAAAATTTAGTACAATGGTCATGACATCACGATGAGTCAAAGTTTACGTCTCATAATAAATATTTATTAAATTGACTACGACGTACTCCTATCATGCAATAAATTTACTTGTTACTTGCTTGTTTGCAATTGACAAATCAGAACCTATTCAAACCTTGCATACAAAAAAGCTACGGACAAATATAACCGCTAGAAAAAAAACTACACTAGCCACATCCCCCCGAAATTACTAAAACTAATTACGATTACATGCCTTATAAATTCTCAAAACTAAGGCGAAACCTTCATAAATAATAAGCATTAACTTAGTCCGTAGTGACGTAAATTAACTAAGTTAACGTTACAGTGATCTCGGAACGTTACAATCTAAGTTACTAGTTCCAGTTAACTTCGCAGATGGTTTAACTTACCCCATCTGTCTATTGGACCTCATTTCTTGTATTTAAATTATAGAGATTTAAATTATAGGGTTAAGAGCGGTTTCATTTGAGCCTGTGGAGTTAGTTTAGAATAAAGTTACATAGGCAAGACTTAGGTCAACAGTTTTTTTTAATAATGAGGACAAGAGATTTGGTGAATCACATTGTATACCAGGATCTTTTACTAAGGGGCGGACGCGCCTGTATATAAATTGTTGATAGTGTGTTTTATTTTTCATGTAAAAACTCATAAAAAATGTTTATGACTATAATTAGGAACCTACTTAGCATGTATCACAATTCACAAACTATATATAGAATTACAATGACGTATATATATACGTACGTATATGTATATGCATCTACAAGTAATGCGAGAAAAATGCATTTGAACTTTTCCCTTTATTAATTAAATGTTATACATAGACATTGACAGTCTCGGTGGCGTAGTTATAATGCGTTCGTGTTACGAGTACGATCGGGCCAAAAAATTGTGACTGGGTTTTATAATCTTAAAAATTACTCAGTCGCAGCTCGGTATCAGGAAGTTGCGGTGTGATACCCCCGTGCCTCGGAAAGCACGTAAAGCCGTTGGTCCTGCGCCTCATCTCTCTCCGGTCATATCGGATTGCCGTCTCACCGGACTATGAGAGTGAAGGAATAGCGAGTGCACTTGTGTATTGCGCACACACTTGTGCACTATAATATCTCCTGCGTACCTGGTTGATCTCTGTTGAGATTGGCCGCCGTGGCCGAAATCGGCTAGGAAGATTAATACATAGACAATTTTGCGATTTTTTGCACCTACGATATTGTAATTCTAGATGTGCGAATATATCCTTAATAAACTTTATTTCTCTGTCCATCTTGCTACATCAATCCTAATGTCACTGACGCATCCCTTTTCAATCAATTCGGGTCCTGACTACCCGAACGTCATATCACGCCAGCCGGATATTTGGCGCAACGGCCAGAGACGTCTAGAGCTACAGATATTGCCAATCGGATTCGGTCAGAGCTCAAAGCTGTCACTTCATTGCAGGCGGTGTAACACGCTTTTGTTCATGGCGCGAAGAGTAAATTCGACTTTATATCAAACGTAATATGGTTGTATGAAAACCGACTTCAAAACCACTACAAACCAAAAAATAATGTAATTTTATATGCGTATATTTGGAGTCGGTACCTTATTTAAATTGTTTTCGTATATCTGTTCGTTTATTTGCTTAGCTTAGCTGGCAATTTAAATTACGCATAGTCGAAATATGGTCGACGAAATGACTTATAGAACCGTAGTAAAAAAAAAAACAAAATTTATGTTCCTCAAGTTTAAATAAATTTTGTTTTTCAGCATGTTCAGCCTGCTTAAAACTTCGTTTCCCGCTCCGTCTAGTACAACGAGCCGCCTTAGGCCTGCAGAGGTCCATATAAAATACACAAATTATGTCCTGGGACGGGTCCTGCCTTAGGGACCCATACGTTGTCATAGGATGGAACTCATTAGAACCTTAGAAATATATTATAGGACGCTGCGTGCAAGTTTGATCATTTGGAGACCCAAAATTTTAGGTCTATATTTAGTGTGTGGATAATAACAATTTTAAGACACAAACAAAGTGATTCAATGTTCACAGAACTATTTGTCATATATTGGACAAAATAGACAAATATTATTATTTCATTTTGACACAATTACACAATCGAGCGTACAATTAGCTGACGATCGTTTTAATAAATGGTATACTAATCCACTAGTTAACAGTCACTTTACTGGTGGTAGGTCTCTCATATTTAAAAGTCCGTCTGGTTGGGTACCACCGCAATGTCTATTTCTACCGCCAAGCAGCAGTGTGCATGTACTGTTGTGTTTCGGTTTGAAGAATATTGTAGCCAGTGTAACTACTGGACATAATGAGACTTAACATCTTATGCCTCAGGATGACGAGCGCAGTGGAATGCCACACAGTACCTACTTTGTAACTCAAGGTGATGGTTGATGGTGTTGCTACTATCAGGCGAACGGCATGCTCGTCTCGTCATTTAATGCAATAAAAAGTTTCAAAATTTTTACTCGACTGCAGACTTCACCCTAACATTCTAAGCAAGGATGCATGTCGGCACTTGATTGTAAAGCTGAGTCCATACCGCCTGGTGACGCTAATACACTTTTACTACTATTGAACTATCGGATCCTAAGCTGGCTTGGCGTGGTAAGCGTATAATTGTGTCCCAAGTTAGGAACGACTAGAGAGTATGAATGTAACATAACATCTATTCTAAGCTACCTTTGAAGTTCTATAACTACACTGTAGAATAGTCCTCATGGTATACAAAATCGTGTACATACATGCATACGCTTCGAAGTCGGTTAAAAATGGGGTCTTATGTCTACCACAATATCTATTTCTACCGCTAAACAGAACTGTGCAAACTCAGCTGTGTTCCATTTTATATGATAATATGATGGCGATAGGCTCGCTTTTGCCACATCATGGGACGGAATACGCACGGCGAAAAGTGGGTGCACTAGTTGCGCTTCTGCCTACCCCTTCGGGGATAACAGGCATGAGAGTGTGTGTGTAATATTATTGTTTATCATGATACTCAACATTTGTCACAGGTTGACAAGCGCAGTACACTATCTAATTCAAAGTTTTGAATACTTTTAATCTTGTTTACAGGCATTTGTTATGCTTACCATCAGACGGAAAGGCTCGTGTCTTTGTTTTTAAAAAAAGAATAATGGATTAATGATTTCCAACTGCACCGACTTCAATTCGTTCAAAGAGAAACTTAATAAAATGATGAATCCTAAACCATAATATATTGAAATGGGACCAATTCGAGACCCCAATCTACTAAGAAATAAGGAATCAAGGCTCACAATTTTCAGCGAAATACTGATACATAAAAAATACATATAAAAATAAAATACATATAAAACTACTAATACATAAAAAAAAATACAAACACACGAATTGAGAACCTCCTCCGTTTTTAGAAGTCGGTTAAAAATGCTTAGGGCAGAAATATAATGTGGAGTACCTAGTAAACGTATTCTTGCGTGCGAGAAACCTCGTCAGCCAATCTAATTGTGAATGTTTTTTTATAAATCACTTGAGTGATGGTAAACGACTTCCCATAAACAGAAGAAACACCACCCAAACTTCAAATTACAAAACGAGTACAGCAAAACAGTAATTACACTGCCTACAATGTCATTCAAACCAGAACCTTTTAACATGGCAAGCAACATGCTCGTCCATTGTACCACACACAAAGCCTGATATTCACTGTTAGATGCTAGCTTGGCACCGTAGTCATATGAGCGTGGCGTTGACGTCATAAACTATGATTTTAGTGTGGACACGGCATTAGTTTGTTAAATAAAGTGATAAGTTAGATACATACATTGTATGATTTTGAAACATATTTGAACAGTTTTCAACATGAATAAGTCGTTTAAATTAGGTATTCAATTAGAATAGACAACTTGGTAGATTTACTATTATAATCCGAATTAATAAAATTATTTACCCTTGACAAAATGAATATCGTTATGTTTCCCGAAGGCTTGGTAAATGCAAAACTACTGCATCTACGATTTTCGATTTATTTTCCGACTCACGATATCTCTCACGAAACATATAAACCCTGGCACGTATTTTAAGACAAGGCAGTTTTCATGTTACAATTCATTTGTAAAAAATGACCTTCAGGACGTATTTTATTAATATAACTTTTTTTAACTCTCTGCTTGCCTCTTACAGTCGTGAGCATATTTCTTTAACAGTCTACTAGAACTATGAAATTTTTGCTTTATATTTTTTCCACGGCGACAACTTTTTGGCTTCGTAAGTAATTAAAGTTCTCCCCGACTTGTCTCAAAGTTTATGATTAAAAAATTCGACAGCCAGATTGAGTTTCATATAATGTCAGATATCCTTTTGCACTCGGAATCGCCCGCTTTAAATATAATTCTTGAGATTAGATATAGCCTATTAAACTACCCATGGATAATTTAGTCTCTACAGGTACTTAAAAGATTTTACAAAATCTGTGCAGTAGTTTCAGAGATCAAGCAGCGTCACATCATAAACAGTAGCAACACCAACCAGTGGGCTTAGAATGTGATAAAAAAACACGTCACGTCTCCGTTTCGTCTTATTGGGATTGGTTGAGAGACTAACAAGTGACTGACGTATTGGTCTCTCGATCAATCACAAACATCAAAATTAAACGACATCGTTTTACGAGTTGCGTCTTTGTGTCACAGTCTAAGCCCACAGAACTTTGAATTACACACTTCTATCTGTGTTAATTGTTATCCTGAGACATCAGTCGCTAAAGCTTAAATCTGGCCACAAGTTTGTTACCATTCTAGAGTAAAGCATCTACGTCGGTATGTACATACCAACATCTTATAAATCAGAAGATTAGCACACAGTTTTGAGAACATCAACTCAGATCATTTCGCCATCCATTCTCATATAAACTTTTCACGCATAAACATAATTACAAAAACATTCTCAAAAAAAAAATTAATTGTGCAAATGTATTATAATACGAAAATACTCGTATAGAAATAATGTATTACAAAATATTCCGTACACACGGCTGTTCCATGATTTTCTCTGTCAACGTTAGCGCCTAATATGTAAATATTAACATATATATTACAGGGGAATTACTTTGATATTATAACTCTCTTTTACACTTGTGGGGTGCGTGAATAAATTGAAGACGTGAGTGTCTAGCTAACATTTTGTAAGATAAGTTACTTTTTCAATGTAAATATTTAAAAAAAGGAATATAATTGAAAAACTAAATCATGTGGTAAATGAAAGAACGAAATAATAAAAAAAAAATATTAACAATTGGAGATGAATTTTATACATTTATTTTGGAAAGAGGACTCATCACCACCACCACTATACCAGCCCTGTATTATATACTGCCCACTGCTGAGCACGGGTCTCCTCTACTACTAAGAGGGGTTAGGCCCTAGTCCAGCATGCTGGCCTAGTACGGGTTGGCAGTCTTCACATAATATCTTCTAAATTATTTTCTCAGGTATGTAGGTATCCTCACGATGTTTTCCTCATCATATTTAGCCTTTAGGGTTTTTTTACATATCAATGCATTTAGCCTATAATTTTGTTGCAAGTGGGCTGCCAATATCAAAGTAAGTATAGTGGAAGGTCTTTTCTGTTGAGAGAATCTACCTACCTGATACCTCAGTCTTCTCTTGTTTCGAAAATTTGAAATAGTCTCTCTACCTACCGGATACTTCTGCTGTCTCGGTAATTTAAGATGGCCATGTCTTTCAAAATAATTGTCACCAGCTGGTTTGAACAACATTTAATATCTTTAAGATAGCAGGAATTGCCACCTCCGTTTATTTCGTAGATCGCAGCGAGAATTTAGCTTAGAACGCGTGCTCACCGGGCCGCATGGTTTAATATCCGCTGACCACCGAGCCAGCGACTCCTCAAACAAATATGAAATGAACAAAGAACCGGTGTAAGGCGCGGTAAATAACCTTATGTGTTCGTGGTATTATCCAGGAGGGGGGACATCAAGTAGTAAGGTATATCGTCTACAACATGCCTGAGATCGGTTGTTGTGCTAATATTATTGTACCGGCACGCTATGGTGGCCGTTTTGACAGATTACAATAGTGAAGTGAAATTTCAATTCATTATCGAAAAAAAAATACTAGCCAGCGATCTTATAACTAAGTGACGATCGTATTATAATGTGTCGTAAAATTATACATTCTAATAGAGGAGATGTCCGCTTTTTGAATAGATGCTGGGCCTCAAAGTCGACCCAGGCTCAAATTTTATGGATATTAAAGGGGCAAAACATGGATCTCGGATACGTTAAAAAAATTTTTTTAGACCACTCCATTTATAACTAACTTATTAAAAACGTTCATATTAAGTGTAATTTATAAGCAAAATAAAATAACGTAAATACCAAAATCGGAGGTCATTAAAATTAAACGATTTATTGTAAAAGGCTACTAGTGTTTATTAGGAGTTCTATCTAAGTGTATAATAAACTGTTTTGGTTAGAATGTTAGGCCCGTTTTTGGATATGTCCTTTTCCTGCACATCACTATTGACAGTAATGTACAGCACTTGGCTCCTTCAACGTAATTATGAATTAATACGAAACTATGTGAACGGAGAAACTTCAAAACGGCCATTATAGCGTGCTGGTGCTGATGTGAAACAAAAGTTGGTGGAAGAAGGGTGTATCTTTTCTTACTAACATTATAAATGCGAATGTTGTGAAAAAATATGCAAGTATCCTTGAACACTATAATTTGCAACTGTAGTTAGTCTATTAATATTACATACATACATACATAAACTCACGCCTTTCTCGCATTGGGGTAGGCAGAGACTATGGAGCGCCAAGTGCTACGATCCAAGCATACCTCTTTCGCTTCTTCTACAGTCATCAGTCTCTTCATACATGCTCGTCGGATACGAGAACTCCTTATTTGGCCCTTCCTTAGGAGGTCGCCAATTTGGTCCATGAAGGCACGGCAAACCACCGAAGCATTCCTTTCTCAATCTTTGTCACGACATCCTCTTTCAATCCACATTTTTCTCTTATCACGCTATTCCTCACTCTATCACTTACTTTCAGCCCAAACATACTTCTCAAAGCTCTCATCTCCACTGCATTTACCTTACTTACATGCTTGTTTTGCCACACCCACGACTCACTTCCATACATCAGCTTAGTTTGTCTGAACTATAGGGGTAATCATATCTCGTCAATCGATACTTTATAGTATAACTACAACAACAAATTTTGTGATATTGACTTATTCCTACTTTCTTGTAATAGCTTTAAGAAATCACTTATGGCAATGTTGAAATCTGGCTCTTAAGTTGGACACTCTCTGGTATGACGTTTATTAACGATTTTATATAATATTATAGATTCTTCTTGTTCTTTTCTTCTTTTTTTTGTATTATTGTTTTAATAACCGCGTTTGTTCACTCTTCTGGCTCAACATGTGCTACTTTACTGTGGGAACTTTGCTGGATTGTAATATATTTTAGTGTTAATCTAATTTAAGGAAATATTGTTGTGTTTGTTCCCCAAATATTAATAAATAAATAAAATAAATAAATAAAGTATCGATTGATGAGGGATGATTATGATTATAAAGTTTATACGGACACCACTCATCTCACCATCAGCTACATAGTCATGCGGTGTGAGTGATTAAAAAATATATATTTTAATAATAATAAAACGTTTATTGCACACAAAACACCACATACACAATTACAAAGTAAAAAAAAAATTAAACTAAGAGAGGGACAATACAACAAATTAAAACCAAATAAAAAAGGAAAAACCAAACACGATAAATAAGCTTTTTTCTTTCATTTTTTCATTCATCTGCCACAGCCGTGCCGCGCTTCTACTCATGTCCTCCAAAATGAAATTTTAGAAATATTTTGAAACCAATTCTAGAAGCTTTACGATTCACATGACTGGATATTTAGATATCAACTCATTCCAAAACAATAGTTTCCATTACATTAACTCCAGAACATTCGCCAACTGAAATAATAAAGATTAAATTGAATAATCTCCGAAAACGTTGACAAAACAAAATACACGTTATCCGTCCCTCAGGTCGAATGTTGTGTATTTATTTCTATTTATAGTCGTTTGGGTAGGTTTGCCATTATAAAAAATAAAGGCGGACAGTTTCAGAAACTTAGATTGGAAAACAAAGTGTGACGTTTTCTAAAACAATTTGCTTGGGGATGGATATTCCAGAATAGATAATACATACATATATAGCATCACGCCTCTATCCCATAGGGGTAGGCTGAGACTATGGATTGCCACTTTGGTCGATTCTGGCACACTACTTTCGCTTCTTCCACCTTCATCAATCTTTTCATGCTCATGAAAAGATCAGGTAAATAACATATCTACAATTCCTACTAATTTATGTCAAAAATATCGTAAATAATCACGAATTTTTCGCAGTCAGGCATGATTTGATTGAATTTGATTTGAATTTAGATCCAAAATCGTAATTTAGGAAATAACGAATTCTTAATAGTAAACGCAATTTTCATACTGAATTATTGGGAAAATTAAGGCCAGAGCCCATTAAAGAGCTTTCTCTTTTGATGCCCCACTAACTAGTTCATGAAAACCCGAACTTATGGCCACCCTACGCCGGAGGGTCTAATCCCAAGTAAGTACGGATTGAAAACGTCTGTGTCTAGATCGTCGAATTTCGCCCATTGTTATCTGGACCGGGTTTAAATTGTGTATTATGTACCTAAATATGTCGTTACATTGACCTAGTTTTAACAAAGGTTAACGAGAGGACCTTTTATTTTCAATTAATAGGGTATATGACTACTTTTTTATAATAGAATTATGAAAAATGTATGCTATCCAAAATCAAATGGAAAGAGAATTTTCAAAATTAGCGCAATAGTAAGTAAGTTATAAAGCTTTGAAATTTGGTAGAAGGGGTAACTGTCAAATAACAGCAATACTAGGTTGTGACGTCACCAAGCGCCGTCAGCCATAACGCTGCCTGCGTGCGACAGAGATAGCGCGATATCCCCGCCACGCCCTCAGTTTTGCTTACAAGAATATTTCAAAATTGAATAACTGCTTTATTTTTCATTCGATTTTGATGTTGATCTCACAGAAGAATTTATTTTTCGTATTATTATCTGTTACATCTAAAATAATGTACAAAATCAAATATAGGAAACTACCCTATTTAAGAATACGTGTCTGCAAATTTCTTAACTACCCCTATTAAATGCAACTTTACAACGCTGCCGAAGTGTACATGTTACTCTGCGCACCTAAAAGGAAAATAGATATATACATGATACATAATATAATGATTAAAAACTTTTCCAAATTGTAAAGAAAATTTTCTCGGATCAAATCACTCAACATTGTGAAATTCTTGCAATTGTGATACTGAATATACCGTTCATTGACGTACAAAACGACAAAAAATTGTATTCAAACAGACATCTTACAGGACTATAGGCCGTCGGCCGTCGGCGGCGACCGGAAATGGATTCCGTCGAAACCTCCTCCATAGAATACAGAATACCTAATACAAGTCATGGTTACATCAAAAGCACATTCACCATCCGAAATTCAACCTTAACAACAGCACATACAACTCCAAATCCTTCAGAAACTTCCCTGACACTTTAATCAGAACAAGAACGGATAATATTATGCCCTATTGCACAGAGATAAGGTTGATTTTTTGATACAGTTTGAGAAGCAGATGTAAGTTGTCAATTCTCCCAAGATGTACCGAGAAATGGTAGACACTTGTCCCAAATAGAATCTGTATAACAGTAGGAATAATAAGATTGTAACTGAGTCTCAGATTTATTTATAAAAATAAAAAATCACAGTGGAATGAATGAGCAGAAATATTCAAGGGACGAAATATATCGAATTTTATAAAGATCAATTATAAAATATTAAATTTTTATAGCAGTATTTTCTTACATGTTAAAATATAGAGGTCATTAATGATTTTTTGAATAGATTAGACTAGTTATATGATTTGCCAGTGACAAACCGATTATAATTTTTGGCCCGTATTTTTGCCCTATTATTTAATACGGGCCATATTCAGTAAGGCCGTAGGACGTACGACGCCAGCGCCATCTATTTAAAGAATCAAATTTAAAATATCCATTATTTCCCATAGGAGCGAATCACCTAGGTAGAAAGTAGCCTATGCATCAATCTAGGACATGATCTACCCGTGTGGCAAATTACATCGAAATCCGTTCAGCAGTTTCTGCATTTAAGATAAGATTAAGTTATTTTTGATAATAGAATCTACGAATCTACCTTTCATTTATCATCCCAAATACACCAATACACCATAATGCAAAATTATTTAATTGAAATATAAATTAAAGTATTAAGTATTAAGCTTAGTCGCGATTCGCATCCCTGCCGTCTGAAAATAGTAATTATAATGTCCTACTGCATCAGCATAAGTTCTAAAACAGCGAAAGTATACTGATATCAAGTGAAGTGTAACGAAAGACCATAGATTCTATGCCGGGCGGGGTCAAATTACTAACTCTAAGTGTTGTGGGTCCGAGAGATATTAGTTTCTAGTACCAACGACACAATAGGGTAGTGTGCGTTTAAAACGAATTTATTATAAAAATACTTCTTCTTTTAAATTATGGCTTCCACCGATTATCTATCGGTGATTTCGCCAATGTCAAGTAATAATAGCAGATACAAAACAATAAATATAATTGAGTTCTTATGACGATAAAAATACTTATAAATCATATAAGTTACCATTAAATGAAGCTATTTATATAATTCGAGACATTTAAATTAGTACATTATAAAGTATAATTAATAGAAAAAACATAAAAAGCAAAACATATTTATACGTAACGTCATTGCATTATCTTTACTGAGGTTAGTGATTTTTTTTTAGAAGTGTAGTGTTTCAAGTTGATACCATAATATTATGTGGTAAATGTTAAAAACACAACGAAAGCAATTTAAGAAGAAAATAATTAATAAAATTACATAACCATTCAACTGAAGTTAATATGTTTTTGTAACGCTTTTTTATTCCAATTCTCTTTTTTTTTTTTTTTTTATTGCTTTGAATGACGAGACGAGCATGCCGTTCGCCTGATGGTAAGCGATACGACCACCCATAAACAGTAGCAACACCATCCAGCACCTTGACTGACAAAGTACTGAGTGGCATTCCACTGCGCTCGTCATCCTGAGACATAAGATGTTAAGTCTCATTATGTCCAGTAGTTATTCTGGCTACAATGTCCTTCAAACCGAAACACAACAGTGCATGCACACTGTTGCTTGGCGGTAGAAATAGACATTGCGGTGGTACCCACCCAGACGGCCTCTTACATAATGAGAGACCTACCACCAGTAAAATTGACCAATTTGAACCAATTCAAAATGATTACTCTTTCATTGCGCTTTTGTTTGAAGCTATTAAAATGAACGACCCAATTATGAGAGCTGTCATAAAGAATGATGGCAAGTTTCCATACAACGTTTTACCTGATATCGATTTGACGCGTCTTGGAATGAAAAAATGTAAGAACCATAGAATATACTTATCCTGAACCAAATCAAAAAGATTTTTTCTATTAGGAGGCCACAAAAAAAACTTATTCGTTATTTAACATTTTCATACTTAGAGGTTATCTGTCAATGAGATATGACAGCAGATATAGACTGTATTTAATTAATACCATATAATATATCTTAAAAATGAATACTTAACTACTTAATGATTTTTCTAATCAAAACAATATATTTGTATATTAATGTATATAATGTATATTTTATTAAACTATTTTGAGGGTGGGCTACTCTACTCCCACTGCTAGGTCACCGACTTTGAACACTCAAACATACTATGATTCTGTTACTAATTAGAAATTGGAGGTTTATTAGAACACAGCTTTAATTGTTACTAAAATAGAATAAGTTTTCATGTGTACTAATTATTTGAAACATGGTTACTTGACATACAAATACTAATAATATTTAATAGCTGAGTTCTACAATGTTAAACTACACCCAGACCTTAATTTCTGAAATAGTGATCTACATCACAATAAATCATAAATATCTATGTATGTATTATATTTATTTGTCATAGTCCATCTCAGGTAAAAAAAAATGAATTCCATTGATAGATAGGCTTACGGTTAAACAAAACAAGCTTTAGATTTATTGACAATTTATTTATTCCTCATCATTTTCGAAATCTAATGTAGGGTTGAATGCATTCACAAATTAAAAAATGTGTTGCACTTGATCAACAATAAATACATTAATGCTATTTTCTGATTAATATAATTTATCCCATGAACTCCTAAACAAATGGACTCCACAGACACGGGCCAATTGTGGCACATAAAACATATTATTACATAATTTGATGGCTCATAGTTTATCAGTCACACTCTGTAAAGTACCAACAGTTGGGCAGTCAGGAAAAAGACAGTGGTTACCGGTGTTGGCCACTCTCCTGTAGTAAGGTAATAATATTGTTCTGGACTCCATATTCTGTGATCCTTATGCCCTGGCATCATCAACAACATGAGAGTCCTCACTGGGTTGGTTCTATTTTATTGAACTCCCTGCATTCAGCCCGGAGATATGTTCCTCATCGACAACATCTTCATGTTGATCTATTGCTCCATCGCGTAATCTTAATTCGGTAGCCTGAATATTACGGACAGCTTCACTTTTGGTATGCAACCAACAACATGGCATACTTAGTCTGTAGATGTTATCTGTGTGACAGAAATAAGATGTATAATTCTGATACAAAATCCAGTTCTAGATAAAGGAAATATTTTAAAACAAACGTCCATAGTAATAAACAAAATTACAGTTATGTAATGTAACCCATTGAACAAAACATACCAGGTTAAATAAAAATGGAAACCCTAAAAGCCCAATAACTACTACACATAATATTATATCATAAAGTAATCTTTTAGCCTTTTAAATTAAATGGAACTACACACCTGTTGTGGTTCTTTCTGGCTTTGAATTATCAGAATAATAGTCTGCTGCAAGTCAGTGGGATTATCCTTCAATACTTTATCACTTTGCCATCGTGCAAGTGAACAGCCACACAAAATACAAACATTAGTATAGCCTAGTTGGCCTGTTCCAGCTTGTGGAGTATTAGTATTTGCTGAAGATTTTGATTTACTGCAGCCATTGCGATTCCCAAACATGTTTCGCAAACACAAACAGTAATAAACAGTATAAACGTCATAATGTTACGCTCGCTGTCATCGGCTGGGTTGCTATTACTTTTTTTATAATTACCTTAGTAGGTTGGGTAATGGAACAATCTTTTATGCGAACTTGACACTTAATAGCAAAAAGGCGATTGGTTATTATTTTATTACATTATTAGTATTTAAAAATAATTATTACATATTATTACCACTTCTTTACTATTAAAATAAAACATAAATATATCTACCGCGTTCAGCCGCTTTTATTCTCAAGTGGCAACATTTTTTATATATCACTACAAATCACAAATAACGTAACCGGAAGTACAAATGATTAACTTTTAATTATAAACATTACTTTGTGGCCTTTAACAGTAAAACTAAAACTGTGATAAATATTAGCTATTTAAATTATATTTGTTTTTACATATCTTAATCTTAGACGCTTACTGAAACAATCAGGTATAAACTTGCCATCATTCTTTATACTTATAAGTAGTTCAATTCAAATCGAATACATGTACAGTCAGCAGCATAAGTAGCTGGACAAATTCAAAATTTCAAAGTGTCTACATACTTTTGTGTTATTACTAATCTTTTTTTTCTCTTCACAAAAATAAAATAAAAGAGATTTACTTTACTTCAAACGAAGAAAAAAAATGTTTCAGTTTAACTTAACGCGTATATAGGCGATCTGAAATTTTGATTTTGTACAGATACTTATGCTGCTGACTGTACAAATAACATTATTCCGTTTTTCTTTTTCTGTGGTAGATGGTATAGGTCTTATAATAATCTACGGAGAGGGTTTAGGCATTAGTCAACCATGCTGGCCTATCGCAGGTTGGCAGACTTCACTTAACTTCGAAGTTATTATAGGGAACTCTCAGGTATGTAGGTTTACTCATGATGTTTTACTACACCCTAAGAACGATCGATAATTGATAAAAAAATACACACGTATCCATAAAGTCAAAGGTGTATGTCTTTGGTTTTGAACCTGCGGACTTCTGTCTCAGCAGTCCGCTCCATTCCTAACTAGGCTATCATGCTCCAGTATATTAGGTGTCATATAACAGGGGCCAGACTACTGCGATTTGAGCTAGTATGCATCAAGTTAACTGCGTCTATAGAGGTTCTTAAAGCATAAACAAAGAAACACATATTCGTACAATATAGATAAAGAAACATTTCTTATCAAGGTCATTCAACTTGTTAAGCCATAAAAACTAACCTTAGAACAAAAATCCCTTGCGTATTTAAAACTAATTTACTTTGTTAATTGAATGAATATTTAGGGCTAATACAGTGTTTGTTCTCATGGGAATGGTAGGGGTTATGTTAAGTAAGAAAAAGCGATTAAAAACAAATGATGGATGAACAGTAAGACTAAATGCCTATACTCCGTCCAACCATTTATTTAACTTTTGACATATGTACGCCTATGAAATTTTATAATTATTGACAAGGAATCGAGGGTTTTTTAATACATCAATGGGAATCGAAAACAAAATAATTGACTACTTTATGGACGCCATTTTTTCATTTCCATAGTGAAGCGACTTGCTCTTCAGCTCCGATATTAATTATCGACCGATATTCGTTAAGCCCACTAATTGCGTAACAAAGATAATTCAAAACTTTTTTATTGAAAAATAAAATGTGGCAGCGTTGGCATGTTTATAAAACAATACAAAATGTTGAGCAAAAATAACATTTCAATATATGTAATCGATCAAAACTTCTTCATAAATTAAATTGATTGTTACAAGAAATTGAATCGATAACGCGTCAGACCATCCCCAATTGATTAGAAACTGAACTGTCAAAAGTTAAATAAATGGTTGGACGGAGTATAATTTACTACATCAAGTTAATGCTACTACTACGCAATACTAATAACATAAGATGATCGAAAAGAAAAGTTAACTATCATGCTTATACGTCTACCTTCTTTTAAAATAGGCATGTAAATATTCAAAAGGCGAATCTGAATTTAGTTAATTTAAGAAGACCTTGATCCTTTGATTGGATTCCTGCTCTGTCGGGTTTCGAATAATGTTTAGTAAGGAACGGACGAAATTTTTTTAGCAGGTTAATGGTTTATCGAATTATACAAAGTTTTTTCAACTTGGAATAGTATTTTATCTGTATTCAATCACATGCTAAGAAAATTTTAAGATGATGCGTTCCTTGGTTAAAATTGAGACCTGCACAATTTTAATTTCTTACTGGTTACTAATTAGCCTTTTCTGGAACGCGACTCATCACTATCTAGCATAAAATCCCACTATCTAATATGATAAATGCGAAGTTTTGTAAGAATGTTTGAAAGTATGTATGTTTGTTACTCTTTCACGCAAAAACTACTGAATGGATTTCGATGAAATTTAGCACATGGGTAGATCATGTCCTGGATTAACACAAAGGCTACTTTTTATCCCGGAAAAAATAAAAGCGGGACTTTTATCCCGGTTAACGCGGGCGGAGCCGCGGGCAAAAGCTAGTATCTAATATATCTTAAGAACTAGAACCAGTAAACATTTTTTTAATTTTACGACATCGTAGGTTCAATTCTGGTTATATATTATAGTCAGCTTTGGCCACAAAATAATAGAACTGTGGCATTTTTGCAATTAAATGAAAAATAATAATTTATCTCATAATTATTTTTTATGTTTTCACGAATGTTATAAATATAAATAAAACTATTTTGCGGATTTTATAATTATATTTTTTCCTGACGCTCTGAAGACTTTGCAGCATTTCATAGTCACGGGGCGGACTGCGTTGTTGGTGTTCCGAAAAGTTAATGTTACAATTCTAACTTAAATTTTACAAATTTAATAAAAAATATTTAATTTATCTCCTCAAAATAGCATTGCCCGCTACTCGCTCCTCTCATGCCACACAGCCTATCCTTCATAATTGTACAGCCTAGGCAATTATAATAAACAAATACGACAGCATTCTTTCGTGTTGTGAAACTTTTTGGAACTTTACCAGAGACAAGTCTGCATTATGTTATAAATTAAAAAATAAATTGCTTCTTTATTGAATTTGTCTAGGATTTTGAGTGGAATTAGATTAATAGTCACGGATTGATAATGTTCTTAAATTGTTTTTGAAGTTGCTGTCAAAGATAATAAAGGCGGGGTGCGAGAGAATAACATAAAATTTGTTATCGACTTATATGTACTAAAAATGGGGTCAATAGACTTAAAGAGGTGAACAGAATTGGATCTTAAAATATATGCTACCCCCGGCCGGCGGGTAGCCACGGTCACTATCGGTTACAGGCAATCACGCACACATACATAAATGGTGCACACCTTAAAATGTCCATAACGTTGCGTACTTTAATATTCGCCGCAACAGAGACGCGATCACGCGGACAACAAGTGACAGTTGATTGTTTTCTCAGAGGTGAATTTTTCTTGCGCCGTTTACTTTTCAAATGCCGTTTATGGCTATTGAATGTAAGTATTTCAACATCGTTTATAAATTATCTGAGCAGTTTTCATTATAGTTTAACAGAGTAGGTTTAGCTCTTGTCGCTAGTATTGGTGGATTTTTTTATATAAATAGGTAGAACCGGACACAATTTTGTCGGGTACTCTCGGACACTTTTTGAGTGGAGATTTTTTTTATTTATACCATTCTAACGCGTTTCTTTATATATAGATTCTATAAAGTGCCAACGAAAGTAAAAAAGCTGTTTATTTTTTGCAGATCTTGCCAAAATTTAAAAAAACTCAACGACAAACTCAACTGCAACTGACAAAGCTGATGCTACTGTGTCTAAGAAAAAGGCGTAACAGTCAAAAAGAAAAAAAAGAAAAAAAGAACATTCTAAGTTTGTCAAGAGATCAGGAAACAGAGCGCATAATTTACGGAGAAACATTAGAAGAGGATTGGATCCAGTGTCTTAAATGCAAAGACTGGGCGCATGAAACATGTGTAGACATCGACCTTTCACAGCCTTACTATTTTTGCGACGTCTGCAAAGCTAAAGAGCGACTTAGCCATCGGTAATATGTTTGTCCGGGGCCACCCGCCAAAAAAATAATTGTCAAAAATTAAAGACTATTTGTTACATTTAATTAGAGCTAAGAAAAAGAACTTATCTTATTGTTACCTATCTTAAAATACAATGCATATGTTTTATTAATCGTTAATAACAAATAAGTATCTGTTTGCGTGCATTTTCCAAATTTTGTGATTTTTGCTTATGTGTCCGGGGCTGCCCGTCTCCCCTATTACCAATTTCTTGATTTCTACCAAAAGCGCCGGCTTTTAAAAATTCTCGTGGGTATGGTATGACCATCTAATCTGGTAATCTGGTATGACCATTACTTTTAAATAGGCAGAAAGACAAAGAGATGATGCATTTTATAAATCACTAGCTTTAGCATCACTTTGCCCAACCCGGAATTCGAACCTCAGAACTCAAAATACTAACAGCACCAACCCAAGGTATAGAGCAAAAATAATCCATTCCTAGAGAATCCACTTCACACAGCAAAGTAAAAACCAAGACATTTCCACAGTATACCAAACAAACCCCAGAGAGTAAATAAATTTCAAGTCACGTACGAACTGAATGACAGAGTGATAACATGTCGCCGAATACTCGAGACGTGAGGCAGAGACGTGTCATTCACTCCGAGCCGGAATGATTTACATGTAAGGCAAGGATTCGTGTATTAACTCAACCAAAAGCAGTTTTGTGAAGGATAGATTTATTTGTCGAGTAATTATTTTGATACTAACTTTTGGTCGCGGTTTTGCCTGCGTGAAAGAGTTTCTAAAAGTCCCGCTATATATCTTCTTCGAATAAAGTTTATGTCCTTCCCAGTCTCAAACTATTTCCATAACAAATTTCATGTTGGGTAGTTATTGAGTTCATCATCTGCAAACAGACGGACGCGGTGTGACGACTTTGTTTTATAGTGTGTAAGGATGAAGCTAACTCGATCACTGGTAGCACAAGATACAGGCAATGCTTAATTTGGGTACCTCAAGAAATAGTAGTATTTAGAATCTCATAATTTTATTTTAATTTTTATTTATTTATTTATTTTGTTTACCATTTCATAAGGATACAATCACAATCTTACATTACTGGTGATCTTTGCACTAGGCTCGCAGGCCTGTATCGCAAAGATCTATGAGTGGTCACATTGGCATAAATTAGATTTCTATCCATATGCATAACTGTTATAAAGGTAGATTGTTAACTAACATCATGTATAATTTAAGCTAAACTAAAATCAAAACGTTCGATATTAATTAATTAATAGAAGCAAGTAAGTACAATAAGTTACAGTAAGTTTGCCAACGTGATGTGGCGCGGAAGTGTCAGTGTATGTGTGTGTGTGTGTGTGTGTGTGTGTGTGTGTGTGTGTGTGAGTACAATATTTTAGTGAACGATTTCTATTTCAAATTTACTGTTGATGATTTCATGTGCATCAACTGGCAGTGAAAACGAAAACGCTGCAATTTTTCAACACCGTCTGCTTGACACCTAATAGATAGACTAGTTTGATCCGGAAGGTAATATTATCTCACAAACTACTGACGTGGGTACTGACTTTATATGCTGGTGTGCTTATAATCCATTCTGCTCTCCCATTCTTTACCTTAAGTTTAAAAACCATTAAGATTATATTGTATTACAGATATTCATGAGTGGTGAAGATTACTCACAATAAAGTGACTCTCATGTAACTATTTAATTTATCAATTATGTATCGAGATTAATGTAGAAGTAACTTTTCAAAATAAATTACAACTAATACCAGACTTTCACAATTTTATACTTTTCGAATTTACCCCACGAACGTCGCAATAAAGAACAAACAGGGTCCGATACGGTCCGTTGCTTGAGGTCTGTTCACACACCGACGGGCAGTGTACGGGCAGAATGACGAGGCGAGCAGGTCGTTCTCTGTAGGAAAACGAAGACATCCTAACATATTATGAAACAAAGTCCCCGCCATGTCTGTCTGCTTGTCTGAATGCGACTGTCAAAACTACCGAACGATGAAATTTGGTATGGAGATACTTGGAGAACCGGTGAAGGACATAGGCCATATAAATATATAGCTGGACTTTTATCTCCGAAGAACTCTGTTACGCGGACGAAGTCTAATCGAAAAACTAATTATAAATGAAAAAAACACCATCGCCAACTTTGATTTTAAAAGCAGTGCATATCACAGCACAGTGCCACCACGAGATATAAGATGGTGTTATAAAATCCAGTAATTGCACTAACTATGACGACCTTCACACAAGAACCCTACAATGTGTTCAAGCAAAAACTAGCAAAGTACCTAAAAGCAGATTGATGTTCTGGTTTCTTCTGTGTATAAATTAATGAACTTAGGCACCTGCTTATATTCCTTATGCTTATTCTCTTAATTTGTAGATAACACTAATGTTTGATCACACCTAAGCAGGGGCTCACAATGCTACTCAAGCACTTCCTTTTTTTTCTGTAGATTGTATAGTATAACCTTTCAAGAACTTAAATAAAATAAAATTTGCTTTCACCGCTGTTATGGCGAATGTTGTAAACGACTGTTATAGGTGTACATATCAGAATATAATGTTATGACAATTCTGTCATAATGAACATAGAAGTATAATTAATAAGTGTATGTAAATGTGTACGCTGTTGGTGTTTCTTAAATAAACAAATGTCACTGTAATGGTACTTACGGACACATGCATACGAAAGACCTAATATTTTATCATAATACCAGCCCTGTATCAATCAGGGTTATTTTGACATTGCTTTAATAAATGACTGCCTCGGTGGCGTAGTTGTATTACGGTACGACTGCAATGCTGAGGTCTCGGGTTCGATCCCTAGGTCGAGCAAAGTGATATTGGATTTTTCTATTCAGTATCAGCCCGGAGTCTAGAATTGGTGCCCGATATGGCGATAGGGTCGCCCCCTATCACATCATGGGACGGAATACGCACGGCGAAAAGTGGGTGCATTAGTTGCACCTCTGCCTAACCCTTCGGGGATAAAAGGCGTGAGTGTGTGTGTGTGTGCGTTTATAAATGAAACCACATACATGTCTTTGCCTCTACTAGCATAATGCCAAAAATCATCCATGAAAAACGAATACTTTTACCAAAAATCTTAATTTTACTTTCCAGATTTTTTATATCCATTTTTAGTTTAGCGCGAATATGGCGTGTGCGTGAGTGTTTTCTGAATGGAAGTGTAATGTTGCCGCTGCGACGAATCCTCTTAGAGTAGTAGTAGTGCCATTAGGGCGTGCAAACTTAAAGTTACCTACTTTTCATTGATATATATTTTGTTCGAAACTTACACTTTTTTATTTTACATCTATGTTAGCGTTATTTTCAACGAGATAAGTTTCTGTGTGGTTTCATTTAGTAACGCAATGTCAGAATTACCGTGCATACTGTACACTGTTGAGCACGGGCCTCCTCTACCACTGCGAAGGATAATATTTTAAGATATAATTTGTAAAATCCATGTGCTGATATTATGTATACGCATGCTCACGCCTTTTAACCCCGAAGGGGTAGGCAGAGGCGCAACTAGTGCACCCACTTTTCGCCAAGCGTATTCCGTCCCATGATGTGATAGGGGGCGAGTCTATCGCCAATCGGGCACAAATTCCAGACTCCGGGCTGATACTGAATAGAAAAATCCAATATCACTGCCCGTCCCGGGGATCGAACCCAAGAGCTCAGCCTTGCAGTCGTACCGTAATACAACTACGCCACCGTGGCAGTCTGATATTATGTCTGTATGTAAAAGCTCGTCTCGTCACTGCCTCTGAGCGGTCATGTGACAAAAGCTTGCAGGGAACCTCATATAGCTAAAAGCGTGGCTCCTTAAAAGCCTGTCTGTCACCATTAACCTTTGAGTAGATATTCTCAACTAAGTTATCAGCTTCGATGTAGGTAAGTTCACTGGACTAACGCAAACTTTGCAACTCTTCGAAAAATGGAGGATTAAAAGAATAAGTTATTTTTATAAAATGTATTTTATGTAAATAATGTCTTGTGGGTTCTAAAAATAAGAAAAAAATAAAATGAAAAAAAAAACTTCATTTTATCTCCAAGGTTGGTTTGGTGTAGTACTAAAATCATAATGGCTTGTTTTCACATGCCGCCTGCTTGACCGCTTCTCACAATTCTCTTACTATTACTGTGGGAATGAATGTTGGAAACTCCACCATTCCTGAGTAGCGCGAAATTTTACATTGATTACATTTATATCGTTTTTTTTTCACACAAGCTGACGCATAAATAAAATCTTAAGAATTATAAACAAAGTAACATAAGACAATGTAACGACCACCGGTGCGACGCCAGCGGCATCTATATAAAAAGCAGATAATAAACATTATTTTGCCATTGGAACATATAATCAGGATAAAAAGTACCCTATGTTAATCGAGGACATGGTCTAACCATGTGCAAAATTTCATTAAAATCCGTTCAGCTATTTCTGCGTTTAAATATCCAAACATTTTCAAATACTCTCGCATTTATAATATTAGTAAGATAACAATTAATCACAAGTAAAGCCACGCGAAAAAGTAGAGACAAATAAAACCGATGAAAACGACTGAGATCGGGAAAATTGAGTGGGTCCCGGTGGAGCGATCAACTGGCACTAACAACTTGCGAGGCATTTACAACGATGCACTACGTGAGGCGTACAATTACAACGAATCGTTACACTATATAGTTTATAGTTGTCATTCGCTTAACGAAGATAGTTATTGTAGGAACAAGTACAATGAAGACTACTAGAAAATAAAAAGTATTTTTTTTCAATGAGGCTTTTATTTAAATGCTCTAAAAAGAAACAAAAATAACTTTAACTTGAATCAAACCTTGTTTACTACTATGTAGAGATAAAAGCTTGTCGCGAGATTTACTTTTGTCAAGATCAAGTTACACAATTATTGTATTATCAATTTGATTCAACTTTTTTTTCTTTTTACAGCATTTAAATAAAAGCTTGTTTTTAAAAAAAAATACATTTTGTTTATTTATTTTTTACAGTTATTTTTCGAGTTATTCTCAGCAAGCCATTTCATTTGATACCCATATTATACGAGTGCGTAAAAAATAACTAGCCCGCTATCTTGGGTCGTCCGCCATATTGGATTTAGAGAGAAGGCAAAACCCAAGGCTACGCACCTCTGGCTTTTCTAAAAAACAGTTATCTGTGTATTCTTTGTGAGTTATCGCTCACTTTAACGGTGAAGGAATATGTGGTGGACCAAGACCTAAACCCTATCAGTTGTATAGGAGGCCCGTGCTCAGTAGTGGGCAGTATATGATAAAGGGCTGGTATGGTATGGTATGTTTGGATGTTTGTTGGAAGTAAACGCAGAAACAACTAAACGGATTTCGATGAAATTTGACACACGAGTAGATCATATTCCTGGATTAACTACATAGGCTACTTTTTATCTCGGTAATTTGCTCCCATGGGAAATAATGGATATTTTTAATCTGATTCTTTAAATAGATGGCGCTGTCATCGTACTGTGTTATTGGGACTTTTGTAGCGGGAAAGGCTTTTCACACGGGCGAACCCGCGAGCAACACCTTGTATATAATATAAACCAGATTTATATTATTCCAGAGCCATTACAATTAATTAAAATTGATAAGTCGTAAACTTAACTGGGAATTGTTTCCTGTATTATCACATTAATTTAATGCCTCCAATTTATTCGTAAATATTTGTAAATAAAGCATTGTTTTAATTATTCGTGCATTCATTAATTTATATGCGTCGGCTGAGCGGTTGCAATGTCACAAAATATTTTCGTAATGACGCGTGGACGTGAATTTTAACGACATGTCATTATCATGTAAAATGAGGTACCTATATGGCTTTTACAAAGGCCTTAATAATAAATATGAATAATTGTAGCTACTTGAGCGACGATAGCCTAGTTGGGAGTGGAATGGACTACCGAGACGAATGTCCGCAGGTTCAAAACCCAAGGGCATGCACCTCTGACTTTTCTAAAAAGTTACATGTGTATTCTTTGTGAATTATCGCTCGCTTTAACGGTGAAGGAAAACATCGTGAGGAAACCTGCATATCTGAGAAGTTCTCTATAGGAATTTCGAAGGTATGTGAAGTTTGCCAACCCGCACTAGGCCAGCGTGGTGGACTAAGGCCTAAAACCCTTTCAGTTGTAGAGGAGGCCCGTGCTCAGTAGTGGGCAATATATAATACAGGGCTGGTATGGTGGTGGATGGTCATGGTAGTTACTTATATTTTTATATTTGGCATGATGGAATAGTTTCTGATGTACTACTGTCTTGTAAAAAGTCGACGAGAAGTGTTGTGTTTCCAGTGTCAGAGTAAGATTCCGGGGGCCTAAACATCAGGAACTTTGTAATTTCCATATGGCGGTATATGCATGATTCTACTAGAAGGATTGCGAAAAATACTCAATGACGTTATTGAATAATGTTGCTTTTTTCAAGGATTCTTATAATTTAATTAAGTCTTTTAGTATCAAGTATAAAAAAATATTATATTTACATGTTATACAAAACAAAGTCCCCCGCTCCGTCTGTCTGAACGCGATAAACTCAAAATATATCGAACGAATTTCGATGAAAATTGGTATGATGATAGTTTCAAATCCTGGGAAAGGCATAATAAGCTAATTTTTATATCGGGATTTTGAATTTTATCCCGGAATAACTCTTTAACATGGGCGAAAGCTGGTTAAATATTATAATGGCCAAGACTATTAGTTATTAGAAGACTATTTGTTACAAGATTATTAGACTGCCTCGGTGGCGTAGTTATATTACGGTACGACTGCAAGGCTGAGGTCTCGGGTTCAATCCCCGGGTCGGGCAAAGTGATATTGGATTTTTCTATTCAGTATCAGCCCGGAGTCTGGAATTTGTGGCCGATATGGCGATAGGCTCGCCCACTATCACATCATGGGACGAATATGCTTGGTGAAAAGTGTGTGCACTAGTTGCGCCTCTGCCTACCCCTTCGGGGATAAAAGGCGTGAGCATGCGTTATTAGTCATTCCAGACTCCTGTAATTTTACACTATTAGCGACAAAAATTAACTATGTGCACCTACTCAAATATATTCCCCAATAAATTCTTACCAACAAACGATATGACGGTCTATTAATTTCCATCACATTATTTTCACTTCAAAGGGAAACTGCTGGCGCGAGAAGAACTTTTTTGTTTGCTCATCCCCACATTCCTTTGAAGGTGAATCGATAAGATTCTGCAATTCATGCCCAAAGTGGTATATAATTATCGTGCCTTGATAAAGGAGGAAAATCAACGAACGGTTCATGTAATAGTAAATATTAATTTACTAAAATATATATAAAAATATGCATAAAATGTATATGTAAAATATTTTATAGACATGTTACGGATTAAATGTCTGTTGGGTTTGTTTCTGGGCAAATTTATGGGTTGTCTCATGGTTAAATAAATAAAAAAAACATACGATATTCTTGTCACAAAATTTTAAACGTATTCATCGAAAAACTTGTTAAACTCTTTTTAAAGTAATTAGTGGCGTACAATAATTAACAAGTACATTAAACAGAATAATGTCACAATATTAGCAACAAACTAAACTCAGTCAACCGGCCAAATGCTCACCAAAATCAAAGCTTAACCGCAGGGGCAAACCTCAAGACGCTTCTGACAACGACTTACGTGTAGCTTAACTGCTACGAAATCGGCTACATCATCTACATATATTTTGCGCATCGGCTACGCTTTTATCAAGGATTATCCGCAGACTAGCTAGTTTTAGACAATAAACAGTTTATTCGTAGCATCGTACGTAGCTAACACCGTGATATATTGCTACGACACGATTATCGGCTACATATTAGCTACGCGTTAGAATTTATCCGTTGGCAAGCTACCGTAGCATAAATAAGCTGTAAGCACACGACGCGGGTAAATATAAACTGTGCAAGAGAAAATATTATAGTATAACTTTTAGGAAACGGAGGCTATGACTTCTGATAATAAAAGCATCTAGAAAATTCAGCACAATGTTTTGATATTTATGGGATAAGTTTGGTTTTGTCTGGCACTAAACCGTGTCGATTGGCACGTCTTATGCTTTCATAATTACAGAAATAAATTTAAAATTGCTGATTTATTTTATTGAAGATGCTTGTTATATTACTTATAAAGTAATTAAATGCTTCATAATAAACTAATTTTATTTTATTTCACTAAGGAAGCCGTAATATTTTTTTGCGTTTATCGAGTTACACAAACCCTCTCAGTTGTAGAGGAGGCCCGTGCTCCGCAGTGGGCAGTATAATATAATACAGGGCTGGTATGATATGGTGGTATGAAGTTGCACAAAGTCGATTTTATATTTCGAAGGCGTACTTAAATTATACTTTCTCCCAGGAAGCTTTCTCTAATGCGCTTAAAATATATAGATAGGGCAAGCCCCTATCTAAGGAAAGGCATTGTCCGAAGGTCACTATTTTTTTCCGGTTGATGAAGAGAGAGTCGTAAAGCTTCATTTTGACGAGGCCATTATATAAAATTATTGGATTAAAGTAGTTCTAGGAAATGTGACATAACAATTAATTAATGTAGTAGCTAATAAGTTGTTGATATCTTGTTACTTTGATTTTTAATATATATGGATTATGTAATCTGAATTAAATATATAAAATAAAATAAATAAATAGCAATAATCAACTCGTACATGTACATCAACGCAGGCGAGAATTGCCTCGTCATTGCGAATGTGCAGACAGGTCGACTTTTTAAGCAATAATTTCGTATTGTTGCTAGTTATAATTCATCCGTCTAAATGAGGTATAAGGCACAATCATCGTAATATAGCCGTTTATCTTCCCGTATAACGCTACCCTCAATTTGAATACGTGCAGTGTACACCTCGCCTTAATAGGATAATTTTTAATTCCGATCGTAATTAAAATTTAATAAACGCAGAAAACTCACCGAGTAGGAATACAAAACGGATAGATCACCGTGAATTCAATTATTAGTTGCTCGGCCAATTTAAATTGAATCGATCGGGGATGATCCCTCCGATCCGCTCCCCGGCTTACACTTAAGCCGTTCCGCGGACAGACCGACGGCTATTATTACTCTGTACGTGAAATATTTCAGTATAGATAATCTTGCATAGTTGACTATTGTTAGCATTGCGGGCAAGTATCCATATGTCTTTCAGAAACAGTAAGAGATAGCCAAATAGAACGTACTTAACGCCAAGCAGATGTGTGCATGCACTGTTGTGTTCCGGTTTGAAGGACTTTTTTTATGGCATTGAATGACGAGACGAGCATGCCGTTCGCCTGATGGTAAGCGATACGTCCACCCATAAACAGTAGCAACACCATCCAGCACCTTGAGTTACAAAGTACTGTGTGGCATTCCACTGCGCTCGTCATCCTGAGACATAAGATGTTAAGTCTCATTATGTCCAGTAGTTATACTGGCTACAATGTCCTTCAAACCGAAACACATGGCGGTAGAATAATTATGCCGGCATGTTTGAAACCAGATATACACAGGCTGACCCCCGAATCTATACAGTCACGTGGGCCACTGCGGGTTTCAACACTTTGTGTACAATTGTCGTTATATAGAAGAAATCAAAATATATTGTACAGTCAGCCACATAAGTAACTGAACAAATTCAAAATTTCAAATCGCGTTTAAAATTTTTGCTTCAATATCAAAAAATGTTTTTTCTTCACTAAAATAAACTTCACAATGTTAACTTTATTTTAGATAAAGAAAAAATAATATTTCGACTGGAGTGAACGTTCAGAAGCATTTTGAAGTTTTTGAATTTTTTCAGCTACTTTTGTGGCTGACTGTACCACCAGCAAAAAAAGGCTGTTGTCATTAAAATAATGAAAATGTTGTTAGGGAGTGAAGGAGGTTGTTTACGACTCTGGGTTTCGCACACACTCCATAAAACGTAAAAGGAAGCCGTCCCTTCACGTAGGTTCTCTGTGGGATCTTGCATCTTCTTCTTTTAAAAAAGGCTCCATTGTTTCATTGTTAATTTTGCCAATTTCAAGTAGGTAGATGTTAAAATAATAACTTAACTTTTTTAGAATAACTTTCGACCCGAAGTGAACTAAAAAACGATGGTAACAAAGAGCAATGTAACTAAAACATTTGACATTAGTTATGGTCAATACAATTAGAGCTTTAGCTCTGTGGGATCATAGTGCTGGTCTGTAATGCTGACTTATTCGTAGTGTAGAAAAATATGTCTACAGAATGATTCTCGCACTTAAAAACTTTTGCCCAGAGTAAAGGACCCAGATTCCTCAGAGGGATGTACTCATATTGTTATTGAAAATGTATAATTTTGCAAGTAAACAAATGAACTGCTCCAAGCCAAATAAAAACCATACCATACCAGCCCTGTATATATTGCCCACTGCTGAGCACGGGCCTCGTCTACAACTGAGAGGGTTTAGGCCTCAGTCTACCACGCTGACCTAGTGCGGGTTGGCAGACTTCAGATACCTTCGAAATTCGAAATAAAAAACGAAATGTATTTTTTTATCATACCTACTTATGCTTTTGAAAAGAGCAACACTACAGTTTCCTCCCATTAATTCTCTAGTGGAAACTGCGTTCCTAATTAATGGTAGAGTAAAACAAAAATTGAATCTAATTAATGTTTAATATTTAATGTATTCGAGTAAA
This sequence comes from Sphinx pinastri, assembly GCA_947568825.1. NCBI lineage: Eukaryota > Metazoa > Arthropoda > Insecta > Lepidoptera > Sphingidae > Sphinx > Sphinx pinastri. The sequence goes on along the minus strand of OX387628.1, from coordinate 2,406,427 downwards.
TTGTTTCATTTAATTTTCATTAAATCTAACAAACGCTAAACTGACATCTCGTTCTTCATTTCAAAACTCACATTGACTTCTATTTATTTTAACACAAGCTATTTTACAAGATGCAGAGACATTAGACTTTTTTATTAACATGGTTGTGAATTGTTCTCATAACAGTTTCGGGCAGTATAATGCACCCATTTCATTGAGGGTATACCATAAATCTATCACAAGGGTTGGTTAACCCCACGTGTGCAGGACTTGTAATGAATACGACCATTAATGTCCACTTTATGTAGCGAATAGAATTGCTTAATTAGTTTTTTTCTAGCTAAAGTATTTTTTATGATAATAAATAGAATTGAATTCTAAAGCTGGCAGTCAGTCATATTAAGGGAAAAAGAACTTTAGCAATAATTTTGTGCAAGTATAAATTAGTTGAATATAACAATAGCACTATTTCGACTATTTCACATATTATAAATAAATACACACATCATGCCTTTATACCTGAAGGGGTAGGCAGGTGTGCAAGCAAGGAACCTACGTTTCGCCATCTGTGTTCAGAGGGCTGAGCCCATGGGCGAGCTTATATTGGCTTATAGCCATATCGGGCAATAATTCCAATAAAATACATCTACCCCACCGAGGCAGTCAATAAAAATATTTTCTTTTTAAACTTTGTGCCATTAATAACATGAACTTAATTTCATTTACTCAGAAAAATAAGAAAAACACGCATGCATACGCATGCTCACGCCTTTTATCCCCGAAGGGGTAGGCAGAGGCGCAACTAGTGCACCCACTTTTCGCCAAGCGTATTCCGTCCCATGATGTGATAGGGGGCGAGCCTATCGCCATACCGGGCACAAATTCTAGACTCCGGGCTGATACTGAATAGAAAAATCCAATATCACTTTGCCCGACCCGGGGATCGAACCCGAGAGACCTCAGCCTTGCAGTCGTACCGTAATACAACTACGCCACCGAGGCAGTAAGAAAAACACATCTAAAACATATATCTGTAAACAAAATAACGTTATCTTTATAAAAATAAACTATTTTAAAATCATTTTAAAAACTTAAGGCGCCAATATCTATAACATTACTCTCGGGAATATTAATAGAATCTTTCTACGTTCAGCTGTCGGGGGTATTTTAAAACTAACTGTATTATTTTTATGATGTTTTTCAATGTCTCACAAAGTTGTTTTAGAAAAGCAAAGAAAACCTCTGTTATTCGCACTTTACGTCTCCACTTAAATTTAAAACTGTTTAAAAATATTTTTACTTAATAATATAAAATGTTGATTGTAGTGATGTATGCAGTAGATATCTGTCTGCCTGTCTTAGTATTAGGAAAGCGACACACTCATTAATTATTTAAAAAGAGGGTCGAATATTAAATCACATTAAAGAGACGTTGAAAACCAAACACAGCGCTGATATATTTTTCAGAAGTTAATATAATTTGGAGATGGCCGTAATTCGGGGCACCCCACGTCGGAAGGGTTGCCATAAATCTACCCCGAGGGCTATTTAACCCTCCACTGTGTTGAAGGCATGTATTTATGTATACTGGGCCAATTTCACCATATTGACAACCTGTAACGTAGGTTGGACCGTTTTAGGAAAAATATGAGACTTTTTAAGCATTCCTATAGTCTAACATGTAGGTGTTTGAAAAAAGCAGGCATATTTACATTAATAAGTTATTTTATAAGCAATTTTCTGTAAGAGTACCGACTCTTACAGAAAATTTCCGTAGAGCATAAATTTGTTGCTGCGTTCGTAAGATCAATGAGTTACCTAGACAAAACCAATAATATAATTTTATATAGCAATATTAATGATTAAGTCATTAATATTGTGTGAAAATGAAAAATATTTTCAAGTGCATTATTACTTTGAGAGTGTAATTAAGTTCAGTCTTAGTGATTAATAACTTCGGGATTTATTCATATCTAGTAAATTACGTGAAAGCTGAGATTGAGTGAGTTAATTTAGTGGATTATATTTTTTGTTGACTTTTCTTTCTGAGCAAAAATAATCCTTAGTCATTACTGCTATTATTGAGTTCATTGGTACATTGTACTTTAGGACAGAGAGTCATATCATCAAATGAGCTGCGGCGTGCCGCCGCCGCGGGAGATGGTGGTAGAGAAGAGAAAGAGAAACTCAGGGTTTTAGGTTCGTGGTACGAGCTTTATTTTGCACCTCCGCGTTACACTCGGTACGGTTTGCTGATGGTATGCAAACAAGTCACTGGCCTGCGGGGACTCCGATTCAGGCGAACGGCACAACGCTGATGCACGTGGCTAGCTCCGGCGGCAGCTCGCCGGGCAGATGGTAGCACTTGGTCTGCGCAGCGGTGGAGAGGTGGTCGGGGTTAGCACCCGACGATGATGGTGGTGGTGAGCACGTGGCCGGGGTCAGCACCCGCGACGACGATGGCGGTGCGCCCTTGGCGGAGTCAGCACTCCGCACCGTGGAGAACGGCGGTGAGCATGGCGGTCGGACGCCGTACCGAAAAACCTGGAATCAGATTCCGCGCCAGCGACTCGTGACAGCTCACGAGTCCAGGTGCACAGAATACCTGGAAGCGGTTAGTTTTAGTTGGCACACTCACCCCAGCGGGAAATGGGACTTAACATCTTATGTCTCAGGATGACGAGCGCAGTGGAATGCCACACAGTACTTTGAATGGTGTTACTACTGTTAATGGGTGGTCGAATCGCTTACAATCAGGCGAACGGCACGCTCGTCACGTCATGTAATACAAAAAAAAGCTTACTACATAAACAGTAGCAACAGTCAATAGTTCAAATCACTAAGTACTAAATTTCTTTGTCCTCCACTCGTCATAGTAATGCCCAGTTTCGCAATAACACACAATGGTAGGCAGGACGGTACAGTCGGAAAAGTGTATGCTCGACCACCTTGCGGTTCTAAATAAGTCGCTTCCGCGTCGTCTGTCAGCAACATGCGACTTACAACTAAAGTAGACAATAAGAGTTATCTGCTGTTTTCTTTGTACATCTCCAAAACAATCGCATCTGTTTCGTAAAATATGGAAAATGAGCGTTTTATCTTGAGAAAGGGTACTAGCACCAAATTGTGTGATTGTACAACCAAACGAAGTCTTGCGTATAAGACCTACCTAGTAAAGAGTATAAGGATTAATTTACCTTCGATATTACAGCTTATCTCTTACCATTATATACTAAAAATAAAAAAAACTCTTCCAAGAGTTCTTCGACATACATTACCCGAATAAGCAGGGGATTTATCCGCGACATTTTTTCTCCCAGACGCAACCATGTATCTTGAAGCGGGCACATTTTATATGCGTTAGGAAATTGAAGCATAAATCAGCTGGTATGGCAAGCGTGAGAAAATGGACGCGTCAAAGCGAGTCATTCAAAAAGTTATGCTCAAGCTAAAATTAAAAATATTCTGAATATATAAAATATCTCTCTAACTTTTCGAAGTTACGTGTGTATTGTTTATCAATTTTCGTTCGCTGGAAAATATCGCGAGGAAACCTACGTACCTGAGAATTCTCCACAAAAATTTCGAGGGAATGTGAAGTCTGCCAACCCGCACTAGGCTAGTGTGGTGGCCTAGCCCTTCTCAGTAGTAGAGGAGGCCCCTTGGTCAGCAGTCGGCAGTATATAATATAAATTGATTACTTCTATAATGTTATCTACGAGCTGAGGGACACTTATATACCCTCTAAATTTATTGTACCCTCAACTTTCCCCCCATGGTATAATGCGAGATTAAAAAAAAATCTTAAAGAAAAACTAAAATTCCATAAGAAATATCAAATATATGGAAACACTCAAGACTACGCCGTGTTTAGTTTGCTTCGTAAAAGAGCCAAGGTCATTGAAGATGAATGTTATTCCCAATATCTTAAGAATACGGAAGAATCAATAGTGAACAACCCAAAACTATTTTGGACCTATATTAAAAGTAATAAAAGAAACGTCAACTCGATCCCTTCTACCCTTAATTACGAAGGTCATTCGGCTGATACAGGCGATGGAATCGTTAATTTATTCGCCGAATACTTCTATTCAACAATTCTACCTCCATCCAATAGTGACCCTAATGCAATTTCCATTAATGATAATTATTATTCATCGTCTCATCATATGTATTCAATATGTGACATCGAAATCAATGCAGACAAGTTGTGTAAACTTCTTAAAACCTTAGACTTATCTAAAGGTGCCGGTCCGGATCATATACCACCTATATTCATTGTGAAGTGTGCTAGCAACCTAACCAAACCACTTGCAATTCTATTCCAGCGCTCTATTAAAGAAGGCATTGTACCTAATATCTGGAAATCTGCATATGTTTCTCCTATTCATAAAAATGGCTGCAAAACGGAAATAAAAAACTATAGACCAATTTCAAAATTGTGTATTTTCGCAAAGATATTTGAAAAAATTGTCTTTAATCAGGTCTATAACACATTGTCTAGTATATTTATTCCAGAGCAACACGGATTTCTCCAAAACCGTTCGACTACAACCAATCTACTATCTTTTATTGATTTTACAACGTCAAGTATGGAATTGGGCGGGCAGGTAGATTCCGTATATACGGATTATACCAAAGCATTCGACCGTATTGACCATCAATTACTCCTAAAGAAACTCATGTCTGCAGGAATCCATGGAAATTTGTTTAGATGGTTTACCTCTTATGTTAAATACAGATCGCAGGCTGTCACTGTGAATGGATACACATCTATCTGGCATTCTGTACCTTCAGGAGTCCCCCAAGGATCTTTACTAGGCCCCTTACTATTCAACATATTTGTTAATGATATTAACTCTTGTTTCCTATACTCTAATTTTCTGCTTTATGCGGACGATATGAAAATTTTTAAGCAAATAAACACATGTGATGACTGTCTTCTATTACAAAAGGACCTGATAAGACTCGAGTCGTATTGCTTCCAAAACAAATTAGACCTCAATGTAAATAAATGCTATGCAATTACATTCACTCGCAAACCAAACATAATTAAATATAGCTATACACTTAAGGGATCTGTAATTAAACGAGTCGACCAAATTAAAGACCTAGGCGTATTGCATGACTCGAAACTTATTTATGATAAACATGTGGACTGCATCGTTAGAAAATCCTATCAAACTTTGGGTTTTATTTTTAGATCTTGCGCTCAATTCGATAATGTTAAAACAATAAAAGTACTTTATTGTTCATATGTTCGCAGCATCCTAGAGTATTGCTCGCAGGTTTGGAATCCACAGTACGATATTTACACAGACAGGCTCGAATCAATACAGCGTAGATTTTTAAGATATTTGGAATTTAAATGTGGAAAGCACGACATAAGTTATGAGATGAGATGTAAAAGACATCATATACTACCATTAAAAGAAAGAAGGAGAGTAGCGGATATTTGTTACCTGGTTAAATTATTCCAAGGCAAAATCGATTCTCCTTTAAATCTTTCCAAGTTTCACCTACGAGTTCCTACAAAAACCTTTAGGCGAACTAAACTGCTAAACGTTCCTCATAGTGCCACCAACTATAGACAAAACTCCTACTTTATAAAGTCTGCCAATTTCTTTAATAATCTCATTGATCTACCAGATTTAGATCTATTTAATTCAAGTCCAACCATTTTTAAACACACAATAGCTAATGACTGGTTTGAAACGGTTCATTGACTGTTTTAGTCTTATTTCTTGTTATAATATGTATTATTGTATTCTTAGTCTGTTAATCCGTAGTTTATAATGTACTCATTGTTTAGTAAATATAAATATAATTAAACAAGCTTTATTATAAGTAATAAGCGAAAACACGTAAATGGTAATTAGATAACAATAATACTATTTATTTATTATTAGAAAAGATACTGTACTGTTTGTTTTCCAAATAAAATAAAATAAAATAAAATAAGGCTGATTCCATTGCAAGGCCGATAAAATAATGCAAACGTAAAAGTCAAAATTAATTATTTTAAAGAGTGTACAATTAATGTAAGCTTTAATATCACGCGAGTAAAGAAATCGTTTAATTGGAATTGATCGAGAACGACTGTACGAGACCGCAGCCCTTTAATAATTCTTTGCTAACTCAAAAGCGTAGTTCAGGGTAATAAATTCTCTTTAATTACCCATCATTTAATTGCATAAAACATATCATTCGCGTTTGTATAGTCTTATACTCTTTTGTTACCCAACATTTTATAACACCATTCCGTTTTATAGTCGAAAACTAAAACTGAGTCCACTCTAATGATCGCAATATGGGACAACGTTATTAAAACCATTCCAAACTTTGATAATAGAACTTATGGCATCGATAGCTTTGAAATTAGCTACAATTACAAATACAGCTACGATACGATGCGTTTAATTTTCGGCAATGCGACAGTTTTAGATGCGAGTGTTTGTATCGAAAACTTTTGTTTTGTTTCCGAAGCAAATCACAATGTTATTCAAAGGCAATTAGGCAGGCTGTGCTGACTTAGGTAATGTTGTTATCTCTTGCCAGTCGATCTTTTTCTGCATCATTTGTGATTAGTTGCAGTGAAGCCCGTTTGTCGCGCTTTCTATAAAAAATAACTTTGTAAAGAGTAGATAAATAGGTTATTTCAAATTCTGGATCTTATTAATCGGTACCTAAGATGCTAAATGAGTAGATACTACCAACTTAGTTTATTTCAGCCCCCAAGCTGCAACGGGCGTCGTTTCCTTGAAACATTTAACAAGTCTCATAATGATCAGCAATTATACTGGCTTCTATCTGTGGAAACATGTAATTAGTGTTATAACACTACTTCTCAAGATCACCAAGAGATCGCAGCACGATAGAAATACATCGCGCTATGGTTTACATGACAGCGATTGTATAAGTGTATCTCGGTCCGCGACTACTGTATCGTATTATCAACGTACAAGCATTCAAGCATTTGGAACTTGCACAATCGATTACTTACCGATTCTTGTAAACAAATATTGTTAAGTATAAATTGATAAAGATCTTTAACACATCTTACAGTGTATAGTTGTTCTTTTTTCTCTTACCTTTTCTTTGTATCACTGTATGTTTCCTTAAAATAAATAAAAAAACCAAATAAATGTCTTTCAAACCTAGCTACTGCCTGCGACTCAACCCGAACCAAAGACTTTTACTGAAATAAGTTTACTTGTCTATGTACTACTTCACCGAGATTAAAATGAGTCTTTATATTATTGAACACTTCATTATAATATTACTTATCTCTATGCTAAGGGCCAATTTTAGCACTTGTTGATAAACGCTATTCGTTGAGGAGCATAGACTGGAGAGTGACATTTGTATTTAGACAGCGGATACATATATTTATCAAATCAGAAATGAAGAGATCCGTAGCAGAACGAAAGCCGCCGACATAGCCCAGCGGATTAGCAAGCTAAAGTGGCAGTGGGCAGGGCACATAACTCGTAGAACTGACAACAGATGGCGTAGAAAAGTTCTGGAGTGGAGGCCATGTACAGGCAAGCGCAGCGATGGGACGTCCTCCTACAAGGTAGACAGACGACCTTTTAAAGCTCGCAGGAACCCGCTAGATGCAGGCCGCTTCTGACAGGTTGGTCTGGAAATCTTTGGGGGAGGCCTATGTTCAGCAGTGGACTACTAAAGGCTGAAGAAGAAGAAGAAGATACATTTATGTGACAAATATCGTTTATCATCAAGCAGGGCAATCGGCCCTAAATATCCTAATCCACGTAATTGATTCTGTTTCTCACAATCATCAAAACATTGTATCCCACGCTCGGACACTTCTACTTGTTAGTATCATATAAGTACCCAATGACTGCCTCGGTGGCGTAGTTGTATTACGGTACGAATGCAATGCTGAGGTGTTGGGTTCGATCCCCGGGTCGAGCAATGTTATATTGGGTTTTTCTAATCCGTATCAGCCCGGAGTCTGGAATTTGTGCTCGATATGGCGATAAGCTCGCCCCCTATCACATCATGGGATGGAATACGCACGGCGATAAGTGGGTGCACTAGTTGCGCCTCTGCCTACCCCTTCGGGGATAAAAGGCGTGAGTGTGTACACACACACTCACGCCTTTTATCCCTTATACACATAAGTACCCGATATAGTTACGTCTTGTCTGAATCATATCATAATGTCAAAATATATTTCGCTGTGTCCAAACCAGCATACGAGAAAGTTGTAAAACAAGTTGTCAGGGGTGTTATCTTTTATTAAAATCACCAAGTCCGTCGCAGATGCCACGGAGTTTTACTGCTAAATGGACTGCGGCGGTGCATTCAAGCATGACTATGTTTATTCGAATATTTTCAAAAATATTGAGTCCTGAGTACTTTTTTTTATAGGTATTGGTGTACGTGACGAAATATAACGTGGATTTTTGTTTATCATTAATACTATCGATAGGCTCGCCCGCTATCACATCATAGGACGGAATAAGTACGGCGAAAACTGGGTGCACTTGCGCCTCTGCCTACCCTTTCGGGGATAAAATACGTGAATGTGTATCTCCATATTTATGAACACTTTTGAGGTAATTTTTCAAACTTAAAGGCAGGGTTAAATTATGCAACTGTAAAATAAATCAAAAGTATGTCAAAATCGTGCAGAGACAATCAATAATCTCTGCCGTCTCCTATATGTGTATGCTCAATGCTGCAAAAAAATCCCCAGTCTAGATTGTGAATAGCATTCCTTATTTGCCGTGTGCAGTTGACAATACTGATAATTTTAGAATTGGCGGGAGATATTCTGGATTGAATCCAATGCTTGCCGTTTTTATTTATTTAAAAAGTTAAGGGTTTATTCTATTACGGCAGGAAAATAATATAATTTTGCTGGCCTGGTACTGAAACAATTTCCATAATCGAGGTATCCATACGATCTGAATCCATAAAATGATTTTATATATGATTTATAAATAAAAATTGCATTTATTTTTTACTGATATATTTGTATTAAGGAAGAAAGAAATATTTATTCGCACAATGCGACGCACACAAACATTTATAACAAAAATAAGTAATAAATAAAGGATGCGGGCAACGTGCATCCCATGATACTGTCGAAAAGGATCTAGTTCAGCATAAAATGCCAGGCAAGGTGTGCCTGGCGCTAGTTTTCAGATCATTGTTCTTTTTATAACACTATAAAGCATAATAATGGCTGAAATTTCTACTATATTCAAGTTTGTTGAGCAGATCAGCTCAACAAACTTGACCGACTTCTAAATAACTGCATTCGATTCGTGTATAATCTTCGCAAGTATGATCACATTTCTTTTTATCGTCTTCAACTAAAATGGCTACCCATACGTCAGCGCCGTTCTTTGCGGGCACTTACCACTTTATTCTCTTTCCTTACCTCCCCTACCCCTCCTACTTACTTTTCTTCTAAATTTCAATATCTCTGCAGTAGCCACGATAGGAACCTCCGCTCTTCTAGCAATCTTCTCCTCAAATGTCCCCCTCATAGCTGTGACTTCACTCACTCTTCTTTCGCTATCCAATCTGTTCTTCTTTGGAATTCACTCCCCCTCGAAATCAGATCGGCTACCTCTCGGTTTGCCTTCAAAAGGAGAGTGCGGCAGTTGTTGTTGAACGATGCAGAAGAATCACCACACTAACTTATAATATGATATTATTTACATATACATTATTTATATATATTTATGTAATTATAATTTGTATTTTATGTATTTATTATATTTATAATGTTACTTATATTATGTTTTGTATTTAGTTTACATATTTATGATTGATTGCTTTGTTTACTTTTATGTACGTTTATTCGTATCTCTAATATCAAGTTTAAGTACCTGATGCACCTACCTTATGTATTTCTGCACCACCCTAAGGTTGACTGGGAGAGAATGCCTTTGGCATTAAGTCCGCCGATATACTTATGTATATAAAGTGCAAATAAATAATAAATAAATATACTACCAAGCATAGTTCAGAGACACAGGCACATTAATATATACAAAGAAGAGTAGTTATAAATAATACTTTAAAATATAAACTGACATTGGCAATGAATCCGACACTAACATAGTCCCTGACTAGCTCAGTGGCAAGGGGAGTATCAGGGGTTCTCTGAAACTAGTATCGTGGGTAACCTCGAACCCGATTCCGACCCTCCCGACCCATTCCTGGCTGTGATTCTAATCCGCAAATTCTAAACTTGACCCTTTAACCGGACACGAAACCGTACTCGGACTCCAACACAGACCCCATAAATTCAGACAATGACCTAAATGGCTGACGTTTTCCGAATTTTGAAATTTGGAGATCGGACGCCTGTGGCGTACCGTACGACGGACATGGACAATTGTTGGAAACATATATTGAATGTGTTTTATTCATATAATATGAGATCTCGCATGTCTAATGCATAATATCAAAATTCGAACATGGAAAATCTGAAGTTGAAGATCAACGGTTACCATACCATACCAGCCCTGTATTATATACTGCCCACTGCTGAGCACGGGCCTCCTTTACAATTGAGAGGGTTAAGGCCTTAGTCCACCACGCTGGCCTAGTGCGGGTTGGCAGAAGGTATGTGAATCTTCGAAATTCAGAGAACTTCTGAGGTATGCAGGTTTCCTTCACCGTTAAAGCGAGCGATAATTCACAAAGAATACACACATAACTTTTTTTTTTAAAAGTCAGAGCTGTGTGCCCTTGGGTTTTTAAACCTGCGGACATTCGTCTCGGCAGTCCGTTCCACTACCGACTAGGCTATCGCCGCAACGGCTACAGGTCTGCGGTCAAATCTCGGAAATCAGATTTTGCATGACGGGTATTTCATGTTGGACTTCGTATGTTACAAGGTGGCAACTCATCGGTAATTTTTCACCAATCAACGACACTGTCTAGTCATTCACTGAGCGGTTGTTGTACTGATAGTCAGTATTCAGTTCTTTGCTGCGAAGTCATTATACTCGTTTTTTATTATAATATATTTTGGAAATAGTCACATTATCACCCTCAATTAAGGAGTCGTCCATTGCAGGACAAAGGTTTGAAGGTCACGCCTAACAATAGTATGTACCCGACTCTAATTTAAAATCTGTCTGCTTAGGACTTAGACTAAATTAGGTTTTTTTGCCCGCGCTACCCACTGAAGTTTTCTTTAAATATTTGCTCAGTAGAATCCACTCGTAGCATTTGAATAAGGTTGTTAGCGGTATATTTATTTTAAAGGATAATTTCACTGACGCAGTAGAGTGACTTCATAGTCAGATGGGAAGTACGACTTCTTCCATCGACTCTCATTTCTAATGTGGGGTTGATGCAACACATTTTTTAAAGCATATTTGCAGAATTAATTTGCCTCGTTTTTGCGACCGGACGTCATAAATGTCAGTCCACTGTGAGGATTTCAGTTCCAGGCAAACCATGTTAGACACTACGCAGTTTTGCCCGACCTGGAAATCGAACCGAAGATCCGCCTTGCAGCACGGGTACACAACCATTGGAACAGGCAATTTACCGTCAAATATAACTTAACCAAAACACATTGTGCACTGATGAAATTTACTTCCTCTGATAGTCGCGAGAATAATGTAGGTATGTTAGCTTACGTTTAAGCTAATCAAAAACAGCATAATAATATTATATCACTTAACATATCAATCAAAAATTAAAACGATACACAATACTTAAGAGGAATGATATCTCATAGCGTTTAATTTCCTCAACGCAATGGCATCCACCTGAACGGAGGTGTTAAAAAATTTCAATTTACAGTAAAAAGTACGAGGTTAATTAAAATGAACATTTTATTATATGTATGTACAGGGTTGTTCTGACAGCTACTTTAATTCGAAAAACTTAACTGTGCAGAGGTTTTTTGGTTATAAAAAATAAGGCTGAAATAAATAAAAAATACAGAATTTTAAATTTGGAATATATTAAAAACGACTATTGCATACATTGTAACTTTTCTTTAATCAAGTTCATGGCTGTATGAACAAAGATTCCTTTGCTTTCTCTGCACGGAAAAATAACTTATCGTAGTTCAAAAACCAGCGATACTGGTGTAAATAAATAAAAACCTCGTGTATTTATGATTATTTCTTTGGCACAAGCCTCTCAGTTAGCATTTGGCAATACGGCTGGCTGTAACTGGATGATAAAGGCGAGAAACGTGTTTGAATACTGAAATAAGGTTTTACTTTTTTGTTTTGTGCAAAAATGTGTTCCATAGCCATAGATTACCATGAATGGAATGGATCAGCGAAAGGTTTAATTTAGTCTCGAGCAATCCTCGTTTGATATTTCGAAGTGATGTGAATATTTAGTTAATTGTCACCCACTTTAACGATTCGGGATACGGTTAAGTTTTTTAAGGTATTTACTTAATATGGCTAGTGCGGTACACGCTTATATTACAACAGTTTATAAATATTCTGACGCTTCTTCACTTACAAATAGTTTGCGTGCTTGGAATTTAGTACCTTTTACCCATCGTAATTTTTTTTATAATGCGATGCGCTGGACATTTTTTTTATATACGCACAATTGTGCAAAAGGCCAAAAAGCGTTTTCGCCAGGTGTGTACGCACCCTAGCAGAGATCTTCAAGGGAGTTTCAAATGTATGTAAATTATAAGAACCCGCATCAGGCCAGCGGCAGGTAAAAAAAAAGAATTGTAGAGTAGTTTGAACAAGTATACAGAATTTCTTCGAGTCGTTCTACGTCTTAAGACCTTTTTTTTAAATTTACATTCACATTCGCAAGATGTAGAGTCGGCTAATTAAAACGGAATGCTCAAAAAGTGTTGGCCAATCTTGCCTTTGGATTAAAACCGGCTATTTATGTTTCTACGGCGGATGTTAAGACGTGAATGTCTTTTTTTATCCGTACGAGAATAAGAGACGTAAAATAGTTTGTGGTACAAACATAGTTCTGACTCTGATTGCTGGAAAAAAATGTTATACGAACCGTGTGAATCAGCGACCGGTGAAATCGGTCCTTAATAAAACATAAATGTATAAGCCAACTAAACGCAAAAGTCACAATCTAATCTAGGAGCATAGATTAGAATGTGTCGTTTGTAGTTGGACGAATAGCGTCTATAAGCAATCGAACTTGCGGAGGCGCTTCACACTCAACCCTTCGCTCTACACCATGGAGGGTTTCAGAGGACTGACAATATACAATATACACTGGTGGTAGGTCTCTCATATGTAAGATTCCGTCTGGGTGGGTACCACCGCAATGTCTATTTCTACCGCCAAGCAGCAGTGTGCATGCACTGTTGTGTTTCGGTTTGAAGGACATTGTAGCCAGTGTAACTACTGGACATAATGAGACTTAACATCTTATGTCTCAGGATGACGAGCGCAGTGGAATACCACACAGTACTTTGTAACTCAAGGTGCTGGATGGTGTTGCTACTGTTTATGGGTGGTCGTATCGCTTACCATCAGGCGAACGGCATGCTCGTCTCGTATCAATAAAAAAAATACAGAGAATACTTAAATGATATGTAATGAATTTACTTATTCCTACTTCTTTATTACTGTCCATTTCACTGTGCTTGGTCCAACACGTAAAGTAACTTCTTTTTTAACATACATTTCGATGTGAATATGTTTGACGTATCTGTCATAGTACGCCAAAACATAAACATTGCCAATATTTCACGCACATTCGATATTGACAAGCATTATATACGTTGTAAATATATTACATTATGCTTATTGGATATTTTCTGAGCAAATTGCCTATTTGGTGTTATCTATTGTTTGTTTCTATTTCATTTCGACATTCATAGCGTTGATTCTGTCGTATTTCTTGATTTTCTGTATTATGGAGTATCTTTTGGAGTTCATTTATTGTTGAGATCATTTTATTATATCTTTTTGTCACATATACAGCAGAATTGTGGAACATTGACATAAACAAAACCCTTTGTATAAATACTGTGTGTTTTATGGTACATGGCTTGACATCTATACATATATTAAAATTGTAGATTTTCCGTGTCTGTGTATTTAAAAAAAATATATATATACTAGCTTTTGCCTGCGGTTCCGCCCGCGTGAATGAGTTTTCCCGGGATAAAAGTCCCGCTTTATATTTTCCCGATATAAAAAGTAGCCTATATTATTAATAGCCTATATTATATTGTTAATCCAGGACATAATCTACCCGTATGCCAAATGTCATCGAAATCCGTTCAGTAGTTTTTGCGTGAAAAGTTATTAAATTACTAATATCGCTATTAAAAAATAGGGGAATAATTGATGGAAGAAGGTAGAAAATTTAGGGATGTAGGTATTTTTGCCAAGTCATAAAAATAAATTGAAAAATTTTTGGTGTGTGCCACCCTTATCACTTACATAGAGGGATGAAAAATAGATAACAACCTATTCTCAGACCTACCAAGTGTGGATATAAAATTTCATCAAAATCGGTTCAGCCGTTTCGGAGGTGTATGGTAACAAACACTGTGACACGAAATTTTTATATATATGTCGAAGAAAGCTGGTACTATGATAATTTCTTCCATGACGTAGGACGGATAACGCAGCGAGTTCGTCACGAGACAGGCCAATCCAATGTTCTCTCTTGCGCTCCCGCTCGATCACTGACTATTTTTCTTGAGAGCTAGACCTTATATAGGCCTCAGGTGACATTTCAATTGTCAATCTAGTTTGGCTAGTCCAGTGGCGACCTCACTCAAGCTTCTCGCTTGACGTTTCCGTTAATAATCATTCGAATGTGGTGCCATCTGTTGTCAGTTGTTACAAACTTATTTTATTTTAGTGAAGCGCCATCTATTTGTCTCCGACACGGCCATCCTGCGACACACACGTCCCCGTGTGTTACTCTGATTGACACAAAGCACAATCATCTTCAAAAGAATACTCCAGGCACACACTACAATACAGTTGATAGAATGTCAAAATTGCTGAAGGTCCATCTTCAACTTAAGTCTCGATTAGGCATCAAGCTCTACTGTCAACAATATCATCACTTGCTAACTTTACCAGACATTTTCAAACGTCACTAAACGCTCAGACATTGTTCCTTCATCAAGCACAATCCTCTCAGGACATGACTTCATCGGGCGTTCTACTACCCACTTGTGCCACCAAGCACAAGTCTCCCGGGATATGCCTCCATCATGCGTTCCCCACTAGGACACGCAACAACGAGTTTTCCATTTTTGTGCCACGACTCTCGCAGCCAACCAGCGTATTGCTGTCTTGATAACCCTCTAGTGGATCGTGACTCCCACTTGCGTGTCCATCCCGTGGATCGCATCTTACAAACGCATATCCATCTCGTGGAGCACTATATAGTATGATCTCTACAAACCACAGCCTCGACCAGTGCCAAACGCAAGCCGCAACCCACGGACTATTAGAGTTGCCTCGAGAGACACCGAATTTCCACTGGGCCACGACTACACAATAGTATTAGCACGGTCGAGCGAAATAAAGCTGATAGAGTCCTTACCCGAGCTTCTACCAGAACCAAAATTCACTCATCACTATTACCGAACTCGCCACTGTCACCACACTTATCATGAAGAATAAAATCAATTAACACTTATTACTACCGTGATATAAAATTATTTCTATAGTCATCCTAGTGACCATAATCAAAACTAAAACAATCATTCCTGTGAGCATAATTGACTCGCCAACAGAGTCATCCCTGTGACCGACACATGCGCCACGCGTCAACTCTGTGACCGTGTGCACAGGTTACCATAGTAAGTTATTTTACTATCCCAATTTTTTATTAGTTGCACGTTTTCATGAGTACAACCACACTTATTATAATCTTTCCAATGGCTTATCTTGTTTCCACAAACAAGGATCACTATACTGCCAACGATTAGTCTCATTTACTCAAAGAACAATAACTGCACTAAGCGCCGCTCCAACGGCTCGTCACCCCCATACCTCAACACACTTCATCGTACCAACAGGTCATCTCGCCTTGCGCACCAACGCAAACAACACATCACCGCGTGAACGGCCCAAGTCATCTATGCATCTACGCAAATGAGAATAATACACCGCCACACCAACGGCTTATCTTGCTTGCACCCACATGTAAACATCTCCGCACCAACTGTTCATCTTGCTTGCACACCAATGCAGACATCTCCGCACCAACGGCTGATCTTGCCTGCACACAAATGTGAACATCTCCGCACCAACGCTTCATCTTGCTTGCACACCAATGCAAACATCTCCGCACCAGCGGTTCATCTTGCTTGAACACAAATGCAAACACCGCCGCATCAACGGCTCATCTTGCCTGCACACCAATGCAAAGATCTCCGCACCAACGGTTCATCTTGCTTGCACACCAATGCAAACATCTTCGCACCAACGGTTCATCTTGCTTGCACACCAATGCAAACATCTCCGCACCGACAGTTCATTTTGCTTGCACACCAATGCAAACATCGCCGCACCAACGGCTCATCTTGCTAGCGCACTAACGCGACAAGGATAACACATCGCCGCAACAACGGCTCATCTTGCTAGCGCACCAACGCAACAAGGATAACACATCGCCGCACCAACGGCTCATCTTGCTAGCGCACCAACGCAACAAGGATAACACATCGCCGCACCAACGGCTCATCTTGCTAGCGCACCAACGCAACAAGGATAACACATCGCCGCACCAACGGCTCATCTTGCTAGCGCACCAACGCAACAAGGATAACACATCGCCGCACCAACGGCTCATCTTGCTAGCGCACCAACTCAACAAGGATAACACATCGCCGCACCAACGGCTCATCTTGCTAGCGCACCAACGCAACAAGGATAACACATCGCCGCACCAACGGCTCATCTTGCTAGCGCACCAACGCAACAAGGATAACACATCGCCGCACCAACGGCTCATCTTGCTAGCGCACCAACGCAACAAGGATAACACATCGCCGCACCAACGGCTCATCTTGCTAGCGCACCAACGCAACAAGGATAACACATCGCCGCACCAACGGCTCATCTTGCTAGCGCACCAACGCTACAAGGATAACACATCACCCTCAAAATGCCCCCTCACCATCACCTCCCAGTGTCACGTGGTGAGAAGAAATGACGGTTAACTCTTCGGCAACACAGCCGTCAGTAAATGATCAAACTGAATACAACTCAATAGTTATTTAAGTGAAGTGAGTGTCATTGACGATCTGTGGAGATCTTCTCTCGGAAGCTGCTCACCAGCTGCATTACACCGCACACCGTCCTACCGAAACGGACATGTCACACGCGGCACCGCCAGCAGTGATTTCCAATATCTGCAATCAGAAAATAAACACAGCAGCATTACAAGGCTCGGCCCATTCTGACTTCACATTAAGACTCGTGTCAGACTTTCTAAACAGCCATCCCATTGCTACAACAGGGAAATCTACCTGCGATGTAAGTTGGACATCATCTCGATTCTCAAGTCATGAACCAGTCATTTACCAAATGGTAAAATGAGATTCCAATACTTGCAACGGGTACAGGAAAATAATAGAAACTAGAACCCTCAAACCAGGGTTACGGGTGATACGATACCAAACATCTTGTATCACCGCAGCTAAGATCCACCAACGGATCCCACAGAGGCTCTTCAGTAGTCACAGTTTATGCAGTTTTCTAACCTGCAAGGATCTTCAGTTCTGCAATCAAAAATATCACAACAGCATCAAACCGTTCACCCTATCCTAGACTTTAGTCAAGTCTCACATCAATCTTTGAGCAGAAATTCAGTAGTCATCTTAACATGACAACCTCAAAATTATCGCACGTAGCGCTCTTAATAGCGGAGTTTTACCTACCAATAAAACTCATATTATGTCCGGAGCCTTATTCAAGGCCTTTAAACAACATTTGAGATGACGTACTTCCGTTTTGTGCCGGATATTGCTTGTGAATTTCGAAATTCGATGAGTGAATCAGAGTGGGGGACTTCCGGTTGTCGAGTTTACCGGGTGACGCTCAGCCATTTTCTTCATTGTGTCTCAAATAGCTTAAAATTGCTTAAAAAGAAATATATTAATACCAGGCAGAATTTACTGTAAGGCCTTGAATAAGGCTCCGGACATAATATGAGTCTTATTGGTAGGTAAAACTCCGCTATTATGTCCTTCCGCCGTTATTCAAGGCCTTTAAACAACATTTGAGACATTGTTTGTTTTCGCCTGGTAAACGAGACGCCAATGTGATAATTTTAAGACTTAAGCCATTAATATAATTACAATAATAATAAAATATAAAGAACTATATTAATTATTACCACATACCACAGAGAATAAATTGTCTACAGATCGATAATTGAAAAATATTACACATAATAGTTATTACTTATTACCTACGGTAATGGCTCAAACCGAGGCGCAAAAGAAATACTAACAGTCTTTTCTATACTTTTAAAATCAAAAATATGATCTGATATGAAATAATAATGTTCTGAAATATGATTTTAGATATGAATCTCAAATTAGTCCAAACCAGTAATTTATCTATAGCTTCCATACCTTACCATCCCCTGAAAGCCACAACGGATCTAACAATTCTAGGAGATTCACAGCTTCTCTCAAAAACTGATTTTGATGAAACCCCGATTACAGTTCAGAAAGCCGTTTTGGCTGTTCCACGTGCGATAAATTCATTATCTAAAGTAGTTTAAGATTTTAATCATACTAATTGCTAAGCAATTTTCTTAGATATATTGGCCTACAGGATCAGCTGTAAGACTTTCTAGGTTTGAAAACGATTTCCGACGCAATTGGGCACATTCTGAATCTGCTATGGAGCAATACTTTATAGAAGAAAACAAGTTTCTTTTCTAACTTTCTGTATAGAAATCGTTCAAAGCATATATAAAAATCATATGCACTATGCAGCTTGATAAAAATTTTGTTTAAACACTTCCATAAATTTTGTTTGTTAAAATAAATGTAAAGCAAATACGTAGTTAGTAAATTTGTGCAACTAGGGTATGTGAGCCAAGTTTCACGTGGTCAGTACTATAAAACAGTCTAAATAACAGATTTATGAACTAAAAGTTCTGTTAATAACTTTTCAAGTAGAAGTTATTATCTGAACCTGAATGGTTTGTTGCATGCAAATCCTACACACATGATCTCGCCGGTTCCAATAATTATAATTATTGAGGGTAGATTTTTTGCTACCCTGATCGTAATCATATCTTTGGTTGCTCATGCCTTGAATACAGCTTACGATTTAAATCCACCCCAATTTAGATTTAAATTTGTCACCTTAAATTGTGGAAAACATTTTTATAGATTTGTCAAACTACTTAGACTGGGAATGGTGAAAGTCGGTCCTATTGCAAGCATGGATTTTCAAGCTAAGGCCACTTAGGTGCTACAAGCGTAGCTTCTCTAAGTAATCTGTAGGTGCTACGCATTACGATAGTTACACACACGCTTTTTGCTCGATTGAGATCCATGAGCGCTTACATCATCCGATTTGGAGATGAATAAATAAATAAAATTGAATTAGCAATTGTCAACACTTACATAGGTTACTTGTCTATGACATATATCCGGGTTAAACACGTCTATCTACCTCCGGAAAATCCCATTTCGGAAATTAGACTGTGATGTGCGATTATATGAGAATGTTTCAGAACTGACATCTGAAGGATACAAAGTACCAATTCCGCCTTCGTTCCTTAGATAAGCCACAACAAATTAGTTATCTCATTGCAGTAACACTGATGAATGTATTGGTTAGCATATCTTTGTGTTTTGAATTAAAATGACCCACTTCAGTTACCCAATCGCCTCATTTAAAACTCATTTAACTCTGCTTCCCAGCCGCTGTCGGCGCAGTTTGTTCTAAGAAAGTGTGACTAATGGGGTAAAGTAGAGAATACTTTAAGCATTTCACCACCCCCCACTTGAGTTCCCCGATTACTAGAATCGAGAGGAGCGATTTCTTTTATGATTTTTGTAGTTACTAAAATAACTAAACGACAGTTAATAATTCGATCCAGTGGGTCCTACAGTGTACATGACAACAAAAGCAGAGTGCAATTCAAAATCCCGATGGGGATGTGAATTTCTCGATGCGATACCGCTTAATATTTCAGCAATTTTGATTTCATAATTTGTATGCTCTACGCTTTATTTACTGGCAAATAGACACTTATCCCAATCTAGGCCGAGATAGTGTATAGATGTCTGGAAAACCAGCATAAATTTTATCCCAGGGAAGTGAGTAAATAGCTGTAACATGTTTTAACTGCAACAAATATTATCTTTCACTTTTGTTTCCGTAGTTTAAAATAATATGTGGTTCAAATAAAGATTTATTTATTTATCAAACTTAGTAAAGTTCGTAGTTGCGAAATTGAATTATAGCCTGTTCTTTGTGGATTAGCTTTGAGCTGTCTCAGAAAGCCATTATTCGATCAGAAAAACGTATAAATACGAATACTTTGTTCTCTCAGTATCTTGGCAGTCCAATTAGAAAGGAAGCAAACACTTTGAGTGCTGTTGCCAGCCCAAAATACAAACAGGTAATAAGTTGATCTCTGTAAATCAACCGCATGAAACATCGACGAGATTGTGGTACAGGTACGTTGTAGTATGCCTGTGCTACGTCGATTTTATCTTTGTTTAACATACATTGACTGTAACACCACAAATCAACTAAACAATAGTTTAATTGTATAAAAGAAAATTTTGAAGATATTTCATTTTTTAATAATATGCAAAGATTTCTTTGTCAATACTTTCACTACTTGAGCGCATTGTAATAGCTCGCAATCCCTGCAATTTTTTCAAACATTTAATTTTTCAATTCTAAATCAGCAAAGCCATCTAATCGATTGACTAAAAAGTCTGGAAAAACGACGGGCTGCGTGACATTTCGTTACCCTTACAAATTGTTGATAGTCGAAACGCATGGACCGTAGACACGGCATGGACTCAGTTTGTTTCAGGAGTTAGTCTTCAATATTTTCTAACATTTATTTCAGCATTTGATTCAATTGAGTTGTTGAACCGGTTAAATTATGAACTCAGGTTAGTTGAGCCAGAAGTTCGAAAGGGATCTTATCACCCTGTAAATATTTTCAGTAAAGGGCTGGGTGCGCCTTTTCAAGTTAAATTCGAATATTCCATCAATCTGCTCCTCTGAAATATCTCGATAAAGAAAACTTTTCTCTACCCGATGTACCAGGTTGGCGGTGTTTTCAGATAAACATATTGGAAAGTATAGAATTTGTAAAGAATTGTGCTCTAAGCAGAGATTAAATGCAATCACCATTCGTTATAATTTGCCCAGGCCATATACTTAATCATAATTAGGATAAATTCCGTAATATAGCTATAATCTATTTGATTAATTGTTAATATAGCAAACGGTGCCGTGGGGCGACCGGTTTGACAATACTTTTAATATCTTTGGTAATTGTTATACAGCAAACGGTGCCGTGGGGCGACCGGTTTGACAATACTTTTAATATCTTTGAGTAATTGTTATATAGCAAACGGTGCCGTGGGGCGACCGGTTTGACAATACTTTTAATATCTTTGAGTAATTGTTATATAGCAAACGGTGCCGTGGGGCGACCGGTTTGACAATACTTTTAATATCTTTGAGTAATTGTTATATAGCAAACGGTGCCGTGGGGCAACTGGTTTGACTAAAATGTATAAAATAATAATAATTTGGATCTACGTTACACAACCTGAGAACCAGTTACTCTCTTCTCTTGTCCAGAGAAGTGTGGCTTATAAAATTTAAAAGCAAAACTCATTTCATTAG
Organism: Sphinx pinastri; assembly: GCA_947568825.1. Taxonomy (NCBI): domain Eukaryota; kingdom Metazoa; phylum Arthropoda; class Insecta; order Lepidoptera; family Sphingidae; genus Sphinx; species Sphinx pinastri. The sequence goes on along the minus strand of OX387628.1, from coordinate 2,384,612 downwards.
GTACTTATTTTATAGATAAATTTCATAATAATAGTTTAAATGCTATAGAGAGGCATTTAAGATTATATTATAGGCTTCTTAAAATAGGTAGCCTAATAAGTCACATGCAAGGGCTGGCTCGGCGGGCTCCTCATATTTCCAGAACAAACATTTACCAAACCAGCCGAAAGTAAAATATTGTAATCTGTTTAAAAATTTTAAATGCTCTTGCGAAGCATTTTAGATTGTAGGCTCCTTAAAATAAGTAGCCTAATACAATCACAAGCAAGGGCTGGCTAGGCAGGCTCCTCATATTTCCAGAATAAACATTTGCCCAATTTTTCGAAAGTAAAAAATTGTAATCTGTTTAATAATTATAAATGCTCTTGCGAGACATTTTAGATTGTAGGGTCCTTAATTTGGGCACCCAAAAATAAAATCGAGCGAAGGGGCCGACTCGGCGGGCACCTCATTATTGAGATCCAATTATTTTCAGCATAACACATGGCACACTATAGAGTGCCCCCTGGAGGCGGGTAGCACTAAATAATGAATTTCACTGACCTGCTAAGGAGGATATATCAAACCTTTACACTCCTTACGGGTAATTTCTGAAGAATCACTATTCGAAGCGTATTTACTTAGCGCTGTCGAGTTGACGGTGTCATCACACCACCAACAGCAACACTTGAAGCTGCTGTAGAAAAACCGTCTTCGCTTGACGAAGAAGACGAATCACAATTTTCCAAAATTATATTTAAAAAATACTATAGAAAACTCATTTTGTACGAAACGATCTTTGAATATAATTATTATACGAACGCTAACAGCGTTAGATGTTATCGGCACAAAATTAAAGACGCCAATGAAGAAAATGGCTGAGCGTCACCCGGTAAACTCGACAACCGGAAGTCCCCCACTCTGATTCACTCATCGAATTTCGAAATTCACAAGCAATATCCGGCACAAAACGGAAGTACGTCATCTCAAATGTTGTTTAAAGGCCTTGAATAACGGCGGAAGGACATAATCCAAAATTTTGAACAGTGCAGTATTGCGATTCGAAGCCTTGACCAAGGAAGGCCAGCACTCCTTCAAACCGAACACTATACCTACAACTAGATCACTTTTGTCAACCAAGGCCATGTACAGTCATTGTTTACTACAACAGGTATTTTCTTTCTCCAAGGCCTTAAGTTTAAGGACGGCTCTATACCAACAATAACCACGAATTACTCGTTAATCCATGTCTGCACATGCCCCCTGTTAAACAAGATCTCACTATTTGCAAACCAAGAAATAAAAAGAAACCAGAACCCTCACACAAGGGTAATGGGTAATACGATACCAGATTTCCTCTACTGATGCAATCACGGATGTCCCTGTCAGTCCTGTCACTATCAACACCACGGTGCTTGTCACACCATAAACGGCACGCCTTCAGGAACGTTTCAGCACTAGTTTCCCAATTGCCGTACATATAGACACCATTGCCAACAACCCTGTCTAAGGTAGAAAATATCCTCACAGCTAAGAAGACGATGGCCATGTTACACATAGCGTCCACTTTTATTCACATTGTAGGCTAGTTCTTATTCAGATATTAGCGCAATTTCTTTCTTCACGTAAATTGCGGGTAGTCAAATATCTCCATCGTACGATGTATTCCACATAGCGTACATATGTAGTGAGCACAATCCATTTCTGTGGGCATTGATTGTTTATCCCAATTCTGATGTCGAAGAAAGCTGGTACTATGATAATTTCTTCCATGACGTAGGACGGATAACGCAGCGAGTTCGTCACGAGACAGGCCAATCCAATGTTCTCTCTTGCGCTCCCGCTCGATCACTGACTATTTTTCTTGAGAGCTAGACCTTATATAGGCCTCAGGTGACATTTCAATTGTCAATCTAGTTTGGCTAGTCCAGTGGCGACCTCACTCAAGCTTCTCGCTTGACGTTTCCGTTAATAATCATTCGAATGTGGTGCCATCTGTTGTCAGTTGTTACAAACTTATTTTATTTTAGTGAAGCGCCATCTATTTGTCTCCGACATATAGATATAAATGAATCTAAATTAAATAATATTTATGTGAAATTATCCTTTTTTTTTAAATGTCAGTTGGCGTATCACACTAAAATCATTCATTGAATTCTAAATCTAAGTACTGAAAAGTATTAAGCTTTATTTTATGTAACACAAGCGGCCCGCCCTGGCTTCGCACAGGTAGCAAAGCATAATATGATATACCTATAGTTCGGACAAACCAAGCTGGCCGGTATGACAATTCAAATTTTTCCCGACGCGATAACATTTTTCTGTCGTACAAAATATTTATAAATTATACGCATAAACCTTCCATTGGTGAAAACCGTATGAGAATCCGTTCGATAGTGTTTAAGTTTATCGCGTTCAAGAGACAAACAGATGCGATAGGGGACTTTTTTTTTTTTTTTTTTTTATAATGGCATTTGTGTTCACATTTTGCCAATGTCAAGTTTGGTTTGTATATTTTATTATCTGTAGTATGTCGAAGTAAAGCAGTGGCTACCTTACCAAGACTTTATCGAGGAGTTTTGGCGGCAACAAAAAAAACATTTGATTAGCACGATTATTTCAATTCACTTCATTTGAGCTCTTTAATAGAACTATATTACGGTTTAAGATCTTTATTTCTCATAAAGAATTACATAAATTCACTTACTGAGAAAACTATTTATAAACTAAAATTAGGGTTAGCTACGAGCATACAGAAATTAAAAAGAGTAATACAAGAAATTATGTATGCACATATAAAGATTGAGTGGGTAAACATAAAAAATTTCAAAGACAAAGTGTCGATGCTAATTAATAATAACCGGCGACCACAGATATACAGTGCTGCATGAATGTTACAACTACTAGATCTGGCATAGACGACATTGATAATAAGATATCAGTTAAATAAGAATTTGATTATATAATATACTATACGGATTAATTTTACGGTAGTATTTCCTGTAAATATTTTTTTAGACGTTTTTTAAAGCTAAATATAGTTTTAGCATCTTTAACATCAGCAGGTAATTTATTATATATTTTAACGCCCTCATATTCAATGTTCTTTTTACCGTAGTTTGTTCTGGGTGCCCGAGTGACTAAATAGTTAGCATTTCTCAATTTAATTCTTTGGACTTGGCTTTTTTTAATAAAAGTTAAATCTGTATGAATTTCTTTGTTTAAAATTTTACGTATTAATATGCACGTAAAATACCTATATGTTTGTTCGACATTCATTATTTGCGTATCTTCGTATATTTTTTTCGTGGGTGTTCTAAATTTGTACTTAAATAATATTTTTATTAATTTATTTTGTTTAATTTGAATTTTTTGCAAATTGGATTTAGCTGCAGTGCCCCAAATTTCAATTAAATAATCGATATGCGGTTTTACTAACGAATTATATATAATGTATTGAGCTCTTCGAGGGAGACATTTTGCTAAATGATGCAGAACGCCTGCTTGTGATATCAACTTGGTTGTTATTTTTTCTATGTGCGGTTTCCAATTTAATTGATTATCCAAGATAATACCAAGATATTTCTCCTTTGTTTTTTTCTGAATTAATTTGTCATTAATTTTTAATTGTATGTTATCATTTATCTTTTTATTTTTTGGAGCAAATATAACATAGCTTGTTTTGGCAATATTTATTGTAAGCAAATTAGATTGGAACCAGTTATTTAAAATATTTAGATCGCTTTGGATAATAGGTAACATGGCATCGATTGAATGGCCATAGTAAAATACCGTTGTATCGTCTGCGTAAAGAGAAATGTCTCCTTTTAAACCAATTTGGCTTATGTTGTTAATGTATATTAAGAACAGAAGTGGGCCTAAAATAGAGCCTTGGGGTACACCATAGCTAATTGTGTTTGGGGTACTTTGGTATTTGCCAATTCTGACTATTTGTTTTCGATTTGCAAGGTATGATGCAAGAATTTCGAGAGCTTTTTCCTTGATTCCAATGTTCGATAATTTCCGTAATAGTATCTCCGGACTTATTGTATCGAAAGCTTTTTTAAGATCGATAAAAACACCCAAAGCTAATTGTCTTTGATCAATTTTGTTCTTTATTTTCGTTGTTAAATCAATGGTGGCTGACAGAGTGTTTGATCTGGGCCGGAAACCATACTGTTTGGGGTATAGGAATTTTATAGATTTCAAAAATACTTCCAAGCGTGTATATATCACTTTCTCGAAGATCTTAGATAAGACCGGAAGGACTGATATTGGGCGATAGTTGCTAGGGTTAGATTTGGCACCGGATTTATAGATAGGCACAACTTTAGCAATTTTTAAATTACTTGGGAAAGATCCCTGCTCAAGGCATTCATTAATACACGTTGTGAGTAGTGGGACGAGAATTTTTTTGATGCATAAAATAGATTTAGTAGTAATGCCATCAATGCCAGCTCCGGTGTTTGGGTCTAAATTAGCAATTATTTTATCTATTTCGTCAGTGGTGGTCGGTTCCATAGATTTTAATTCTAACACATTACTAGTTTCAGGCGCTTGATGGCTTTGGTTTCGTTTGTAGGAGTCAGGAATCATATCTGCCAGAGACGAACCAATAGTTGAAAAATATGAGTTAAAGTGTTCGCATATTTCTGTTTTATCGGTGTAAACACCAGAATCTACTTCAAGTTTGTTAGGTCCGGAGTCTTCTTTAATTTTGTTTTTGGAAAGGTCGTTAATCAATTTCCACATTTTTTGTGGTTTAGTCATGCTATCATTTATGCGTTTAAAATAATAGTTATTTTTGGTTTTCTGAATCTTTTTTGCTACAATGGTCTTAACTTCTTCATATTCTTTTTGTAAGTTTGCATCTGATTGATTTAATTTTAGTTTTTGCCATAACAAATTACGTTCGTTTATGTTTTGTATGATTTCCTGTTTTATCCAATCCTGTTGAGGTGGATTGAGAGTTTTCATTTTGGTAATAGTACTCTTAGATATAGATGCCAGTATATTTTGTTCTAATTTTTGATATGAAGACACTGCGTCATTATCGAGATCCTCAAAACATTTGTGAAACGCAGTATAGTTTAGTGCCTGATATTCCACTTTCTTAATTGGGGGAGGACAATAGTTTTTAATTTCTAGGAACATCTGTTTATGGTCAGACATATCAGAATTGACCATGGTTATATGGTAATTGTGGTCTCGTAGATTAGAGCAGATATGATCTAGTATGGTTTTAGTTGTCGTTGTTTCCCGTGTGCAGTATTTCTTATCAATTTTATTTAATATTTTAAAGTCATTTTCTTTTAATACATCTTTATAGTCGTGGGTTGGTCGATCTGGTTTTAATAGGTCTAAGTTAAAATCACCAAACACTATTGCTCGTCTCTTGCTGTGTAATTGCTCCGAATATGTCTCAAGAAAATTGGCCATATTAGTTTTATCGGGTTTATATATTACACCAATATCCAAAGAAAATTTGTGTATATGTATCCAAAGGTAGTGTGTGTCATTGATGCACTGTTCTTCAATCAGGTTGTGTTTGAGATTATTATGAACAAAGATTGAAACTCCACCCCCCCTCTTATTTTGTCTGAAATTATAATAATGTGTATAACATGGTAATTGAATCCTTTTTGCCTCATCATCGTTTTTTATCCACGTCTCGGAGAGTATGATTAGATGTATTGTGGCTGGAAGTGAAGTAATTATACATTGCAGCTCCTCAAATTTTCCTGGTTTGACGATACTCCGAGCATTTGCATAGAAGGATTTCAAAGATTTTCTTCCAAAAGTACTGTCTGAATATTGGTTTATAATTTGGTAAGTAATTTTATCAGCGGACGTAGCTAGTTTTTTGTAGGTGATATCATAGTATTTTGTTTTTCCTGTTGGTTAATAATTTTAGGAATTCCTTTGATATATTTAATTTTGAGGTCAGTTTCTCCATTGGCGATCCGTCTGTTTAGTTCTTCTCTTAGACTTTGCACGTATTTCCGTTGATAAGTGGTTTGGTCAGAAAATATTTTAATGTTCTCGATCTCCTTAATGTTTTTATTGCGTAGTATATTTCTAGCAGTTGTTTTGGATGAAAAGCAAACTTTAATTGAGCGTGTGCGGTCCTGTTTGAATTTACCCAAGCGGATGATTTTTTCGGGGCGAGGACAGGCAATGTATATAAGTTTGGTTATTCTTAAAATTTCTTTCATATCATACTCTTGCCTTTCTGCCGTAGTTTTAGCCTTGGGTTCTGATACACCAACAATAATAATATTTTTAGATCGTATATTGCGATCTTTAAATTCACTATACATTTCTTCATACTGTATTTCCGGAATTGAGCTCGAAATTGTAGTACGTTTCAATTTATTGACATCGGTTTCTATGTCTTTGACCTTTTTTTCTGTGCATACCGTGATGTTTGATAGGTTGGACACTTGATTTTTTAAATTAATATTTTCCGCAACAAGACTTGCTATAGTAGTGCTAATATTACCAACCTCATTTTTGATAGCAACAACATCTTGACAAAGCCTGTTGATATTTTCTGATTGGTCATTCTTAACTGAAGTTAATACAGACATTAATTCGTTCATTTGCTTTCGCAGTTCAGATAACTCAGTTTTGATCAAATCACTGTCGCCAGTGAATTTCCGTTTATTGCGAATAGTAATTTGTGGGATCGAGTCACCATAAGACATTTCCGAAAGATTTGGTTGAGATCCACCAGGGTTTTTACCGCTATCACTTCCAGTCGGTGAGCGTAGTAAACTCATTGTATATCGATGAAGCTAATTTACTCACGTCAATGTGCGCGTGTCGGTTTTTGTGCGAGTGATGCACAAAATAAGAGCCCGTCCTTTTTTGCCCAGGTGGTGAAGGGCCGTCACCGCGAAGTAGCTTCCAACTTGCACTAGTATTTAGAAGAATATTGACGTAACCAGATGCACAGCTGATTTGATGAAAACTGTTCTATGCATAAGCACTATGAATTAAAGTTGCTTGATAACTATTTAATTAATTTTAAAATAACTCGCAACACGTCTGTTCTGTTCGCTCGCTTGTAGATAAATATAATATAATATTGGATAATATACCACCATAATTATGCAATATAACACTAAATATCACCAAAATAATGAATTAAAACAAGAGCACCTCATGACACTTCCAAGTTCCCGCCAAAAAACTCGATAGGGGACTTTGTTTTATAATAAGTATTGATGCAAGGATATATCCTTAAAATAAAAAGATAAAAAACCGCTAGAAAAAAACATCCGGGATAACATTCCCACTTTATATTTCCCGGGATAAAAAGTAGCCTATGTTACTCGCTGATAATGTAGCTTTATATTGGTGAAAGAATTTTTAAAATCGGTTCAGTAGTTTCGGAGTCTATTCGATACAAACAAACAATCAAATCTTTCCTCTTTATAATATTAGTATAGATATAGGGTAAGTCGTGGACAGATGGCCACACGGGGAGACGGGGCACATTCGTCACTCGCATTCTGTGTTACGGGAAGTCGTATCAGGAGGGGTATGATGGAGGCCGTGACAGATCTAATTCCACGCAAAAGACGGTGAGGGCACAACTAGTTGGTAAAAAACAAAAGTTCTTGGATTATATAGAGCGGATATTTGGAAAATTGACATAATTTTTTTTAACCTGTTCATCAGTAACTTTATCTACCGAGAAATAGCAAAACACCTGTTTAAAATGCATTAGAACATACTTTGACATGATCGTAATGCGCAAATTGGCATATTTCCGTCCAAAATATTGTTTTCTTTACAAAATTTAAACATACCGAGCATTGATGTATTAAAGGGTTTTTTAATACATCAATGATACCGAGACGTCTTACCACGAACCTTTCAGATAAGACATCGACTTATTACCAATTGCTAATAATTTTTGGATGAAAATTTGGTCCTGATTTCTGGTATACTAACTATACGGTTTAAGGTCTTCGGTAAAAACTTATAAATATAAGGAAATATTATTTTAAGGAGGTACTGTGATACACAAAATTCTATAAGGTGCAATATGCATTGCATCACGTAAATAATGAGCATTATTCTTATTATTTAACACTCCGGATTATTAAAGAGTATTCTCTTTGAGCAAATAAAGTGTTACTTCGCTAAAAATAAAATTAAAAAGTTTGATTCTGAAACCCTCCAAAACCATGTTGCATTTAAAATCGTAGTTCGGTAAACCGTCGAATTTAAATAACGAATCCATTTTAAATCCACTCAGCTTCGAAATTCAAACATCGTCGTAGATTTTTTGAACGAAAGAAAAAGCTACGATAGGGGCTTGACGGCCAGTTGTCAGCTTTTAATTTAAATCATTCATAGAATTCGGTTTGAAAAAGTTAAAGCAATTCGCTTATAAGCACCTCAAAGAGTTTTTGACCAACATCCGCCTTTGATGACGCCATAGATTATAAAATAAAATATAGTTTTTTTACTATGCCTAAATATTATGAACTGCACATTCGAATTTCAAAGTTAACGTGACGTTTAGAAGAGGCGTAGCGTAGAACTGTAAAGAGAGATAGGGTATTTTCGTAAGCTATTATTAGTTCCACGATATAATTAATTAATTTAGATGACTCCAGTATCTTACATTGGTCACGTTTTGCGAGATAGAGTCATAACAATCAATATTATCGAGAAAGTGATTTAGCATTTAAATAACAGACATAAAAACAAAATTATATCAACGTGTGCATGATACTTAGGAGTCTTTTATGGATTGATTTGAATTTGACGAACAGATAGATCAAGTTCTGGATTACCATAATATTATAGACTACTTTTATCAAAGAATAGTCAACATTTATTCATTATACGCAGACAGAGCTGCGAGCAAAAACTAGTTATATATACGTCTCACTTTAAATTAACGGTAACAATGTATTGTTTTATAAGTAAGTATTTGGTCACAAACATTCGTTTCTGGAATCGAACCCGCAGCGCTCCATTTCAAGCGACTCATCATCCACTGCACTATAAGGTTGTTTTTCTAAATAACCTCTTTACAACTACATAATTGTATCTTTAGGTAAACATTATTGTATCCATAGCTTCAGCGTGATCTGTTACCAACTAATATCATGGTGCGTCAGCAAAAAAGGCACAATCCTTTGATTAATTATATACCTAGATAGAGTGACGCGCTACAATGAAACTAAAACAAACAGGCCAACTTTTCTTAAGTTAATATGCGTGACAGCTGTGTCATACGCTATCGCTGCATCATTCTGCGTATCCTTGTGTGCGCGCATAATGATACCAGTTATTACATGGTTTCTATTAAAACGGGGAGGTAATTATATCCATGAAATACAACAATAAATAATTCACTCGAACTCATTTAGCGGGCATCAGTTGGCCTCTATTTTTTTCGACGCGTTTGAAACGTTCAGTGTCTATCTAGGTATATAATTAATCAAAGGCACAATCATTAATCCTCATATTAATGGCACGTGAGATACAGTTGTTTTTGCACACCGTGCGCTCAACCAATAAATTATGTTTTCTTTTGTGCTGTCGTACTGGACTTTTTTTATATTTTCTTTTTGTTTTTTAAGGTAAATTGTGTGTTATTATAATTGGTTTAGGCTTGTAATGCCAGTGTTTGAGAACCAACGCTGTATATTTCTGCCACCAAGCTTTTCGTTTTTTGTTTTATTTGAAAAATATTGCAGCCTATATAATTACTAGCAATTTCATGAAATGTATAGGTGTTGTTACTGATTAAGAGCGGCCGCTTGATGCTTAAAAATATTTTCTATTAAGAATACGTGGTTCCTCATTTGTAAGATGAAAGCATCTATAAAACAAATTTCGCATTAATTCGACAGTTTTGTAAGTCGTAGTCATTGATGTAGGGTTTTTTAATACATCAATGGTCGTAGTAGTATATTTTTCTTAAAAAAATGAGGTCTCCTATGATATTTCTTGATTTTTTACAACAATAATATTGAAGTTATGCTTTATATAAAAGTAAACCGCATCTATATTATCAATGCAGCTTTTATGTGATACGTGAACCAATTAACAAACTGTTATTCTATCGCATACATTGAAATTACATAGAAATACAGCGTAGTTTTTATGTGACGCGCAGACAAATTAACAAACCGTTACTTTTATATTTATAAATTGTACAGATTTTCAAATTTAAATGCAGCACTGGTTGGTTTGAGTCGCAAATCCGAAAATCCAATATGTTATTTACTGAAGATACATCTCAGTTGGCTAAATAGACTTCCAAATGTTCATTACTACTGGTTATCGATGTGAACTCGAACGATCCGAGTTAACTGTGAGTACGAAATGAGATTGCTAAATTTCATTTTAAAAATAAATTAAAGTTATTAAGTTTTATTTTAGAATACCGATGCAGCAACCTAATGTTATCGAATGGCATTGATCGACTTTCATAGTGAACATGATTTCGACCGCAAGCCTTCGACTCCTTCCTGAGCCTGACTACGAATTTTTAGCAAAAGTATAATCTGACTTGGGTGTTGATCCTAGAAGCTCACAATACATAGCTCATGTATGCTGCAACTGAACCAGAAACAATTATATTAATAAAAATCTCAAATAACTTTCCTTTTCAATACAACACCTTCAAAACCTCGCCCAATGAGACAAAGGATTGTTTTATGAAAACATAACGCGGCTTCGGGGCACGGCTTTTCCTTATTCCTATAAATGGGTATAAATCTATTCGTGGATTGTTTTGGTAGGTGCGTAATCCCGTGTTGTACACCTGGTAATCTTTTTATGAGGTAATAATACTTTGTTTTTCTCGTTTTTTTCCGTGTCTAATGAGATTATTTTAGCAGTAAAGCCTTTGCATTTAGTTTCGCTCATGATTAAGTGTTTCTAAGTCCAAATCTCGTGTAATCCAATAGGCTATAGTGAAGTTCGTTTCATTGCAAGGTCAAGTAAAATTAACATTTTTATTTTTTAAATACCTTAGTCACCCAAATTTAAGCATTGTCACTAAAATGGTGCTAAGTGAGGGATCACCGTATTATCACTTCGGTGATATTTAGATGCGCTAGTTGTTTCTTTGCCTATCCATTCGTAAGTCAGGTTATGAAATATCATGATAAAATTTAGTCATAATTTAGACACTCGACTAAAACTAAAACTAAACTCCTAGCCAGCTTCGGCCACGGCGGCCAATCTCATCGGAGATCAGCCAGATATGCAGGAGATATTATAGTGCACAAGTGTGTGCGCAATACACAGGTGCACCGGCAATGCCTTCACTCTCATAGTCTGGTGAGAGGGCAATCCGACATGACCGGAGAGAGATCAGGTGCAGGACCAACGGCTTTACATGCATTCCGAGGCACGGGGGTATCTGACTCCGAGCTGCGACTGAGTAATTTTTTAAGATTGAAAAACCCAGTCACAATGTTTTTGGCTCGACCCGGGATTCGAACCCAGGACCAGCGCGCAAATCGTTCTCGTAACGAGTACGCATTACAACTACGCCACCGAGGCAAAAAAACTAATACCTCGCATTACAGAACAAGATCACGTATCTTTTATCATAGTACCTGACAACACCAGATATGACAGATATGCGATCGCTACATAAAATATCTGCACACGTATATTTTTTTATTTACTTCACCAGTATTCACCAGGCCTCTGTTTCGATAAAATAGTAAAACTCAGATTTAATTATAATTATTGACAGTGTCAATCCTACTAATATTATAAACGCGAAAGTTTGTAAGTATGGATGTATGCATGTATGGATGTCTGGATGTTTGGATGTCCGGATGTATGGATGTTTGTTACTCTTTCACGCGAAAACTACTGAACGTATTTCGATGAAATTTAGCACACGAGTAGATTATTTCCTGGATTAACACATAGGCTACTTTTTATCCCGGGAAAATATAAAGCAGGACTTTTATCCCGGGAAAACTCATTCACGCGGGTGGAGCCGCGAGCAAAAGCTAGTGTTTTATAATATTTACAATAGTGAATATTAATATTACTTTATGTAAATTACCGAAGACGGCGAAGGTTAGTAACCTGGTTATAACTGTCTTAAAATGTTTAGTGGTCTTACTTGTTTTTTCCAATTAATTTCCAATATCATATTAACATAAATTAATATTCGTTCAGAGTGCACACCATACAGCTATAAGACACATAGAAATTTAGGTTTCAAAACTAATCCTCTTCGATAGGCAATCGAGTTCCAATAGTACGAACCTGACACCCAATAGGATGAGCCGCGAGGTTCCTTATTTCGAATTTGTGTTCACTATGCACGAGTTCAGAGAGTACAAACTTCGTTTACATCAGAGCCACGCAATTCCAAACCTTATACAAAAGCAAAATCATTTCTACCAACAGCACCCTTAAGTTGGTTGGTGTAAAAATCCGCTTAAAAGGCGCGCCTGTTCCAATTTTGAAATGGTTTCGGCGGAATGGCGCGGGATTTTGTTTTTTTTTTCTGATAGTAGGTAAAGGTTGGCTCTATTCCGCCAGGCTGTGACGTGCGGACGATTTGATAGTAAGGCGACGTTCTGAAACTTATTTTCGATAGTGTTCTCAAAGATAAAAACAGAGCAAAGTGTATTTTTTATTTTGTGATACGTATTTCTTTCTTTGTGAAACTGTTTTGAATTCACTCGACTCATTTTCACGCAAATCTTTTGGTCTTTACATCGAATGGCACTTTTGGAAAATATTGGTAAATTGGTTTTACATTCGTTACTTACGTCACATCTCTTACGGTAAGTAATATTAACGAATGAACTTTTTCATAAGCGTGGAAAGTCAAAATTAAGAAATATAATTTAACTTAAAATTCGACGACATAAGTCAATTTTAAACCGCAGAATACATTACACAACCAACGATCTCATTTAACATATTAAGCAATAATGCTTATAAAAACAAGTACCTGGGTGACCGACCCTTGCTCGGGTGGTTTTAAATACTATACATGGTATTTATTACTTTAAAGTAGGTCCTAATAATGTTTTCCATTTCAAGAAAATATTGACGACTGAAGTCAAATGAGTCGTTACCTTACTAATTGAAAAAAAAACGGTTTTTCAGCGGTTCATAATTAATATTATTTTATATTAAATCTCAGGTTTCATATATTTTCCATATTTAATTACTTGTCTCACTTAGTTACGAATTGATAAAGACGAATGTCCTATATTTATTATCATGGTTTAAGATAATTATATCGGCACCAAATTTGGTCTTAATAATATGTTTCGCGGTTTAGTTTCTCCCCCATTTAGCTGCCCTAAATTAGTGGTTAATAAATATAAAATCCCATATTTATACCCAAGGTAGGTATATCTATATCAAATTTCACCATAATCGGTTCAACGGTTTATTTTCTTTCCCCTTTTAACCTGTTTCGGTTTAAAGGACGTTGTAGTCAGTGTAACTACTGGACATAATGAGACTTAACATCTTGTGTCTCAGGATGACGAGCGCAGTGGAATGCCACACAGTACTTTGTAACTCAAGGTGCTGGATGTTGTTGCTACTGTTTATGGGTGGTCGTTTCGCTTACTATCAGGCGAACGGCAAGCTCGTCTCGTCATGCCATTCAATAAAAAAAAATGAATTTGTCATATTTACTTTCAAGTTTCAAGAAATCCCCAAACCAAATTTAAATAGAATTAGTTCAACGGTTTAATTTCTCTCCCCTTTTACCCCTTCCATTTTGGGGTTTGTGAAAAAATAATATCTCATATTAATTTTCAAGGTTCAAGATATCCCCAATCCCCATACTATGCAATACAATCGAAGCAACAGTATTTTCTCCCCTCTATTCAAGAGGGGAGAAAATACTGTACTAACTGTAAATACTCTTCCCTTAGTTAAGAGTTAAAAAAATAATATCCCATAGTTATCTTTAAGGTTATAGATATCCCCTTACCGAATTTCACTACGATCGGTTCAGGAGTTTAGTTTCTTCTCCCTTTTATCCCCTTTAATCAGGAGTAAAAGAATTTCCAGGCTTAATATATCCCCATACCAAATTTCATTACAATCGGTTCTGCGCCTTAGTTTCTCCCTCCTTTTACCCCCCCTTAAACAGGAGTTACTAAAAAAGTGAATATCCCATATTTGTTTTAAACGTTCAAGATATCCCCATTCCAAATTTCTTTAGAATCGGTTCAGCGGTTTAGTTTATCCCTCCTTTTACCCCCCTTAAATAAGAGCTAACAAAAAAATGAGGATGCCATATTTGTTTTCAACGTTCAAGATATCCCAATACCGAATTTCATTACAATCGCTTCAACGGTTGAGCATCTCCCCCCTTCTAACCCCACAAGTTTGTAGTTGATAAAAAAACTGAATACCCCAATTTCATTTTTAGAGTTCATGCTATCCAAATCCAAAATTTCATCCAAATCAGATGAGCCGTTTCCGAGAAACCAATTACATATATACAAGTTTAGCGCGTATAAATAAGAGAGTGATATGATATTTTAATTACACTTGTACTCGCCAAAATATTATAAATTTAATCGCATCATAATATTATGCTTCTAAATATCACAGTACCTATCAAAGTAAATGAAGTAATTTTTTCGTGATTATTAACCATAATATAAAAGAACGAGGGATGGTTTACGTTACATCATACAATAAAATAAATCCTTTAAGTATAACCCCTAATGCTAATACAATAAAGATTATTTTTTTAACAGCTCATTAAGTCATTCTTCCCTAAAGCCATTGAAAGGTAATCGCCCATAAGCCCCTACCTAATGGGTTCCATATTTAAGTTAAGCGTCCTTAATTAGCGGCTATTTAAGACCTCTTTACAGTCAAACGGCGTATTTAATTTACATAATTTGAAGTATTTATTCAAATTTGAATAAAGAACGGCGAGTGACGGTTGCCAGTGTCTCCATCTGCGCTATTATTCGATTAAGCGTTTGTCCGAGGAAATTTTATAAATGGAATATAATGTGGCAAAATGCAAAACTATTTACATTTTAATAGGCATGACTGGTGTTGAATTTAAATAATTTATGAAATGTAACTGTTATAAATTATTATTTTTTATAGAAGAAAAAATAATAAGTATCCAATGTGTAGTAAGAACAACGAGTTTTAAAGGTAATACGATATGGCCTTTAGTAAACTGTTCTAACGACAATATATTTTATTGTGCCAATATATTTTATTGTGCCAATATATTTTATTGACTGCCTCGGTGGCGTAGTTGTATTACGAGTACAATTTGCGCGCTGAGGTCCTGGGTTCGAATCCTGGGTCGGACCAAAAACATTGTGACTGGGTTTTTCCATCTTAAAAATTACTCAGTCGCAGCTCGGAGTCAGGAAGTTGGCGGTGTGATACCCCCGTGCCTCGGAAAGCACGTAAAGCCGTTGGTCCTGCGCCTGATCTCTCTCCGGTCATGTCGGATTGCCGTCTCACCGGACTATGAGAGTGAAGGAATAGCGAGTGCACCCTGTGTATTGCGCACACACTTGTGCACTATAATATCTCCTGCGTATCTGGCTGATCTCTGTTGAGATTGGCCGCCGTGGCCGAAATCGGCTAGAAAGGGTATATATATTTTATTGTATCGGCCACATCGGTAGCGTTGAACTGAGCAAAACAGTGTGGATATATCACATGTTTTATCATAACATTAAAGAAAGTAAAAATCCGATCAGAATGAGGCTAAACAATGAACATAATGTTATTCTCGTCAAAACGACCGCATGGAATATCTGACAGTACTGGTATCTATAATATAATGTATGGTATGTATAATGATCTCTCGCCAATCATACGCTGCTGAACATAGGCCTCCCCTAAAGATTTCCAGACGGACCTATCAAAAGCATCCAGATCCAGCGTATTCCTGCGACCTTTAACAAGTCGTCTGTCCACCTCGCAGGTGGACGGCCGACGCTGCGCTTGCCAGTACGTGGGCTCCACTCGAGAACTTTTTTGCCCCATCTGCCGTCAGTTCTTCAAACTATGTGCCCTGCCCACTGCCACTTCAGATATACTCTATAGATAGAACAAATGGAGTGGCCTCTCTAGAGACCACTCGATTTGAATCATTATGATCATATCATGATCATCAATATCATCAGGTACATTTGAATCATTGTAGCCAGTGTAACTACAGGACATAGTGAGATTTAACATCTTATGGCTTAGGATGACCAGCGCAGTGGAATGCCAAATAGTACTTTGTAACTCAAGGTGCTGGATGGTGTTGCTACTATTTATGGGTGGTCGTATCGCTTACCATCAGGCGAACGGCATGCTGGTCTTGTCATACAATACCATAAAAATAAAAATAAAAAATATGCCGTGCCTATATAAATATCTTCCAACAGACCCTATACTTCACCGATCCCTCTGCAAAGTTATTTTTAAAAACACAATCATGCAAACATCACGATCCCAAAGTTCCACACAAAACGTCGGCCCCAACAAATCATTGTTGTTAATATTGACCCTTGACGGTTCTAATCCGAAGTTTACTTTTCTTTAGACCCCCGATAGGTCCGGACGGCGAGCCCCATATGCATAAACTCCATGTTTTAATAGGAGATTTCAAGCAAAAGGGTCCTGTCGAATTTTTCGCTCGATAGATTTTCATGTGTGGTGTAGGGTATAAGCTAGGCTTGTTTTATCTTCTTTTCTTTATGTCAATTACTATATTAGAATTATAATTTCTTTGGTTATATATGTGGGGTACAAAATGCTTGAATAATCTGCGCGCGATCAAAATGGGATGCGACCTTTCGGAACTAAGACCGCTCGTAGGCGTCGGCAAACTCACACTGATGTTCGAAAGACACAAATTAAATAAATATGAAAAGATTTTATTAATTAATATGATTATAATTATAATATGGAACATAAATATGCGTCTTTTGTACACATGTACATAGTATAGGAAGAGGAAATTTGCTAAAATCACCACCATTTTTGGTTTTACAAAACAATAATCATTAAAATAAACAAGAAATTCATGAATTTCAATTCAGAAATCTATGAACGCTACTTCGATCGGAAATTATCATTACACGCTTTATATTAGCTTCACTTGTATGTTTGTATGTATATTTGTATGTTTGTAACTCTCCGACTCCGCCTCTTTAGGCGCGATTTTGACCCACTTTAAACGGTCAGATTTTATTCAAACTTTGTAGGTTTGTCGAGGACCGATAACAATACACTAATTTGATAAGATTATGCCATTATTCAATTTGCAAAATGAGATTTTTGACAATTTATATATTTTTTAGAGACATTTGTTGGACAATAGTAGAACAGAACTAAAAAATAAAAAAATAAATAATAGTTTAAAAAAACTAAAAAACACGCTTTATAGAAAATCCAACTAAAAAATAAAAAATAAATTTGAATTAAGAATAGTGTAAATAAGAAAAAAAAATATTTTATTGTAAAAAAAGCGTGGGGTGCATGGTGACAATAGTTATAAATATTTTATTGACAGATAATATGAGTAGAAGTGTTATATATCATTTTGATAATATCTTAAAAAGCACCCCACGCATTTTTTACAATAAAATACATTTTTTTCTTATTTACACTATTCTTAATTCAAATTTATTTTTGATTAACTATGACAAGGCTCCATTCCATTCTCATCGCGCGTGGATTACAATAAATGCTTTTTTTTCATCACTCATTCACCTCATTCACTTATTCTCCTCAGTCACCCATTCCGTTTGTATACACACAGCACACAAACAAGCATATTTTAATGTTTAAGATGTAAAAAATCAAAAGTGAATGACAATTTTGCATGACAATTAAGTTTAATTTATCAAAATATAATCCTATTTTATCCAGTTCTATCTTATCTGTAGTAAGTTTGTTCAAGTATCTAAAATGCAAAATAAATTGAATTAATAAGATACGTATATCCAAAACTTGAATATTTCTTGTACATAATTATCGGTAAAACTTCGCTAAATATTTGATCAATAACAAAATAAGTTGACTTGTCTTTCGATCTACAAAAATCTATTCAAACCCTAAATCCTAACTCGCTATCTCTCATACATTGCGCCATTGCTAAGTCAACACATGGCACGAGAAGGCAAGTTGCCTTCATGACTTTCCAACACGGTTTTAGATTTTCACGAACTGTTGACCAACCCGGTCTGATGTCAGGGAAAACTGACTATATCTATCATAACGTTCTCTCGTGACTGCTTAGATATCTAAAAGAATGAAATGAAAAATACATAAGAAAGTAAAAAAAAAAATTGACATAAATTTTGTTAGAATTGCACGTTGTGGGTATAAATTTAGATATTAAGACCGGGTTGTTTCATCGGTGGCCAGGTAACGTTAAGGTTTTTCACACTGGCGAATTCCAAGCCAATTCACAACGAGTGATGGAACTGCACGCTCGTCCAATGTTGACCGTTAACTTGAACACGGATAAAAAACACGGGTTAAATGCTTTACTGAAGTTACACTAACCCATAGCTACTATGGATTCCAATGGACTATGGACTTCTACAAATGGGATCTAAACAGTGCCTATAAGGTCCAGTTTTGTAATATGGTATAGTGTAATCGTTTGGTAGCGTTCGAACGTCACTTGAGGTAGCCACTGAAAATCAGCTCTGTGCTGTGGACTCACGCCGCAGCGCAGCATTATGATGAGTGGCCACCTCGTGTCACAGCCACGACATGCAACTTCATATTATTATTGGGTGTGTATTATACTAAAAACACCATAATTGTATTATAGCCTATAGTTTTTAATGTGTTATTGTTTCTTAGTTTATAATTGATGCCATTGTATAGCAGTTGTTTCTGTGACCAATAAAATACATTTTTTATTTCTTCTATTTCTTTCTTTCTTTCAAAAATAGACCTCACGGCAACGAACGGTGTCTACCCAAACACTCGTTTTTTTTTTATGGAATTGATTGACGAGACGAGCATGCCATTCGCCTGATGGTGATGGTAAGCGATACGACCACCCATAAACGGTAGCAACACCATCCAGCACCGTGAGTTACAAAGTACTGTGTGGCACTCCACTGCGCTCGTCATCCTGAGACGTAAGATGAGAAGTCTCATTATGTCCTGTAGTTACACGGGCTACAACGTCCTTCAAACCGAAACACAACAGTGCATGCACACTGCTGCTTGGCGGTAGAAATAGACATTGCGGTGGTACCAACCCAGTCGGACTCTTATATATGAGGGATCTACCACCAGTAAAAGGGTATAAGAGACCAACAAGATGTTTTTAATATCGTCACATTCGTAGTGGCGCTGGTGTCGATAACGATGCGTACGTGCGAAAGAGATAGCGCAATATCCCCTCCTCATACCCACTTTTGCTCACAACGATATTTTAAATATGAATGACTACTTTATTTTTCAACCGATTTTGATGCTGATTTCACAGAAGAATTTATTTTTCGTATTATTTTCTGTTACATATAGAATAATGTAAAGAATCAAACACAGGAAACTACTCCATTGTGTTGACTGACTAGGGACGATAATCGCTCGTCAGTTGACACTCTATCTGGACCCCTCTCTGCTTACTATATGGTGCTGGGGGTTGCTTTGCCGTGCTCCTATATAATAAAGTGTTGCACTAAGATATAAGTATTGTGTCAATTATCAATACCTAGTATTTATCAGTCCCATTATTCAGATTCGAAAACACGAGAAACGAACTCGTAGTCTCTCGTTTCACAACCAGCTCACCAATCACTGCGCAACTAGACTCTATATAAGTAGAGATAGCATCTGTTTTCCTTTCCTCTTGCAATCCATCACATTCCCTATTTTCCTTAAGCAAGCACAAGGAAGGGCACTTTCGCTCTCAACTACGCACATTTTCCTTCAAAGGGTGGACGCCTAAGAAAATATCACTGAATCATAAGACAAGTTTCACATCTTTCAGATATGGAATAGAGTATTCAAAAACATATAAATAAAATAAATAAATCGCTTCCTAGCCGGTTTCGGCCACGGCGGCCAATCTCAACGGCGATCAGCCAGGTACGCAGGAGATATTATAGTGCACAAGTCTGTGCGCAATACACAGGTGCACTCGCTATTCCTTCAGTCTCATAGTCCGGTTAGACGGCAATCCGACATGACCTGAGAGAGATCAGGTGCAGGACCAACGGCTTTACGTGCTTTCCGAGGCACGGGGGTATCACACCACCAACTTCCTGACTCCAAGCTGCGACTGAGTAATTTTTAAGATGGAAAAACCCAGTCACAATTTTTTTGGCTCGACCCGGGATACGAACCCAGGACCTCAGCGCGCAGATCATACCCGTAACGCGTACGCAATACAACTACGCCACCAAGACATATAGCAACGTGTTTGCGCCCTTATTATATAGGAACTAACTAAACCATCTAGAAAGGCAAGAAAACTGGAGAATCTCCGGAGACTATAGATTTGGCGGAGAGCAGATTTTTTTTATTTCTCATTTTACGTACATACCATACCATCACGCCTTTTCCCCTTTTACAGTGGTAGGCATATATGTATTTTTGGAACGAAGTTCCTTATTGCGCGTTGTGAAAGGGGGCTGGACGGAAAAGTTGTCACGACACTTTTTTCTATTATCTTGCTAATATGAACCTTAAATGCAATGCGTAGAAGCTATAATTCTTGAAATGAGTATATTTGTATTTATTTTATTTATTAAAGTCATTAAAACCATTTCTTACTAATCTAAAATGAACCTTAAATACATTGCGTAGAAGCTATTTCCCCAGCGTTGGCACGGCACGAGTACAAAAGAATCGAACGTAACATTCTTTTTTCAAATTTTGTTGATTTATTCTACTTTGGTTACTGACATTTATCAATAACAAGACTAAACGTGCTTTGCTCGCGTTTAAAAATCTACTTTATGTGGTAAGCGTAAGATCGAATTTGTGTTTAGTCAATCAAAATTTGTGATAAAAATGCTATGCAATAGCTTTACCGCGGTAGTCTCCGAGTGCCACACGTATTTATTTGTTTTTGTCTCTAGAAACTTATGTATTGGAACGGAAATAGGAAAATATTTATATATTTGTATATATACACACTCTGTTATATAAATAAAATTTTATTACAATTCCTTCACTAATTAATCGAAAGGAACTTCGTTCCATCCGGGTGTCCCTTGACACCTCTCATTGCTTTTTTTTTTTGTTGAAAAGTTTTTATTTATTCCTTTTTTGTTAGTTAATTATGAAATGGTGTAAACAATACATCATAGTATACGATTGCAGCATTTGCGGGTCATCTGCTGTTAGTTATTGAAGAGTTTCATTGTCTGTCTCCGAAGATCTTTATCAGATACTAATAAATTATGTACGAAAACCTTCCCTGAAAAATATACATTTGAATAATGAAAACCCCATTCAAATCGGATCAGTAGTTTTTGAGAAACTCGCGGCCATACAAACTTACATACATACATACGGGTCGAATACAGAACCTCCGTTATTTGAAGTCGGTTATAAATAAAATTACCTCTCTCAATACAATATGGCGGACGACCCAAGATAGCGGACTAGTTATTTTTTACGCACTCCTATAATATGAATATCAAATGAAAGGGCTTGCTGAGAATAACTCGAAATATAATAAATAACTTTTGTACGTAATACAATATTTATGTAACTTGATCTTGATAAAAGAAAATCTCACGACAAGCTTTTATCTCTACATAGTATTGACTCGTCAACGCCCGCGGCGGACGCCGGCGTCCGGGTATATAGGGCAACCACGTATATATCTATATATAAGCAGGCGTTGAAGGGTTAAACAAAGATTGATTCAAGTTAAAGTTTATTTTTTTCTTTTTTGACTGCTTCGGTGGCGTAGTTGTATTACGGTACGACTGCAATGCTGAGGTCTCGGGTTCGATACCCGTGTCGGCTAAAGTGATATTGAGTTGTTCTATTCAGTATCAGCCTGAAGTTTGGAATTTGTGCCCGATATGGCGATAGGCTCGCCCCCTATCACATCGTGGGACGGAATAACGGCGAAAAGTGGGTGCACTAGTTGCGCCTCTGCCTACCCCTTCGGGGATAAAAGGCGTGAGTGTGTGTTTTTTTTCTTTTTAGAGCTTTAAAATAAAAGCTTGTTTTTAAAGATTTTTTATTTATGCTCATTTTAAAATAAAATAAGTCTTGGGCAAGTCTTAGATACCCTAGGACCTAGACTGAAAATTTTTGACGCCCATTTCCTAGCGACCTCGTACTTTATAAGAGTTTATCCGGTGATTGTTGAAAATCAAAAATTCCCGGAAGTTAGATTTTCTTCCGGTGAAAAGCTTTAGACCTAACATTACTGGTAAAATGTGCGTTGATAAGGTATATCCTTAGTAAAATCTGAAAAGGGTAGGTTTATGTTGTATACAAAAAGATATAGTTCAACTTATTATTCTACTGTCACCATATTAAATCAAACAAATTCAAGATATTCTGGGTTTAATACTCGCTTTGAGCATTTGTACCCAAGATTGCATTCCTGCAGAGATTGCGAAATTTAAAAAATCCTTTCCATACTTTTTTTTCTGTTAGGTTTATATTACACATTTGTTGTTATGAGATTTAAAAATAGAAAACGTAATTATTGTTGTTGTTTGTTTCAAAATTAACGGTATTTCTAAACGACGTGCTAAGTGCAATCTATTAATGACCAATAAATACTTAAAAATAAAGGATTACCGCTAATTGACTCGGGTCATTAGTTGATTTATTTACTACTAAGTATAAATTAATTGTATCTTGGAAATATACGTCATTCCACAATCATCCTTCTGTGTGACATAAACGAAGAAATCGAAGACACGTTACCCGAAGAAGTATTCACAATTATGGATTCAAATAACGAGAAGTGCAAGTGTGATTATGTAAGTATTTTTATACAGCATTTTAAAACATTGTCTTAAATTCGTGTATCCAAAATGGTGGATGATTAATATATCTTAGCAACTACGGGGTTCAAGATAAGACTAAGATGGTCTATCTATATGGATATAGCTGATCGGTTAACCCGTTTAAAAATTCCCAACCTAGCATCTAATCGTAAGTTTTTTGCCATGAAACATTTATGAATTACCAAAAAATACCTAGTCAGCATATAAATCAATAAGCTCATGAGATTATCATATAAATATTTTTTAAGTCATTAAAAAATAAATCTTACGTTCATATTTTTTTTCCATTTTTACCCATCGTTTAATTTTCTTATTTATAAAATTCATATTTGCAGGTGCAGCGTTGGATAGATGCTCACGAGAAATACTTCTCGATGACGTCACCACCACCAGTGCCACCACGGCCTCAGTTCACCAAAGAACAACACAACGGCCAAGTAAAGACGCTTTTAAAGAAGTTTGACCTACCCCAAATCGAAATTCCTTACAGAATATCTCCTATTAGGAAGATTACTAAACGGAATTGTTGATTTATCTCGGTCACACAATGCGGCCAGATTCAACGCCTATTTTAGCAAAATGGCGTTAAAATACTGCGACTTGGTAAAATCCACTGTCAAATGCCTAATGCTACAATGAATAAGATATATAATGCGATAAGCTATGTAATTAAGTTATTGTTAAGTTCTTGTAAATATGACTACATCAGTGAAATATATCTTTTTTAAAGTAGATTTATAATTTTATTGTTTACTTGGCCATTTATATTTCTTATTAGACGGTAGAACTGCTATAGTGAGTACTAGGTTCGTTCCCCAGATCGGCCAAAGTGATATTGGGTTTTTCTAATCAGTATCAGTCCGGAGTCTTGAATTTGTGCCCGACATGGCGATAGGCTCGCCCCCTATCACATCATGGGACGGAATACGCACGGCGAAAAGTGGGTGCACTAGTTGCGACGGCCTACACCTTCGGGGATAATGTATGTGTGTGTGTGTGTTTGTGAGTATTTTTAACTCTCGAAATAAATCTCCATACGAGAATCTCGGTAGGTATATCGCTCGGCGAAACAAGTTCGCCATCGCTCCGGACGGTGGTCTAGAATGCCCAATATTATCCTACTTACTCTGTCGATCTCGCTATGTAGCGGAGTCCTAACACACAGTATAAATGATATTACTAGGCAATAAGCATTTAAAAAGTTAGCAGCATAAGACATCATGAAACTTAACATCTAATCTGTGGTGACCAGCGCAATCTCGTTCACGGACTGAGTTCGAAGATACTAAATAAATATTTCAACTTTAAAAACGCCTGTAATACTAAGATGATAAAACACATTTCGTTTTTGAGAAAACTAAAAATAAAAAGTTATCTTCTGCTCTCAAACTACACATTAACAAAATTATCAGTAAATCAATACCAAAGAAAGAAATTGGACAACACAAATATACCCAACTGCACAACATATAATAGTACATAGGTACGTATACGTAATTTTTGAGACCCAATCTTCAGCAACTGTAGATTGCGTAATAATTGATTTGGAATGCATGTACCCCGCTCTTAAAAGATTAACTGGAGCCCGAAATCCCGAGCTTGCTTTGAGACTTTCCACGGACGCAATGAGATGTTCCACGGAGGGCGAAAATTCGTAGAAACGTTTTACGGCTTAAAACGCAGACTACGGTTTCTGTAGTAGCTAAAGATATCAGATATGCACCATATATTTCAATAAACCTTTCTAATAATAAATCTTCAAATCTCTCTGTATGTACAATTAATTTGAGTATACCAACTTATGAACCATGCTTAAATCAAAACTTGCTGAACTACTATAGAGATTTGTAATCACTGTTATGTTTCAGATTAAAATGATTATGAAGCAAAATAATTCATTTTATAATACAACATCTGATACGTCTGGGTGACAAGCACAATGGTCTTTCATAAAGTATCTACGTACATACTTTGTAATTCTTAGTTCTGAATTATTATTTTTTAGTTTATAATGTTTTTACCGTCAGTCTATAGTGGCTTACTTTTTTTTAACTGTATTTAAATATTTGGGTAACAAACAAAATCTTTTGAACAATATGAGACCACATTAATTTAATATTATAGGTATTGAAAAATAATTTACAAAATTGGCTCAATAATAAGTAAGTTATAAAGGTTTGAAATTTGGATTTGAAGGGGTAATTGATAAATAACACTAATATCAGATTGTGACGTCACCAAGTGTCACCAGCCATAACGCCGCGCTGAATGTGTTCGAAAGAGATAGCGCGTATGAATAACTGCTTTATTTTTCAACTAATTTTGATGCTGATTACACAGAAGAATTTCTTTTTCGTATTATTTTCTGTTTCATAAAAAATAATGTACAAAATAGAACATAGGAAACTACCGTATTTCATATTCGGGCTATGGGTCCCACAAAACTTCCTACCGCCGCGTCTGGGCTGTTTTTGGTCCGAACAGATTGAATGATTCACGTGACTGTTTCTACTTATTTTGTTTCCGTTTTTCGGATCACGCAAATGGTCTGCGGATTTTCTAAAAGCATTTACAGAGCAGACAAATTAGAATCTGTTAGAAGTACTTTTAGTATTTCTCGTGTCCTTCAAATTGTTGATTTTGGGTGTGTTTGATTTTGTTTTTAGAATAATATTTGAATTTAACAAAATGTAGACATTTAACAAAATGTAGACATATATCGTATACAATGAAGTAATTAAAAATAAGGTAGGTAAGGTATCAATCCATCTTACCTCTCTCCATTTACCTTTGCCTATACTTTTTTAAATCAACAGATACTAGCAAAGGCAATATTATTGAAAAGAAAGGTACTATTTATATATATTTTAATAGTTCTTTCCTTGAATATGTCATTTATTTTACTGACGATACATCCTGTTATTATTATTGATATATATGTACTATGCACTAGATTACGCGAACCGAACATTCACTCTTTTTAATTGAACTGTACTGCAATCCATACACCTGACTTTAGTGTGTCAACATTGATAAAAGCGATCTAGCGCTGTATGTTGTAAGTTTGGTTAGACGACATAAATAATGTTTTAGCGTTGCAGCGAACTTTAGTTCTAACTCCAGTTTTTTTTTCATGGACGTTTGTGTCATTGTAAAATATATGTCAATGGTTATTATTTATGTAATCACAAAGTAAAACAAAACGACCACACACGAAAGGATACAGAAATAGGTTTTTAATGCAGCGTACAAGGGAAAGGACCGGCCATTCATTTTCTTAATAAAATCGAGTAAGAACTTCTTTGAACGTGGACAGGAGCAACACAAGAAAGGTTTTAATTCCGCACGAATAAAACCCGGGTATAAATTGTCGAACCTGGGTGAAAACGCCTTGAACCCGTGTAAAATGGCACGAAAACCGGGTAAAGTTTTTTACTGAAATGTGAAGCGAAAATGTATGTAACTGAAATATATTGGGCCATGAATTTCTCTCATTTAGGTCATCGTTTGTAGGATCCTTTTTTCTTTGGGTAATATTTTAAATGAATGTTTATGGTCGCGGCAGAAATCGTGTTTTTACGCGATTATTTCGTCCGACGCTGTTCGTCTTTTAGAGGGGCATGTTATCATCATAATACATACTTATTATAATATTTTGGCCTGCCTTTTCTGCTAATATGGTGCTTTTAATTCCTATTTGCAATGCAATGCAATCAGCCCTGTATTATATACTGGCCACAGCTGAGCACGGGCCTCCTCTACTACTGAGAGGGGTTAGGCCTTAGTCCACCACGCTGGCCTAGTGCGGGTTGGCAGACTTCACATACCCTCGAAATTCTTATGGAGAATTCTCCGGTATGTAGGTTTCCTCAAGATGTTTTCCTTCACCGTTAAAGCGAACGATAATTAATATATTTGGATAGAACTCCTAAAAACTAGCCTTTTACAATAAATCGTTTACTTTTAAAGACCTCCGATTTTGAGATTTACGTTATTTTTATTTTGTTAAAAACCTACACATAAAACGAACGTTTTTAAAAAAGTTCGTTGTGGAGAAGTCTATTAATATTTTTTTTATGAATCCAAGATCCATATTTTGCCCCTTTAATATCCCTAAAGTTTAAGCCTGGTAAGATTTTGAGGCCCAGCACCCATACAAAAAGCGGGCATTTCCTTCATTTCAGAGTTATCATATTATACAGATAATGTAGATAGTACTCATTACATTACCATTTATTTGAAATCATAGATTGGAGTGTGACTTTTGTATTTCGTCAGCTTATACATTTATGTGACGAGTAGTATTTACACAGAAGTTGTTAAACAGGCTCTAAGTATTTTTTTTATAGCATTGAATGACGAGAGGAGCTTGCCGTTCGCCTGATGGTAAGTGATACGACCACCCATAAACAGTAGCAACACCATCCATTACCTTGACTTACAAAGTACTGTGTGGCATTCCACTGCGCTTGTCATCCTGAGACATAAGATGTTAAGTCTCATTATGTCCAGTAGTTATACTGGCTACAATGTCCTTCAAACCGAAACACAACAGTGCATGTAAAGTGTGTGAAAGTTTTTTTGTTGTCGTTACTTAATGTTTCATTTGACCAAAATCACTATTGAGATAATGTTTAAAGCTCTACTCACGATCTGGAGATAAATAATATGACCGTTTGTACTAATATTGTAGACTAAATATTATACTTACGAAACCACCCGATCACAATCTAGGCACATAAATAGTCCAAAATATACACTATTAGACCCTAATCTAATCTAAACTAATCTCGGTATCCCAACACTTACCCGCAGGCGAGACGATTCTTCAAAACAAAGTCGAAACTCCGATATCAAGAGGCTAATCTGGCCTTAACGATTGGAAACCCCCGAAGGTTTTTAATCAAAGTCCCCAGCAACGTAGCCAATAAAATATGGGAGCTATTAAAATTTTACGTGCTCCTTAAATAGGCGAATTACCCGACTAATCTAAACCGAGCACTCCAGACACTTTGTAACCGTTTGTGGATTAAATTGCAGTGAAATTGTTGGATTTTGGACTTAACTTTCAATCGGCGATCGTGTTTAGTTAGTGCTATTATCGCGTTTTCGACAGTTATTTCGCGAATAAACTGTATACTCGATACGTAATATTAGGTAAGGTTCGGTCACACTGAATCTGTTTTTACGCCCGTCAATTTACGATAGCATTGTGTTGCACCCTAATCGGTGATATCCATGTCCTCTCTCAGCAACCGCCCGGAGCCAAGGTTCGCAACCCACTAGGGGTACCTACCCTCAGCATTATAATTTAAATAATGGTTGGAGTGCCTAAAAGCATTCATCCAAAGACTGGTGTGTTGGAATAAGCCGACTCGTGTTAGGTTATTAAACGTACGGCCCACGATAAAAAAATGTTGTGCTACTATCATAGGTACCGTTAGATCTAACAAACGCTGTTTTTTTTTCTAATGTAGTTATTATCTGTACGATGTACCTCACAATCGAGCACGCCATGTATTAATCGCAAGTATGGGTCGTTAATACATCCAAACCAATCAAATCTTGTTATCCGAAATGTACACAATGCAATGTGACAATGAGCTAACAAAATACTTATAATATGTATACGTGTCTTGGTCAACTACAATCGCAGAACGCAAATCGCAGCGTACGGGCCGTCCAGTTTGACCGTACCTTTATAGTAACAATTGCAGTTCGCACATGCTACAATTTCGAGGCACGTCCGCTAATCTGGACCCAATTTTAACCATATCGTGTCCCGTGCGTTTATATTGTACTTAGACACAAAATATAATTACTTTTTATTTGTGATAAAAATGTCAGTTTCACATATTTACTTCTTTTATATTTTCCTGGGTAAATAACTGGACCACAATACAGATCTCTGTTTAGATGGATCAATCATTGCCAGAAATTATCGCATGCAATAATTAAACGCTGTCTGAACATGTACAGTCAGCAGCATAAGTATCTGTACAAAATCAAAATTTCAAATCGCCTATATACGCGTTAAGTTAAACTGAAACATTTTTTTTCTTCGTTTGAAGTAAAGTAAATTTATTTTATTTTATTTTTGTGAAAAGAAAAAACGTTTAGTAAGAACAAAAAACTATGTAGGCAATTTGAAATTATGAATTTCAATGGCGAGGTAATTGCAGCTTGCCCGCGTTGACGGACATACGAATCTTTTGATAGATATTCAAAAACGAATATTGCTAGCAATCATTGCCCACAATTGATTCTAGCAGTTATTGGTCCATCTTCATAAGGCTTTAAGCATGATTATGAACTTGCCATCTAATTGCAATCACCAGATGGGACAAAAAAACTTTTTCTTTCTTTAACTACATTTATTTATTTATTTACACTTTATTGTACACCAGAGACATAAATCATGAAAACAAGACGAGAAAAAAAAGTAAAAATGGCGGTCTTATCGCACAAGGCAATCTCTTACAGACTACCATGGGATGGACATGAGAGAAAACGGAAAGATAATAATATGGGACAGCATAAGGTGTACGAAGTATATGATTAACTATTTAATAAATACATACGAATATTATAAATATAAATACATACAAAACTATACGAATATTATAAAGCTGAAGAGTTTGTTTGTTTGAACGCGCTAATCTCAGGAACTACTGGACCGATTTTGAAAATTCTTTTACTAATAGGAAGCTACATTACTCCTGAGTGCTTGCGGCGTGAGCCGCCGCAGGTAGATAATGGTAGAGAGAGAGAGAAGAGAAACTCAGGGTTTTAGGTTCGTGGTACGAGCTTTATTTTGCACCTCCGCATTACACTCGGTACGGTTTGCTGATGGTATGCAAACAAGTCACTGGCCTGCGGAGACTCCGATTCAGGCGAACGGCACGACGCTGATGCACGTGGCATGCTCCGGCGGCAGCTCGCCGGGCAGATGTTAGGGCCACGTGGACTGCGCAGCGGTGGTGAGTTGGTCGGGATTAGCACACCCGACTGCGATGGTGGTGGTGAGCACGTGGTCGGGGCCAGCACCCGCGACGATGGTGCACACGTGGCCGGGGTCAGCACCCGCGACCACGATGGTGGTGTGCACGTGGCGGAGTCAGCACTCCGCACCGTGGAGAAGGCCGTCAGCACGGAGTCAACACTCCGTGCGTGGAGCACGGCGGTCAGGACGCCGTACCGCTAAAACCTGGAATCAGATTCCACCACGTCGGAATGCAAGATAGGCTTACATTCCGCGCCAGCGACTCGTGATAGCTCACGAGCCCAGATGCACAGAACACCTGGAAGCGGTTAGTACTAGTTGGCACACTCACCCCAGCGGGAAAAACGGTATGCGTGGCAACACGCAGTTAGTTAGTAGTGTTGCTACGGCGAAGACGATTGCAAAGAGAGGGCGCGCGTGACATTGCACGCTTATTTATACGGGCGCCGTTCAGATCACAGAACAATAACTAAAGCACTTAGTTATTATTCTGTGTTACATGCTATAGACTTTTTATCCCGGAAAAACTTTTCCACGCGGGCGGAGCCGCGCGCAATGCTAGTATAGTATAAATACATACATATAAATATATGGATATACAACTAAATAGATATAGAAACAGAGATAATACATTCATATCTTAGCAATGTCTTCATTTTCTCTAAGATAATGCTCATTGACCCGTTTTTTGAAAATAGCCAGGGATTTCGCCTTCCTCACCGTAACTGGCAGAGCATTCCAAAGCCGTGCAGCTTGTACGAAGAACGATTCATTGATGTAAGTGGTGCATTCCACTGGGGTTTTCAATCTTAAGTTCTCTGATGACCTCAGAGATCTAGAATGCGTAACATGCAGTAGTTTTTGAGATATGGGGGGGAGAGAGGATTAAAAAGTATAGTGTAAAGAAGATTTAGAATATGAGTATTTCGGCGAAGCTTGGCTGCCTCGGTGGCCTAGTTTTATTGCGTACGCGTTACGAGTACGATTTGCGCGCTGAGGTCCTGGGTTCGAATCCCGGGTCGAGCCAAAAACATTGTGACTGGGTTTTTCCATCTTAAAAATTACTCAGTCGCAGCTCGGAGTCAGGAAGTTAGCGGTGTGATACCCCCGTGCCTCAGAAAGCACGTAAAGTCGTTGGTCCTTCGGCTGATCTCTGTCCGGTCATGTCGGATTGCCGTCTCACCATACTATGAGAGTGAAAGAATAAGGAGTGCACTTGTGTATTATGCGAACGTTTCAGCGATAAAAGGCGTGAGTGGATGTGTATATCCACATTCGTTAAAGAATAACAGAAAATAACTACATAAAACGGTACATTCATTTTCCTCAGAGAACCTCTCGTCTTATTCGACCTTTCACCAAATTATTTATATACGTCGAAGGAACTCGATTTAGACTACGTGGGCGTATTCAGATCCGAAAACGGTGTTTTATAAATAAAAGCCCATCAATAATATTTCGACATGAATATCAAAGGCCAGAGGTAGAGTATTATCTTAATTTAGGTGGCAGGTTATAGATCTTGTGTATTCGAGGATCCTTCTAGATAGGTCGTAATGATTTGTTTATTTGTACAAGCACAAGCTTGCTGACACAGTATCAATATCTATATTGTAGCCACTGATTAAGCGACATTATGGGACTTGCCATATTATAGTGTTTCAGCGGAATGCCGGTAAATACATTAGGCAGGTGCTGGAAAACGCGATTAGGTAAACTTATTGTACGACGCGCTGCTTCATGATGGATCGACGCCTTGAAAAACGCGGCGGGTAACGGATGGATGCGTGCTGCTCAAGACCGGGATGGTCGGTGCTCACTTGGAAAAGCCTACGTTCAGCAGTGGACAGCGATAGGCTGATTGATTGTTTGCAGTTTAAGACTAACATAGTTCCTTTAATCATAAATGATTTTTCAGTTTATCAGACGAATAATTTACGACTTTTTGATGTACTTTCTATGGAGAAACTGTTCAAATTCTCTTATGAGAAAAGTTATTCTGACAATTGAACCCCTTAGTTATATAAATGCTATTCTTCATGTCATGCAGGTCTTACATAAATGTAATGACAGGAACCAACGACCTACTCTCAATAGCTATTCGTCCTAACTTATTTGGACGAGAGCCAAGGAACAAAAGTTATAGTGTCGTGCAAATGTTGCCCGAGAGAACTATGGCTAATGCCTTCGTAATGAGAATTAAGACAAATGTACTATTACATCTGTCAATGTCTAATAGTATAGGACTATTGGGATCTTGGGAAATAATAAAGGCCTAATTACGACGGAAGATCAGCTGGTAAAAACTTAGTAATTCGTACTGAGTATGATATTGTGTTCGTTGGTCAATGCAAAATCGACTTTGTGTGCATATGCAAAGTTGATATTGATTTGGGAAAATATTTCCTTCGTCGAGTGGAATACCAACATAACATATGGGCAGTGACTGCAGCCATGGCGAAGCGGCTTTGATTGTAAACCGAGAGACCGTTGGTTCATATCTTGCATCAGCACATAGCATCCCCAAAAAAAATATTTGTGATAATAAAAATAGGTAAGAAACCGCATTTTGATTATAATTTTTAATACCAACCGAATACAACATTAATTGTTGTTAAATTATCTTAATTTTGAGTCAAATCAATAAAGCTATAATATGCTTATCATGTAATACATATACAAGGTATAAAATACAGATTAAGTACGTGTACGCATAACTTAAAATATTACCTACATTCATCGATAATCTTTACTAATATTATAAAGCTGAAGAGTTTGTTTGTTAGGAAGCTACATTACTCCTGAGTGCTATAGGCTACTTTTTGTCCCGGGAAAATATTTTTATCCCGGTATAACTTTTTCACGCGGGCGGAGCCGCGAGCATCATCTAGTACTTTATATATAGTTCAAGAAATAGTATCTGTTTTTTTAGGCGCAGTGATTAATTATCATGAACTACCTATGCTAAAGTATACTTAACTATTTTTAGTGTATTTTTTTGCGTATTGTGATATTTGACACTTAATTGCTCAGAATGTTGAGCAAGAGTCTTGTATTTAGCCAAGTTATAATTTGACTGATAACTTTTATCCCATTAACGGAAAATCAGGGCTCATACATCTTCTTGTTCCAGAAATACATCGTGTATCTACTTCTTTCTACTCATCTACATCGCACACCAACCAACCAACCAACCGCGTGGTGCAGCATGCCACGCACCTGGATGTGAAAAGGGCTGGAACCTTTTTTTTACACGGCGAATTGAGCCCCCTGGACCTGAGAGTAAGTGGAGTACAGATACAGATAGAGTGTCGAATTACGAGAGATGATTTATCCCTTTTTTTATTGCAATAAAATGACGAGACGAGCATGCCGTTCGCCTGATGGTAAGTGATACGACCACCCATAAACAGTAGCAACACCATCCAGCACCTTGAGTTACAAAGTAATGTATGGCATGTCCGCAGGTTCAAAACCCAAGGCACACACCTCTGAATTTTCGAAGTTACGTGTGTATTGTTTATCAATTATCGTTCGCTTTAACGGTGAAGGAAAACATCGTGAGGAAACCTACATACCTGAGAATTCTCCATAAGAATCTCGAGGGTATGTGAAGTCTGCCAACCCGCACTAGGCCAGCGTGGTCGACTAAGGCCTAACCCCTCTCAGTAGTAGAGGAGGCCTGTGCTCAGCAGTGGGCAATATATAATACAGGGCTGATGATGATGATGATGTATGGCATTCCACTGCGCTCATCATCCGGAGACATAAGAATTTAAGTCTCAATATGTCCTGTAGTTACACTGGCTACAATGTCCTGCAAACCGAAACACAACAGTGCATGCACACTGCTGCTTGGCGGTAGAAATAGACATTGCGGTGGTACCCACCCAGACGGACTCTTACATATGAGGAACCTACCACCAGTAAACTCTTTTCGTTTGGACTCTAGAAAGACATAATAATATATTATATTGGCATGTAGGTACGATGCACAAGGTTGGGCAATGGGCATAAGCTTTGGTCGTTGGAAGAGCTCTAAAAATAATGACATACCTACAATTAGAATCTAAAACTTGGATCTTAATATGCAAGTACACAATAAAAACTACAACGAGCCCAACTTTCGTAATTATATCCGAAACTCGGGAAAGTTTATGACTTTCATATAATTTATTGGCAATATTCTGTATTCAAGGCATATTTGAAACGTACCGAAGTATAATTAAATGCCAACAGCTGCGTATCTGCTCACCGCTAATTAATTATTTTGGTTCGTTGTACGATTATATTATTAAAGAGGCATATTTTTGAACGAATTATTTACTAAATAGCTTAACCATGTAGAAAGGAAAAATACTATCATTGGAAAAAACTAAATGTAAAAATGACCATCCATTCTATTAAGGAATTCGATTTGATTCACGATGCTTAACATTTTAAAATGGTTTTATCTAAAACCTCAGGACTTTTATTCGGAACTACTTCTTAGTATAAAATGTATGGAGAATGTTGCCTATTGTTCTTTTTTAAAGCGTTCTGTTTGCAATAGTTTAGTGCTTTCTCATAAAGTACCAGGCTAGCAAAAAATGTAAGGAGGTAGGCTTCAGCGTTACGTAACCCATAACTACCAGGGTAATATAAATGTAAAGATGCTAACCTCAGTTCAATAAATTTTCTAGTCTCGCATGTAGGTAATGTAAGTAGCTTATAAGTATTTTTTGGTACCATCCACAATTCAAAAATAAATGATGAGTTCAAATAACGGTTAATGACGATTCTTGCTGTTCTAGGAACTTGGTTAATAATCTTTTGCTTTCGTTTAGTCTCAAAAGTAATAAGTACTAACAACTAAAAGTAATTTATTAATCTCTATACATTGATATATAATAAAACCCTCAATATGAGTAAGACATACATACATAGCATCACGCCTTTTCCCTTTTAAGGGGTAGGCAGAGGTGCCACACACTCATATTTTGCCAGTTATGTTAGGTCCCATGGAATAGGGGGCGGGCCTATTGTCATTTATGGGGCTCGTTTTCAGACTCTAGGCTGATACTGCGTACAAAAATCCAATATCACTAGACTCGGGATTTGAACCCGAGACCTCAGCGCTTTCGTCGTACCACGCACGCAATACAACTGCACTACCGAGGCAATCAGAGTCAGACAGTAAGAATAATATTTGTGTTAATAATGTCCACTTTTCTCATATTATTATCAAATCCTATTAATTTTGCTGTGATGTGTGTATTTTAACCATCAGACAAAGGCCTATAAAAGTACGCATACTCACGCCTTTTATCCCCGAAGGGGTAGGCAAAGGCGCAACTAGAGCATCCACTTGTCGCCGCGCGTATTCCGTCCCATGATGTGATAGGGGGCGAGCCTATCGCCATATCGGGCACAAATTCCAGACTCCGGGCTGATACTGAATAGAAAAATCCAATATCACTTTGCCCGACCCGGGGATCGAACCCGAGACCTCAGCATTGCAGTCGTACCGTAATACAACTACGCCACCAAGGCAATCTATAAAATTTACATTACAGTGTCTCCACTTTTTTGTGCCAAGTAGGTATAAACAGAAAGAGGCGTTATATTAAATCATTTAGTTTGTGGTCCATAAATTATCACTTAGATATTTTCTAAGGAAACAGGAGGTAGGTATAGATAATTTCATCCACGATGACGCGCGCTACCAATTTTTGAGCAGGAATTTTGCGGGTCGAAAGGAATTTGATTAATCGTAATTGTAGTATGCGTGTGCACTCATTGGTAATTAGTGTGTATTTGCAGAACTTAAATACAAGTGGAAGATTGCGCACTTGGACTGTAAGCGTTCAGGGAAATTAATCAAGCGCGTCGTCGTGAATGGCATTATCTACCATCAGGTGAACCGTCTGCTCGTTTGCCACCTATACCATAAAAAAAACTATAACAGCAGATGAAATAAAACTTCATATTTATAATCAGCAGTAATATTTTAAATTGCTTTGAATCACAATTTTGTAGTGTCCATAGATTAATTACAAAGGAAGATTTGTCCAAAGTACACTTAACCGGTAAACTCGTCGTTTGACAGGCTCGCATGTCCAACTTGCACATAATTTACATGTATCATAAAATAATATTAACGTGAAAATAATATCTCCCATAAGAGGTACATATTTGGTAACTTTCCGATTATATACATAACAAAATGAAAGGTGCATATATATTAAAATTGTTAGGAACATCATTTTATTTACACTGTTAAATAAATCGGTACAACCGAAAAACTAATATACAAATAACCCATGTCAATACTTACATTAAAATAATTTATTAACATAATATTTATTAAAAAATTAAATTTCTATAAAATATATCTAAAAGTTACATTGGTACTGAAGTCCGCAATACACAAGCATTAAGTCAAGAGAAACGCTGAATCCAGAATCGGTGACGGGAACAGTACCACGTCAATCATCGATTCTAATTCGCACGAGCTTAAAATTAATTTACACTGATCAAATAAAACAGCTTATTATAATATTGCACATATTATTGCAAACAGTTGACGTCCAAAATAACTCTCAACAGAAGAGATTCGATGCACTGGACATACAATCACACATTATCCTTACTTGGTGTTTTAGAAACCTTTAATCTGGCAGTTAATAACAATACTTAAGTTATTTAAAAATAAAACAATAACCGCTATTCACCGCTTCCGACAAACCGTTATAAAAAAAAACAATTTGATAAAATTTGCTATCAAATTTTACGCTAAAATATTTTTTTATTTAAAGCAATAATACTAATATCGCTAATAGCTAGTAATGAAAAAACGAATAGAGTAGCAACGATGTCGTATTTTGAGAAACAACGACTTTAAATACCCCTTTGCGGTTAATAACGTTTTTAACAACCGTTACATATTTTCGTTACAATTTATCTAACCGTTACTTCTCTATAGAAATTTGTTTTTAGCTGCTACAAAAATACGAAAATCAACGTCTAATTGTCTAGCATTCATAAGAAATCATAAAGAATTAATATCATGACGCGAGTGTCTAAAACTTCAATAAGTTTGTTTACAGTAGTCTAAGTGATATGCAATATAGTTTAGGCAGGCTCATTTGTTCAAAAATAATTTCATTTGTCTTCCTATAGTCGTTTAAAATTAGTTCGCCCCTAACCGCGAAATAACGGTTATCGAAAATTACACGTCGAATAACGTATCTCAAGCGCGTCGTGGGGTTTGAACTAACGATAAACAGCTACATTTTGTTACAAGCAAGCTATAGCAAATTTAAACAACGAATCGTATACTATCCTAAAAATCATTAAAAATGCTTAAAACCAACGCTTTTGCCATATTTTTATCACATTGTTTAAAAAGAATTTGCCTTTGGCATATTTCACAGAACGCGCTCAGCCCACCCGAAAAAGAAAAGAACCCCGTCTAGTATCTCACTAATTCGCTTCCTTTACCGATTTAACAACATTTTGTCTATCGTTTTAGTCTTACAAATACTTACTAAATATGAAGTTAAAATGTGTGAACAAGCTTCTTACAATATAATTAATAAAAAGTATTAGTAGACTTTATAGTTTTAAA
This sequence comes from Sphinx pinastri, assembly GCA_947568825.1. Classification (NCBI taxonomy): domain Eukaryota; kingdom Metazoa; phylum Arthropoda; class Insecta; order Lepidoptera; family Sphingidae; genus Sphinx; species Sphinx pinastri. The sequence goes on along the minus strand of OX387628.1, from coordinate 2,347,045 downwards.
TTCTATGTATAGATTTCAAGATTTTTTTTTGTTAATTTATTTTTCATAATATAATAATTGTAATTTATCTAACTATATACCTACTTCTAGTGCACTAACTTTTAGCTGTGGTCAGTTACTAAGCCTCGCCGTGGCTGTGCTGCTTTCAATAAAAAAATCGTCTATTTCGTCTCACTATCGTGTCCTTCTTTGAAAAAAAGCTGTTACTGATACGGTCATAAAAATATATCTTATTCGTCAATAATTATAAACTACAATGTTAAGTCTAGCTTGCATTAGAAACTCATTAAAATATATTTGGAAACGCTATAGCTGCTATTAATTCCAACGCTATTTCAGTAACAGTTGAATTGAATCTACCTTATTAAGCTTTTAAAAATGGAACGTTTCGAAAATATTATATTTTTAATGGCAAGAAGCTACTTTGACAATATTATTTATTACGTTGGCAATTATTATGTATTTATTTAAAATAGCTACGAGTGGCATAAAAATACTTCAAACTGAGATTTTTAAAAATATACGTCTACCCCCATTAACCTAGGACCAATTTGTACAAATCCTCTCGCTATTAAAAAAAAAGTACAATTTACTCTATCGAACGCTGTAACTTTCGGATGAAATCATATGGGTTTATTAGCATTAAAATTATAAATTACTTAAACAAGAGGAATGGCAAATTCATTACGTATTTATCACAGCACTTAATTAATTTCTATTTAGGGGAATGATGTCTATTTATTTTTATGACTGTTTTTTTTTTTATTAATACATTCAGAAAGTCAGTTCCGATTAATCGATCTGTCGATTCCCCTACATGCAAAGATCAATAAAACCTTTCCATTACATCGAAGCCTTTTATAAAACAAGTTGAATTCTACACCCCTTAAGTGGAAGCTTCTGTAAGTAGCACAACCTACGGCGGCACTAATAAGCATCCTTATAATAACTGTTTGTGACATCCGAACGGGTAGTAAAATACATTCTTTTAACCGAGTTTCACCACAAAAATATTATTGCTTTCAGAGGTTACGCGTTACTGTAAAATATTTTTTTTTTACCATTCGCACCGCCTCGCGGAACCTTGTCGGAAGCTGGACGTGCACGCTACCCGATATTGCATGACCACTAGCTAAACAAACTATTTTATATCGATTACTCAAAACAATACAGACAATGTGAAATGAAACAAAATCATACGATAACGTTTATGTGAAAATGAATACATCAAAACTTTTGGCGGGACACGTTCACGAAATAATGTTGCCGCGTCCGCCATTACTACATATACATATATAAATATAACATCTTAAAATTAGCGATCCAAAAATATCAATTATACATGTATTACGCGCCCTTAGGTGCGCCGTGCTACAAGCGAGCCTCTATCGTCGGAGGGTAGTTGAATCGCTTGTGGCACTCCCACCACCAGAGGGTGCACAAGCCGCCTCAATTGGACGGTTACACTCAATCCTCGTCGCGTGTCACTTCATATCCCCTAACATCAGATCGGCTCACAACAACGCTCAGAATACTGACAACCCTGTTGCGAACGGATCGAGTCCATCGACTAACTTCAACACCGGGCCTCTCGAAGTTCTAATTAAAATTTGGAATGTAACAATGAAAACCTAAATCATAATATATATAGAAAAGAATTTTCAAGTCTTCAAACAATTTCCGAATTGAACTGAATTCATAGAAAGTTTGATTCGATAAGGGAATATAAACGACTACAGTTTGAAAGTAAACTCCCGAAGACATTTGATCGAAGGCCCTGCACAAGCAAAGCGTTCATAATCATTCGTAACTTTGCTTTATAAAAATACGAATCGAAAATATTTCCGACGGCAGCTCGTCGCCTTATGGTTAAGCTAGTAATTAATCTATCTTAAACTATTTACTATTTTTTTCACTACATTAAAATATCAGAGAATTCAGAAAAGGGGAATATTTAGGTATTTTTATACTTCTATATTATAAATGGTGCACAACCTTTTTTTTTTCATGAACGCTAATTAAGTATGGTATTCAGCTTTATCGAGGATCTAAATCAAGATCTACCTAAACTAATTAAGGTATTTGATGGGCGTACGTTAAGTACGGATGTATCGGTTTGAGTAGGAACTGGGGAGACTTAAAACTTTACTAATCAGTAATCACAAACACACGAACGAAACTTTCAGATAACTGAAACAAAGGAATGGATCGAGGTCTTTCAAGTAACAAACATATTACTAAAACTCGAGTTATTTTCGATGATCTCTAAGGCTTTGCATTCACTGCGTAGACTAAAAGAATTAACCTTTAATTAGGCTGAAACGAAACCTATTCAATATTTTCGACCGAATAGTCAAAATAACGGCACGTGTGATAATTATTCATTTCTTTTTAATTCTTAAACACGATAAAATCTCAAAATACTCACAGCTCGTCGGGTTTATTGTTATACGCTAGGTGCATCTACATTATAAGAACAGTGGCATTTCAATAATTTGAATTTGTACTTAACCTACATATATTAAACTCCGTCACTGAAATCATTGATATAATATAGAATTCAAGTTTTGACTTCATCTCGAATGGTAAAGCAAATAGATTTAAAAAGACTAAAGAGAAAGGAAATAGAGAACGTACGCACACTCGCGATCCACGCGACGCCTGCAGCCGAACTTTACACGTTGATTACAATAATTAAACGTCCATTGACATGTCCAATGTTCATAGAATAATGTTCAGCCGATACATGATGACACTGAGTAGATTACTTTACATCCAATTTAGAGATTTTTTCAAAAATATGATTCCAATAAATGTCCTAAACAAACGTCTCAAAAATACGTTATGAAAATATAAAATACGATAAAATTTATACTAAATATAACCCTGTCTATGACCTGAAGAGTTTTAAACAAACCAAACGCTCCAATCGAAACTCTGAACAAGTCATTTCTAAGGACAAAATTCCAAAACGAAATACTAAATTACATCATGAAAGTCAAAACTTACAAAATCTAATACAAATACGATTTCATCAAAAGAAAGTAATTTAAAATTTTTCAATAGACAAGGCCTGTGTTATTTCACAACTCTTAGAAGAAACCTGCATATTTTAATGTACGATCAGATATAATATGTTAGTTTGATAGTGCGGAGGCAGAAGACGTAGATACGCTTGATGCACTGCCTCTAGATAAAGGAAGATGAACGCCCGCCCCGAAATTCAACTGATTCTCATAAATGCACTCCTTAAATAATGACTACTTAAACTAATTAAATAAAACTTAAGTCATACCTAAAAGGAAAATCTAAAGGAAATATACCCAGGTGTGACCGTAAGCTCAGCCGATCACATTTTAAACAATAGCTCAAGTAGCAGATCTTCATCGGCGTTCATTGGCGATTCTGGTGCTAAATAATCAACGATCCTAGAACAAGAGATTATTGAAAATATTTTTTCTAGAAAATGATATTTTTGTAAAGAGTAACTTCATAATAGATGAATAAGTATAGAACTTTAACTAAATCTTTGCAGATCAATTTAATTAAATGGATATTCCAGTGAGTACCTCACATTTTTAATTAACAACAAATAGCATCGAAAACATAAGATTTAGGACAAAATATTTTTGAAGTGAAGTGGACGATAGCCTAGTTGGGAATGGAACGGTCTGCCGAGACATTGTCTGGAGGTTCAAACTCAAGGCACACACCTCTAACTTTTCGTAGTTACGTGTGTATTGTTTACCAATTATCGTTCGCTTTAACGGTGAAAGAAAACATCGTGAGGAAACCTGCATACCTGGGAAGTTCTCTGAATTTCGAAGGTATGTGTAGTCCGCCAACCCGCACTAGGCCAGCGTGGTGGACTAAGGCCTAAAACCCTCTCAGTACTACTACTGAGAGGGTAGAGGAGGCCCGTGCTCAGCAGTGGGCAGTATACAATACAGGGCTGATTGCATTGCATTGCATTTTTGAAGTTTTTTTCACCACTTACTGATAAACGCTGTTTGCCACATAAATGTATAAGCAGACCGAATACAAAAGTCCCACTCTAAACCATGGTCCTATATTAGAGTGTGACTATTGTCATGTGACGAATAAAGTTTATCAATAAGCTGTGAAACCGACCATTATTCATCTCAAACTTAAAGATTCCTAAAGAATGTATATAATAATACGGACCTATTGGCCGTGGGCGGCGTATTGGTGATGCGCTGCAACGAGTTTCGGCGGACATCCTGGGACAGCCGGACCGCCCTCCCGCTTTCTGCTCGTGCGCTCTGTAACCTGTCAACACGTCTCTCAAATTAACAAGATGTTTGGGAAAATAAATTCTATTGCCGATAGGTATACGGCTCGTAATGAGGTATCACGAAATGTTATGAAACAGCTGTGTTAAAACTTGAATATTAATACATGGTGTCTCCTTCAATTTCGTGTTTTAATATTTGTAACTTTTACAAGAGTTTCGTTGTTTGTCACAGCTAATGTGGTTGCTAATGTCACTGAAATTACAATTTTAACCAAATTTCGACTTTGAAAGTGTAAGGCGTCGTTTTCAAAGGTTTTATGTTTATTATCTTTAAAACTAAGGACAATAAATTAAGAAAATTTAAACCGTTTAAAATGATTTTGAAGTTTTACTTGCCCCGTAGTTTTATAAATAATTTAATTTGTAATTCAAAATAAATTATTAACCCAATTTACATATCTAAAATTCAAATAATCTTAATCTCATTGCGGACTAGCAAAGTTTATATCAAAAATTTGGAAAACTCTTTAAATTTCAAAGTTGTTATCTAGCTACGATTAAAATCTTTGAAATACGACTTTAAAATTTGGTCCAGAACTTACGTTGGTGGTAAACTCCTCCCACGTACTGTGCGGCGTGAAATATTCGAAAAATTTAGAAATCGCCATACTGGTTTTTAATTAATTTCGCAGTTTTTATAAATCCGCCATAATGGTTTGTAACAAACGTTGTTTTTGTAAAGTATTTCGTGTCATCTTTAACATTTGTAATACCAATACCTATTATATAGTTTATTTGCTGCAGTATTGAGTTATGATTTTTTTACATTGATTGGACTGCTTCGGTGGCGTAGTTGTATTACGGTAGGTACGACTGCAATGCTGACGTCTCGGGTTCGATCCCCGGGTCGGGCAAAGTGATATTAGGTTTTTCTATTCAGTATCAGCAATTTGGAATTTGAGCCCGATATGGCGATAGGCTCGCCCCCTATCACACCATGGGAAGGAATACGCACGGCGAAAAGTCGGTGCACTAGTTGCACCTCTGCCTACCCCTTCAGGGATAACGGGCGTGAGTGTGTGTACATTGATAGGATTATTTTATTCCCAGGATATTTAGCTGTATTATACATACAGATAAATATATAATAACTCCATGGGTACATATCAATCTGATAGTCATTTTTACGTACTATACCTGTATATATGAAATTTGCATTTATAATCATTAGGTAAAGTTCATTTTCCTTTGACTATTTGAGTTTGAAGTTTTATTATTCCAAGACCATCGAAACTAAGCATCACATAGCACTGCCTGAGACTGCACGTTCATCATTTTGGGACGTTCATTGCTAAATTACTATCAGTAATCAACAAATCTGACAAAAAAAAATCTTTAGTAAAAAATAGAAAATAAATATGAATTAAGAATAGTGTAAATAAGAAAAAAAAATATTTTATTGTAAAAAAAAGCGTGGGTGCTTTTTAAGATATTATCAAAATGATATATAATACTTCTACCCATATTATCTGTCAACACAATATTTATAACTATTGACACCATGCACCCATTGATGTATTAAAAAACCCATGCACCCCACGCTTTTTTGTACAATAAAAAACATTTTTTTCTTATTTACATTTGCATCATTTGCGTCATACTCGTGAACGAGTGCTGCTTGTGTGGACTGGTCTGCCCTTTTCGCTTACTATATCTAAGTATTAGGGGTATATCTTGAACTTAGAATAATAGCGACATCTTGAACATTTCAGATCAAATTATTACATGATTCCTGAGATAGTTATGCACTAGTGTTGGAATTTAAAAATCCATTACCTATTTTGCGAGTATATAAATGAACTGCTCTAAATAAAAGTTAACAAATACTGAATTATATTTTTTTTTCTCTACATAATGCATTGTATTTTATACCTTGAACTGATTTTGAAAAGAGCAACACTAGAGTTTCTTGCCCGTTCTTCTCTAGTGCGAACTGCTTTCCGAACTGGTGGTAGAGTTAATATTGACGGAATCTAAATAATGTATAACATTTTATGGGTTCGAATAAATTATTTCATTTCATTTATTTCATTTCATTACACTATTCTTAATTTATTTATTTATTTGCACTTTATATACACAAGTATATAGGCGGACTTAATGCCAAAGGCATTCTCTCCCAGTCAACCTGTGGGTGGTGCAGAGATAAATAAGGTAGGTGCAACAAGGTCACTTTATTTAAATGAAACAAACATATAATATATACGTATATAAAAGTAAATATAGCAATTAATAAAAAATACCTATCTTAATTTAATCTTAATTAATTCAAATTTATTTTCAATTTTTTAGTTGGATTTTCTATAAAGCGTGTTTTTTAGTTGTTTTAAACTATTATTTATTTTTATTTTTTTAGTTCTGTTCTACTATTGTCCAACAGATGTCACTAGAAAAACGAAAGTGCCATCTTGTGACAAGTAGGATTTTTTACGCATAAGAGTTTAGTTGTAATTCTACTATGGTCCAACAGATGTCACTAAAAAAATAATATAAATTGACAAAAATCTCATTTTGCCAATTGAATAATGGCATAATCTTATTAAATTAGTGTATTGCCATCAGTCCTCGACAGATCTACAAAGTTTGAATAAAATCTGACCGTTTAAAGTGGGTCAAAATCGCGCCCAAAGGAGTCGGTTACAAACATACATACAAGTGAAGCTAATATAAAGCGTGTAAAAAAACCTGTTCATTAACATTTATTGTTTACTTCCTTGATTAATGAGCTATAATTTCTCATCTAATGAATTTTAAATTTCTTCATCAAACAACCCTTAAATATAATAACGGATCCCAACATCCCATTTTAGACCCAACAATATCGTATTTCAGTAACGTTATCTCAATTAAATTATGTTAGGGGTTATCTCTGAGGGACAGCCGTCCCAACCCAACGAATTTGAAGAAAGGTAAGGAAACAGTCCATTTTATAACTTTGAAATTTCAATGGTTACTTTTAGAAATAGTAGACAAAGGATTGAGGGGACGTTTTTGTTAGTTGTTTGCTTTTTTGTATCTAAATTTTGCTTAAATTTCCCGGCATTAACTTCCCACTCTTCCGCGATAAATACCCTATGTGATTATTCAGGATATTGTCTATGAGTGTGTTCGTACTGATTCGAGCAGAAGATAGTTCGTTTATTTCTAACAAACATCTGAACATCTTTGTAACCTTTCGTATTTATAATATTAGTAGGCATTTTTATGGTAGATAAGTGTTGTTGGCGGTTTCATCTATAAGATGCATGGACCATCTCGCGTAGTATTGCTAACAAAACTGCTATGCCGTTGTTTATTAAAGGTATTGGAAGCCTCAGCAAAGGTCAAAATAACCCTACAATTTCCATAACAGTAAATAAGTTACAAAATCGAAGTTACGTGTGCATTGTTTATCAATTAGGTATAGTTCGCTTTAACGGCTAAGAAAAACATCCTAAGAATTCTCCTTAAGAATTTCGAGGGTATGGGAAGTCTGCCAACCCGCACTAGGCCAGCGTGATGGACTATGCCTTCCTCTTAGTAGTAGAAGAGGCCCGTGCTCAACAGTGGGCAAGTATATAATACAGGGCTGATTGCATTGCATTGCAAATAAGCTACAAAATAACAGTTACTCAATAGTAAAAGGAAATATCCCAATAACCATTAATTTTATGCGTCATATAAACAACCGTACAACGGTAACGCAAATATGAAACAACATTACAACACAATCAGAATGAACTTTATCTCTGCCATACCTAATTTTCCAGTCGACGCACAACAAGGGCGTAATCAGGCGAATTCGGGGCCCTTTGCCCACAATCTTTCATATTCGTACTGATAGCAGTTTTACGCGAGAACGGAGATGTTTTGCAATCACTATTGATAATGATTTCTGTTCTGGGATAAATATTATTCCGAATGTTTGTAGGTTTATTAGATCTTGAGTACGGTTCAATGAATGTTATCGAAGTTTGGGGAATATGTTACTACCAAAACTATTACAATGTTTGAAAAGATATCTACAGAGATATAGGTAGGTACCTATGTGAACCACATTATAAAACAACGGTTTGTAGTCACCCGTCATCGTGATTCATTTAAGGCCGAAACACCTCCGCACCTTCCCTAATGCCTATTCTTCTATGATGTATAAATACTTAAGCAGGTGACAGATTGGCTCAATTACTGATTCATGCTTTAAAAAATCGCAAAACCACGCGATGTTGTCTGAATGGCTAAAGGTACTGTATTACATTTCTAACAAATACTTAAGCGGATGCCTAGACACAACGCCGAAGCACTTGGTGGGGAGGGGCAATTCCAAATTTAAATTCATAAAGCGCCAACGCAGAAATGTCGAGACTAGGCCCCGCTTGAAACATTACGCTTAGCTAAGCACTATGAATTTGATTTGCGTCTAAATTTGTTTTATTACCCATGTGATACTCGGTATTGTGTTTGAGTTTCGAGTATATTTTTTCCATCCCAATAAATATACACTTCTCAAAGCAAACGTTCACGTATGAGACGCGACTAACAAATTATTCAAATTCCATCAAAACAACTTAAACTCAATTCAACTACTCTATGAATATTTCAACGCAGCGACCCGCGCAATGTTTTCAATTTTCTATCCTTTCTATATTAATGGCATCTCTAAATTGTACTTTTGCATACAGTTGGATGCATGAATGACTATGTTATTAAAATCCTGTCGTTCCCACGGGATTGACTATCGTAATTACTAATGAGCTGTAATTAAAAAAACGGCCTAGGAAATAAATCATAGAATACCAGCCTTGTATTGTATTCTATTCCACTTCTGGATAGGGTTCTTTAATACTTGAGAAGGTTAAAAACTTACACCATTACGGTGGCCTAGTGCGGATTGATAAGTTTCGCATTTAAATATCTACCTTTGAAATTCTTAAAGAGAATTCTTATAGGTATATGTATACCATTCCATAATGGTATAGTATAGTTGGTATGGACCAGCCCTGTAGTATATACTGTCCACTGCTGAGCACGGGCCTCCTCTACAACTGAGAGAGTTTTAGGCATTAGTCCACCACGCTGGCCTAGTGCGGGTTGACAGACTTCACATACCTTCGAAATTCTTATAGAGATCTTCTCAGATATGCAGGCTTCTTCACGATGCTTTCCTTCATCGTAAAAGTGAGAGATAATTCACAAAGAATACACACACAACTTTTTAGAAAAGTCAGAGGTGCGTGCCCTTGGGTTTTGAACCTGAGGACATTTGTCTTGGCAGACCGTTACACTCCCAACTAGGCTATCGCCGCTTTTATACCTAAAAGCGGCGACCTGTAGGGTGCAGCCTGCATCCAGTGACTAAGTGACAAAGACGTTCACAACAGCATTCATTATATTACTCTTTGATTATATTAGACATATATTAGCTATATTTGACGACTCCAAATAGAACCTTGCGTAGCCATTTTATGCTGATCCAGTATTTTTAAGCCTTATGCTCGAGCATTTTGGTGTGGCCCGAGCATAACAAACACCTTCAAAAACTCTTGCATTTAGTACAATGCAGTTTTTATTGTTATCATATTGTAATGTACTTACTTGATCTTCGACTGCCGCATGAACTGTTGTATTTTTCTCGCTGCTTGATTTTGTCGCCTTTGGGAGTAAGTCCTCCTGTTAACAAGAAAATATTGTATTCAATACCAAATGTCAACTTAACGAAATAAGGCATGGTTTAAAAATATTCAAATATATGATATCCGCCGGACAGCTAATACGTTATCTGAGAGACCACCAGAGAAGAACGGGCAAGAAACTCTAGTGTTACTTTTTCGAATAGCAGTAAAAATGTATAAAATGCAGTGTAAAATAAAAAAAAATGAAATAGTACAATTTTAATTTCTCATAAGCGTGCAGAATCAGATTTTTGTATTAAATCGTCTATATTGACGTAAAGTATTTCCTGAAGGCCAACTGTTAAATAACTAAAAAAAATCTCAAGTGTCCGAAAGAGAAAAAACAATAATGACTTCGTAGCGGTTCTTCTTAGATAGAGGGGACCTTTGGAAGAACCGGTAGATTAATGTCTTATGTAATGAAATTTTTTACCATGTAATGTAGGCCCAGAGGGCCTGAATAATAATAATCCCTTCCTAGCCGATTTCGGCCACGGCGGCCAATCTCAACGGAGATCAGCCAGGTGCGCAGGAGATACTATAGTGCACAAGTGTGTGCGCAATATACAGGTGCACTCACTATTCCTTCACTCTCATAGTCCGGTGAGACGGCAATCCGAGATGACCGGAGAGAGATCAGGCGCAGGACCAACGGCTTTACGTGCTTTCCGAGGCACGGGGGTATCACACCGCCAACTTCCTGACTCGGAGCTGCGACTGAGTAATTTTTGAGATGGAAAAACCCTATCACAATGTTTTTGGCCCGACCCAGGATTCGAACCCAGGACCTCAGCGCGCAAATTGTACTCGTAACGCGTACCGAGGCAGACTTCAGAGGGCCTGAAACCAAAACCATTGATAAGGTATCAATAGCGTACTCACTTGACAGGCGTGGCGGCCATCCTGCGCGCCCGCATGGAGCGGTACCCGCGCTGGATCACCGTCGCCGCCGCGTGCATCTGCTTCAGGTACGCGAACTGGTGGGAAGGAACACATCTTATTAAACAAAGTCTCCCGTCGCGTCTGTCTTTCTGAACGAGTTAAACCCAAAAACTACAATGAATCATATGGATATGGATATATGAAATCGCATCTTTAGAACGAAAACGACACAATTCAAAAAAATCGAAAATTAAGTTATCTTTATAAAATGACTTAAAACTGGTCCTTTTTTTATAAAAATATAATAAAAAAAGGGACTGATATAATAGTTTTGTTCTGCTCCTGCGTGAATATGGCTGTGTTTGAACTATTGTTGTAATGAGAACTTCGTTTTAACTCATTTTATGACGATAATTCAATTTTAGACTTTTTTAATTGCGTCGTTTTCGTTCTAAAGGTGCAAAATTTTATATGGACATAGTTTGAGGCTATAGGCTTTTCATCCCGGAAAAACTCTTCACGCGGGCGATGCTAAAAGCTAGTTTAATTTTAAAGGAATGTTTCCGATTTTGTTTATAGCTCAAAAAGGTCAATACTACAGAGTATCCATGAGAAGTAAGAGGCTCCATGGCATTGAAAATGGAGATAGCATAATCTTCTAGATTTAGTTACCAGTACATAGCGTAAATTTTATACTAATGAATTGTTTGTTATGGTTCTTCTTCTTAGTCGTGCACTCTTGACAGAGTGGTCGTTGTCATGTTTAGGCCGATTGATGAACTGCCGTTTTCACGATGCGTCGCCATATGTCTCAATGTTTGGCGGAGTGGAAGCATTTGTGTATAGAGGAGGTTTGTTATGGTACTTGCTAGAAAAGTAGTCCTATATCTATCATCATCATCATCAGCCACATGACGTCCACTGCTGAACATAGGTCTCCCCCAAAGATTTCCAGACGGAAAAGAGGCCTGCATCCAGCGTGTTCCTGCGACCTTTATCAAGTCGTCTGTCCACCTTGTCCTATATCTATACTAATATTATAAAGAGGAAATGTTTTATTGTTTGTTTCTTTGTATTGAATAGACTCCGCAACTAACTACTGGACCGATTTTAAAAAATCTTTCACCGATATAAAGCTACATTATCAGCGAGAAACATAGGCAACGTTTTATCCCGGGAAAATATAATACTATATAGGATTGTAATATGTAATATGTTGGACTTTATAACCTACTAGTATACCTACTCTGTTGTTCACTCAGGCGCCGATGTTACATCCGTGGTCAGGTAAAGTTAACAGTCTTATTATACTGCACAAGTGCGCAATGTTTTCGCCTCTCCGTGAACTGACCATAGTTGAAACAACGGCCCCTTAGAATCTCAAATAACAATTACAGTTAAGATTTAAGTTTTTATTCTATTCTTAACGTCCTTTCAACTTCAACCTTCGACTATATTACACTAGGAGTTGGTCGCAGCTTCATCCGCGAGGAAAGCCTTTCCCGCTACAAAAGTTCCAAAAACATAATACGACGCCAGCGCCATCTACTTAAAGAACGAGATGAAAAATATCCATTATTTCCCATGGGAGCAAATTACTGGGATAAAAAATGCTGTTTTTACTTTTAACAAACATTTTCACAATGTGAATGCTCTGAGGAGTTGTTTAATTTGATCCCCCCCTCTCCTTTCCTTAGCAGTACCACGCGTGCTGGCGTGCGAAGCCACAGCTTGATGGTGAAAACCATTACGACCCGAACCAATAGGTTCGATAATTCCTTCTTCTGTCGCAACATCAGGCTGTGGAATAGTTTGCCGCTCACGTGTACCCTCCTTCCTACAATCCTGGGTCCTTCCGCCGTAGCGTGAAAAAGCAGCTGGTCAGGCCGGCATGATTGTGTCGAATGGCACGGGATAATCGTCCAATGCCATTCGATTCTCTATTTTGGCTGCAGAGTGCTTACCATCAGTTGCGGTGCAGTCACTATGCCGAGCTACTATAAAAAAACAAAACTTTCACATTTATAATATTAGAAAGAAGTAAGATAAGATTACCTGCTTATATCGCCTGTAGCAGTTCTGTATGGTGATGGCGGCGGCGGCGGCGCGGCGCTGCAGCTGCCGGCCGCGGTACTGTCGGTATGCCTTCTGGATCGTTATCGCCGCCGAGTACAACTCGCGCTGTTCGCGATCTGTTTCCAAACACAGTGTTATTCATTTTAAATATCTTTCTATCTTTATTTCTTGAGGAGAAAACAATGGTTTGGTGTCAGTAGTGATGCTCTTTGGACTAGTCGGTATAACTATATTTCTCTTCGTACCGGATTTGTCAATAGACGGCCTATAGGCCGCGGTCTACGTGGTGGCAAAGATGCAATCGAGGACCGAACTCCTGACAAGAGAGATGAAAATACTCCTTTAGCGGTCCCCCGACGCAACAACGCTTGGTTCAAAATATTACTAGGTACCTACTTAAACGACAAACTTTTGTTTACTTGTTAGAGGGTTTTTGTGTCGAGGGTTATTTCATAGTCAAAAGTACACCAGCAGTTGTCCTCAATATAAAATATTAAATTATAAATTAGAACGGACTGTTTATGGATCATCAATAAGCTCTTGAATGTACTATATTATGTACAGTCAGAAGACAATCATCAAACTAACATTAATTTAATAAATTATACCAAACCCACTTACCGTTCAAAGTCAAATTGGAAAAATGCGTGGTAGTGTTGAGAAACTCTTGCAGTGTCGCTGATGGGGTGGTGCAGTGAGCCGGGTTGGCGAGAGCGGCATGCGGTGACGGAGGCGGAGGGGACAAGGCAGAGCCTGGAGACACCGACCCTGAAGAACAAGGCGTGGAACCGCCGCAGTATCTGCATGAAGACAAATAAATTAAAACCTGAAGTGACAGTAGCTTATAGAAATAAAATTACGTGTATAATAGGGTAGGTTCCTATGTTCTATTATCTACATTACTTTATATGTAACAGAAAATAATACGAAAAATAAATTCTTCTGTGAAATCAGCATCGAAATTGATTGAAAAATAAAGCATTTATTCATATTTGAAATATCGTCATGAGCTAAAGTGGGGCGTGCTGGGGATATCACGCTATCTCTTTAGCACGCACGCAGCGTTATGGCCGGTGACACTCGGTGACGTCACTGTCTAATATTACTGTTATTTGAAAATTACCCCTTCTACCAAATTTCAAAGCTTTATATCTTACTTATTTGTGCGCCAATTTTGAAAAATATTTTTTCGTTAGATTTTGGATGGCATACATTTTTGATAAATGTATTAAAAAAAAGTAGTCAACCTTATTGTGTAGAATCCTTAATATAATCCACAAGCGAGCTCCAGTTCCATGTTAGTATAATTTGTCAACATGATCAAGAAAAGAACGTCTTCAAGTATATGGATATGATACTAGCCTCATAGGTATACCTGATAGGTATACATTTTTAATTTTATTGACCTTTCGTGAACATTTATTTTTTGTAATTAGCGAATATTACAATGAATAATAATTGGATTACTGTACCTGTAGGTATTATCACAAAACTCAAAACTGAACTCAGTGTTAAAAGTGGTGGCATCGTCAAGCAAAGGGACCATAAGGGTATCTTCCCCCCCACTGCCGCCGCCGTCTAAGCCGCAACCAGACAGCAAGGAGGAACTCTCGTTCTGTGAGAGCAAAAAGAAGTAAATCATATTTATTATGCAATAATTAAAAAAAAACATAATTTTATTTTTGTTTTTCTTTGATCAAATTTATTCACATGTTAAAAGTATAATATAACTTTTGTATTGTTTTCGAATCGACAAACGCACACAAATTGTTGTCCAAGTTGGAAATTGAACCCAGAACATCGCAATTCACAGGTGTCCTTTGTCATTAAAACAAGCAAAAATAAAACGTCATGAGCATTATATGTCTTTTTCATCTCTGGTAGCAAATCATCCTCGGTTAACATAATATATTCCTTATTTTTGACCCCCGACAGAAAAAGAGACGTGTTATATGTTTAGGGTGTGTAACTATATGTCTGTCTGTGGCATCGTAGCTCTCAAACGAATGGATCGATTTTGGCGCGGTTTTTTTTATTAATCACATCCTATAATAATAACATTATCCTCTTCCACTCACCTTTATTCTCTCTGGCATGGCCGCTATTATTTGCTCGGCCAGCGTGAACACCCTGTCATCCTGCTCCCCTGAAACATTGTTGTGTAGTGGAATCTCATTTCGGACAACACATTAACTAACATTCATCAGATACGAGCTAACAACAGTCTTCATTGTGGTTGCAGGGTCTTGTCTTCTCCAACATTGATGCAATAGCACACATCGATGTAACTATCATAGCTGGGTTGTGTAGCGTTAAAATCAATGTCGTGGTTACTTGGATTACCTTTTCAAACCATAGTTAGAGATAATCGAGAATTGTAAATACATTTAAATTTATTTCTATGTCTCCATTTACTTTTGTGATGTGTTTTAAGAGCTTAGAGATTTTATCTTGCCACGGTATATTTACTTGTGACTCATATAATAAAGCATGAGAATAACGAGAGGTATTGTTAACTTGTCTCTCTCGAGGGTCACACATCTATGAACGACTAATGAAATTACGCTGAGCCAACGCCTACTCATTATTTTTTATCAAAACATCATGAGTTTTTTGGTTACGACTGTTTGACACGCATTTATTTATAAAAAAACAGACATTGATTTCTAACGCTACTGGAACATTTACTAGCATTGATACTAATCATGGAAGTAAATACATATCCAATTAGTAAATTTTCGATAATCCATTAAATTTTCAATATTCAGGAAATTTTAAACAATTTCATAATTCAGTGTCCATGTGATATGAGTAAAGTGACAATTATGAATGAAGTGCTCATGATCAAGTTTTTGGTGCTGAATAGCCGAAAGCACTTACCTCGGATTTAAATGCTAAAAAGTTCTACACATAAAAAGCATTTAAACAGATACCAACCATGCAAGCGATATAGTCGCCATGCAGTGTTCACTGTTCAGTCATCGGTGTAAACGACGTAGTCAGTGTACTGAAGTGAGGCCAATCGAATAGTGTAGGACTGTGTAGATAGACCGATACGAACCAGAAGCAACATCGAAGGACAACATCAAACAAACTGTACCGAACTTTCTGCTACAGATTATTAAGTTTAAATTCATTTGGATTAAGGATTCTGTTGATGTCTGGCTTAAGCGGTAATTATATTGTTTTAATTGCATTACTCAAAGTAGATGTAGATCATTTTAACATCTATATCTACATCATTATGTTTAATATGAATCATATCTGATTAGCTTAGTTGCTTTCGGTTTTTTTTTTATATTTGCCATCATCAGAAACCTTTACAGAAAGTCGGCAAAGTTTGTAAAGGAGCTACAAACACCAACAATTAAAATATCTTGAGAAGGATACGAAATAAAGAAGAAACTACAAGTGGTCTACCGTGTTCACGTTCAAGAGCTACAAACTGGCGACAGAGAGGGACAGAGATATATTATAAACGTTGGTTAGAAGAAGAGAATCGAGCGGCCAGAGTGGCGATGCACTACTACGTACACAACATCGATAGAACTGACGAAGGAAGATGCTGCAACTCGAACGGGTATAGAGCTACGAATTTCGTTTACGTGTTTTGTTCGTTTATTTTGCATTTATGCTTTCAAAATACCGTAAACTTGAGAAATGACTTCTGCTTGATTCTTGATATTTTTTGTTAAGACATCAAACTTTTCTTGTAATTAAGATTATGAAATGTTTGTTTTGGAATGTATATTTTTTTATTTCTATTCTCTTCATCGATTAAGTCGATTAAACTTTTATTGCGAATATAATGGACCATGAATTCATTTTTATTTATAATGAATCTTAATTTATTTTTATTTTTTTCCTATTTGGCTCTGTCCTTTGGGACAATTTGGCAATGTCAAGTGAGGACGACTCTTCAATCAATGAGCTTAATATTGACGCTACGCGTAATACATTTTTTATTCCTTTTAGAACATTTTGTTAATCAAGGTTAACCAGAATTAAGTCAACATCTTTAACCTTTATCTCTTTCAAATTCAGTATTTTTTTAACAGCCTTAAAAACTTAAACCTAAGCCTTATTTTTTTAAACTTTGATCAAGAAAGGTCAAATCTCAAGTATAAGTTAATTTCCCGTCCGGATCTATACCGGTTGTCGGTGCGACTGACCTGGCGGCGGGGCGCGCGGCGGCGAGGCGGGCGGCGAGGCGTCCGAGAGCGCCTCCACGTCTATCAGCGGGCTGGACGCGCGCCGCGGCGCCGTCTCGCCTGTCAACCACCCCGCTATACGCTATACGCTATACGCTTGCACCCACCATGAGTTGAGTTCCTTTTTTGATTTTTTAGTCTGTATTTTTTTATGAATTTGCATTTATAACTGTAGCTACTATAAACGTTTTCTTTTTATTTGGTAAGATAGTCTTATGTTTCTTTGTATATTTAACACAGTCTATTTTTTTTAATTCTTTTAGATTCGACAGAAAAGCATAACTTCTTTGGCTAAGACAAATTCGGAACCTTATTCTTCACAAGTGTCTTTAACATCTACTTCATTAACTTTAATATCTTGACCATCTTCAAGGAACTCAACTCAAATGACTAAATCACCGCCGACGACGTCGCCAATACCGTTGTCGAAATTAAACGCAGCAAAACCAAAATACTTTTAACCCTTCGATTCCGTCAGCCGCCGTGCCGATATAAATAAATAATCTTCAGCAAATGAAAATCGAATTAACTATGGAATGAAGGATGGGTAATGCAAAGGACTTACAAAGAGCTAGGTCCATACGCCGACCGGTTTTCATATCTCCAAGACTGTCTTCCGACGTGTCCGAATCTAAGGGCAATGACATACTTCTTTCCCATCTGGAATAAATTGTAAGAGTTAACAAAAATACTATAACCATCTTCGATGTAGTGACCTGTATTCTATTTCTTCTAACGCTCAAGTCCGTCTTGAAGTAATTTATTATCAATGTCTTTCATCAGTTCAAATTTATTTTTAAATAAGATTGTTCTTATTTAAAAAATACGTTTTCTATCACTCAAATCTAAATCTCTCTACGTCTTTTGATCGTTCTTCTTATAAGTAGGCTTTTCCAAATAACCCTAGTATATCATCTATTGCTAGCCGATTTTGACCACGGCGGCCAATCTCAACGGAGATCAGCTAGGTACGCAGGAGATATTATAGTGCACAAGTGTGTGCGCAATACACAGGTGCACTCGCTATTCCTTCAGTCTCATAGTCCGGTTAGACGGCAATCCGACATGACGGCGCAGGACCAACGGCTTTACGTGCTTTCTAAGGCACGGGGGTATCACACCGCCAACTTCCTTACTCCGAGCTGCGACTGAGTAACTTTTAAGATGGATAAACCCTGTCACAATATTTTTAGCCCAACCCGGGATTCGATCCCAGGACCTCAGCGCGCAAATCGTATTCGTAACACGTACGCAATACAACTACGCCACCTAAAGCAGGCTCCTACCCTACCCTGACTACCCTAGTATATAAAATTCACCTGGCCGAAGAGCTGCTGTCATTTTTGTCCATAGCGGGGCTGGCTCTGAACGCGTCGGCCATGTTAATTCCGCTGTCTATGGATGGTCTCTTCACGAGGTTGCTTTCTAGACTGCCGGTGCGGCCCTTTTGTGATAAGCTGAAAGATGGGAAATGAGGTTTGAAGTTTATATCAAAGACTTTAAAGACGTGGTACTTATTAAAATGTATTTCTATTGTGAAATAGTTTCTGCAAGATGAGTGTTGATACTACCTCACATTACAGCAGATTAAGGGCAGGTAGAAGAAGGAATAAAGAAGATGGGGCTAACAAAATAAATGTAGTATTACGTTAATCCCCATTTCAGCAATCAAAATAGGCTCATACTTATAACATCTAAGAAAAAACTATTTATAACGGTTTTATTTTCTTACTTAAATTAATCGACTCAAAAAAGGAGTTTCTCATTTCGACGTTACATATGTCATATAAAATGAATCCAGTAAACCCACCTATGCGGTCTCAGAAACACACCGTCCAAGGTATTGGTGTGCCTCGGCGGGTGGATGCGGTCGAGCGTGGCGGCGAGGCGCGCGTGCCCGGCGCGGCGCGCGGCGCTCGCGGCCCGGCGCGCGCCCGCCTCCGCGCCCGTGCCGGCGCCCCAGCGCGCCAGCGCCACGGCCGTCTCCGTGTGCCCCGCTGCACTCGCCACCATCTGCAGGGAGAGAAAAACTTAGGCCCCGTTTTTTCAACCGTAGTTATATTTTTGTCCGGATCTTAAGCTGGACGCGCTCGCAGCGCCTCACGCCTCACGCCCCACACCTCACGCTTCAAGCCTGACGACTCACGCCTCACGCCTCACGCCCCACACCACACGCCTTACGCCTCACGTCTCACGCATCACGCCCCAAACTCGAAGCTCTGCGAGAGCCTCTAGCGTAATAGCACTAAGGATTACCCTAACTAAGGTTGAAAAACCCCGAGCTAATCTTCATAAGATTTAGGCTTTTTCATCCGTAGTCAGATAAACTTAAGGATCTTATTACACTGGAAAGTTCACAACGAGGCAAAAGCACGCTCGACCAGTGTAATAAGATCGTTCACATTACTTTACCACGGATGAAACAACATGGGCTTAGTCTGCTTAATATATTTGCAAATACAACCAGGATGTACCCTCAAACCCTCTCACTAAAGGAAGCACGTTCTCAGTAGTGAGCAGTATATCAAGAAATAATTATATTGGTTGCAGTGAAAAAATTCAGTACTAAGTACAATATTTTTCAGCTGTAATGTTTCAGATATTTTTAAGGAGCTTTTTATATCTGGCACCACAAAGTGCACATGGTGATAAGTGAAGTTAAGGCCCAGTCGAAGTAGTAAGGCAAATTCAGCCAGCAAGAAATTATAGTATCCCTTGATGGTCAGCACAATTTTGCATACTGTTAATTTAGTTATTAGAATAGCCGACACCCTGACAGGGTATTTAGGGCTTTATTGTAAATAAATAAATACTGCAATCAATCATCCTTCGGACAATTGTAACTAGTCACAGACCTTTTTAACTCAAAGAACAGACCCAACTTACCAAAGGTGTGCAATTATCACCATCTCTAGCGACCAGGTTGACTTCCTTCTCCAGCGCTAGACTGTTGTCATCCTGCCTCCATCTCAACAACACCGTCGTGAGCTTGGTATATCCTAGCGCAGCAGCCAGGTGTAGAATAGTGGAGTTGTCTTCCCCAGGCTCTGTGGTGAATCCCTCGGAGGTTCCTGATGAACAGTTGCTAAGGGATTTGCAGAATGTGACTAGGCGCTCTTCAAATTTCGCGTTGGAGTATAGTTGAACGTCTTCAATCTGTTGAAGAAAATAATGTGAAGGCGTTAATTGTCAACTAATTTTTAAGCTCATGTTAGAAAACATAAACGATTAGTTCTTAAACCAAATCCCAGCATATTCAAAACTGATTAAAAGGTTTTTAATCTTTCATGCCGTCCACTTCTACATAAACCTTCTCTCTGATTAATAAAATAACTATACTGAATCCATACTGTGATAAGAGTCGTGGATAAAAGTAAAAGCTATAAACTAATGGGTTCATGCAAGACTTGAAACAAATATTTAGTCCAATATTATTGGTTCATTAACCTGATTATTTTCTTCCATCGGTTCATTCTTCAATTGTAATCTGCCATGTAACCGCTGCAACCTTTGCAGCAGCGAGAACCGAATGAAATCCAGCGATGGTAGTGGCGCTGATGCAGGAGACGTGGGAGTCGGTGTAGGACCAGCTTTATACTCGAACACAACTGTGTCAGACACCACGCGGCCACCTCGGGCCACTTGCAATGCTGCCAGACCTGCTTCGTGTGCTGGAAAAGAAGAAAATAAGAGTTTTAAAATAGGAACGCTGACTAAAAAATATTTCTGTCGTAAAAGAGCTGATTTTTTTATTGGGAAATTTTCAAGACACTGGATCAATTAGTAAACTATTTCCTAAATATCTTACCAGGACAATAACACCTCAAAAGCCCGTTCTGAACCAGGACCGATGGCACAGGGAAGTTATCGAACAACACTGTGTACTGATCAGAGGTATCCGCCCAGGGCCCAGCCACTAGCACCTTTGCACCACCCTCAGGGTAAGCCCACTCTGGAGAATAGTCGGTGATGTTTAGAGCACCTTCGCTTCCACAGTCCGTTTGCATCTTCTCGCTTCCCTCTTCGACTAACGGAGATTTACCGCATAATGCCTGGAATTTAAAATACAAAACTTTATATATTTCAAAAGCATAAAATATACTTCAACGTTATGTATATAATATCATAAAAGGCCGTGTGTAATAAGGTTGGTTATTAATTTAGTTGTAGTAAAATTGGAAAGAACTAATGAAATAATACCTATAGAAGCTTTAGTACACTCGGAGAAACTTTCGACAAATATAGGCATCTATCATGGTCTTGCTTATTGATAAACTCCTGGCAAAGATCACAAATAATAATCAACGATAGACTATAACTCACCATAGGATTTGTAGATATTGTACTAGGATCCAAAACTTCTAGTTCCGGAAAATCACCCAACATATCAAAAGCGTCTAAATTAACAAATACATTATCATCAACTACTTGAGTTGGAGACGCTACGGCCTCGCAACTCTCTATAAAGTCCATCGTATCTATACCCGACACCATCACATTCGCAGTATCCGTAGATCTCACGCCATTTCTATCTAAATCACACGTAGGCATGTTAGCTGATAATGTTTTCTGGATATCTTCATGCGATAACTCCAGAGTTTCATCGAAAAAGCTGCTGGAACTTAAATGACTATCAGTTCCTAGCAACACTAAAGTATCATCACAGTTGTCTGTCAAAATCTTATTTTCTACTCGATCAATTAAATCTGGATATCTGGAGGGCGTCGACGGGGCACTAGCTACCACCTGGGTTCGACTCCTCGGCTCCATTTTTATCTTCCTATCGAAGTTTAATTCTGATTTATCATCTTGTGTTTCTATTTCGAAAGTTTCGGTATTCCGAAGGCAGGACGTCGGTTGGTCCGGCACTTCTCTTTTTAATACGAAAGTTGGTTTGTACTGCTGCCTGTACCTATCTCTTGGCTCTTCGCAGACGAACGACGTAACAGATAAGGGAGAAACTAATGAAGAGTGTTGCTGTGTGGTGTTACTTGTTCCATTCAGGATTAAAAGGCCACCACCGCCTTGGATCTGGCCTAAGGATAAAAGTAACGGAGACGCCGGTTGAGGAGTAGGTCTGTGATCCCTGGTATACTGCCGTGGGGGGTGGGACACTGGTCTTGGAGACGGTCCCGTGGTGGATGATACATGATGATCCGATGCCGGGGGTTTCGCCGCCTGGATGCGACGCAGAGGATGTGCGCAAGTTCTGGAATCTTGACAGGTGGAATCAGGGCATCCGCATTCCAACTGCCTTGCTAGCGCTGCAGCCCTGGCGGCCCTCTGTTTCTCCATAAGCTGGCCTACGATCGCCTCCACTGTTTCTGTCGTCTGAAACATTTTGCCCTGCAAATTCATAACTCATGATAAGGAGGTTCCAATTGTAAATTTCAGAAGCTATGAGAAGTGAAACAAATATATTTTAGTATAAAGTACCGATATCTCCAGGTCACTGTTGATATCTGGTTCATCTTCGCTGAAGACTGAAATAAGATAAAAATATAATCAGACATCATTGTTTATATCAAGATACCATGAAGATAAAGATAGGTAGAGATACAATTAGTGCATTCATAGTACCATGATTTTGTTTTAATTACTGAGTTCAGGCTGGCCATAAACATAATTTGGACTCTAGTATTGTACCCGTTTAGTGGCTTCACTACTCACTTACTATGAAAGATGTCATACAGTTTGGAACTATAGGTAATGTTTTAAATGTGAAATAGTCAATTATTATGCAATATACAAATAAGGTAAAACAAAAGTGATTAAAAAAAGTCACAATTGATAATAACCCATTTAAAATGGTTTATGACATCCGAAATATCAATTTTGTAAAATAATTAAATTAAAATATAATTTTCATATAAGTACGAAATCGGGAACACAAATTAATTTCAATATCAACAATCATTGATACCCTGCCAGATAAGTTTATCTGGAAGCTAATTGCAATTTATAACTACAGTTGTCGGTAATATTCGCTTTTATTTGTTGTATTTATTTTTATGCCAACATAACAGTGCATAAAGGTATTTTTTCTATTGTTATCAAGATCTATGTTGCATATCACCCCAACATAAAAGCAATAACTTTAATCTTCAATTCTTTGTAAGAAATTGCAACAAATGCTTCTCAGCTTTATAACGGCACTGCTTTGCATCGAGAAGGTATTTTCGTGGCCAACTAGTAAGTTAGGGTGGCAGTTACGACCTGCCATCGCTTCGGTGTCTAGCGATCATAAGTAATCGAGTCCGATATTCTTGTCAACAGTTTTTCTACCAGCTGTACCCGTAATGTCACCATATAAGTACTATTTTTACGTGGCATTACCGAACAACGAAATGATTATTTAACAGCTTTTCTACCTATATTTCACCATAAACATTACGGACTCACCTTCCCTTAAAATTCAACGCCATGTCAATCACTCATTCACCTTCAATAATAAAGTTTCACAATTTCACTTCTAATTCACCATTTTTTGCATTTTATGAATGTCGATAAGGTTGAACACCTATCCATTGTTATTCAAATTTATTAAGATGCCGCGGTGAGATGAAGCTGCTGGCTTTTTCTCATTACCAAACCTTATAATTTTATTCATGACATGTCTAGTTTGATTATTGTGGGCGGGCAGATATGCAAGAGCGAATGCTTCGTAAACAGACGGCTAGTACGCGTGTGAAGATTTATTTTAATCCTATTTTTGGTATTATTTATGCTGACGCTTATAATAAGAAGGCTATTGACATTGTATTGAAATCTGATATCTACGAATGAAGAATATATAAAGGTGACTAGTTTCTTGGTGTAATTATTAAACATGAAGCAATTTAATTGGGTTAAAAATAAGATGTTACTAGAGTTTATTCCATAAAATAAAATGAATATAAATAGAGTATGAAGAGTTACATGGTTACGTAGATCACTTAAAATCATATGAATCCCGTATTGTAACATCGACAGTGAATTTTAAACACCGAAATAATTCAAATATTGGCTTCAATGGGCCAATTGCTCATTACGTATCATCAGCTACTACAACCAGCATTGCACTCCCTCCAATCCATGTATCACAATCAACTTACACATTGGCTTCAACTGGCTGACTAGCTCGTCCTTCGTCCATTCTTTCTTGTCAGCCCAGAGGGCGAGGCTCGGAGCCACTGTCGCCAGCTTGTTGTCGTCAGGGTACGGCACATTCAAGTAATGCACCAACACGATGTCGGGGTTCTGGAACGAAGGATATGGTACATTTGTTTCAAGTGAGTTTGAAAGCATGCTTGATGGGATTGGATTAATGGAATTGGACTTTGGCACTGATGACTTTCGGTAAAAGAGTATCCATCAGGTTTCTCGTGGTGGCTGTTCAATTTTACGCGATATTCGCTGTCTGTGTTAATTAAGAACAGACCTTATTCAAGTCATGATAGATATCAAATTAAGGACTCTATTACGTGAGACCAAGATCATTCTTTATCCTGTGTTTTCGATACTATGAAGGGGAAAAGATGAAGAATATACCTACGAAGACAGTAATGACTCCAACTTCTCAGAGATTACACCTAGCTCACCTTTTGTCCCATAAACCGCATACCCTGCCGCTTTAAATAAAATTTACATTTACATTTACTTGTTTCTCACAACAGTATTAAACTATTCCCAGAAGTCCCCGAAATCTAGTATTATAGCCTGTGTACAAAAAAAATTCGGGAACGAGTACATCGCTTCCACTTAAATTTAAGCTACTATATAAAACCTCGTAAAGTTCACCCCATTAACAAACAATGTTAAATGATGTTTAAAAATAAACGGGCGAAAGCCATTTGTTAGCTGGATCCGAGCTAACTGCCTCCTCGCCAACATATAAATGGTAAAAAAGATATTGGGAGATACATGCGTTCAGTTCAAGCCGTACTGAGCATCCTCACTTCATTTTAATAGGTTATTGTAGTTATTTATTTGCTTTTCCGCCATGAACAGTAGTGCATTCTCGATACGATAAAAAGCCGAAAAGGGTAAGCAATACTGCATCCTTTTCAGAATTTCGTATAATTGCATCATTATCGTAATCGTTAAGATGATTAAAGTATTTAGGTATTTCGTAAATTATAAAAACTTCAGCCTTATTGTGTATTTTACCATCATAATTATACGTTATAATTTAAAATATTATGACAAAACCTGCAATACTTCTCATTTTGCATTCTAAAAAAGTATTTTCAAGTAAAAAAAGTTAGTAACTCTTGAAAATTTTTATAGGTGTATGCTCGTTGTATGTTCGTGCCTAAAAAAATCTTATGTAATTCATCATCCTCATGTGTGTTACAACTCCTGATGTCTAAATCACACAAAGACAAATCAAACGGTCCAACATCAACTCCGGCGCACTCCACAAATCATAAGCAATATTTTAATTTTCGAAACCGAGTATAGAATTTAAAACTGAGCCGGCCATAATAACTAACCATTTGTCTTCAAAATGGCGGCAATAAACATGGCGCCGTTATTTATTTAATGCCCGCCGTCCGGGGTTGCCACTCGACACGTGCTGTTTATTATAGTTATTGTGGTTTTTCATTATCACGCTGTTAAAATGTGAAAACGTTGTTATGCTGTTTTTACATCGAGTGCCCGAGTTACGGTTTAATTTCGTTGTTACAGCGTAGTGCATATTTTACGTGGTTGTTTTTGACTCTGTTATAAGTGAAGTGGTGTTTATAAGTTTATAAATGTCCTACTGGGCAAAGGCTTTAAAATAATAATTAGGATAGTTTGGCGGTAGTTGACCAAGTTAGACTATAGGTTATTACTGGGTGATCATTTGCTAGAGTTTCGTCTGTTATTAAACAGCTTAATACAACAGTAATAAATACATATTTTTCGAACATGTTTTGAATACTTATGATCGTATCAACTGGGTATTTCATGAATCAAAGAACACCACTATACATATAAAAGTCGTGTTACATAACTTTAAAATAGACTAATATTGCATTGTTTTATGTTATATGTTAGAGATCTACGGAAATTAGAGAAAATGAGTGATAACATGCACAACTTAATTAAATGTACCTTTAAATATTCTACATTTAAACTAAAAAATATTTATTTTTTCAAATTTTAGCCCTACTGGCAACCCTAGCGTTTTTCAATGTTCCAAAGTCGAAAGTTAGTCGCGATAGGACGGCGTAGCGATCATATGGAGACATTATATACCGGAATAATATTAAACTTAACCCGGCCGGATCACCCAAATTGCTTTAACTTTTACAACTAAAATGTGATTCTAAAAATGTTACATGGAATAGAGATTGTTTTTTGAATTGCTTATAAAACAAGTTTTTTTTTTATTTTGTGTAGTTTTATTTTTATTATATAACCTCACTTTGCCGATAGAGGTAAAGGAATTTTCTTTAGAGCATTGAGTTCCATATCCATATGACTTAAAGAAATCTCCATCCTTCCCTTATACCTCTTTCGTTTCTTTGAAATCTGGCAGCGCATCCATGACTGCTGATATTGTGAATGTTTATTGAGACTCCACCAACTCATTTACTCGCTTATACAATAAAAAAATATTTATTTTATGACTAGCTTTTGCTCGCGGATCCGCCCGCGTGAATAAGTTTTTCCGGGATAAAAGTCCCGCTTTATATTTTCCCGGGATAAAAGTAGCCTATGTCCTTTCTCAGGCTCTAGACTATCTGTGTACCAAATTTCATTTAAATCAGTTCAGTAGTTTTGGCGTAAAAACGCGACAGACTAACAGTTACTTTCGCATTTATAATATTAGTAAGGATTATTTATTTATTTTATGATATCAAACTCCAATCACAAGCATCATCATCATCATGCCTACATTCAACTCGCAAAACTGAACTTTAATTCAATTAACTTCATTTTATACTTTGCCACTAGAGCAATAAGCTAATTTTGCCAAACTCTTTAATCCCAAAACTCCTGTAAGCCTTAATCCCGTTACGCAAGACTCAGGTTAAAAGGATTTTTATTCATCCATTTATATCCTTAGCCGGCAAAATTAAAAGTTACTATCGGGAGCTTAGCCGTGCACAATATTTTTCAACTTGTGTGCGAGTTTTTATGGATATATTTTGTTATTTTAATCATGTTTGTAGAATATGTAGCCAATATGTACAATATGTAGGCAATTCAGCTACAGCACTCCTTTGTTAGCTTTTGGTATGCACTGGGATAATATTACTAATAAAAAAAAGTATAATAGGATCAGTAAGATTGCTAGAAGATCAACTTTGCTGCACCTCTTGTCCCATATCTATCCTTCTTCCCACTACCTTTATCTTCTGAATCCTCAATAAACTTATAAAACACATTTAAATTTAACTTTGCCCGATTTGAAAATCGAACTTTGCTCAATTTAAAAATAGAACACAAAACCGTCAAGGCAATATACCTAGACTTAAAAAGCATAGCAATCTGACTAGCAACTATCGCATCAGTCTCCATTAAGTCAACTAGATCCCGCGGGAGTTTCAGCACATCACGTTAATTACTTAGTTAAATATTAACAGTGTCTAATTGTGCCGGCCATGTCGAGTCTCAGGAACGCTGTTTGAGGAACTATAGCGATGTATACTGACAAGGTCTCATTATTCCTATTATTTTAGATTTTTTGCAATTCAATGGTGAGCAAATCCTTATTTTATGGCAAATGTTACAGCTGCTTGTAAATTGTCACAACTTTGGCAAAAACAGAAGGAGTTACGTAGTTTTTTGTAATAGAAAACAATGCACGTCAGTAGCCTCTATTCATAACAAGACATTTGTAGTACCTAAAGCTATTTGATATAATATTATAATTATAGTGTCCTTTAACACAAAAGTACTTACAACAGTTTGACAGTAGAAATGCACAAAGCAATTGTCAACTAGAGATTGCCGCGAGCATAATCATCTATAACATTTTAAAACTAACTACACATAATATATTAAGTCAAATAGATCAAAACAACCATAGCGACATTTTCAAACAACATTTAATTAAAACTAACCCTTACAAAACAATTCCTTCGCTAAAACCAATACAAACAAACTTACAGTTCGATAACACGATCATTATAGAATGACATTTGGTAAATGGCATTAAGCGGGCAGCGGCGCGGCGTCGATGGAAATGTCGACATTAATTGAATTCGTGATTGGCTGACGATGTTTGTACGTGTAACAGGTGTCAATTTTATTGACATTACGGACTGATGGTATGCAGTTGCGACTGGCCGTTTATTTATGCCTATTTTTTCTAATTTTTCGTAGGATATTGAAAAAATATAACTGTAGTGGACGATAGCCTACTTGGGAATGGAACGGTCTGCCGAGACAATGTCCGCAGGTCCAAAACCCAAACCTCTGACTTTTCGAAATTACGTGTGTATTGTTTATCAATTATCGTTCGCTTTAACGATGAAGGAAACATCGTGAGGAAACCTACATACTTGAGAATTCTCCATAAGAATTTATTTATTTATTTATTTATTTAAGAAACACCAACAGCGTACACATTTACACACACTTATTACTTATCATACTTCTATGTGGATTATGACAGGGTTGTCATAACATTATATACTGATATGTACACCTATAACAGGCGTTTACAACATTCGCCATAACAGCGGTGAAAGCAAATTTTATTTTATTTACGTTCGTGAAAGGTTATACGGTTATACTATACAATCTACAGAAAAAAAAGAAGTGGTTGAGTAGCATTGTGAGCCCCTGCTTAGGTGTGAACAAACATTAGTGTTATCGACAAATTATGAGAGCAAACATAAGGAATATAAGCAGGTGCCTAAGTACATTAATTTATACATAGAAGACTCCAGAACATCAATCTGTTTTTAGATACTTTGCTAGTTTTTGCTTGAACATATTCAGTGTATCATTATAGATATCAAGATCACCGATTTGAGAATTAAAATCGTTAAATGTCCGACAAAGTCTTAGAAGAGGAGAGTTATACCCTAAATTGGTTTTGGTAGATCTTACGTAAAGAATTTTTGAGATTCTCTGACGCGGATAATGGTAAGGAACGTTTAGGGAAACATCTTTTAGAATTGATGGGCTGTCTGTTGAATTTTAGAATTGCGAGGGTATGTGAAGTCTGCTAACCCGCACTAGGCCAGCGTGGTGGACTAAGGCCTACACCTCTCTCAGTAGTAGAGGAGACTCGTGCTCAGCAGTGGGCAGTATATTATAATACAGGACTGATTGAATTGCATTGCATAACTGTAAATAAACTGAGTGACGTCACGGATGTCAAGTCAGCTCTAGGCTCTTTGTGTGATTTACTAACAGAAAAATAAAAAAACCAGTGCAATTACAATTAATATATTCTCAAAACGTTTATTACAGTGCTATATACTATCTCAAGTATTATACACCGGTTTTGTGCAGTAACTAGTGAATTATTTACAATTAAATAATCTTATTCACTAGAACACTTATATCTACCCTAGATCTAAAAAATATACGTGTGATTTTATAAAGTACAGTTTTCCACCCCAGTGACAGTTATCCAGTGTGTACAGTCGCTTACCCTATACAAGTGTGTAGACTCATGGTGCCTGCGCCCCATTCCTTATAGCTTTTATTTAAATAATTATCAGACGCATACGACATCCGCGCCATCTATCGGTTTGTCTAGGGTATTTGATTCCCAATCAATTTCAGTACGCTAGCACTATGCCGGGTGTTAAATGTGGTGGCTGTAGTAAATTCATGTCGCCGTCAGATGGCGCTAAATGTGGAAAATGTAACACAGTGTTTCATCGGTTATGTGCAGCCCTCCCGCAATCCGGACACATTACTTCCTCTTGGCGCTGTCAAGACTGCAAGAAAAAGGTGGCGAGAGATGAACGGTCGGAGAGTTCTCCTGATGTAACTACTTCGGGAATTATGCAAGAAACTCTCAGCGCCTTCGGTCTGGAGCTGCGACAAATAAGGGATGAGTTGCGCACGGTGCGAGGCGAGTTTCGAGCATTACGGGAAGAAATAGCTGAGATTAGAGCTCTCTCTGGCCGCGTCGACAGTATTGAAGTCAGGCTGGACGCCCTAGAGAAAATAGACATAACGGAAGGTTTTACAAAAGATTCGAAACTAAATGATATAGTGGTGCAACTTCAACGCGATATTAATGACAGGGACCAGGAGCTGCTGGTTAATGACGTTGAGATCGCTAACCTGCCAGAGAAA
Source organism: Sphinx pinastri (assembly GCA_947568825.1). Taxonomy (NCBI): domain Eukaryota; kingdom Metazoa; phylum Arthropoda; class Insecta; order Lepidoptera; family Sphingidae; genus Sphinx; species Sphinx pinastri. The sequence continues at coordinate 2,316,671 of OX387628.1, read as the reverse complement.
AGCGGAGAAAACTTGACCCACCTTGTACAGCTTGTAGGAATTAAGTTGGGAGTGAAGTTGGAAGAACGCGATATTGTCAGCGCGGACCGAGCCGGGGGTCGTCGTATAAATGCTACGGATTCAGCCGGGCCTTCCGAGACTACACCTCGACGTATAGTAGTCAGACTGGCGCGCCGTGATCTACGTGAAGAAATTTTACGGAGTGCGCGTATTCGCCGTGGAGTGACAACAGCGGATCTTGACTTACCCGGACAGCCTAAACGCTTCTATATCAATGAGCGTTTAACTAAAATCAACAGACAGTTATTTCGTCAAGCTCGGGAGACCGGAAAACAGAATGCTTGGAAATACATCTGGACGAGCAAAGGTCGAATATTTGCCAGGCGTGGATCTGGTGATGTTGCCTGCCGTATTCGCTGCGAGAATGACGTGTCGCGAATATTCGGAAACCCAAATAATGGCGTACAAAGTCCCTGATTTGTTTGTTTTTTTCCACACTGTGCGGCCTAATGATGTTTGTTGTTTTTATTTATTATTGTTTATCATATTTCATTATTTCTATTGTACTTCGGATTCCAACTATCGGCTGTATCTCATATCGATTTTCTACGCATCATGTCATCATAATATAATATGTAATCATAATATGTGTTTAGTAATAGTTATTGTAATTGCAAGATCCGGTACAAAAAGATCATTATTAATCATGTATGTATATTTTAAATGTAATCATGTTATTGAACTGTGTATTAGTCGCATGTATAATATGCCAAAACGTTGGCGGGACATGTACTCACCACCTATATATAAATCATATTGTTTTTTGTTATTTATTTGTTTTTTTATATTTTTAAATGGTTAACAGCAAGTTTCTAACTGTTGGCTTATATAATGCTGGTTCATTGGGTACCTACCATGACAATTTTATTGTTGCTTTAGAGATGTATTCATTGGACATGCTAGCAGTCAACGAAACTTGGTTGAGATCGGGTGAGGAAGGTCGCGCCCCAATCGTACCTAACTATTACCTCAGACACATACCACGTCCGGCTAATATGTGCGCTGGTAGGGGCGGTGGTGTCGGTTTTTATATTAGGCGAGGTATTAACGTGCGATTATGCTCTCACCCACTGCACTCTAGTGTGGAACAGATGTGGTTTCGTCTCAACATTAAAGGTTCGTCGTTGATAATTGGCACAGCGTACCGACCTCCCTGGCTGGATGTTAATGTGTTTCTCGAAGCAATTATGGATTCTATTGCATCGTTTCCCGACTGTGATAACATAATCCTTCTGGGTGATTTTAACATAAATATCTTGAATGAGGAAGATAGGAAAACTATTTTATTTAATGATTTCTTGAACGCCCTGGGCTTGAATCAAATTGTTAACAAGCCCACGCATTTTACGGCCAGTAGCGAAACATTGATTGACGTGGTTTGTTCAAATGTGCGGGCACTTAATATTAATGTTGAACTCATTGGATCCCCTATCGGCCATGCATTTGTAACGTGTAAATTTTCCTTTAATAAACCTAAAGTTCTTCCTAGGAAGATTACTGTTCGACCTATTAGGGATATCTCTATGGAGCTTTTTGAGAAAGACCTTGAGTCTATTAGATGGGACTTAATTTGTTCATCTGATCACCTGGATGACATGGTTAGCGACCTTAGCAATGTTATTGTATCACTTTTTGATCTGCACGCACCTTGCAGGTCTAAGATTATTAAAGAGGGTCCTTCTCCTTGGTTGACCGATAATGTCAAATTTATGATGCGACTCCGAGACGAAGCTCTGGCCAGATTTCATGATTCTAAACTCGATACTCATAAAATGTATTACAAGGAGTTAAAAAAAATGGTTAATTCTGCCCTATATAATGAAAAGAGGGCTTTCTTTCAACAGAACATTAATTGCTATATTCGTGACCCTAAGATGTTGTGGAGGAATTTAAAGAAAAAAGTTTTACCGCCAATTTCGTCTGAGCTGCCATCACTTTTTAACAATCCTACCCTTATAAATGATAGCTTTTTAGATATCCCTAGTAACTTAACCCCTAAGACTTCCAATCATCACTTATATGAAATTGATAACCACAGCGCAGCTATCTTTTCATTACAAACCGTCAATTCCACTTTGGTTTATAAAAATTTAAGGCAACTCAGCTCCAATGCAATGGGGGTGGATCGTATCACGCTGGAAATGGTCACTCTGACGTTACCTCAAAGCATGGATGCTATTACTGCCATTATAAATAAGTCCCTTACTATTGGCAAATTCCCCATTATGTGGAAATCTGCTATAGTAAAGCCTATTCCGAAAGTGGTTAACCCCCTGAGTATAAAAGATCTTAGACCCATTAGTATTTTGCCCTGCCTTTCTAAGATATTGGAAAAAGCTGTGTCCGCACAAATCACGGATTTCCTTGAAAAAAATAACATTTTACCTGACAAGCAATCGGGATTCCGTAAAAACCGTGGCACTAACACAGCGCTATTGGATGTCACTGATAATATTCTCGCTAGTCAAGACCAAGGAATGGGCACTATTCTTATATTATTAGACTTCTCACGTGCATTCGACTCAATCAACATTGCCCTTTTGCTATCTAAGCTTAGCCTTTATGGTTTCGACCAAAATGCTGTCCAGTGGTTCGAATCATATTTGAGCGGTCGTACTCAGTTTGTTGAAGTCAGGAGAGATAATGGTGATGTTTTAGTATCTGATAAGCGTGTGATTACCAGGGGGGTGCCACAAGGCTCTATAATTGGTCCTTTACTATTTAGTATATACAGTGCTGATGTTGTTCAAAGTTTCCAGCACTGTGGGTATCATATTTATGCTGACGACATTCAAATGTATATATCATTTAAGCCAGAGGACACGCTTTCAGCCGTTGCCAAATTAAATCAAGATCTAGACAGGGTCTTTGTCTGGGCAAAATCTAATTCACTAATCTTAAATGCAAGGAAAACTAAATTTATGATTTTAGGCACTAAATATCAAATTTTTAAAATAACTACTCTTAATCCAACTCCTGTCATTGGTGGAGAAAAGATTGAAAGGGTTTCTGAAGCCCGTAATCTTGGACTTATTATAGATGAACAACTAAGATATGAAAAACATGTAGCTAATATCGTAAGAAATTGTTTCTATCGTCTTAAAATAATTTATAAAATAAGAAATTTTTTAAGTACTGATGTTAGAATTAAACTGGTTGACTCACTAATACTGTCAAAATTTAATTATGCTGACTCGGTGTACGGACCCCGCATACTGTCAAAGACTTCCCGTCTCATTCAGAGAGTCCAGAATGCATGTGTGCGTTTTTGCTTTGACGTACCACCACGTAGTCATGTTACACCCTTTTTGAACCAGCACAAGCTATTAAACATGAAACACAGGAGGGACTTGCATCTCGCAACCTTAATGTTTGGAGTGGTGAAGTCACAGGTCCCGCTGTACCTCTACTCCAAGTTGGTGTGGGCACGAGATCACAATAAATATGCTTCTCGTTCTACTGCTCATCTGTTGCGAACTCCACGACATGGCACAGCTGCTTTTCGGGGTAGTTTCCGTTTTCAGGCTACTAAATGCTGGAACTCGCTTCCACCTCCTTTACGGGTCCTGAAAAATAGATTTGGGTTAAAAATTAAGTATAAGAAAATTTTAATGGAATATCAAATTCAATCGTTTGTTTAAATCGCCTGTTATTTTAATAATATATATTTTTAATTTAAACTTATTCTATACATACCCTCGTGTTGCAGACCTTAAGCTTAGGCGGTTCGTCGATTTCGCAGCCGGTAGCGGACGGGGACACATTTTTTTATTATTATTACACTTTTATTATTTGTCAAGATTGCTTACTGAATGTAAAGGTGTTTAACTTAAATGCTTTTGTACCACTAAGGATAGGTTAATATTGTACCAAATTGTTAAAATGTTATTTATCTTATATGTATTGTGTTTTTTTCTTTTCTTGTATTCACTTTAAATGAAACTACGCCGGTGCGCGTCTACATGCAAACTCGGGCGCTGGCCGTCTGACGCAATAGGCGTGGTGCCCCCCGTCCGTTGTAGACGCGCATCAAGTACTATAATTTTTATTAAAATATATTTGTGGTTTATGGCTGATTTGGCGCCCGTACGTTCAGTACATTAGGTGGCCACTGAAAATCAGTGCTGTGTTTTGGTTTGCCATAGCACAGCTTATGCTGAGATGGCCACCTAGTTGTCGCGGTGAATATTATATTGTACTTTGTTTGCTTTTTTTTTTATGTATAACGTGTACCGCGACAATAAATTATTCTTTCTTTCTTTCTTTCTTTCTAAATATTCAAACAGATATTATGTTAGGTTAGGTGTATATAGAACTTGGTGATGTCAATACATCAATGGTGATGTCATAAAAACTTCATAATATCAAAAGTGTTCCTTTTTTAACCTGATATTGCAAGAAAATAACCTGAAGTATTACTCTTGCAGTAAAAAAATTGAGACTAATAAAATATTTAGAATTTAGGCCGATATAAATGATAGAGTTTTTGAGTTCCGAACAAACCATAGCTCTTGCCATAGCCTTACGTGCACAACGCTGACTAACGGATTAGATGATTTTCTTGCCTATCATAATCAACATTCCGACATCTTGTAGTTCGTAATTAGTTCCATTATACATCTAATCGAAAACCTAAAGAAAATACTCATTACATTAATACAGAAAGAAACTATCATTAAGTTAGTTATATAATAGAAATAAATACATACATTATTGTGTAGATGAATGACCAGCAAATAAAACCAAAAGAATCTTTGCTTGATTACTACATTAAAGATATTACCGAAATTATTACCAAATTCCCTCCTATTCTTCCACGAAGCGAACAAAAGGGCACAAATCTATCGCATCTGTTTATTATTCTTTGTTATTAGAAAACAAGTAATAAATGCAGCGGCGCCAAATGGAAACCTTTCCACGTGTAATGTGCATTTATCAACTATTCTTTATAAAACCAATTGTTTTTGAGTAATATGGTTTTGTTTTTTTTTTGTAGCTAAATGTAATTATTAGTATATTACTACTGTTAACACTTTTTCTTAACTTCATAAATAAATATTATGCATCGTCTCCTCATTGTTCCCATCGCAACGTATTTGGATTTTAAAGTTTCTGGGCTCAAGTACCAAGCCGTCACTATAAATTGGGTGGGTTTTTCGATAAGGAACGTGACAGTGATTTTTGCTCCTATCACGTTGTAGGCAATAAGCTCATCGAACTATGAACTGGTTATATATCACTTACATATAAAACACTTATATATAAAACAAAGTCCCCCCCGCCGCGTCTGTCTTTCTGAATGAGATAAACTCAAAAACAACCGAACGGATTTCGATGAAATTTGCTATTGAGATAGTTTTAGACTCTGAGTAGAAAATGCACTACTTTTTATCCCGGAAAAATGTATAGTGGGGCTTTTATCCGGAAAAACTCTTTCACGCGGGCGAAGCCGCCAGCCAAAGCTAGTATCTTATAATTTCAGGAACCGAAAGTTTAATATAGACTCAGTCATTCTTATTTGTTATTATTAAATTTACATTATTTTCAATACTTTCCTATTTTTTTCATATTAAGTCCAGCTAAGTACCCCATCTATTTTGGACACTATTTCTATTTTCTCAGAATTTTAAAAAACTCATACCCCATATGTCAAAATCTACATAAAGAAGAAGGTATTAAATATAAACATAGATTCTCAAAAAACAGTTCACACAAGAAGTTCAAAGAACACCAACAATACCGGAACTTGAACCTCCATGAAACCGTAAAGATCTGCCAGGATGAATAATGAAACGAGCTCGGCACAATCGGTCTGGCCAAATACTGAAATCGATTTATATATAACTATAGAGAAATTAATTGAATTGAAAATCCGCGTGTAATCCATGAAAGAGACTGGTGGACTCGGTTGGTTAAATATTAAACCTACTTGTTAAGTGCAGATGTGAAGTATTGTGAATTAAGTAATTCGTAATTTATTTTGAGTGCCTTGTACTACTAGTTTCTTAGTATCAAATAATATATTTTTAGTATTAAAGAGGCTCTGTAAAAGTATTTTAATCTTTCCTGAATCCTACTAATAATATTATAAACGCGAAAGTTTGTAAGTGTGGATGTATGGATGTTTGTTACTCTTTCACGCAAAATCTACCGAACTGATTTCGATGAAATTTGGCACACGGGTAGATTATCTCCTGGATTAACACATAGGCTACTTTTATCCCGGGAAAATATAAAGCGGGACTTTTATCCCGGGGAAAATCATTCACGCGGGCGGAGCCGCGGGCAAAAACTAGTTATTCATATTTTAGGTAGTTTATACTATTAATTACATACAAAATCATTGAGTGGGGCGAATATGAATTCTTATTTCCTCTCAGTAAATTTACGTTCCGTTAAATAAATATAGCGTATTATATGAAACAAGACTTTTTATTGCATTGAATGACGAGACGAGCATGCCGTTCGCCTGATAGTAAGCGATACGACCACCCATAAACAGAAGCAACACCATTTAGCACCTTGACTTACAAAGTACTGTGTGGCATTCCACTGCGCTCGTCACCCTGAGAGATAAGATGTTGAGTCTCATTATGTCCAGTAGTTACACTGGCTACTATATCCTTCAAACCGAAACACAACAGTGCATGCACACTGCTGCTTGGCGGTAGAAATAGACATTGCGGTGGTACCCACCTAGACGGACTCTTACATATGAGAGTCCTATCACCAGTAAGACTTATTATTTGACTTCACTAAACTTTATTACTTATAAAAACATGTCATACGAAACTCGTAATTTAGTTTTACTTTCACGTTCCAAAAGGAAAACTAATCTAACATCCACTTTTAAATTTCCTAAACTGAAAGCAAAGTGAAATTACCGAAACAGCCAAACATGTCGGAATCTTTCAGCCCTGAAGAAATCCCATTAATATTACATCGCGGTCCAACTGAAAATATTGCAGGAAAAATTGAAAGCCGAACCTCGCCGTGGTTTTATCAGAGACGGTATCAAAGACGTTCAGTTTTCATATTTCAGTACGGATTGCATCGGTTTTTCGTTTGTACATATGACAGATTAAAAATTCTGGAAGAAATGGGATTTTTACAAATATTAATGAATGTTCTTCCAATTTCAAAATATTTAAGTTTAAAATTTCGAATGATTTATTAGTTCGAGCTGATTGCTTATTTTACCGAATATTTTTAGGGCGGTAGTCTGTACTAATATTATAAAGAAGAAAGATTTGTATGTAAGTATGTTTGTAACGAATAAACTCAAAAACTACTGAACGGATATCGATGAAATTTGGCACGCGGGTAGATCATGTCCTAGATTAACACATAAGCTACTTTTTATCCCGGGAAAATATTTTTATCGCGGAAAAACTTTTTCACGCGGGCGAAGCCGCGAGCAGAAGTATAGTCATTGATATATTAAAAAAAAACCAATAGATCAACAGCGGTAGCACTGTATTATTTATGCAAACGTGTCACACGATATCTACTTTATTTGAAACTTAATTCGAACAATAAAAAAATATGTTTTTTTTTATCTGTTCGATTTTTATTCTTTGAATCCTAGGATAAGAAAAAATATTCTGCAACCTTCACTCACCTGTAACAGCCAGTAACATCTTCGATGGAAGGTAGGCAAGATGGCGGAGTGCACGTAACATCCGTAGATACACTGCAAGAGAAAAATTTAATTAGTATACCTTGGCAATCATCGCTCGTTTTAACGGAGGAAAAAAATTGTAAGGAAACCTATATACCTATGAAGAAAGTAGGTGAAGTCTGCCACACTCACCCCCCCAGTGGTGGTAGCGATAACGCGTTTTTCCCCGCGAAAAAATAAAAAAAGGTGAAGTCTGCCAACCCGCTCTAGGCCGGCGTGGTGGACTAAATCCTCAGATTAATAGAGGAGATCCATGCTCAGCAGTGGGCCAGTATAACATAATACAAGCCTGATGACCTCGATGGCGTAGTTGTTTTACGGTACGAGTGCAATGCTGAGGTCTCGGGTTCAATCCCCAGGTCGGGTAAAGTGATATTGGGTTTTTCTACTCAGTATTAGCCTGGAATGTGGAACTTGTGCCCGATATGGCGATAGGCACGCCCCCTATCACATCATGGGACGGAATATGCAAAAAGTGGGTGCACTAGTTGCGACTTGCGCCTCTGCCTACCCCACCGGGGATAAAGGGCGTGAGTGTGTGTATATGCATTTCGATTAATAAGAGGGCTTAGACTTTTCGTCTACTATCTTGACATTTTCCACAATCAACCAATACACAATAATAAAGTAACATTTATTTATTAAAAAACATTTGACCTCTCCAAAAACAGGGCAAACACGACTCTAAACTTAAACAGCTGACGTTGCATTTTGCTGAATCCTAAAAACAACATGAAACATCGTGAAACAAGGCTAACCAAGCCTAGCTTCGAATTGGCACCTGCACTAACTTCATTTACTAGGAAAGCCTCTCTGTACATATTAACTGCCAAGTCATAAGCGAATAGCGGGTTATTAGGGTTTATTAATTTTAATTAAAATTATTAATAATTAATTTATTACTTATTCATTACAGTTAGTTTAAATATTTATCATTTTTTATAGGTCCTTTACTACACAACAATATAGTTAATCCTCAATTGGGCGCATAAGGTCTCTGGAAATTAAATTATTAAATGTGGAAGGTACTTGTACTTAAATCATGGGCTTTTTAGAAGCTTTCTAAATTTACATGTATCCCCAGTCCCCATGCAACAAATGGTGTGATTTTGTTTAATAATAATAAAATTATAAATACGGTACTACATTTTGTATTACCTTAACATTTAACTGACTTTGTATCAATCAGAGAATAATTTATAAAACTGCTATAAAAAAACCTGAGTTATTCCATAATTAATAACGACAAAATTTGACACATAACCTATCAAGAACACTCCTTCAAAACAAAACACAATCCATAAAAATAAATCCAATCACCCACCACAAACCCGCTCCCGCTTCCGCGCCCGCTCCATCTCCCAACTTAACCCCCCAAAGTCCGTACTCAGCGGTCCCAGTTGCGCGACATGTATTATTCAGATACCCCACTACGTGGCAAGTCACACTGCATGCTCGTCTTTGCGATCACTTGCCTTTGGTATGATTTCACGTACTGTCTTTGCTTTTACTGGCTATAAAATATACTATGTGACTATGTACAGTCAGCAACAAAAGTAGCTGAACAAATTCAAAACTTCAAATCGCTTATGCACGTTATAATTATATGAAAAAAAAAATATTTGTGTGAAGTAAAGTAAATCCCTTTTATTTTATTTTTATGAAGAAATAAAACACAAAAGGCGATTCGAAATTTTGAATTTGTACTGCTACTTATGTGGGTGACTGTACTTTGTATATCAAACATACCCGTGGCAAATATAAATTTGTATCTAATGTAAAGAAAGGACTCTGCCCTCGTTTGTGTATGTTTATAGTTACTAGTTACTTGCGGTGGAATCCGTTAATGATATTAAAGTAATTTACTCTGTTCAGGGATCTAAGGATGAGCGCAATGGAAATCCACGCAGTACTATGAATTTCAAAGTTTTGTATGGTATTGCTACTGTTTGTGAGTAGTCGTATCGCTTAACATCAGACGACCATAATGCTCGTCTCGTCATTCAACTGGAATAAAAAAATACGAAAAGGGCATAATATAGCTTGCCATTAATAAAATAATCTGAGTCAGATAAGTAGTTTCTGGGACCACCCTTTACATGCAATGCAACCAGCCTTGTATTACATACTGCCCACTGCTGAGCACGGGCCTCCTCTACTACTGAGATAGGTTAGGCCTTAGTCCACCACGCTGGCCTAGTGCGGGTTGGCAGACTTCACACACCCTCCAAATTCTTATGAAGAATTCTCAGATATGTAGATTTCCTCACGATGTTTTCCTTCAACGTCAAAGCGAACGATATTTGATAAACAAACGTATAAATACCTCTATAGAAATATTTTACATATTATGTCTAAATGTTGCAGAAAGAATTTCGCAAATTTTTTACCACCGACCCCTGCCGCCAATCCCTCAATGGAATATATTGTAATCATAATTATTAACAATTATCTCTATTAACCCGTCAACGCCCACTTATATATAGATATATGCGTGGATACCCTATATACCCGGACGCTGGCTTCCACCGCGGGCGTTGACGAGTCAACAATATATATTAATATTAAATTTTATTAAATTTTAACATAAGGAGAATGCAAAAAAATTTTGATGCGTTTTGTGTTGCGTTAAAGCGATTAGACACTGTATTTGATGTTATTATCCTTACCGAATGTCATTTAGGTACATGTCCATTAATTAGAGCCTTACCAGGATACTTACACTTTAAAACATCCAATTTAGTTAACCAATCGGGGGGGATAGTAATCTATGTGAAAAATGAATGGGATGTCACTTTTAGTCAACCAGACATTTTAGATGCGGATAGCCTCACAGTAACATTCCCAGACTCTAGCGTAGTGGTAGGTATTTATCGCACTCCGTCAATAAAAAATACTGATAGGTTTTTAAGTACATTTGATGCATATATTAGAAGCCTGAATACCCCAAAAAGCATTATATTCGCTGGTGACTTAAATCTAAATTTGTTTGACACTGTTTCCGATTCGATATCTACTTACATGTGCGTCACTGCTGAGTTGGGCCTCAAATAGGTGATATCACTTCCCACTAGGTTGGATTCTTGTCTTGATCACATATTTGTAACTGATAAAATATCCGCTATGGGAATAGTATGCAAAACTGATATTACAGATCATGATTTAGTTATGGCTATATTTTTACCTAAAACCTATACCAATAAACATATTAAGCGTACTGTGACTAAAATAAATATAGAGGCTCTCCAAAAAGATCTTGAGAATCAAAGTTGGTCAGATATAATCAACTCATCAGATGTAATGTATGCAGCTCAAACCTTCTCTGATACTCTTGATTCACTAGTTAAACGTAACTCTTATCAGTTGACACTTAGCAGATCCCGCTGTAATCTAAAGGATTGGGTTACGCCTGGTCTTATTAGGTGTACGAGAACCCGTGATAAACTTCACTTGGAGCTTAGAAACAATCCTAATAATGATATTCTCCGCACAACGTATAAGATATATCACAATTTCCTAAGAGACCTACTTAAAAAGGTAAAAGCTCGGCACAATAAAGAACAATTGCAAAAGAACATAAATAACCCTAAGAAGTTGTGGAATAAAATTGAAGAAATCTGTGAATTTCGTAAGGAAAAGAAACACAATTTGGAACTTCTCAATATTAAAACCACTCCTCAAGAATCCTTACAAGTATGTAATGAATATTTTGCAAATGTTGGCAAAAATCTTGCTGATACCATACTACACAAATTACAGCTCTCAGAAAATGATTTGGCTGCTAAAGTTCACGTACAAAATGGTGTATATAAGTCATTTTATATGCTGCCCACTGATACCTTTGAAGTTATGACTTTAGTCAAATCCTTGAAGACTGGAAGTGCTCCTGGGATAGACGGATTTAGTAACTTCCTTTTAAAAAATGTGTGTCATCTCATTTTGAAACCGCTAACGCACATAATTAATCTGAGCATCTCCTCTGGACAATTCCCTAATTGCTGGAAAACTGCTGCCATAGTTCCAATCCATAAAAGTGGTAATAGAAATGATCCATCAAATTACAGGCCGATCTCACTGCTATCTGTATTTTCTAAAATCCTCGAGCGGGTAGTTGAAAAGAGACTGAGATCTTTTTTGGAAACTAACAACCTTATATCTAAGATGCAGTTTGGTTTTCGTCGTAATCGCTCTACCGAAGATGCAGTCTCCCTACTCTTAGAATCTGTTGTTACAACCCTAGACAACAGTAAGCCGTGCCTTGGAGTTTTCCTTGACCTCTCCAAGGCATTTGACACGGTTTCACATGCCATCCTTTTAAGCAAGTTGGAACTAATTGGGATCAGAGGCTTACCACTGCAATGGTTCACTAGCTATTTAGAAAAACACAACTTTCTGTTATGGTAGATGGAATCACTAGCATTCCCTCTCAAATCTCATTTGGTGTTCCCCAAGGAAGTATCCTAGGTCCTCTGCTCTTTATTGTCTACATGAATGACTTAATGGAACTGTTTAAAAATAATAATGAAGTTGAAATCATATCATACGCCGACGATACAGCTGTTATGTTTCGGGACAAGACATGGTCCACAGTATTCTCTAAAGCTGAAAACTGTTTAAGGCAGATTGTTTCATGGCTCAATGATAATATGCTCACACTAAATTCAGCTAAAACAAAATATATTTGCTTTTACAAAACAAACCACTCGAAACCATCGGAATCACTTTCTTTAAAAGTTCATGATTGCATTACAATGTCAAATTGTACATGTCATATCCTGGAAAAGACCGCCTCAATTCGATATCTTGGCATAATTATAGATCAAAAACTAACCTTTAGAGATCACATACATGCACTTTCTAGTCGTCTCAGGAAGACCATTCATATAATGAAGCTTCTCAGAATTGGGGCAGACAATCGTATATTAAAGATGGTATATTTCGCGTTATGTCAATCTCTTATTCGGTATTGTATAACGGTATGGGGAGCTGCGGGTAAGACCCACATGATGTCTTTGGAACGTGCTCAAAGATCAGTCTTGAAGGTTATGTACAAAAAGCCGTTTCGTTATCCTACTAAACTCTTGTACCTCGAAGCAAAAATTCTGAGCATACGCCAGCTGTACCTGCTGAACGCAACTCTTAGATTCCATAAGAGTTTATCCAGTTCTGCAATATGAATCAAGTGATCAAGGAAGGCGACTTAGACTGAAGCCATACACTATCAAAACGACATTTGCTTATCACTTTTCATCTTTTTCCCTTCCATTTATCTATAAAAAGATGAGTAAACTCTGTGACTTAAGACAACTTAGTACAAATCAAGTTAAAATCAAAGTCACAAATATACTTCATTCTTTGGATTATGACACCACTGAATCATTTCTTCTCGTACCTACATAGCGCTATCGAATACAGCAGCAAGCTATCCAAATATTAGGGGTACTACTCAATAATTACCTTGTAACAAAAAAACCTTTAACAAAATTTCAGGAATAAAATAAAATTTGGTTCTTGGTTCCTTATTTTCATTTTTGTTTTTGTTTTTTTTTTTTCATTTTTGTTCTTTTTTGGCTCACTCTGTACAATCTGAGTTAAAATATCTCCTGGTAATACTCTCAGGTAGCCCGCGATACAGGTTCGCCTAGTGCGGGTACCACTGTGTCATGTGTACATGTATTTTAGCGTAAGATTGAAAAATAAATTATTTGTATTTGTATTTATATTACCAGTAAATATAATTTGATCAAACTTGCACAAATATTGGCTCAATATGGCCGCTGCGATTCCATATACAAAGTAAAGCTATTCAAGGAATACACTTGCGACATCACTTCGCAATCTCAATATTGGATTCTTCGTAATAATCACAGCTTTGGCACTTTTGTGGCATTTATAAACGGAAAAATAGTTTCAGAAATCGATGCGTGGATTGGGTTGGTACGTCGACCAAGTCCGAGATTAATATACAGGCTACTTTTAATCCCGGAAAAGTGCATACAGGGATTTATTTCGAGTGAAGACTATCATATGAACAGAACTCCAATTAAAATCTTATCTATACTAATATTATAAAGCTGAAGGAAGACCTTGTTTGTTTGTTATTTTGGTTTAACGCGCTAATCTCAGGAACTACTGAAGCTATGACTTAGAATGTCAGATATCTGACATTCTAAGTAAGGGCCAGGTCAAAAGTACCCTGAACCGGCGGGAGTGCATGAGAAGATTGATGAAGGTAGAGGAAGCGAAAGTGGTGTGCCAGAATCGAGAAAAGTGGCAATCCATGGTCTCTGCCTACCCCTATGGGATAGAGGCGTGATACTATGTATGTATGTATGTACTGAAACTATTTTGAAAATTCTTTCACTAATAGGAAGTTACATTACTCCTGAGTGCTATATGCTACTTTTTGTCCCGGGAAAATATTTTATTCCCGGAAAAACTTTTTCGCGCGTGCGGAGCCGCGAGCAATACTAGTAAAATATATTTATAAACAATGGTGATAACTATGATGCACGTGATTATTATTTTTATTGTTGCAAAAAAATGAAATTACAAAAACAATCTACAATTGAATATTCTTATGAATTCAATAAAATACTATGATGGGTTTTTAAATATCAATGACTGTGTCAAAAAATTTACTTTTACAAAGTGATTTTAAAATTTTATCCAGTTCAAACCTTAACAATAGCCACTAGCTACAAAACAAACATACCACAGACAATTAATCGCAAACTGCAACAAGACAAATGTGGGTTAGGCCGATTTGTAATTCCATCAGCATACCTCGTCGACCAAATTATCCCCAATCAAATAACCGTGACACAGGCCGGGCCGGACGATTGCTCGTTCAAATCTAAATCGGTGGCCATATTGCCAAATCGTATTTTTGCTAGACCGTTCGAGCCAATAACCGGCTCTGTAGTGGGTTTTTCGGGGTATATCCGGCTCGCTGGAACTGGTGGTGCACGTTGCTAGCGAAGGGGTTCGATTTTTTTATTGTGATATTGTTAAACTTAGACGAGGTATATTTTTAATGGATTAGATTAATTCTAGTTTTAGCTAATTCTCACAACACTACTTGTACGGTTAAGCTTCTCTACAACTTTGTACCGGAAACTAAGCCTGTATAATAATGAATCCAAACGCCAAAACTCAGTAAATTTCATCCTGTGTCAAACACTAATGACGGGACGAGTTAACCGCTCACCTGATGGTAAGCTTGACAACTGCACCTATTCTTGTAATTATTATTATGATTATATACCTAAAGCGCCTTATAAGCCGCTAAATACTATCACTTGCGACACACGGCAATATCCGTAAGAAAATCGGCTTCTGAGTGAATTAGACTTTTACGACTGTAGCCGTATCCGCCGTAACGCAGTAATGACGTCGACGACCTGGAGTAGCCTGCTGGATGGACTTACGACGAAAAGTTAGTATGAAAATAATATGATTGAGGATAGAGAGCAGTGATTGTAATAACGTCTGTTTAATTAGGTTACAATTTCGATTTATCAAGATTTTAAGTCAAGGTATTCCTCTTATGATGTATGCGTTCACACTTGTCTTATTTGGTGTATTGTTTTTAATATAATGAATGCAATGAATAAAAAAAAATCTACTGCATTTTTTTGATCGAAATATAAAGTGGGCCTTTTATCCCGGAAAAAAAATTACATGCGCGCGGAGCCACGAACAAATACAGGTAACTAAAAAAACACATTTAGCACTGATACCTACATAATATAAATCTGACCCCACATTACCATACACATTTTGTAACAAAAACCACGAGATACTTTTGGTTCCCTAATACCAAGATATAAAAAATATTTATCAGTATAAAAGTACTAGCATTTATGTGGTTAAATACAATATTTATTTATTGCGCTATCGTACACAAAAATTTCAACTACAAAAATCAAAATTTGAAAAAAGAATGTTACGCTCTTTTGTACTCGCGTCGTGTCAACGCTGGGTAAATAAATAATAATGTAGTAAGGGATGGTTTTAATGAAGTAAATAAATAAAAATGCACTCGTTTAAGAATTATAGCTTCGACGCATTGTATGGTACTGGTGGTAGGTCTCTCATTATGTAAGAGGCCGTCTGGGTGGGTACCACCGCAATGTCTATTTCTACCGCCAAGCAACAGTGTGCATGCACTGTTGTGTTTCGGTTTGAAGGACATTGTAGCCAGTATAACTACTGGACATAATGAGACTTAACATCTTATGTCTCAGGGTGACGAGCGCAGTGGAATGCCACACAGTACTTTGTTAGTCAAGGTGCTGGATGGTGTTGCTACTGTTTATGGGTGGTCGTATCGCTTACCATCAGGCGAACGGCATGCTCGTCTCGTCATTAAATGCAATAAAAAAAAAAAAAAAAATTTAATGTTCATATTAGTAAGGGATGGTTTTAATGAAGTAAATAAATAAAAATGTACACGTTTAAGAATTGTAGCTTCTACGCATTGTATTTAAGGTTCATATTAGTAAGGGATGGTAAAACCTCCTACGCATTTTCGATCGGTCACGTGATCCTGACGCGAGTTTAACATTTTATACCCATCCCAAAAGTGCTCAACGCCGCTAAAGAAGTTTTAACTTAAAAAAAAAACTCTGCATATCAAACCCTTATTAATTTCGTTACGGAGACAGAACTCGCGTCACTTCATTTACAGGTAGCACATCGTCCGCTTCACCGCAGTGATTATATGAATATTGTATTATATTAAAAGTATAGTATTTTATTTAAATACTAATAAATCATTAGATATTCTACAAATAATCTGATTTCCTCAAGCTTTGGGCTTTGCTCGCATATTTTTTTATCAATTCTAACATGTAGGTATTGTAAAGCTCTTAACTATTTTACGTTGCGTAAAATATAATATAAAAATATACACACATTTTTACTACAATTTAAAACCACAATGAAATATAAATCGGGAGGTGAACTCAAATCTTCCGCTCACATTCCTTCTAAAGGGCTGGCCGAAAACCGTTTTGACGGGCGAATGCTCGTACTTGGCAATTTTTTATTCGCGACCAATCAATTCTATGTGCGCTCAGCTGGGCAGTACTTGGGCATTATTGGTCTAAGTATTCGTGTATTATGATTCAAAAATGTTATTTTAAAAATTCTAGTGACTATAATTAATAGTTCGAGAAAATGTTATTGTTACTGAAATAAGCTTAACGCCATTTATATATTTGCCTACCACTTTGGGAATTAGGGTTAACCACAGAGCCTATATTATCAGGTGACAATTTTTAAGAAGCAGTCTAGCCTCAATAATACTTATATTCGCGAAGAAAACCTATACGTAAATAAAACCATATTAAATATTATAATGTCTTCATTCACGAAAATATACCATTACTAAAAAGGGGATAGATACTTGTTTAAATTACTTTTCCTCTCTGAATAGTTCAAAACCAGAACTTTAAACCCACACGAGTGTTTCAAAAGACAACGTTCCATAAATGATTCGTTTAACCTCAGCTAGGCCATTTATGTCTAATAAAGGGGTGATCAAATTTTTAGCAGGCGCTCCGCGGTTCACAATTGCCTGGTCTGGCTTGGGGCCAACACTAGCTGTTATTGTGACCAAAACAAACGTCTCGCCGTTTGAGGCTTGCCTTTTGGAAATGCTGAAAATGGAAATAGTGTTTAAAATAGATGCGGGGTAATTAACTGGAATTACATTAAAAAAGTATTGAAAATGACGTCATAATGTAATAATTATAATAATAAAAATTAAGAATAACTGAGTCTCTATTGTGAAATGTTCAGTTTTAAAAATATAAGAAAGAATTCTTAGAAGAAGAAGAAAATATTCTTTTTTTTTTAATTTTATTTGTACCTTCTTCATCTTCATGATAAGCAAAGATTACTTTGATTTCCAATTTTCATCTTGTCATTCCACTTTCGCTATCATACTTTTTCTATTTCCAATCATTCCAACATCTTTTATAGAAATCATATCACAAAAACAAAGATTTAATTTCTCGACCTATTTCAAGCTAACAACGAATGGCGCAGCACTTACTCTCCTAAACAGCACAAATACAATTAAACCTCTTACTTTGAAACATGGCGACATAAAAATTTTCCGAGTTGTTACAATCATATTTCTTTGCGTACATGCGAACGTTCTAGAAATGTTGGCTGTTGCTTGCAGTTCTGCTGCAAAAATCCCTTGAGATTAAAGTAGTAATCTCTTAGGAATAATCTGATTTATCACTATTATCATTTCCTCCTCAATGTGATGAAAATTGCGTATTAAAAATAGTTAATACTGAAAAGATGTTCTTCGTATTTAATACAACATACAAAAACTATCAAGAATCAGATTTTTATTAATCAAATAAAATTATACTTGATACTTTATACGGTACTCGCATGTCACACAAAGTCATCGCGGGCAGTTTCATCGTAAATAGTGGTGAATATGTTAATTCTATTGTGATTCTTGTTTATGTTAGGAATTCTTAATATGTAATATGTAAACTGGTGATTTTTTTTATCAATTTCGGATGCTAATTTAGGTAGAGACCGGAAAGGTGACCTTATAGTAAGATTAAAAAAACAGAGTAGCGCTTTAATATAACGAAAATTATTTTTGACCATTTAATCGCTTTTATCAACTTTCAGATTGATGAATCCTTCTATTTGATAACCCCTTCATGTTATCAGAGCATGATATTTCCTAAAATAAACTTTTACGACGTATCTTGATAAATATCTCTGCCCACTCCGTCTGATATACGAATTTACGTTTCTAAATTATTACTCTAGTATCCAGACACCAACTGCGAAGTCCCAGATTCGATATCAAAATTAATCAATATTTTGTGCGAGTTCTCGATTCAAAAACATGAACCAGAGATTGGATTTAGGCTGATATGACGATAGGCTTGCCCTGAATTCCAAATCGGGCAATTCTTTGTATGACTTTTCGATTTGAAAGACATCATGTGTCTGGAATTGGATGGCTGTATATCGACATTCCAACACCTTCCTATTTTCATTGTTATAGCCTCTATATAAAACCTTTATTATTCCGTGTATAATATGTAAAACAGCTTAAATCACGTATGGGTTGTATAATATTTTTAAATGATATGACCTATAAGATAAAAAACATATTATTGCTCCAACAATAAAACATTTCCTTTCTTTAATCGTCACGTTTGATTATAACGAATCCTTGCGTATAAAATTTAATCTAATGCGATGTAATCATCTTCAACCAATGTCCATAAAGCTAGAGAAATAACAGAGACAGTTCCTACACAATAACTTAAAGGGATTAGAAAAAGTGTCGCCCTCAACAATCTGGCTATACACAACAGCAAATACAACTAATCTATACGCAGACACACACACACACACAGAGAGAGAGAGAGAGAGCGAGACGCATAAAATCACGCCATTATTCCCGAAGGTGTAGCCGAGGTGCAACCAAGGCACCCACTTTTCGCCAAGTGTAATCCGTCCCATGGTGTGATAAGGGGCGAGGGTACCGCTATATCGAGCACAAATTCCAGACTCCGGGCTGATACTGAGCAGAAAAACCTAATACCTGTCACTTTGCCCGACTCGGTATTTGAAGCAAGACTTCAGAGCGATGGTCGTGCCACGCGATACAACCACGACAGCGAGACATTCAGGAGTCTATGCAATGCAATCAGCCCTGGATTATATACTGCCCACTGCTGAGCACGGGCCTCCTCTACTACTGAGAGGGGTTAGGCCTTAGTCCACCACGCTGGCCTAGTGCGGGTTGGCAGACTTCACACACCCTCGAAATTCTTATGGAGAATTCTCAGTTATGTAGGTTTCCTAGCGATGTTTTCCTTCACCGTTAAAGTGAACGATAATTGATAAACAATACCCACGTAACTTCGAAAAGTCAGAGGTGTGTGCTTTCGGTTTTGAACCTCCGGACATTGCCTCGGCAGACCGTTCCATTCCCAACTAGGCTATCGTCCACTTAGGAGTCTATACTACACCCAAAATATAAACGTAAAAATTCAATTGTCGCGTTAAAAACTACACGCATTTTATTGTTAATTGGTAAATTACACACAATACATCTGGACAAACGAACCGTGAACGTGCCCGGTGAAATGCAATGTTGCATAGATTTATTTTATTACCGTAAAACGCGTTTCACTAGACTGTCGGGTTATTTATTGCTTAGCGGTTTTGGTACTACTATTTTTTATGATTATTTAGGTTTTTAATTGCCTTTTTGGGATGTGACTAATTTAATAATTTTTGGTTTCATTTATGATTATTTAGAATCTTACACACACACACGCTCTTCATCCCCGAAAGGGTAGGCAGAGGCACAACTAGTTGAACCACTTTTCGCCATGCGTATTCCGTCCCATGATGTGATAGGGGGCGAGCCTATCGCCATATCGGGCACAAATTCCAGACTTCGAGCTGATACTGATTAGAAAAACCCAATATCATTCTGTCCGACTCGGGGATCGAACCCGAGACCTCAGCATTGCAGTTGTACCGTAATACAACTACGCCAACGAGGCAGTATTTAGAATGTTGATTGCCAATAACAATTTGAAATGACAAAAAGTAACATTTTTATAAAATTGAAAAATTAAACACGATCTTAATTCTTAACAATCAGGTTCATGGGATAATGTCGATATTAATAGTATTAATAGGACTGCTGAACAAGTATTTTGTTCAATTACTTTTAATTACTTTTTAGACATTAAGATAAAATTTCTAATTTTGAATAGATCAAAACTATACAGTACTTTTTTTTTTATGGCATTGAATGACGAGACGAGCATGCCGTTCTCCTGATGGTAAGCAATACGACCACCCATAAAAAGTAGCAACACCGTCCAGCATCTTGACTTACAAAGTACTGTGTGGCATTCCACTGCGCTCGTCATCCTGAGACATAAGATGTTAAGTCTCATTATGTCCAGTAGTTATACTGGCTACAATGTCCTTCAAACCGAAACACAACTGTGCATGCACACTGCTGCTTGGCGGTAGAAACGACGAGCGATGATTATCCCATGTCAGTCGATACAATTATGGTGGCCTGCTTGAATCGTATACAGGCTGATCCCGGAACGCGATACTTACGTGGGCCACTATGACAGGTTTTAACACCATACGGTCGCTATCCGGGCGGATACAAAACATATCCTGCCACCAGAAAATACTATAAAAATAAACCATAGGACTTGAAGGACCAGTATAAAGCAGGAAAGTCTTTTACATGCAGACCTGCAAGCAACACTACCACAAAACACGCCGTTAGTTTGTGTCACAAAATTAATTACTCGCAGATAGAAACGTTTTTGCGTTTCACCTTCGCAATGAAACAAGAAGCATGTTGACCCAAATTTTCTTACTTTTTACTGAACTGTTCATTTACAATGTTTTATGGAGTTTCTTTTGATATTATGAAGGTATACCCGGAATAAGTTTCATAAAAGGCCAAATTTTGGCCAATAATAAATATCAAATAAATAAAAAAAAAATATGGGGCCTAAGCTATTTTATTGTCAAATTATGTCTGCGCAAAAGATTTGTTTTGCAACAGTGTGAAAGATACACAAACCAACGTATTTTTACATATAATTGTATAATATGAAAATGTACACATATAGTGGAGAGTTGCATATTGATAAGTTGACTCATCAACGCCCGCGGTGGGCGTCGGCGTCCGGGTATATAGGGCAACCACGTATATATTTATCTATAAGCGGCATTTACGAATTAATATTTAATGCAGAATTATTATTAGCTCCCCTGGTGGTACCTTACACACCGCTGTTTAGCGATAGAATAGACTAACCAACTTTGAACCTACCAACACAAACTCTTATATATAACTAGTTATAATTTTAACAATATCATAAGAATGTTTTATAAACTGAAACTTATGTCTAACTTAGTAATATTTTACTGAGAAACTGACAAAACTTTGTATTCAGAAAACTTGCTCAAGAAAGTTCAAGAAGCTTGCACTTTTTATTTGAAATAACTTAAAGCTGTTTTCTTAAAAAAGTAAGCAGTAGAGTAATTAATATACGCAATATTTCACGAGATTTTTTCCTTGATATGATACTGAGTGTAATGGAATGTAAGAGAATTTTATCCGTGAAAAAATTTGACACTATTTTCAAACCTTAAATTCAAACAAGAATCAAATGTCCCATATAGTAATTCAGACCAAAAACCTCTACAATAACAATCTAAATAGCCTAGACAAATATATGATCATGAAACACATAATAAATTCTCAAACGAGATCTCAATCAACCGAAAACTAAATAAACACTGAACGTCTTAATCCATGTAAAGTAAATCAGGGCAATGAGAATTATAGCTGTGTCGTGTACCTTGAGTAATGCGGCCCAGCATAATCTGCGAAGACTGAACCTGCTGGTTTGCACTTTACTTGGCCGCTTTTTGCCCATAAACAAGTGACAGAGTTGCGTGCCTTGCGACCTACTGGCGCAAGTTGGGGACGCGAGCGGTTGGCGAGGATGGGTTATTTTTGTGTTTAGATTTACACGTTGACTTTTTGTAATAGACTAACTTTAATTTTTATTATCTTACACTAGTAAAAAGGTTTATAAGGTGTTAACAGAGGTCGCTAATGGTTAAAATTTATTTTAATACGTTAATTGGATACTCTATTATATGTTTGAGATGGAAAATAACGTATAACTGATTGCAGATTTATGAATAGATACATACACTGTAATAAAAATAAAACTTTTGCATTTAAATTATGGAAAAAAATATCCTGCCCACGATAAAGTAACTAAACGTGAATTGGAACTTTTCTAAATAATAATTTAGTTAATATCAAAGCCATCGTTAAAGTAACGAATAAAAAGAAAACCAATTTAGTTTTCAAATTTACATATATAAATATTTTAAATTATGTTAAATAATGTCGAAGTTATGTGTGTTATTTATTAATTATCGTTCGCTTTAACAGTAAAGGAAAAGATCGTGAGGAAACCTTTATACCAAAAATCATTCCGAAGGTATGTGAAGTCTGCCAACTCACTCTAGGCCAACGTGGTGGACTAAGTCCTAAACCCTCTCCAGTGGTAGAGGACGCCTGAGCTCAGCAGTGGACAGTACCTATATAATACAAAGCTGGTATGGTATGTTAAATAATTGTGTTTGAAATGTATCAGAATTTCTATACAACTCCGTTTTAGACTTTATTTAAATTTACAACAAAGTAAAACAGATACAAAATCACCTGATAACATCACTTGATCACGCGACCTCTCAACCTAACCGCGCGGCAATAACTTTAACTTTTAAAGCATGACAAGGCCGCTCGCCGTTAATTACTTGCGCCACATCTGGCACATTTCCAAGCGGATAGCGGGCGGGTGCCGTGCCCCACGATATCACCAACAATAACTCTGTTTAAGCGTGAATTAGTGTGTTTATTGGATTTAAAACGTGTCAAATGTCAAGCCCAAAAACAGAAATTTTATATATTACGCTTTTCGTATAAGGATTAGATTATTTTTTGTGTGCGATTTTTTGCTTTAGATTTATGTGGTGACGTCACATGTTATGGCCTTTCCAACTGGTTTTGTAGTAAAAGAAATTTCCTTTTCCAGAATTAAGCTTGAAGTTACGACACTACTGATGTTTAGGTAATGTATATATAGGTACCTAATACTAACTATAATTACTATCAGCAAAGTAGTAGTAACTGATGTAGCGCGTTCAAATAAAAAATAAATAAATATTTAGACTGAACTATAACAAGAAAAAAAATAGATCAGAGAAAACTAGGAAACATGAATTAGGACACAAAACTGTAAAAATGTTTTATACCCTAACCAAAATAATAGAAATTCACACTTATCACGCTCTAGAATTGAGGAGCTGAAATAAAAGTGTTGAATGTTCTACAAAGAAATACCGAATATATTTCCTAAATTTCACTCTTATTACACTTTGAATCTGGGGCATGGAAATAAATTTTCACAAACTGAAATAAGAGATCAAACATGCAAACGACGTACTGAGTCGGCTTCGACGACGCTCACCACCAGGTGTTTACGAGCTGGCGTATGGCACGAGCGACAGCGGGTTCGGTACTTACATTTATTTTATTAAGGATTGGTATATTTTATATTAAACTTTACAAAAAGCAATAAATAATAATTTTCTTTGTTCTTTTATAATACCTACGCGAAGATGAGTAAGACTCTCGAAAACGTAATCCATTAAGTTTGGCAAAGAATTAATCAGTGCACGCGCATTTTACCCAAATTATCCATTCTATATCATAGGGGGCGGGCCTATCGCCAGTTAGGCTCAAAATATACCAATACCGTAAAAATCAGGTGTATTTTTCCCTGGGGCTTCGAGAGAGTCGCGGGGCGAGCAGCGGGGGGCTGCTCAGTCCAATTTAAGCGAGGTTCAATTTAGGCGATTTTCAGAGGTGGATGACAATGCGGGTGGTCGGTCCCCCGTCGTCGTAGACGCCAAAGGCGTTCTTTAGAGTTCGGGGGCATCTTAGCCCCTTGTATAGAGAAGGGCCGCAATGGCATCGCGCAGAGATGGTCCTGTGCAGCTATCTTAGTGCAACAAGATACCCCGGAGCCGTCTCGTATGCGCCGAAGAAGGCCACCGCGGGTTTTGGTTGGTATGCCGGTGTAGGGTGTACATAGTGTTAGGGACTCGGTCCAATGCTCGCTCGGATGATGCTATACTCCCGAGTGTCGACATTGGACCGTAAGACTGTGTGAAACCAACATAACCGTTCCACTCACCCCCCAGGGGTGGAAGCTATAACGCGTTTTTTTCCCGCGAAAAAAAAAAAAAAAAAGGTTTATTTTCCCCAGGCTAGGAATCGAATGCAGTCACACTGTTCACTGCTCAAGTACGCAGTTACCAAAGTAATTAAAAGATTATAATTAATGTTTGATGGATTATCTTTACTATTATGAATCCCCTAATATTTCACAACTTTAGAAGCAGACAGTTACCGGGAAGACATAAGTATGCAAAGTGAAGAGCTGTGCAAAAACAAAAATATTGTAAAACCGTGCGCCAATTAGCGAAGCCCGTAGTCTGTTTAATTGGAACCGTTTCAAATTCACTGCCGGCCCACGTGCCGCCCTAGTCACCACTTACTAAAGAATTGATTGATATCGCGAGGGATCAGGCGCTAAAAATGAATTGTGTAAACTAGTAGCTATATCGTTGATTTAGTGGTAGTTGGGTTGTGAACCGTAGGGTTTGGAGTTCCATTACTAGAATTTAGGCCCAATATGGCAATAACGCATACGCATGCTCACGCCTTTTATCCCCGAAGAGGTAGGCAGAGGCGCAACTAGTGCACCCACTTTTCGCCAAGCGTATTCCGTCCCATGATGTGATAGGGGGCGAGACTATCGCCATATCGGGCACAAATTCCAGACTCCGGGCTGATACTGAATAGAAAAATCCAATATCACTTTGCCCGACCCGGGAATCGAACCCGAGACCTCAGCCTTGCAGTCGTACCGTAATACAACTACGCCACCGAGGCAGTCAGCAATAATATGGCAATAAGCTATATTATTTATGGGCCTAGTAGAAACTCACTCACGCTTAGTCAATCGATTTTGAACAAAAACGACAATTACATAATAGTCTTATTCAGAAATACCTTTAATTCTAACAGACGTTACATTAACGCAGCTCGATATAACCTCAATTACAAATGTCGATATAATTAACTCCGCCTTATGTTATATTAATGCTTTCAGGGTAACGAATGAGTTGTAACTTGTAAAGGTTAAGTTAAGAAATTACAGGCATGCACACTGCTGCTTGGCGGTAGAAATAGGCATTGCGGTGGTACCCACATACTGTTCCACTATTGGACACAGGCTTCTTATACTACTGGGAGAGTTTAGGCCTTAATCCACTACGTTGGTCTGCGTTGGCATGTATTTACCCCACTTTATTAGACCAAACTATACATACCAGAAGTTCTAGATAAAATAAAAACCCTCTGTTTTGTCAGGGGTTAAAAAAGAAAAAAAATATCGGGCACGGCACAGAGACCCCACTGCATCTGATGGTAAGTAGAGAGAGGTCCAGATAGAGTGTCCACGGACAAGGATGATTACACCTCGCCAGTCGAGACAGTTCCTGTGTGAACCGTATATACACAGGCTGGTCCCTGAACGCGGCACACTTACGTGGGCCACTGTGGCGGGCTTTACAACTTGTGTACGCTGTCCGTTGTATATCCTACTACCAACAAATTACTGAGAAACTAACATTTTCTAGTAATTTATATTTACTGCCTGTCTCGGAGCTGTAGTATTACGGTACGATTCCTGAGGTCTCTGGTTCAATCCTCAGATCAGGCAAGTGATATTGGGTCTTTCTAAAATTCAGTATCCGCCCGGAGTCTGGAATTCGTGCCCGATATGGCGATAGGCTCGTCCCCTATCACATGGTAGGATGGAATACGCACGGCGAAAAGTGGGTGCACTTACTTCCGCCTCTACCTACCCCTTCGCGGATAAAAAGGCGTGAATGTGTGTTTGTATTCGTATTTAGTCAACAGATTTTCATATGCTCATCTATTTTACGTTGAAATAAATAGAAATATCGATCTTCTTATCCTCTAGTACGCAACCATCAGAAACTACCTTCAAAGGTGTTGCTAAGGAATTTCCAAAAGTATCAAGTTCGTCTTTACCGATATAAGAATTGATTCGAAGAAATCTCAATATCAAACGGATCTCAATAACGGTTACTGTACCTAAAGGTAATTCTATATTATGGAATCTTTTTTTGAGAAAACGGAAAGTATTCTGTAGATCCAGTTATTCGTTATATCTATTTCTATAGAACTAGTATCAAATATAAGCAATCTGGTTATTTGAATTGATATAGGTTTTATGTGAAATATTCAAGTTTTATCAAAATTTTAAAATAATTTACGATTTAGAATAGATGGAATTAAAAGGCGAATTATTTATTATTATTCCCGTTCCACGATACAGGGCGTGCCTATAAAAAACCATTACCAAATTCTGACCAAACTAGTGTTTTAACCATAGTCCTACAAGGATGGGCGATATTTATTTCTTTATTAACACCACTAACCATAAAATTCACACCAAAACATGTCTTTAATATAATAGATTCTGGGGTATAGCTGTATCTTTTTTACCTCGCGGCAGAAAGATATCAGAGACTCTTTAGAAAAAAAACCTGCTTGCAGATGACACTGACGAGGGATAGACTCTCATTAAAGAGTTTACCTGGACGGCACTTTACGTACCAATATGGGTAGTGGTGTCATTTTGATGTGCTGTTTTTGTAGTTAAATGACGTGACGTGCATGCCGCTGGCCTGATAGTAAGCGATACGACCGCCCATAAACAGTAGCAAAACTAAACAAAAAAAATAATTACAAAGTCCTGCGTGGCACTCCTCTACGCTCGTCTCCCTGTGGCATAACATGTTAGGTCTCATAGTTCCCAATAATTACGCTGGCTACAAACGGAACACAACAGTGCATGCACACTGCTGGTTGGTTGTAGAAATAAATGCGGTAGTACCTATGAAGACGGCCCCTCGCAAAAAAACCCTAACTTGGGTAACAATGTCTTGGTAGAATCACATCATTTTTTTTTATTGTTATTTATTTATGGAAGGCTTACAGACTAATAACAAATTAATAAAGCTAATTTAGCAGTAGGTTAAAATGAAGTTGCTAATTGCAAGCTTTCACCTATGACTTAATAACACAAACGATGTGCATTAACTATTATAGGCATCACGAAAAACAGAAACACCAACCACAGCTCGATATATTTAGGACAAACTTTTAATTTTTTTCGCCCCACATGAAACGTAGGTCCATCAATCTGGCAACAAAAGAACGATCATTTTTCACGTGCCAAGGTCACGGGAAACCGGTCGAAAAAAACTCAATTATGTTACTCAAAACCTATGCCAAACGTATAACTATTTACCGTGGTATAACTTAGCGTTATATATACTAGTTTGTGTATACTAATATTAGAATTTGCTCGCGCCTACTACTGCGTGATTTTTCACAAAAAAACTCTAGGGTATTAAATTCCCTGAATGGTAATTTTGTTTTTATGTGTATGTATTGTGTTTATCAAATATATTTTGCTTTAAATGGTTAACGAAAACATCGTGAAAAAACCTATATATCTGAGAATTCTTCATAAGATTTTCGAAGGTATGTGAAGTCTGCTAACCCACACCAGGCCAGCGCGGCGTGGTGGACTAAGGCCTAAGCCCTCTTAGAAGTTGAAGAAGTTTGTGCTCAGCAGTGGCAAGTGTATAATACAAAGCTGGTATTGTGTTGGGCATTATTTGTGAATTTCATTCAAATTCATGCAGTACATTACATTACTTGTAACAACGCCATACAAACATCTTCAGTAGATTTTTCAAGTGTTTACCCTGTCTAAGCTTAATATAAGCTCCTGTTTCAGACATTTTAATCAGCGCTATAACACTATGATTACAGTCCCGAATTCAATGTAAGTCTTTCTTTGATGTGAAAGATGGATTATAGACTTCATTATGTTTGACTCGTATCTGTTTATTCTTTGGTTAATAACTTTCGCTGTAGGTATTTTTGCCTAGTGGGAGTGGAAAAGACTATGTAATACAGTTGATTATTCGTGTAATTAAGGTGGTTGAGAAAGGTGGATGCCCTGGTTGCACCTCTACCTACAACTTGGAGAATAAAGACGTGATGTGTTTTTACAAGGGATAGACGTTATTAAACTATTTGTTTAAACTTTACAGTATTAATGGGTCGGCTCGACTGGGGTAATACCAATCTCATAAAAGTGACAGCCTACTATTGTGTTTCGTAGGGTTACTGGACCCAAAACCACATTGCTTCCCTAATCCTTGCTCCTTTATTTTCTTCAGTTGTAACGTATCTATAATTCTAAAATAATAAGTTGGATCTCCATAGTCCTTGCACGCTGATACTTGGCGTTAGAAATAGACTTTGCGATTACTACCTACCTAGATGAACTCTTACAAAAGAGTAACCTTGTTATAAATCTGTCAGTATCACCTCAGCCCGCTGGACCTCTAGTCGTTAGTAGGCTTTACGATAATACCCATCTGGCAAACTCTCCAACACAAATGGCCCTTCAGTACCCTGGAGCTTGCGTGACACAAAATAAATTTAATATAATACCTATCCATTCGAAATTTCCTAGAGACCTAGTAAGACATCCAACAGGCTCTTAGTCCTTTGGACCTTTAATTGGCAGAGGTAGACTATGCAATAAACTTCAGCCACACTCTAGCACAGTAGACCTTCCACCTGAAAGGCTTAATAAAATTTTCCAGGCTCACCTCAGTCCCCTGGACCTTCAGCTTCATGTGGTCCTCGCGGGTGGTCTTCCCGTCTTTCCTCTTCTTCCAACAGTATCCATCGCGTCGGTATCTGACCTTCTTCCGGCTGTACAGCAGCATTGAGCCACTTTTTGGCCTGTGAACAAAGAAATGGGCAATTATAACCTCAACCATTTCGTTAATTGGGGAGTGGGTTTGAAGGTTCCAGATAATAATCAGTGCTTTCTGTCAAGTATTCGTGGATGATTTGAACAATTTACAGTAATAATATTAGGATTAAGAAAAGTAGGCTATAAGCTTGAGATAATACTTTGTTATTTACTTTACCCTTCATAACAATTCAACCCTAAAATTATATTTTAGTAATAGAAAGCTACCATTTCTGAGTAACACGCTATATGTTTACTTAATTACTTTCATAGGGAAAGTATCTCATAACCCAAACCACGAGCAAAAACAGGTTACAAATAAGCCGAAAATAACATCTCATTAATATTACTAATATTTAGATCAAAGTATGAGATTAGAAGCTTAGTTATACGACACTCATGCATATTAATGATATTACTTGATCCGCCGTAACGTCGGATAGGGTCGGTGTCTACACGTTGGCTGGGTTGGGTTGATTTTACTAATCTTTGATATAAAGGCTAAATATTAGGAGCATATTTTTCTGGTTACATATATTAGTTATCTGGTACACTTTCTTTAGTTTTCTTTCGCCGTTATATTAAGCGATAATTGAAAAGTAAAATAATAACACATACACACACACACACACACGCCTTTATCCCCGAAGGGGTAGGCAGAGGCGCAATTAATGCACCCACTTTTCGCTGTGCGTATTCCGTCCTATGATGTGATAGGGGGCGAGCCTATCGCCATATCGGGCCCAAATTCCAGACTCCGAGCTGATACTGAATAGAAAAATTCAATATCACTTTTCCCAACCCGGGGATCGAACCCGAGACCTCAGCATTGCAGTCGTACCGTAATACAACTACGCCACCGAGGCAGTAATCATAACATAATATATAATTTTCTAAAGTCGGATACCATCCTTCCATACCAGCCCTATATTATATACTGCCCACTGCTGAGCACGGGCCGCCTCAACAACTGAGAGGGTAGCCGTAGTCCACCACGCTGGCCACTAGGGTTTGCAGACTTCACATAGCTTCGAAATTCTTATAGAGAACTCTTAGATAATATGTGCAGATTTCCTCACAATGTTTTCCTTCACAGTTAAAGCGAGCGTAATTCGCAAAGAATACACACATAACTTTTTAGAAAAGTCAGGCGTGCCCTTGAGTTTGGAACCTGCGGACATTCGTCTCGTTAGTCCGTTCCGCTCCCAACTAGGATATCGCCGCTTTCGCTTAATGTCGGATACGTGCCGTGGGTTGTGGATATATTTATTTATTAGGTTTTCCAGCTCACAACATATAGATCTTTATCTCGGCAAACCGTCCCATTCCTAACTAAGCTATCGTCGCTTCTACTCCACCGATTATTCTATAAAAATATCACTAAACCATAATAAGATAGAAAACCATAGAAGCATAAAAACCCTTTCAGAAAAATATCTAAAAAAATCCATACATTACAATTGTTTGTGTACTTTATGTTCGCGGAATGAATCGCAGTTTTCATTATGACCAACTTGAGCTACGCCAAATCGAATGGGATAATTTTATTGGATCGGTTCTACAGGGGCGAACTTGGTGTTGAGCTTGGGGTAACTATTATAATGAACATAGGATGCCAGCATATTGCCATCATCATCAGCCACATGACGTCCACTGTTGAACATAGGCCTTTCCTAAAGATTTCCAGACGGACCTGTTAAAATCGGCCTGCATCCATATCATATTGCCATATCAGACACAAATTCCGGACTACAGGCTGATACTAAGAGAATAAAAATGTTATTTGGAAGTATAAAGAAACAACTGGATTTGATCACTTAAAGTGTTTTCCCAGTGCACGGAAGTTCAGTAACTTGGTGCACTGTTGCGTCGACCCCACATTCAAGTATCATTAGGCCTGAAGAAAGAAGTAATAAACGAGCAAGTAAGTTAATCACCATTCCCCTAAAT
Organism: Sphinx pinastri; assembly: GCA_947568825.1. Taxonomy (NCBI): domain Eukaryota; kingdom Metazoa; phylum Arthropoda; class Insecta; order Lepidoptera; family Sphingidae; genus Sphinx; species Sphinx pinastri. The sequence continues at coordinate 2,285,408 of OX387628.1, read as the reverse complement.
ACTATTAATACTAGAAAAACTGAATATATGTCACTGATCTTTCAAAAAGGTACGTTAAGGAAGCGACGTTATCTCTTTGGCAATCTTATACTATACCTTTTACACCACTCAAACGCATTGACAAAATTGCATATACAGTTTAATATATGATAGATATGATAACACAATAGGTTGCTTAAATAAGAGATTATTTTTTCAATAATCTACAATCTAATCCCAAGTCCTGTCCTGGAGACATCCGATCGAAGCTGAGTCGGCGAAAATCATTGAAATTATACAAATGTCTGGTTTTACAGCGGGCGGTGGATCCGAGCTCCTGTCGGTTTATGATAGCATTATTGTTATACGAGAATGGATTACAGGGCTAGTAGCTATGTGGTCAAGGTTCTCACGAATTGCTGGACAGTCCGGTGATGGGCTTACCATATTTTGCATAGCTGAAAAGTGGACTTTTGAACCGAATTCCAAAAGTAGGAGGTTGTCGATACGGGTGTTTGTGATTTTTTAATGTTTTCTGATATATAGGCAGTTTTGCATTGATTCATTTTTTGTGAATAGCCTTGAAGGTGCTAGTTATAGAAGGACGTTACGACTTGCTACCAATTTGCATCCACGGCTATACCCTGGATATCAGCATAATTAAGCTTAATGTTTTCTAAGTCAAGTTATAGTTTATTTATTTTAAACATTTTATAGCAAAATGGTATGTAATCACTCGAATGCGCATGCTCACGCCTTTTATCCCCGAAGGGGTAGGCAGAGGCGCAACTAGTGCACCCACTTTTCGCCAAGCGTATTCCGTCCCATGATGTGATAGGGGGCGAGCCTATCGCCATACCGGGCACAAATTCCAGACTCCGGGCTGATACTGAATAGAAAAATCCAATATCACTTTGCCCGACCCGGGGATCGAACCCGAGACCTCAGCCTTGCAGTCGTACCGTAATACAACTACGCCATCGAGGAAGTACTGTTTGATTTATTAGTTATAAATCAAACAGTACTTCCACACCAAAATAATAAGTTAAGAAACGAAAAATTCCGGATGAATTGATAGTAAGGATTATCATAAAAAGACATACTTATCATATCACTCGTATAAAGTTGTTTAAAATTCGCATTCATACAATGTAACACCAGATTTAGCGAGCGTAGTATAAAAATATGGGATTTATTACTTTAAGGACCAGTATCTGTCGCCCGCAGACAGTCATCTGTCGCAGTGGTTAAGAGTTACTGCTTCAAATCATTTCGGGATTATTTCTTGACTAGTTTGATGCCGCGGTTTGACTGACAGTTGGCATACTATTCTTGAATTATGTTGGAATATATCTCTGCCCATAATGCCTTCCTTCTGCCTATACAGTGAGGGTAATTTAACTCGTTTTCTTGATTAGTGGGGATGTTTTTAGACCGTTTAATTAACATGATAGGCAGCTTCTTGGCTGTGCTCCTGGCATTGCATAAGTCCATGGACGGTGGGTGCCGCTTACCATCAGGCGGACCGCTTGCTCGTTTGCCCATTTAGACAATTCAAAAAAATGATTCTTTAATGACAGTATGCAAGCGGTCGCTCGCGGCTTTGGTCAAAAATTCCGGTAATTCTCTTCGGGTGTTTTAACCCTTTAGAGGACGTCTACACTACATAAGACACAGGATTTGTTTATAAGCCAGTGAGTAACATGCTGATTATAGAATAACTTTTATGTTTGTAATAAATCTATACTTATTGATATCTATACTAATATTATAAAACTGAAGAGTTTGTTTGTTTGGTTGCACGCGCTCAGGAACCACTGAACCGATTTTGAAAATTCTTTCACTAATAGGATGCTATATTACTCTTGAGTGCTATAGGCTATTTTTAAAATTATGTTTGTATTACATTTTGAATAAAATTAAGTTAATGCATACCAAGGAATCAATGCGTACCGCTACACTCACATTACCCCAAAGCTAACCCGTCACAGCGCATGACGGACCAAAACGGCCATTGATGCGTTTTTATTTATTCCGGCAATAAAACGGCTCGTTTGGCGACCAGCGCAATATTTCGCGCTGTGTCACTGGCACGGCGCATATCGCGACACGCGCCGTGTCAGATTCATGGGCCGATCGTACAATAAATCGTAATCGTTCGAATAAATCGCGCGCATCCTTGTACGTTAGTTTAAAAACGCCGCGTCAAATCAACGGTTATGTGATTCGGGAGTTTTTTCGTGTGGTGTTTTATTGGTTTGTTTAATAGGCATTTTATGTAAACAAATAAATATATTCCACAGTTAACGACATAGGCTGATCTCACACTCATGATAGGAACTATAGAAGGCTTCAACCCCCACAATGCCGAGATACGAAATAAATATCTAAAGATCGCGTGACCGTTTTTTAAAGTAGCAATTGAACACGCAACCGGCTAGCCTCGTGACACCTGGCCCATCAGTCGCTGCGAGAAGAAGGCTCAACAAGGTTCCTTTCAGTCACCGTGGAAAAACTGTTTTTTTTAACAGACTTTAGAATAAGGTTACTCAATTCATCGTATTTTTTAGTCTGATGAGTCACTCATAGAAGCATAGGTCGGATGAAATAACTAACTTTAAGGCAACAAGATCGGTGAATTACACGTAGCGCACAAAACCTATAACTGGCTTATAAAAAAGCAAAATGAGCCATGGAAATACGTCCCATTATAGTTGAATAGTTGTTTTCAATATAACAATGTGGGGTTAAGCCAGAGTTATGCGGGTGCACCGAAAGCCAAAGTATTGCCGTAAATCCTTGCGTTACGACGCTAATAAAGTTTTAATAGTCGCGGAGTCGGACCTGTTTTAGAGAGCGTGATGTTAGCATGTGTTGAGAAAATACATTAATATGACATGATTATCCTCAAGTTAATGAGGGGTAACTATTGAACACATAAGCTTTCTCAAGTTTTAAATGGTGAACTTGGGTATAAGTTCACCCATTTGCACCCATCTTGATTTGATCTAGGGCAATAAAACGATAATTTTTTGATTGCCGACAGTGGCAAAATATCAACTGGATGAGACACTTTTCCCCGTTTTATCTATGCTAGATTATAGTGATACCAAAGGAAGACCATTTCATATAAGCAAATCTCAAGGAACTATGCCTCGTCCATGTTATCCCGTTGCTAGAGATTTCCAGTGACCATCAGTTCAGCTTACGGTACATTTTCCGCATAAACCATGAAACATTCGTGACAGTGATTCATTCCTCTGAGTAGGTTTCCAGTAGCATGTCAAGTTACAGGTGATATAACGTCTTCTCATGAGGTATGCCTTAATCTTTGAACATTATTTCATTGATCGCTATGTTAGGACTAAGAAATGTTAGTAGCTTTATCACAACGATAAGTCTATATTTAAATCATACCTGTGATTGGTGTATTTGATTTCCTGCTACATATCTAAAATTTCATAATTATTTTATGATAAATTAATTTGTTTGATTGCATAAACAGAGTAAAGAACCTTTGCTAATTTCTAATTCTTCTATTGAACAACAACACAGATTCCCTGATGACGGAAGTCTTTGTTTTCATGTAGAAAAATGCACCCATGTTTCATTTCTTTGTATCATAGCTACCTGTAGCCAGCACAGAAGTTTATAGTCTGCATTTAAAAACACGACAAACATTCGAAAATCATATTGTGGAAATCTTAATGTGATCTTTTGTTATCTATTGTTACCCCAACTGCTTACAAATATCATCAAAAATAGTTTTGCTTCTCTTAGCTCCCATTAACATGGGTTATCGACATCGTTGTAACAGCAAAAGGCACATTTGAAAAATTTTATAGTAAAATAAATACAAAGTAATGCACACTTAAATTTTATTAAAATGAAATGTCTCCGAACATTGCGAGCTCCGAGACTATAAAAGATACAAGTATCGTGACCGTTAATAGTTTTTTTTTGGGAATTAATAATTTACTACAAGTTATATGAATATTAAGTGGATAATTTATAGACCTATTTTAATCTTAAAGAAGTATAGATTTTAATTGTTCAACTTTGCAATAGCACTAATATTTGTGGGATACATATTATCAAAAGACCAACTGCCAGACCTCAAGACACTGTGAGCTCCTTCTGCGTACATCGGACCGTCAATACCAACTAATTGAAAAAAATTTGTTAAAGAATGAAGGTAGTATTGTATTTTGTAACATTAACTTTTCGGACGACCAACACCTTCGGCCCGTGGTCACGAAGGCTGCAAAGTCTTCGAAACATCGTGAGTAAAAAGTAACAATTTTATCACGAAGAAATCCGTTCATTATTACAAATAAAGATTGAAAAAAAAACTACTATAATTACAAAGTGAAAGTTATTTTAGGTGATCGCGGTAATCTATAGAATCATAAGAACCAGTCCAATAGTTCACGACCCAAGAACATTTTTAGAAGCCGAACTTAATTTTCCTTACTGTGGAAACCTTAGCTCTCAATGCGCAATCTTTATTTGAGACAAAACTTACTACTTACTTCTTTTCATTCCAAAATCAAACACTTACCCGCCATTTTTAACAATTCCCTTAGATACCTAAATGGCGGTTATAAAAATGAAATTTTATTAAACGATTTACAACCAACCACAGCGAGTTGTCCAAACTCTTTTAAATTCAGCACAAAACTCCCCGAGCGATGGATAGATGAATCTTCGTAATAGTCTAGATATTCGAATGAAGTTTTTGTGAGATTTTTTGTGTGGATTATGTGTTGAAACTTAGTAATATCGCTTTCTAGTGATGTTTTCTGCCTAAGAATGAATAAAAGCCCTAAAAATGTAATCTTAAGGTAAGTCTTATTAAAATTTAATTATCATAATCGAATTAAAATTAAAGGTGTTAAATTAATGATGTCCGCTTTTTGTATGGGTGCTGGGCCTCAAATCTAACCAGGCTCAAACTTTACGGATATTATAGGGGCAAAAATAGGGATCTTGGATCCATTGAAAAAAAATTTTTTACCCCTCATTTATAACTAACTTTTTTAAAAACGTTCATTATTAGATGAAGTTTTTTAAGCAAAATAAAATTACATAAATCTCAAAATCGAAGTACTTTAAAATGATACGATTTATTGCAAAGGCCTAGTTTTTTGGGAGTACTGTCCAAAATAATATCTATCTATCTATATGTATAAAAATTTCGTGTCACAGTGTTTGTTACCATACTCCTCCGAAACGGCTGAACCGATTTTGATGAAATTTTATATTCACACTTGGTAGGTCTGAAAATAGGTTGTTATCTATTTTTCATCCCCCTAAGTGACCCACCCCAATTTTTTTTTATTATACTGACAGCTTTTTATTTTTTTTATGATGTAGCATTAAAAAATACATACAACCCTAAATTTTCTACCTTCTTCCATCATCCCCTATGTAGTACTATAAAAGTATATTACTTAGAATGTTAAGCCCGTTTTTGGACATGTTCTTTATGATAAAATTACCTTTCTATTTAGTATCCTTTACGTAAATAATAATGAGTCTTCAAAAGGACTAATAACTATTTAACTATTCTTCTTGAAGATGTATTTAATGTTGTGCCTAAATCGATAGGTACAACCATTCCATATTAAACACACTATCTAACGTTTACTCTATACCTCTCTATACCTTCAATACAACGATTCGATGCATTCGATTCGAATCATCGAAAATCGATTAAAAATCGAACAATCGAGTCGAACACCCGAAAAATCCAGCGCAAAATTAAAGAGCAAGTGTAAATGTTACAGACGGATCGGTTCACGATAAATCAAATGAACTGGCAATAGCTGCGATTGCAAGCCCGTGCTAATTGGCATACGTCTGTCTTCGTCACACTTATTTATCGAGGCAATTAGTGCGACAGAGATGGAAGATTCATGTAGTTTGAAGGTCCGTGCGCTTTTACGAGGGATACAGACTTTTTTGACGTGGCAGTGTGTGATACTTAATGGATTAAACATTTTAATACAAATCTCAACTGACGAGATATTTTACAAATTAACTATGGGAAAAATGCGAAAAAAATCTTAGGTTTTACTGGATGTGCACTAGATACTGGGAGAATACTCGGCGAAAAAACTCCCTCTCCATCCGAATACTAAATATATCCAAAATCTACCTACCACCTCAAATATTTTGGTACTACAACTTCTCAGGATAGACCAAGTGGATTCGTTGGTAGAAGCGGAACCGCCTAATATTTACCAATTTACCCATTATGCAGATCCGTCTTCACTCATTCCTATATTTAAAAATCCCCATCACACCTCAATGAGGCATCGTCTTATATTTATTATTTTAATGTGTTTGTTATTATCCCTCTACATTGAGGGATATTAAGTCAAAACGACTTAAGTTCCTTCTAAGACATACAAAAAATAAATTCACAAACTAATTTCGCGGAGTATAAAGTTAATGTATTATTTTAAGTAGTAAAATTATAACTACACCCCACTCAAAGTTTTTTTGCGTTGAAACTCATAAAAAATTTCATAAATATAAAAGAACTCATAAATCTTGGGTGTAATTAGCAGAAATTATTAATTATAACTGATGAGGGTAGTTTTGTAAATTTTCTTTTACAGTGGTCGAAATTACAGACGAGGACATAAATTGTCGCCTCCTGGGTTTAGTGGTATGAGCTGAAGATCGAGAGGTCTTGGGTCCGAATCTCAGGTCAAATACTAGGATTTCCTTAACATATTTTTCTCCAAACTGAATCGCCAGAAGATTGACGTCAGGACGGCCGTAAAACCCAAGACAAATTCTTATTGCAACATGTTTAAATGTCGACCCCAGATTGGATATACAAGTACACATGTCCTAATTGCATTCTGATTACTGCGGGTTGAATACACGTCGTACTCAACCCCACATTCGACATACAAGTACTATCCTCTACTGCATCATGTTTACTGCGCATTCAAAAAAGCGTCGTATCAAAAACAAAACATAGATTAAATCAAAATGTTTATTAGAAGCATCATGACTTCTAATTAAGTGCCTGTGTCACAGGTTTCAAGTATTTTTTATTAAATTTATTGACAGTGTTCATATTATTATTAAATAGCTAATGTACTTAAATAGTATTAATTTTATTACCATTTATTTGGGAGCATAGATTAGAGCGTGAATTTGTATTTGGTCGGCTTACGCATTTATGTGACGAGTAGCATTTATCAGCAAACAGTAAAATCCGCCCTAAATATTCCTCGGAAAATATAAGACGTTTAAATACAAAAGTCACTGTCAACTATGCTAAATAAATGATACAAATGTGTACCTACATTAGCCGCCTAATACACAGATAACATTTACCTGACGCATGCCCTCAAATCCTACCAATATAATACCCATACTAACACTGGAGATCTAGAATTAGCCCTGATGGATCACGAACGTTACCGCGTAGTCGCTGACGTGCGAAGCGCTCGCCTCGTACGTTAATATGAGCCATTTGTTTCGCGTTAACTGAACGTAACTGCGTGCGTTACGTTCAGTGATTGGTTGGTTGGATTTTGCAGAAGTTAGGACTTATCTTATGGGAGATACGGTTTAGATTTTATGGCTTGTTGACATTTTCTGTTTTCAAAACTTGTGGTTTTGTTAAGCAGCTAATAATAAATACTATGTCGGGTTTTTTTTATAAGTAGTGTCATTGAAGCTCTTAAATATTTGATATATTAATACTTAATCTGTAACCAAAATAAATAATATAAATTATTTTTTATAAATTTCTATTACAAGGAATGTCATAAATCATCTATCTAAAAGTACAAGGTGTTTTTGAATGGGATTTTTCTATGACCAAATACTTTTAAAATTAATAAAAGCGATTTCTCCTACTCTAGCTGAGCGAAACAAGCTTAAATATATTTAGTCACAAATCTAAATTGTAAGAAACTTTAAAAATCAAAATTTCCCGAAACTACCAAAAATCCAAATCAATCACACTATACAACTAAACGGTACATAATTCAACGGCTCCATCAGCCGAATCTCGACGATGTTTACGAAAAGCACCGCCAACAAATTATACCGGATAGTGTCGCAATCCCGGACCCCGGGATCTCGTAATGGATCGATTAGTCCGCCCTTGTTGCGTTGATGAGTCCGGGAATTGGTAATAAGGTGATAAAGTTCTGTTGCTTTGTTCGATATTCTATTTGAGAAATTGTATGATTACTGACAGCCTTTATGCGTAATGGATGATGGTGAGAAATGAGAGGTCGCAGGTTCTATTATGTAAAGACATTGGCAGTTGGATATTTGTCGGGTATATCCTTATTATTAATGTCTTTGAGGGTGTCTGAATATAAAAACCAGTTGAGCTGTCAGACTAGTAGTGGGAGTGACAGTTGGATGTATAAGGGTGCCGAATCATATGAAGCAACTAGTTCAGTGCAGTTCGATACTAAGTAGTAACTATGGTGGTTTTCATATCAGGCAGTGCTTAGTAAAGCGGTTACTATGTTAATTCGGGTTTATGATTGAGATCATATTAAGGTGGTTACTGAATAAGTTGAGTATAGTTGATATTGGTTAAGTTTGCATGCATGCATGCTCACGCCTTTTTATCCCCGAAGGGGTAGGCAGAGGCGCAACTAGTGCACCCACTTTTCGCCAAGCTCATTCCGTCCCATGATGTGATAGGGGGCGAGCCTATCGCCATATCGGGCACAAATTCCAGACTCCAGGCTGATACTGAATAGAAAAATCCAATATCACTTTGCCCGACCCGGGGATTGAACCCGAGACCTCAGCCTTGCAGTCATACCGTAATACAACTACGCCACCGAGGCATTCGATTGGTTAAGTAATTGCCTCAATTACCAAGGTGTCGTAATAAGTAGGGTTAATAATGAATCCTGACGCGGTATTGTACTCTGTGAACACTTGATTACGCAATAATTGACCAATGATCAATAAATGGTGAGTTGAAGAGATAATTCATTTGTGACTTTTATTATGGAAGCCCACGTATAACTATCGGCCGCCGCTGTCTGCGACATATTCATTCAGATAGCGACCACTAAACAAAATGTGGAAGACCCGCCATAGTGGCCCACGTGAGTGTGTCAGCCTGTGTGTAACCAGTTTGTTTTGTGTAAACAGGCTGCCATGATTGTGTCAACTGATGAGGAGTATCATCAGTATCTTTTTTTTTTATAGCATTGAATGACGAGACGAGCATGCCGTTCGCCTGATGGTTAGCCATACGACCACCCATAAACAGTAGCAACACCATCCAGTACCTTGAGTTACAAAGTACTGTGTGGCATTCCACTGCGCTCGTCATCCTGAGACATAAGATGTTAAGTCTCATTATGTCCAGTAGTTATACTGGCTACAATGTCCTTCAAACCGAAACACAACAGTGCATGTACACTGTTGCTTGGCGGTAGAAATAGACATTGCGGTGGTACCTACCCAGACGACCTCTAACATAATGAGAGACCTACCACCAGTAAATCCCGTCAGTAGACACTCTATCTGGATCTTATTCCACTAATATACAATCAGGTGTGGTGGGGTCACTTTGCCGGACCCATATAAAAATGGCATAAATTCCCCCACCCTTCTCATACCTTTCCTTTGAGGTCAACTAAATCATGTATTCATAATTATACTGGAATTATGCGTGTTTATAGGCATTTTGCCAACCAAAAGATCCTCTTCTAAAACCTTAACAAAAAATATCTGTATAGGGTCAGAAATACGTTGTATATATTTATTATCAATTGTAAACTATCATGATAATTATCAGTGATGAAATTTAGGAATATCGAATAATGTGTTCAGTTATTCTGCGAAAGAGTCTTGTTGGAGTACTATCAACATATTGTTTGTGTTATCTGTTCAGCAAGAATGTTGACAAAGCCGTATTAACAAATATTTATATTTGTGTATTTCGTTGCTTTGTTTCTTTTTTGGTTAGTAAAAGACCTTTTTTGTCTGAAGAGAAGTACCTGGTTTCTTATGTTTACGCGAATGTTTGACCTACTGAGTTTCTTACAAAGATATTTTGGATTTGTTTCAAGACCCCTTCCTTTGGGATATGCAACATAAGGATGCAGCGAGAATAGAATATAACTATTCAAAAAACGCCTTTAAGAAAAGCACAAAGTAAAACTATTTCTCGAGAAAGATTTTTAACACGAACAATCTTTTCCGGAACTCGGTTTGTCAGCAACACTTGGACATATAGACCCTTTCCTACTGAGACACAGGCGTACAGCCGACTATCTCATCTCGTCATTAAAATAGGTCGAACAAAGTACTTCATGCCAATTTTTGTTAACCAGTCTCGAGTAATATCGGCCAGTCAGCATTTCGAGAGAGTGAATCGATTCGCACTCCCGCTGCCATTTGCTTTTATAATTTTGACACACTTCCAATCTATTCTCGATGTCTGCGCTGTGTCAGCGGAAAATCCTATGTACTATGCAAATCCGTTTGTTGGTAAATTGGTTTGCACTTTGTATCATTGGAATCAATTTCATGTTATAAAATGAAAAAATCTTCGTAATAGTATTGAACGATGAATCGACGACTGGAAAAGCGGCGGGTAGCGGATGGATACGGGTTGCTCAAGACCGGGGCGGTTGGCGCTCACTTGGGGAGGCCTACGTTCAGCAGTGGACGATGATAGACTGATTGATTAGATTAATTTGGATATTACACATTATTTACACACACTCACGCCCTTTATCTCCGAAAGGGTAGGCAGAGGCGTAACTAGTGTACACACTTTGCGTTAAGCATATTCCGTCCCATGATGTGATAGGAGGCGAGCCTATCGCCATATCAGGCACAAATTCTAGACTCCGGGCTGATAATGATTTGAAAAACCCAATATCACTTTGCCGGAGCCGGAGATCCAACCCGAGACCTCAGTCAGCATTGTAGTCTTATCGTAATACAACTACGACACCGAGGCAGTGGTAATTCCACATTGGGGTTTTTATCTGGAATAAGGTATTTTACGCGGCTGTGAGCAATACTCATTACAGAATAAATTAACAGATATCCACGTCATAAGAGCTAGAATAGAGCGTCAAATAAACCCTAAGATATTTAGTAATGGTTATAGATCTACCAGGGCGTACTTTTTGCGGTCGCTATATAAACTCACTTGTATTCAATTAATAACAAACTGTATTCAATTAGGCAATGTTTTTCATGATTTACTAGAACAGTAGACCTAAAATAACATGTACTTTCCTGAAAATATTTTTTTCAGGAAATCTAATATTTTTTTAACCTCTGAGTAATTGTTATGTATATTTTCATCGCTTTTTACCCTATATAAGTTTGTTGTCCGATATGGCTAATATAGAGAATTTGGTGGCTCTTTCACTAAATGACTTTAATAATTTGGGTTCTTACGGCCTTATTCATAAACAGTTTATAAACCTATTTTAGCTATTGAATGTTTTGTCTTCTTCGAACGAATTTTGAATTGAATTTGAAGGAAAAAGATAAAACATTCCTTAACTAAAATAGGTTTATAAACTGTTTATGAATAAGGTTCTTAGAATTTAGGAAATAGTAAAAAAGCCTTTGAAAATAGGGATAACAAGTACAATACAGTTTACTGGTGGTAGGTCTCTCATTATGTAAGAGGCCGTCTGGGTGGGTACCACCGCAATGTCTATTTCTACCGCCAAGCAACAGTGTGCATGCACTGTTGTGTTTCGGTTTGAAGGATATTGTAGCCAGTATAACTACTGGACATAATGAGACTTAACATCTTATGTCTCAGGATGACGAGCGCAGTGGAATGCCATACAGTACTTTGTAAGACAAGTTGCTGGATGGTGTTGCTACTGTTTATGGGTGGTCGTGTCGCTTACCATCAGGCGAACGGCATGCTCGTCTCGTCACTCTATGCTATAAAAAAAAAAAAAAAAAAAAAAAAAACAATAACTTTTTATTCCGTACAACGCACTATAATATTAAGATACTTTTATAACTGGATCTTTCAAAAGATAAACCTCATGAAACTTAATTAATAATTTCATACCATTAAAATCTAAATTCGGTATATATTTCGTTTCCTTTTCCCCTTAAAATATAATTTTTGAAAATATTTCCTTCTTCATATAAAAATTATATACTTATTACTTGTCATGTTATAAATAACTTAGTATATACCTCAGTTCCAAGCAACAATCATGACACAATCTTGTTCTGACACTAAACTTATCTGGTGCTTACAGTTGGCGAACTATTGCATCACGCAACTAATATTGAACAACTTTATTAATCTAGCATCTACTTTGTTGTATATAACTTTAAGGTGGAAATAAGACTTGCGTCATTTCAAAGGGTACTTATATATAAATTTTCTCTAAGTTCCGCATGCATTGAAGTCTATTTTGGGATAAAAATAACAGAATTTTAATAGGAAAAGTATTTTCGGAATCAAATCAGGTATTTCAAAATTAATCGATACAATTAAAACAAACTTTACCTATTTAAAATGCTAGACATAACAAGATGCTTTTATAACCAAACGAATGCGCATTTTATCTGCTGATAGCCTAAAATCAAACAAATGTTAACACCACAATTTCGTATTTGCATAATATGGTCTGAGTGTCGATGGTCACTGTTTTTTCTAAAAACAAACGCACACACCACGCCTTTGTCCCAAAAGAGGTAGGCAGAGGTGCAACCAGGACACCCACTTTTCGACATGTGTGTTCCGTCCCATGATGTGATAGGGGGCGACCCTATCGCCATATCAGACACAAATCACAGACTATGGGCTGATACTGAGTAAAAAAATCCAATATCACTTTGCTCGCTGGTTTCGTCGCAATAAAACTACGCCACCAACAACGACGGCAGTCCGAACAAAAATAATGATAAATGAGTACAATTACAATACAATGTATTTTAATTCCAAGTCCCATTCAGCAGAGCTTTTACAACGACTCTACATTGTGCAAGCTCTCCACCTGTTATTTCTGTAAGTTGTAGAAACTTTTTGAAGACTCGAGGCATTAAAATGCACGGCCCGTTGAACACTTAGCGAGATGCAATTAAATGCGCCCGCGGCACCGGCCGCCATAATTGATTTCGCGCGTTGTGGCATACCAGATTTTTGGCCGACTGCGGTGAAACCAATGTAGTTTTTGTAATCATTATATAATCGAGATTAAGTGGATTGGGTTTATCTTTTTCTGTTGTCTATATTTCATGTAAAAATCTGTCTAATGTACATTTAATGTATAATAATAATAAATGTTATTGCTACAAAATAAAAAATACATAGAATTTAATTGACATATCTTAGTAAGAGTATACGGAATTTGACTAAACTAGGCCATGCCTGTATCTTGAGGCACCGATAGTGTGTGTCAAGAGGTAAGTCGCAGAAGATGTTATATTCACAACGAATAATATATTTCTTATAATATTAGTTTTTATGACTGCCTCGGTGGCGTGGTTATATTACAGTACGACTGCAATGCTGATGTCTCGGGGTCGATTCGCGGGTCGAGCAAACTGATATTGGGTTTTTCTATTTAGTATCAGCACGGAGTCTGGAATTTGTGCCCGATATGGTGATAGGCTCACCCCCTACCACATCATGGGACGGAATACGCACGGCGAAAAGTGGGTGCACTAGTTGCACCTCTGCCTACCGGGAAAAAGGCGTGAGTGTGTGTGTGTGTGTCCGTGTGTGTGTGCTCTTATAATAATTTAAAATGTACTAAAACAAACTAAAATCTACTAATATTTGATAAAGCACATTATTCCACTCACTGTTTGCAATTAGAAAGTATACAAAAGAGATTTGTATGGCATCTCGCTCGCTTGACAAATCTTAATAAAAAAACATTTTCTTATTATGATAGATTGAAACATTTTAAATTAGTTTCACTTACCAAGAGGTGAGATCTTTTGGATCTACAATTCCTCTATAAATTATTAAGAAATCAAATTGATTGTACATCGGTTTTGGAGAAAATTAGTTTAAGGGCGCCTTTTACGTATCCTAGATCTAAAATAAAACCGCTAGTCCCACCTTTTCGTAGCACTGTCACAGGTAGATATTCTCCAATAAGTCGATTGAGCAGACTATATAATCATTTCTATGACATCATAGACATCAACTACCAAAGTCTCGACAATTTTAGAAAATGCATAATAGAGGATGTTGATGGTGCTGGCATTGTTGCTGGTGGTAGATTTATTTAAATCATTCGTTTAACTCTAGACTGTACGCTTCCTTGTTGTTTCTACTTTTTAATTTAGTTTACTGTTTTAATTTCGTTATAATTTATGTTTTTGCAGAACCTTCGTAATCGTCAATTAGTTTTAAGTTACAACCTTATTATTAATGCAAGCTGTGTTTACCTGTAAGTTGGTTTGTCACTTTTAGATTAACTATGTATTAAGAAATCCAATATGATGTAATACTGTGGAAACCGTTGGTAGACCTAATATAATAAATAAATAAATAAAATAAAGTAAAAAGCTTTTGATGTTTGAGGATAGCTAAAAGATATAGCTAGCTAACTAGGCTGATTTCTATACGATAGTATCACGACTTTGTTCTTATCTTGTTAATTTGGGTATCTTATCCATCATTAGCCAAGTTGATCTCAATTATCTACTTTAACTCCACGATCTAGTTAGCACGCTAAACATGAAGCTGTACTTTTCATTATCTTCAGCTTAATACTACACGCCATTTTCTACTTTCCTGGCTGATATTTAGAGACATTTACCTGCAATTCGTTCAAAAACTATACTAAAAATAGACATATTTCTTAACATTATATAAACATTTATCCGAAGGTATTTTTAGAACTAAAGTCTCTATCAAAAAGAGAAAACCCAAACTCTACAATAATAGAGCCAAAAAGTAAACTTTGAAGAATCGATCGCAACACATTTGTATGCATAGCACAAGTGCTGAACGGCGGCCGCTCTACGTTTAACCTCTCTAATTGATATCGGCCAAATTGGTAACAACCGGCTAGAATTTTAATTGGAAAAGATATTTTCAATTATAAAGTCATGGTTATGTACCGGGAGTTATGTGTAAGAAATAAGTTAATACATCTACTTATTAAATATACAATGGTTTTCATCGCGGAACGATAATTATATTGATAAATAATATTTTGACACAAAATATTCCTGTAGGTAGGTAACATTGCTGTATCTATTTCTGCCATAAAGCAACATTGTGCAAGCATTGCAGTGTTCTTATTTGCAAGGAATTATAGAGAAAAACGTGTAATGGATTATTTTTTTCACATAAAAAATATTAGACGCTAGGACCTATTTTACAGATTTTAATATTTTTTATTAAACAGCTACCATTTATTTGGGAGCATAGATTAAGTAGATAAGTATAACTTTTGCAATTTGTCGTTTTATTCATTTATGTGACAGTAGCATTTAATCAAAATATTTTACGAAATAGGCCCTAATTATCTTATCAAGATATTAAAATACATTATGAATGATACTAACGAAGACAAAAAGTAATATAAATAAGATATAACTCATGCAAATACTGTTTATAATTTCATTAAAACTAATAAGTCTGTATAATAATTTCAAATTACTTATTGGAAAACTTTGATTGTTGGATTTGTAAACAATAATAACGACTTAGGTGTTAATCAAGAAACTAAACACCAAACTGTTGACTGCCGCAAGAAGCGATCAGCTTTCAAAAGTGACCGGCGACTGCTCAAATCCGATCGTAGTTAATTTGCGGCTCAATTTTGGACCTTAATCCGTGATAGTAATAGGAACTTTAAGTTTATTTAACGCATTTGTATGTTATATTTTCTTCAGTAAATGTTGTGTTTTTGTCCCTGGGCACATTGTGTATTGCCCGACCTGTAAATCGAAATTAAGACCTCCTTTGTTTACATTTTATATACACTTCCGGCACAAAATATATTTCTTAATAACAAAATTTGATTCATGTCCGATATATACCTCTAACCTCTATTCTCGTAACCGACGAGCATGCATGAAGAGACTGATGACTGTAGAAGAAGCGAAAGAGGTATGCTTGGATCGTAGCACTTGGCGTTCCATAGTCTCTGCCTACCCCAATGGGAGAAAGGCGTGAGTTTATGTATGTATGTATGTATATACCTCAAAAAGATTCAGTATACTCTCTTCTATCAAATCATGTGACGGACATTTTTATTGTAACTGAATAAAAAGACGAGCATGTTGCGTCCTTGATAGTAAGCATACAACCGCCCATAAACAATAGCAACACCATATAGAACTCTCAAACTACAAAGTATTGCGTAGCACTGGAATGGTCATTTTAAGATATAAGATGTTACGTCTCATAATTCCTCGTAATAACGCTAGCTATAATATCCTTCAAATTGGAACAACAGTGCATGCATACTGCTGCTTGGTGGTACAAATAGACATTGCGGTGGTGCTTACCCAGACCCTCGCATTCAAACGCCTTCCCACTAGTAAAGCTCAGCAAATTACAATTCAAACTCACAAACTATACTTATATTAGTAGAAAAAGAATACCGATTGCCAACTCTACTTTCTTTTTAATTACCTTCGCCGTAATATCCTATCATTCACAGTTCAAGTGGGTACCGAGGTACCTAAACTAACATTAGTCACAATTAAATCCGAATCGAGACTCAGCGTCTACTAATTACATGTTGAATGAAAAATGCTTCATAACAAATGACTTTCCTTTGATAAATGTATTTTAACACAGGTGTAATTAGAGTTTGCAGTTCGAATCCAGTAATTCTTCCCCTCCTGGTCCGGGAATACAAGTTTAAAAATATTTTTATGCAATTATAGGTTCGATTTTTATTATAAAATAGTTTTAATTGTAAATTTCAGGCATCTAAAGTCGACTAATTTATATATTACAAAGTACTCTTAAAAATATTATAAATATACCCAGTGGTACATCAATATCACAGGATGACTTAAATTTCATGTATTTTGTTCCCTTCGAAGGCTTCAATAATGAATAGTTTAATTAGTATCATCAAATATAAACGATTATTAACGTGGTCCTGAAATTTAATAATACGAATTGATATTCATTCTTATTCTCGTAAAAACTAAGTCTTTTGATGCGTCATAAAGCACTGTCAGAAGTGACTGGTTTAAAAACCCAAGTGACGAACTCTATTGGCTCCTCTAGAATGTCGTAAGAAAATAAATTAGTGTAAGTGTTTTGTAGTAAAACTATATAAAAAATACAGCAGTTCTAAAACAAATAAATTCATTATATTCCTATTTATATTCCTTTACATAGCTCTAATAAACTTGTAATATATATTATGTCATTAACAGTATAATTACTTAATGTAACAATTAATCGAAATATGTTATTAATGATCTTAAAAATAACCCAAAAAGAATTGAATCTGATAACCCTAATAGCGAGCAGCGGAATTAAAACACAAGGGGCTATGATAGATTAGTCAGTTCAGCCATTGTCCGTAAAAAAAGGCTTCAAATTAGAAGTGGTTTCTGGTTTATTATTTCATAGATGTTACCCACATGGTAGACGTATTAAAAAATAATTATAGTGTCTTCAATTTCATGTAAATCAAAAATGATTGATGGTAGTAACGTTGCGAAATTACCCTAAAATCTCAGTTGGTATATTTATAGATCGCTACTAAATCTGGCACAACTGAAAAGTTAATACCGAATAGACTAGTTATCATAAAATATCATCTTTCTATAAGTGAAATATATTTTTATCATTCGCTACATTATATTAATCCTTACTTATTGTAATACAAAGTCCCGAAATCTGTATGAACGCGATAAACTAAAAAATACCGACCTTATTACTATTAAATATGGTTTGGAGATGTTTTTAGTTCCTTGGAAGGACATAGGCTACTTTTCACCCCGGTAAAATACAAAGCGTGTCTTTTATCCCGTAAAACATTTTTCATTCAGGCAAAGCCTCCAGCAAAAGCTAGTAATTATTATAAACGATATTGTCGGTACCTTGTTGTAGAACGGTATAATCTATTTAGCGTACAGGTGTTAATTCTGGTGGCGACATCGAACACTTACCAATAATTAGTTAACCGGTGGTATAGTCTAGTAATATTGAATGACCAATATTATATAATCCACAACAGAATACATCGTAGTACGCTACGTCAACCAGCTACGTCGTAGCAACGTAGCTAGTGTTACGATGTAGCAAATTCGACTAAGTAAATATTTTCCTACCACGCTGATAGTTGCAACAGATACTTCGTAGTAGCTACAACTCTTAGATTTTTAACTTTGACGCCTATAACATTATAAGTAAATTGCAAAAGTGCCAGAACATATTAAGACAGATCTGACACATTAATTAATACTAAGCAGCCTGGGTTTCGCTAAGTAATGGCTTGTTAGCATGTTTATCGCGCTAGCCGAGTAAGTTGTCACTTTACCGCAGCTTATAATATAAGGGCTGCTATTTTTGATATACGTTTATTTAAATATGTATCTTTGTAATTTATGAACAGTACACGTGTTTTAAGTTAGCTGGTTCGCTTTTAAATGTGTTTATGAATGGGTTTTGTGTTTCTTTCATAGTTTTTGTTTTACAAAATTAAGTACGTTGTAGAGTCGCCCTGACGTTACTAACTCTAAAAATCAACCGAATATATAATAGTGCCTACGAATATTAATGAATCCTGCTATCATTGTATTAGAATTTAGTTAATAAATTGCAATTAAATATTTTCGAAAAGTTCTACATCAGTAAACCTCGTTAATTATTTAACAATGTCCTCTACATTAACTTCCGAACAATGATAAAGAGATTACATGAAAAAGCAAGTCTCCTGGAACCATGTTTCAAAGTAATAACAAGCAAAGTAAAATAAAGTGAACAAAAACACAACCGGCACAAAACTTTCATAATCGAGCGCTTTTTTAACCAAAGAGTTTTTTTGCTCTAATGAACTTTTCACATCGATTATTATTCAGGAGTTTTTCCGCGTTCTCCACGGTTTCCCGTGAACGTGATACGTTCACCCGTGTCGGCCACATCGCATGTTTTCGTTTGTAATTGCTATCATTTCGTGCTTCGGTGTCGGTTTACTTTCGTTTTGTTTAAGCTTCTGTGGAATTGCTGAAACATGAGTTTTTCTATTCATTTAGTTCATTTTTTATGAGGTGTGCGGCTAGCTTGAGACGTTTACTGTATAACTAGGGCGTAGAAGCGTAGGCACTTAGAATTTTTCCTTATTTCGAGCAGTTAAATTTGTATTAACAATACAAAAAATATACTATTAAAACATTAGATTATTTTAGCTATGCAATACATATAATAATAATTCCACCATTTCTTTAGTAACGTGCTTAATTTAACTTGCTAGGTAACGGATCAACGGTGTTCTTGTTCTTGAGGGTCACTTCTATAAATAAATATACTTATGGTATAATACTATAAAGATCGTTGTATGATCGTCAATAGTTCTCAATAAAATATCCCCATCTTTACCATATGAATGAAATGTAATTCGAAACGCGACGCTACATTCAATTTTCCATAGCTTAGATGTACAGAAACTTGCCATCATCTTAACTTAGACGGACTACCGCAAATAACTTTTGCTACAACTCTGGCTGAAACTTTAAGAATTATGTTATTACTTTTATATAGTAATCAAAAAGTTCAAGTTCGATAAATAGTTTGTATCTGTTGAAACAGTAACAAAATAAGTATGTGTATTAACGCCATCTATCTGTATTCATTGTAATTGGTGTGTGTGTCTGTGGTTAAAAATAATAAAAATTTACTCTCTGGTTCAGTTCGTTGTCGCAACTCAGCGTTTCAATTTAACAGGTTATGGGCCTTTTAAAGTAATTAGTAAATCAGTGCAAAAAAGTGGTTATCGAAGCGAAAAATGGCTCTGAACTATATTTCAAGTATACCTAAGCTCAAAGGGCGTGAAAACTTCGAAGAATGGGCATTTGCTGTGGAGAATTTTTTAATACTGGAAGGAATGGAGGCCTGTCTCACCAAAGATGGCGACCCCAATGACTCTAAAGCGCGGGCGAAAATTATTCTCACGATCGATCCGGGACTTTATGTGCATATTAAGAAGGAAAATAGTGCCAAAAGTTTATGGACCAAGCTCAGAAAAATGTTTGATGACACCGGCTTTACTAGAAGAATTGGGCTGTTGCGAAACTTAATCTCAATACGACGGGAAAATTGTGAATCCATGGCTCAATATGTTACCACAATTGTCGAAATAAGCCAGCGGTTAAATAATACCGGCTTTACAATCAGTGATGAGTGGGTGGGTTCGTTGTTATTGGCAGGTTTGCCAGAGAAATTCCAACCAATGATTATGGCCATCGAGCATTCTGGGATTGACATAACAACAGACGCCATTAAATCGAAGTTGATCGATATGGATAACCAAAGTGAAATTAGCGACGGTCAGCAGAGTGCATTTATTTCTAAAAGTTGGCAGCACAGAAAGCACAACATGAATGCAGCTAATGTCAGTACGTCTAATGAAATGTCAAAGGCCAATGAAACGTCAAAGTCAAATGTGAAAACTGTCAGATGTTACAAATGTAAACAAACGGGACACTACAAAAATCAGTGTGATTTTAAACAGAAAAAGAAACAATCAAACGCTTTTAGTGCAATATTTCTAAGTGCAAAATTCAACACTACAGATTGGTACATAGACTCGGGAGCTAGCATGCATTTAACGACAAAAAAACATTGGTTAACAAATGTGTCTAATAGAACCTGTATCACAGAGGTCGTCATAGCTGACAAATCAAAAGTTTCCGTGGAGTGTTGTGGAGATGTTCAGATTACAACAATAGCAAATGGTAAGGAATTTGAGATACCAGTCACACGAGTAATGTATGTGCCTAGTCTGGCAACAAACCTTTTATCAGTTAGCCAACTCATAAAAACAGGCAATAAAGTAAACTTTGACGATAATAGCTGTATGATTTACAATCGTAGAAATGAATTAGTTGCGACGGCAGATTTGGTTGACGGTGTTTACAAACTGAAGATCAAGGAAGTTGATTGTCTGTTTACACCAGCATCAGGACGTGTGTGGCATAGAAGATTTGCACACCTGAACACTAGTGATCTTAATAAAATGAAAGAAGGAATTGTTACTGGCATGTCATACACAGAAAAGTCTGAAGTGAACCAAAAGAACTGTATTGTGTGCTGTGAAGGAAAGCAGTCACGGTTACCATTCTTCCACACTGGTAATAGAAGTGACGATTTGCTTCATACAGTGCATGGAGATATTTGTGGACCAATGGAAACAAAGTCCATTGGAGGATCTAAATATTTTTTGTTGTTTGTAGATGATTTTAGTAGAATGGCCTTCGTGTATTTCCTGAAAACAAAAGACGAAGTTTTCGATCTATTTAAAACATTTAAGGCAATGGTAGAGAACCAAACTGGAAAACAGTTGAAAACCTTAAGGACGGACAACGGTTTAGAATTTTGTAATAAACAATTTGATAAATACTTAGATCAGTGTGGTATAATACACCAAAAGACTAATGCATATACACCTCAACAGAATGGCATGTGTGAAAGGCTTAACCGTACTGTGGTAGAAAAAGCCAAATGTCTGTTATTTGATGCTAAATTGAATAAAAAATTTTGGGCAGAAGCAGTGAACACTGCAATCTATTTGAGAAATAGGTCCTTAGCGTCAGGACTAAATAACAGAACGCCAATTGAAGTGTGGACAGGTATGAAACCTGATGTTAGCCATTTGCGCATATTTGGAAGCAAAGTTATGGTTCATATACCAAAAGTAAAAAGGCTCAAATGGGACAAGAAGTCAAAGGAATGTATTCTAGTCGGCTATCCAGATAACATCAAGGGCTACAGAGTATACAATCCCAACAACAATTCTGTAACAACAAGTCGGGATATTGTTGTGATTGAGGAGGGGAATGAAGTCTTCCCAGTGAGTATATCTGGAGAAATCAGTGACTTTGAAGTGAAAAAGGAAAAGTCAACAGAAAGCCAGGTAACAGAGGAAGATACAGAATATTGCAAGGTACCAGTAAATGAGGAGTCTTCAAGTGTAAAGGGAGAGAGTACAGAATTTTGCAATTCCCCAGAAGTGAAGGACTATCATCCTGAGGATGAGGTTTTTGAAACGCCTAAATCAACATTAGTGGATCCAGAAGTACCAGTGCGTTCACGACGTATTCGTAAGGAACCAGATAGGTACGGCTTTGCTAGTATCGTATGTAGTGCAGAGAACTGTGGTGAAATTACTCTTGAGGAAGCACTTAATGGACCTGAGAGTGATCAGTGGAAAGAAGCTATGGATGATGAGCTGAAATCCTTTGATGAAAGTGAAGCTTGGGAGATTGTTAACTTGCCTGTTAGTCATACCGTAGTTCCTTGTAAATGGGTATTTAAACGTAAAATAGACAATGATGACAGCGTGAGGTACAGAGCAAGGTTAGTAGCCAAGGGGTTTGCTCAAAAACCAGGAATTGATTACGACGAAACTTTCTCTCCTGTTTTGAGACACTCATCCTTGAGACTATTATTTGCTCTATCAGTTCAGATGAACTTTGATATAACTCATCTTGATGTAAAAACTGCCTTTCTTAATGGTTTATTAAATGAGACTGTGTACATGAAAATACCAGTAGGTTTTAAATGTGACAATATAGATAACAAAGTTCTTAAATTAAGAAAAGCAATTTATGGTCTGAAGCAGGCTTCGAGAGCCTGGAACCAAAGAGTTAATGATTTTTTACAATCAATTGGTTTTAAAAGGTCTCAGTTGGAACCATGTTTATATACTAAGAATGATAGTCATTTCAAAATTGTAATAGCATTATATGTAGATGATTTTTTAATTTTTTCTAATAATCGTTGTGAAACTAGTAAAATAAAAGAAAAACTGTCATCAATGTTTAAAATTAAAGATTTGGGTTATGTAAAGCAATGTCTAGGTATGCGTGTGAATATAGATAAAAAAAAATGGCATAATAACCTTAGATCAGGAACAGTATATTGATGAATTGTTACATAAATTCAATGTTAAAAACAGCAAAGCTGTTAATACTCCTATTGAATCAAAACTAAATGTAAGTAGAAGTGAAAATTGCAACAGTATATTACCCTATCAACAGCTTATTGGTTGTCTTATGTACTTGGCTGTACTTACTAGGCCAGATATAACTTTTTCAGTCAACTACTTAAGCCAATTCAATAACAGTTATGACGAAGAACATTGGGCATATGCCAAAAGGGTTTTAAAGTATTTAAAGACTACTAAACACTTTTGTTTGAAATATACAGCGGGGGGTAATTCTAGGTTGCAGGCCTTTGTAGATGCTGACTGGGCCAGCAATTCACTAGATAGACGTTCCTATACAGGGTTTTTCTTTGGTCTTTCTAATGGTGCTGTTTCATGGGAAACCAGGAAGCAGGTCACTGTAGCCTTGTCAAGTGCTGAGGCCGAATATATGGCCATATCTGATTGTTGTAGAGAAGCTATATATTTGAGGACTTTGCAATGTGAAATCACCAATAATTTATATGTAGTGACCATTTTTAATGACAATCAGTCCGCACAGAAATTAGCAAAGAATCACATGTTACATAAAAGATCTAAACACATTGATATACGCTATCATTTTTTGAGAGACTGTATTGATTCGAATATTATTAAATTAGAATACTTGTCAACTGCAGATATGCCAGCAGATTTACTTACGAAGGGGTTAAATTCGATTAAGCATTATAAATTTTTGGAGTGTTTTGGTCTGTGCAATTAATTAAAACAAATTTTCTATTTTTGTTATTTTGTTAAGAGGAAGTGTTGAAACAGTAACAAAATAAGTATGTGTATTAACGCCATCTATCTGTATTCATTGTAATTGGTGTGTGTGTCTGTGGTTAAAAATAATAAAAATTTACTCTCTGGTTCAGTTCGTTGTCGCAACTCAGCGTTTCAATTTAACAGTATCCTTATATATAACTGTTGTTATAAGGTCATGTATCCTCGAATGAAAAGAAAGCACAAGGGCATACATACACTGTACCTAAAAGTTTGATTTCATTCCATGTTGGTTCTTCAGCTATATAGCTGAGTTCCATATGGAACCGAATATTAGTTTAGTTTTATTTAATGTTGGTTCTTAAGCAATATGGACCTGGATATGAGTTTGATTTCATTCCATGTTGGTTCTTAAGCTATATGGACCTGGATATGAGTTTGATTTCATTCCATGTTGGTTCTTTAGCTATATGGACCTAGATATTAGTTTGATTTCATTCCATGTTGGTTCTTAAGCTATATGGACCTGGATATTAGTTTGATTTCATTTCATGTTGGTCCTTAAGCTATATGGACCTAGATATTAGTTTGATTTCATTCCATGTTGTTTCTTCAGCTATATGGGCCTGGATATTAGTTTGATTTCATTCCATGTTGGTTCTTAAGCTATATAGACCTGGATATGAGTTTGATTTCATTCCATGTTGGTTTTTTAGCTATATGGACCTGAATATTAGTTTGATTTGATTCCATGTTGTTTCTTAAGCTATATGGACTTGGATATGAGTTTGATTTCATTTCATGTTGGTTTTTTAGCTATATGGACATGGATATTAGTTTGATTTCATTCCATGTTGGTTTTTTAGCTATATGGACCTGAATATTGGTTTGATTCCATTCCATTGTGGTAAGGGGCGAATTTAAAGCTATATGGACATACCGAATAACAGGCCGGTGTAATTATATCATCTGATAGAATAATTATATCTCGTATGTCGACACTCTTCCTCAATACCGCTCTATTTACCATCATCTCTACTCCATATAAAAACATAATGCAAGAAATATAAACAAACTTCCCTTTCTAGCAAGACAAAAACAACAACCTAAAAACTCTTCCACGACCTAATTACAGTCCACGTGCTAATTCCAAATGTGTTCACTAGTCGCCTGCCTTACGTCCATAATCAGACCCTAAGGTCATGAGATACAACTTCGCCTAATTTACCCTAACCGGCACCAGGCACTACCTCAGATACGATGGTACACAATTAATAATAAGTTTCAAAGGGCGAAAAAACTTTCGTGTGCCGCGGATATAAGTTTTGCTTTGAAAACGGTTATTTATTAACTATTTCACATATTTAAACGCCACTGTTTAGCGTTTATTGCGGGAGTAATTTCAACGTTTTTAACTCATAAATACTGGTTAAAATGTAGATAAAGTTGTGGGACGGATTTGGAGTTTTGATTGTCTTGCTGATACTACTGAGATACAATATAACATTATATTGTACCAAACAAAATGTACTCGTATATAGGATTATCCTATAAATATTGCACTACTCTTTGTGTGTGAGAATAAAAAATGCGAATACGTTGTTTTATACTATAATTAAAACTAAAAATAATCTTAACTAATTTAGATTATCAAAGACTACCCTTCGTTAATACTACGTTGAAATCATAAAAATTTGCTAACGTATTCTTTGCTATATTTGTTCAAAAATAATTAAGAACATGTTTTATAACAAACCTCAATAAAGTATTGCAATATACAAGTAGAGATATGTAAAAATGCAATTCCCTAAAAATCGTCCACAATATAACAATCTAAGAATCTAGGGGGTCCTGTCCCCCGTAGCTCGCCTGACTCCATCCGCGGCGGCATTATTCGGTAGCCGATGATTTATCGAGTAGTTACCGTGCGATTGTGCCAATATGCAGATTGGTATTGCATGTTACGCGGACTTTTTGATGGCCTCATTAGTCTTCGCCGTTATGAGTTTTTACGAAAAAAAATTGCACGACCCACCCGGAATAATTGCTGTTTTTGACAAAGCAAATACCATAAATCCGGTGTTTATTACTTGACAACACGGAAAATAAAAGTTTTTATTTTTCTTAAATGCGGGTTAAGTGTTTTCGGAATTGATGTCGGCGATTTTTATAGGAAGACGAGATTTTTTGAAACTCGGTGGAGCCTCTGAGTTTGCTTACTTTTTTACAATATTTCTTGTTTATAAAAAAACTTCCGTTTCTGTATATTAATAAGATTCATTGATTAAATGAATAGGTACTGACGAATTGGGATGGAGAGTATCTAACCTTTTCTTTATTAGAAACCTTAGACATAACAATATATCTGGAGGGGGTGCGGATTCCTATCGGCTCCACGATGAAGTATTTGAGTTTGGTGTTGCACAGCCGGTGGGACTTCCGTGCCCACTTTCAGATGATGTCGCCGAAATTGCTGCGGGCAGCAGGTGCACTCGGACGCCTGCTGCCAAACTTGGAAGGTCCCGGTAACCCTTGCCGAAGTTTATACGCTGGAGTTGTGCGGTCAGTGGCCTTATACGGTTGTCCCGTTTGGGCCGAGTCCCTGAATTCTCGATGCGTCGCACTGCTACGCAAGCCGCAGCGTATGGTGGCGCAGCGACTCATCAGGGGCTACCGCACAGTTTCCCACGAGGCGGCCTGCGTCTTGGCCGGTACTCTGCCATGGGAATTGGATGCCAAATACCTCTCGTCAGTATTCTTCTGGCGTGAGGAGGCATCACGTCTCGGGCGGAGACTGGCCCCGAGGGAGGTCAAGGTCCAATTGGCCTCCATCCGCAACGCCGCCGTGGAGGAGTGGCATACCAGGCTGGAGAGCCCGAATGCGGGCTTGAGGACCGTCGCGGCAGTGCGACCTGTCTTCTTAAGCTGGCTTGACAGGCGCCACGGTGCGCCGACATTCCGTCTGACACAGGTACTGACGGGCCACGGGTGTTTCGGCTCGTTTCTGTGTCGGATCGGAAAAGAAGAGTCCGCCGTGTGCCACCACTGTGGCAACGGCCGCGAGGACACGGTCCAACACACTCTCGAGGAGTGCCCAGCTTGGGATCTACAACGCAGCGCTCTTAGAGCAGTCGTCGGAGGAGATCTCTCGCTGCCGGCCGTGGTGTCTGCCATGGTTGGCGGCTGGAGGTCTTGGCGAGCGATGGTCTCCTTCTGCGAGTGCGTCATCTCGCGGAAGGAGAGCGCCGGGCGGGATCGTGAGCAGAACGATCCCGCCCGTAGCCAGAGGAGACGTAGGAGGCGCCGGGTGGACGACTGACCGGCGCCTCGTGCCCTGTGGTCCGGGGGCATTTAGAGAGTTCCGCCACGGCATCCCCTGCCTGTCGTAAGAGGCGACTAAATGGGGCTTCAAGAGAGTCGCGGGGCGAGCAGCGGGGGGCTGCTCAGTCCAATTTAAGCGACTCCGAGGTGGACGACAATGCGGGTGGTCGGTCTCCCGTTGTCGTAGACGCCAAAGGCGTCCTTTAGAGTTCGGGGGCATCTTAGCCCCCTTGTATAGAGAAGAGCCGCAACGGCACCGCGCAGGGACGGTCCCGTGCAGCTATCTTAGTGCAACAAGATACCCCGGGGCCGTCTCGTATGCGCCGAAGAAGGCCACCGCGGGTTTTGGTTGGTATGCCGGTGTAGGGTGTACATAGTGTTAGGGACTCGGTCCAATGCTCGCTCGGATGATGCTATACTCCCGAGTGTCGACATTGGGCCGTAAGACTGTGCGAAACCAACATAACCGTTCCACTCACCCCCAGTGGTGGTAGCGATAACGCGTTTTTACCCCGCGAAAAAAAAAAAAAAAAAAAAAAAAAAAGACATAACAATATATCAACATTGAATCCCGCACACATCCACACGTAAATAAATCCCCAATCCATCCAACTTAACCCTTTATCAACAACCGAGCAAAGAGAAATGTGTGCAGAAGTTTAACCCGTCGCTTGCTTAACGAAAAATTATATCGGGAATCAGAGTAGAGTCGGTACACTTGACAAATCGCCTGCGGTTTTGAGCCCCTTAATAGTGTGCTATTTGTCTGCCCCAGTGGGATTAAAAAGCTCTAGGATTGGGCCGGTCGTGCGCACAACGAGGGCGGATCAAGTGATTTCTTTATTTTGTTTTCTTTTTCTTGACCGCGTAAAAATATCGGTCATAGTTGGAAATATTGGGTTAAGTTTTTTTTTTTATGGCATAGAATGACGAGACGAGCATGCCGTTCGCCTGATGGGAAGCGATACGACCGCCCATAAACAGTAGTAGCACCATACAGCATCTTGAGTTACAAAGTACTGTGTGGCATTCCACTGCGCTCGTCATCCTAAGACATAAGATGTTAAGTCTCATTATGTCCAGTAGTTACACTGGCTACAATGTCCTTCAAACCGAAACACAACAGTGCATGCACACTGCTGTTTGGCGGTAGAAATAGACATTGCGGTGGTACCCATCCAGACGGTCTCTTACATATGAGAGACCTACCACCAGATCTTAATTGATTTCGGCATTATGAACGTAAAAATATTTATTGAATGGGTATTGTAATTTTCAGTCGGTTACAAATGTCTGTCAGGTTGTGGAAGTACATTCTCGCGGATGAAGAATCGCTAGTTTGATGTTCTACAGAAAGATAAAAGAACTGATAGTGATAGTGACAAGGATTGTGTAGATCGACGGTTGAAATAGGCTCATCGAACTAAGAGAGCTGACGGTGGAACCAGTCGCGACAATACTAGGCATAGAAAATTGCAATTTGCAATACTAGAGTAACCTCAAGAGGCATTGACATCTACTTTAATTATTATAGAGTACAATACTCCATTCAATTTTATATCGTGATTGAGAATCTGTTCAGGTAATGTTTTAAGTTTTTTGACACAATTTAGGTCCTAAGTCTTTCCTATCGATAGACGATCCACAGAAACCAATCTATGTGAAATGGTTGATATAATTACTAAGTCTTTGGACGAGGGTGATCAAGTAGATGCTATCTACACTGATTTTGCAAAAGCTTTTGATAAAATATCTCATGCATTATTAATTACAAAGCTTGCGAATATTGGTATACATGGGGATCTTTTGAGGTGGATCACTTCTTATCTGAGAGATAGAACTCAAGCCGTTGCAATAAAGGGTTATACATCAACTTTTGTTCCTATTCCATCAGGTGTTCCCCAGGGGTCTCATCTTGGCCCTCTTTTCTTTGATATATTCATCGATGATTTAGTAAAGGTTTTAAAGTATTCGAGGTGTATTTTATATGCAGACGATGCAAAAATTATAGCAAAGATTAAAAGCCCAAATGATTGTAGTCTGCTTCAAAATGATTTAAACTTTCTTGCCAATTATTGTGATTTAAATAAACTTACTCTGAACATAGACAAATGTTGTATTCTTTCCTTTACAAGAAAATCAAAACCATTATTATTTGACTACAAGTTATATAATACTAATCTAAAGAGGGTCAAGGTGATTAGAGACTTGGGTGTGATGCTTGACAGTGAACTATCATTTAGGACACATTTCGATTTTATTGTCAAAAAAGCGTATAAAATGCTTGGCTTTGTTATTAGACAGGGTAGGGAGTTTAAATTGAAACGTACTTTCATGATGTTGTATAATGCTTATGTCAGATCGCACCTTGAATATGCGTCTACGGTTTGGAACCCTCATTATAACGTCCATGTTAAGTGCATAGAACGTATCCAAAATAAATTTATTAAACATCTAGATTACGTACAACATTCAGATAACTGCGTTGATTTTTGCACCGACTTAGTAACCTTGGAAAAGCGTCGAGAGCTTAGAGATATGATGTTTTTATATAAAATTTTGCACAATAAAATTGACTCACCCTATCTCTTAAACAATATAGGATTGCGGTGTAGAAAACCAACTTCTAGATGTAGAGATGTGTTGGTCGTTCCCTATACAAGAACGGTGCATGGCAAAAATAGATTTATTGTACGGGCCTGCAATTGCTACAATAAGAATTTCAACCTTATAGATATTTTTCATGAGAATATAAATAACTTTAGATCTTTAATTTTTGCAACACTAAAAGTTGTCACTGTGAACTATGAATAGGTAGATGCCTCCTATAGGTATTATCAATCAATTATGTATTTGTTATATTTAGTTTCAACTAGTTGCTGTGTAATATTTAACTCCTCATTATTCATTTGTGTTGATAGTCTTGTGACAAAATAAGGCTACTTTTCTGCCGACGAGACATATAACAGTTCTTTTTAGATGTTGGAAACTTTTTTGGTATTATGCGTTAAGTTGCTTTGTATTGATTTGTTTGTGTATATTCTACTGTTTGTTTCCTGTACTACAATAAAATAAATAAATAAATAACACTACATTGAAAATGTAATAAACTGCGTCCGAAATCTATTAAAAAATACAATAAGATGACAAAACAAAGAATTCATATTGTGCAATTCTCCTATAAAAGAGAAAAGTAAACAGGTGCAATGATAGTTAAATATAATTTTTGAAGCTTCTCACTTATCATTTCATGCGAAATTATCCGAGTATTTCGCGATAATTTAAATCCGGCTTTGTTCCATCCAGCGATTACAGTAAATAAGGCGCAATTATTATTAAGAATAATTAATACGCGTTCCGAAATGGGTAACTCGCTTCATTTTATTTGATAATTTGCCAACAAATATTGAAATAAACTTATTGTAACTACTTTTTTATCCATATATTCATTGAGTTTATTTAATGTTATACATAATTAAGAGATGTTTATTGATAGATCCTAGTTATGGCTCCGATTAAATACTCTTTACGTACTGTCATAGCAATTGAGTTTTAAATTATATACAGTAATTGTTTTATACTCAACCCACTTTTAGTTTCCCAATGTCGAATTTTGCCTCAAATGAAGAACTGTCTACACCCCATCATGTCATCTAAATTTTAATTACTAGGTTAGTAGTTACCAGAACTTTCAAGCCATCCATAATCAGATTTGCCGCTACAGTTCTTTTTGTACATTTTAAACTGGACGTATCCACCTTGAAAACCTATTAGACAAATGAGTTCATAATGACAAATCGTTGCATAAGAAGGCGCATACCTTTGAAGTATATACGATCCGTTAGCTAAAACTAGCTTGGACCTTTAATTTCATCAGTCTAAGCTGAAAGTGACTAGACAGGTAAGATCTCTCATGAAAGTATCGCGCACTTGATCGAAATTCACAACCAATAAATCTCGTACAAACTCCACGAATATTCTCACTAATTCGTGGTCGACACAGTGGGTCAGTTAATTACAATTTAGACTGCGGTGGCGCTAGACAAATGGTTTAATTTCATCGCCACGCCGAGCCGGTACGGATAATTTAACATGACGTTACTGAATTTACTGCGTCACTATTGACTCGTAATGGACGCACTAATCTACCAATCGGGTGCTGTATCTAACAATATATATGATATCGTCTCCCGTGGTTTTCGTTATGAGAGAAATTGATAAGCTAACTTTAAGAACGTGTGCGAAAATATTATACAAAATTTCATTATTTTTTTATTTTAGCAGTATACTAAGTTACTTCCTCACGTGTGGTTCAGCTAGGAAACTTTTTAAGCCGTGTATAAATAAGCTTGAGACTGCAATTCATCCCACGTCAAACTTGAAAACAACAAAAAGTTAACGCAAACCGAATACGCAAACGCGGAAAATCTCATCGCGACTCTAAATCACGAACTTGATCACGTACAAAACAGTATCAAGTAAGATATTAAATTTTTATGTAACGACACGGCACGGGAGCACCGCAAGTTTTAAAGTACACTGCGCGCCCATAAAGAGTTAATATTTCAACGGGAACACACAAAGAGAGCAGTAGTCACGGAGCGAAGTTTTAATTTGCTTAGCTTGTTACAAGTTGGAACGGGTCCCTCGGTGGGGGCCAAATTAGGTACACTCGTGGCGTGGCCGGATTCGGGTGTTTAAGGGTCGTGCATTGATGTCTTTCTCTTAATAAAAGAAAGGCCACGGTGGTTTAACTTTTTTGTTTATTGATATATTTTTTTTGTGTCATTTATTTGTAATCAATTTTATTATAATAATTCATATAATGCGATTTTTTTATTTAATCAAAACTATAAATACTAAAAGAATATTTAAATGTTATCTTTAAATTACAAAAAACTTCACATCTTTTACTAAAAAATCAATTTCCTTATATTGAAAACCCATAACTATGAAAGCAAAATATCGAAGACATCCTTTATGGCACCCAAGACCCACCCCAAATCCGCCCCTGCACCAGACCAAAGCATAGATGTCGGGAAATTTCCCCCAACTGATAGCTTAATTCGTTTTGTAGAGGACATTTTTTTGCTCTACGATTTTGCATGTACTCTTTAATTTAAAAAAGATACAAGGAAGCCTTTGCGAAGAAAAACGGTACAATTACGTTTGCGGACAGTACTGTTCAATTTATAGTTGTAATGTATGTAGATTCAGTAGTTTTAGTCGACTAAATGAAATTTATTCACTTATCCAGACCAATGTGGCTTTGATCTTAAATGTATTTAGTTTGGTTTAGAATAAAACTTGCAATGTGCATTGTATTCGGGAGTTTATTTTAGGGAATAATTTTTATTTTCCTTAGCTTTGTTTTAGGATAAAATTCGTTTGTTTACTTGTTATAAATTTATACTATAACTAGCTTTTGCTCGCGGCTCCGCCCGCGTGAATAAGATTTTGCGGGATAAAAGTCTCGCTTTATATTTTGCCGGGATAAAAAGTAGCCTATGGCCTTTCTCAGGCTATAGACTATCTGTGTACCAAATTTTATTTAAATCGGTTCAGTAGTTTTGGCGTGAAAGCGCGACAGACAGACAGAGTTAATTTCACATTTATAATATTAGTAAGGATAAATAGTTATACCAAAACATTAAATAATAAAAAAAAATGAGAGGTGTCAAGGGACACCCGGATGGAACGAAGTTCCTTTCGATTAATTAGTGAAGGAATTGTAATAAAATTTTATTTATATAACAGAGTGTGTATATATATAAATATATAAATATTTTCCTATTTCCGTTCCAATACATAAGTTTCTAGAGAAAAAAACAAATAAATACGTGTGGCACTCGGGGACTGCCGCGGTAAAGCTATTGCATAGCATTTTTATCACAAATTTTGATTGACTAAACACTAATTCGATCTTACGCTTACCACATAAAGTAGATTTTTAAACGCGAGCAAAGCACGTTTAGTCTTGTTATTGATAAATGTCAGTAACCAAAGTAGAATAAATCAACAAAATTTGAAAAAAGAATGTTACGTTCGATTCTTTTGTACTCGTGCCGTGCCAACGCTGGGGAAATAGCTTCTACGCAATGTATTTAAGGTTCATATTAGATTAGTAAGAAATGGTTTTAATGACTTTAATAAATAAAATAAATAAAAATATACTCGTTTCAAGAATTATAGCTTCTACACATTGTATTTAAGGTTCATATTAGTAAGATAATAGCAAAAAGTGTCGTGACAACTTTTCCGTCCAGCCCCCTTTCACAACGCGCAATAAGGAACTTCGTTCCAAAAATCTGAATGACATTATATACATTGACATTTTACGTGGACGAAATAACAATGCTGGCATATTTTCTTTTAGAATATTTAAATATTCTAGAGCCACTTTGTTAATATATTTTTTCTTCAGCATGCCGGCTTGGCTAAAGCATTACTACCTTATAGAAAGCCTTCGGAATTCAATAACCTTGATTTTCGGAGACCCAAACACCTCTGTCTCTCACTAACCCATACTCGTTTCCTTTAATGCCTGCAACGTTCATGTTTCTTCTGATATGGTTGGATTTTAAGGGCAATGGTGATGATTTAACAGTGATCTACTAGCTCTTTTGGGTGATTATGCTATAACTTTTACCTATTCTTTTTAAACAAAAATAACTAATTAATTGTTGGTTTCATAGCGTCATTAGTACGTATAACCGTTCTTATTAGTAAATAAAATAAATTAATGTACTCACCGAATTTTTACTTCCTTGGACTGCCATTCGCTATGTTTATCGAAACTTATCAGGATAGCGGCGATTTCCTGGAACAAACAAAATCAACTCTTAGTATATTGAAAATAGGCAATTTTCTAGAATGTCTGAACACTTATTTAAATCACAAAGAGTCTATATATGTCATAGACAAAAATATTGCTCGCGACTCAGTCAGAAGTAGCACTTACATTATTTATTTATTTTTCCTCTAAATCCCATACTTACATCATTTAAGACTTTTAATAATAACAAAGGCAACGTATAGTTCCCTAAGGCAACTTAACAACATGGCAAACGACACTGTTTATTACTAAGCAAATACTTTCTATGAATAATGTAACCGCAAAGGAAATTTAAGCGTTGAAAATAATACATCCCCAATCTCATTACTGGTTTGTATAAATCATGCAAGTTTGCGGCGCTGTTTGAATACAAATATCCTGGGGAGGGTATAAGGTGTTGCAATACAAGACTTTTTATTACGTATACGCCTTTTATTGATTGGGGAGGGAAAGGCATTTTTCGATAGATTATTTGATAAAAGCGTATGGCAAAATCTATCTATATATATATATATATTATTTTTTTTGTTGCTTTGAATGACGAGCCGAGCATGCCGTTCGCCTGATGGTAAGCGATACGACCACTCATAAACAGTAGCAACACCATCCAGCACCTTGACTTACAAAGTACTGTGTGGCATTCCACTGCGCTCGTCATCCTGAGACATAAGATGTTAAGTCTCATTATGTCCAGTAGTTATACTAGCTACAATGTCCTTCAAACCGAAACACAACATTGCATGCACACTGTTGCTTGGCGGTAGAAATAGACATTGCGGTGGTACCCACCCAGACGGCCTCTTACATAATGAGAGACCTACCACCAGTACTACCATATAAAAGCGAAAGATCCCTCACTCACTCATTCATCATGATATCTCAGAAACTACAAGTGCTATGAGTCTTAGATTTTGCACGGGGCTTCCTTTTAGGACGTATGTGCTCACTAAGACGGGATTTTGCGAAATTCAACCCCTAAGGGGGTAAAAAGGGGTGGCAAAGTTTGTATGAAACTTCTATAGCGTTAATAGTAGGTTTTACTAGAAAACTCTAGAGTGCTATAGTTTCTATCCCGGGAAAATATTTATCCTGAAAAAACTTTTACACGCGGGCGGAGCCGCGGGCAAATGCTTGTAAGATATAAATTCTAATCCCGGTCTTCTTTCTAATCAAGAAATACAGACTATGGTTGCCTAAGGAATTAAACGCAGAACCTCTTGGTTATATTATCCGCTAATGGATTGTATCGATAGACAAAAGTAAAATTTAACTACTTTTTGATCCCGGCTCCGCCTGTGTGAAAGCGTTTTTCCGGGACAAAAGTCCCGCTATACATTCTCCCTGAATAAAAAGTAGCCTATGTGCTAATCCAGACCGTAATCTATATCTGTGCAAGATTTCATCCAGATCGGTTCAACCGATCCGTGATTGGGTTACAAACATACAAACTTTCGCATTTATATTAGTATAGATACCCACAGTAACTACGCACTGAGATGTCACAAACAGTTTGCTACTATTGCATTTAGTACGGTAAGCTACGTAGAGATGGGGTTCGAACGAGGGGATCTACAAAGCCTCGGTAATCTGTCTGTAGCAACGCACAAAGCGGGAACTCCATTTGGATTTTTTGTGAGTCTGGTATTACCTGTTAAACTTGTCTATTGACACATACATCGTACTTTAATCAATATGTGCTTAAGATCACGTTGTTTCATCTGTGGTCAGGTAAAGTTAACGGTCTTATTCGGCCGTGCTAAGCTCAAAAGCCGTATCTCCAAAAAATATCTTAAACTTAATTTTTATGATATCAGATAGCTTAAAAATGCACATCCAATGAACAAATCAGCCAAATAGCGGTATTTTTTTGTAAACATGTAATAAATCTTAAGAAAAAGGTCCCTACATCAGTTTTACCTCAAACCACAATGAGTCAATAGAAAGCTATATATACAAAACTTCAATTTTCTCGAAACTAGCGTTCCTCGACATACCGCTTTTGGGCTTAGCACGGCATCATTACACTGGACGAGCGCAGCGCCTTCGCATCGCTATGAATTCGCTTTCAATTCGCCAGTGTGTGAAGAACCATAACTTAACCTTACCAACGACGAAACAACCCGGCCTAAAATATAAACTATAAGGTTCCTAATGTACAGTAGTACATTTTACTCAATCCATTAACCCTAGTAAACCCGCTTCCATTATAACACAGATTAAATTTGCGTTTAACAGAATTTCTAGACGTCTTTTTAAACGCAACCGAGTGGAGTTAATCCGCTCGCGAATAAATTAATTCGAAAAGTGAAAACTAAAGTCATTACGTCTTTGACCTGGCTGTAGGTTTTCATTAAATAAACTAGTTACAGTGGGCGGCTTCGCTCGTGATGACGTCACGGTAAATGAATTTAGGACGTGTTTTAGTTTCATATTGCATGCTTTATAATTTTATGGCATGCAACGAGGTATTCTCTGACGTCTACGTAGGTTAGTTTTGTGTACTTTTGCCGCCAAACACTATTTAAGTAGCATTGCGTTTTAAGGGCATAGTAGTAGTTAATTTTCGGCCATTGTAACACTTCATAATGTCTTGGGATAATGAGCGCCGTATAGTCCTATATAGAACTTTGTCATTGAAAGTTCTGAAGAGTAATGTTAGTTAAAGGACACGACGGTGCCTGCCATCAGGTAAGCCACTAGCTCGTCTGGTATTTAAGTCTTGTGATAGTATGACTTTTTTTATACGTTCACAGAGAAGAAACCCTACTGCATCTGATGGTAAATGGAGTGGGGTCCAGATAGCGTCGACTGACCAGAGATGATCCCTCGCCAGTCGACATAATAGGGTAGTTGACTACTCTTTTTAATATATTCATCAAAAATGTATGCCATCCAAAATCTAACGGAAAAATAATTTCCAAAATTGGGGCAATAATTATTAAGTTATAAAAGCTTTGAAATTTGGTGGAAGGGGTAGTTGTCAAATAACATTAATATTACACTGTGACGTCACTGAGAGTCGCCGGCCATAACGCTGCGTGCGTGCGAAAGTGATAGCGCGATATCCCCTCCACGTACCCACTTTTGCTCACAACAATATTTCAAATATGAATAACTGCTTCATTTTTCCACCAATTGTGATGCTGATTTCACAGAAGAATTTCTTTTTCGTATTACTTTCTGTTACATACAAAATAATTTACAAAAACAAATATTGGATACTACCCTATTGTGTCAGCTTGTTACCGTACAGGCACAGGCTGGTCCCGGACGGGATACACTTACGTGGGCCACTGTGGCGGGTTTCGCACCTAATTAAGCGAAACTAAATCCTACCATCTATAAATAAAATTCTAGCATCCGAAAAGATATGCAGTATTTAAATAAATTCGTTTTAAACTCTATTTGTGTTAAAAAAAACACGCAACGTGTTGGGAAATACGGGTAAAGTAAATTCTTCAGCATGAACCTCGCTCTAACCTATTATAACATGATAAGACATAACCAACGTGTAAATATAACTAAAACAATTGAAACAAACTTTGCATTTGTCATAGACACGCATAAAATCAATTTTCACAAACAATTGTTTTTTAAAACAAATCCCAATATAGAATTTATTACATAATGTGACTGAAACGATGAAACACAGGACAATATCAATAACTTTTCCTGACAGAGCTTCAAAGTGAGACGTTGTCACGTCAAAATGCGGTTACAACGTGCATTATATAAGGTAAACACGCTGTATAGCTTTCAAATATAGCGGAATATCTGGGCTAATAGTATTTACACAAACTGAAGTATACTAATAACGACAGTATGTATAAAAGGCTAATATTGAGTTTTATTTTATTTTATACTAGCATTGCGCGCGGCTCCGCCCGCGTGGAAAAGTTTTTCCGGGATAAAAAGTAGCCTATAGCACTCAGGAGTAATGTAGCTTCCTATTAGTGAAAGATTTTTCAAAATCGGTCCAGTAGTTTCTGAGATTAGCGTTCAAACAAACAAACAAACTCTTCAGCTTTATATATTAAGTATAGATACACTTCTTACTTGGTGTATAGGCGGAGCGCGGACTTAATGATTTAATAAAAAAGTGTGTGTGTGTGTGTGTGTGTGTGTGTTGATGTACACACGTATGAAGTGAAACTTTCTCAATCAATTCATTTTTTTCACAGTTCTTATAATCATTATTGTAATTCATTAATACGGTGAAATTATTATTATTATTATTTATTTATTTTAATATATTTAAATATTACTGTCCGCTAAATTGATAGTCATATTATTAAATGATGGTGGATTTCAATAAATTAATATACATTTACTAATCAAATCAAAAGTGAGGTTAACATAAAAATAATACCAAAATCACAATTACGTGATGATTTTTCAAAACAATAAAAAAATTATCTCCCACTTTCACTATTTATTTAAATGAGTTTCATTAAGTATATCTATTATATCACTTGTTATCATTAAAATATTTGTTTATAAGTCACTCCTCAATTTAAGTAAATACGCATGGCGCCGTGACGGTCCAAAGTGA
The DNA here is from genome assembly GCA_947568825.1 of Sphinx pinastri. Classification (NCBI taxonomy): domain Eukaryota; kingdom Metazoa; phylum Arthropoda; class Insecta; order Lepidoptera; family Sphingidae; genus Sphinx; species Sphinx pinastri. The sequence goes on along the minus strand of OX387628.1, from coordinate 2,246,866 downwards.
CAGAAAATGTGACGATTTTTTTCAAGATGGCGTCGGAAACCGTGACGGTCCAAAGTGACTGAAAATGTGACTTTTTTTCAAGACTGCGTTGGAAAATGTGACAATTTTTTTTTTACATTGCTATGAGATTTCTTCCATACGTAGATAATGAAGTTTCACTTCAAAAATAAAATCGAATAGAGTTTAAATTGTATCATCACATTGTATTGATAACTATAAATTATGACTTAATACTCAAAAGATATTTTATTAACATTTAATTGTAAATACACTTGAGTATTTAATTCTTGTAAGTGTTTTAACATATTACAATTATAATACGCCTACTTAATTACTTAAATCCCTAGATCTGTAGATATTGAACATCATTTATCACCAGGTATCTGTCTGAACCAATTTACACAACAAAAACCAACCAAGACCGAAGGCAAAGTTGTAAAAACGCTAAAATATACCCGAAGTCACTTACGCATTCCAAAAACCAGTCCTTATGTTATTAAAAAAACAAGTCGACCCGCAATCCCGTTTCAACATAAAAAAGGAATTATTCCCTCCATATGCTTAAAGGACAAAACAGAGTTCGTATTAACGGATAAAATATTCCGATGTACGGCTGGAATCAAAGTAAGGCGTCGTTCACACTGCAGGGTTTTATTATACTAGTCTTGTTAATATTCTAATATAAAAGTGAGGGCATAGCCAATAAAAATTTACTTAGCGCATAGATATCCCACGTCCTATATATATATACTATTTTTTGCTCAAAAATATTAGTTTCTAGTCGGTATTTTTATTTCGGAAAGGACTCTATGCGAGCAAAGACGCAGTCATAGGCTAGTAGCATTTTATTTCTTTTACTTGATGGCAGATTACTTTTATTGCATCACACTTTCTTATACTTCCAAAAAGAATTTGACTTTATTTTTATTCTAAACCTATCAACTCGCTTTGCGAAATCCAATCCTGCTCAAATTGACCGAAAACTTTAACAAAGACATTCATGAAGAAGTTCATACAAGAAGCTGCTGCCAGACCTGACAATCAAACCTTTTACCAGTCATAGACTAGAAGGCGATTAGAAGCAAATATTCTCAACGCCATTCGTTCAATTCAACCTGTATGTGAAGGAGGCCTAACCATGACAATAGCGTTAGTGTACTTCTGGCCTTATTTAATGACGGGACACCGAAGTTCACGTACATAGTCGTTTTTATAAACATTACTAGGTTAGGGTACGGTTCTACTACAAGCGTGCTATGTTGAATTATATAGTATAGGATATTACGGGCCGATTTCACCGCTTGCTGATAAACTCTATTTGTCACATAAATGTTTAAGCCGACCAAACACAAAAGTCACACTCCAAAGAGTAATAGATTGCGAGCGGTGAATGACCAGCTGTCATTTAATTGTAAGTATGATCACCATGAGTACGAATACTGTCCAATAGTGAGTGCTAACATTTAAGATGTAAATGCTAATCTAGGCAGTGGAAAGGAATTTTTGGGGCATCATAAAACGTAAACTGTAAAGCAAGAAGAAACTTAAAAGATTTTAAGTTATGGAAAACATACAATTATTTAGGAACAACTGACAGCACGAACAATATAGAAAATACTTTTAACTATATTAAAAAAAAAAGTATATTATAAGTAAATCCAAACAAAAATCAAATCAAATTTCCAACCGAATAAACCAAACTTTATGAATCGATCGCTCGCAATGGGCCGGGCCCCTTATCCATAGATTTATTGCAGACCACATAATCCGGACCCAGCATAGCATACGAAAGTAGCTTGAATTTCTTAAGGAAGTGCCGTTTACGTGTAGGAAACGTCTGTTTCGGCCTAAATTGGGGGTGTTCGGATACTGTATATTTTATATACCGTTAATATTATAGTAGCTGTGAAAAAAAGTTTATACTGAGATAAATTGTAAAAAATATCTTATAAATCGCAGAAAGTGGGACGGCGCTCTACTGACAAGTTTAGAACAATTTTAATATTCTGGCCCTACTTAATATTGAGAGTGAAAGTTTTGAAGATAATAAAGGGCAAATAATGTATGGCAAGTTTACTCAAAATGTATAGATTTGAATTATAATCGGTACGTACATAAACTTAGATTAACATATAGGCAACTTATCCCGAAAAGTGCCGTGGGACTCTTACTTCTGGAAAGAAGGAAAATAACTTTATTTTAACTTTGTCCCAGGACTAGATTGCAGTTAAAATTTATACAGTAAAAGAAACATAATTTAAACCTAAAATACGGTGACCTAACAGGTTAATAGAAAGCAAGACAAATGAAGTCCCCGAGCACACTCAAACACCCAAACCATATGTCCCTGACGCGTGGCCAAAATGGCCATAGGCCCAGCGTCTAGCAGTTGGAAGGATTCACCTGACACTAATCCAGCGAGCGCCTCTCCACCAGGTGAGAGGAAATTGGCTTATTTGTAACTGGAAGCAGAAGACATCCCTATATTCTACGTCCATTTTATCATCATCATCTACATGAAGTCTACTACTGAACATAGATCTCCCCTAAAGATTTCCAGACGGAACTGTCAAAAGCGGCCTACATGTTAAGTAAGCCTATGTTCATGTTAAATAAGGCCTAAATTATAATATACTGTTACCAAATGTTCAAATACCCGCAACTGGATCGGGCGGAACAATATAAATAGAGGTGTGACTTTAGACTCAAGCTCAGTCTGCTCGTGGCGGTTGGCTGTGACGGAAGTGTTTTAGAAGCAATAGTGTTCTAATAAGTATTTACAAGTGGTAATAAATCTTTAATTGTGATTAAGAATTATTTGTTATATAAAGAAAATATTGCAAACGGTATGTACTTGTTATTTTTGTAAAATCAGAAGTGGGATAACGAGCGCTTGTGCTAGTATCCGCTTCATTAGTTCAAATCATTTGTGTAAATTCGATAATTTAATAGTTGCACGTGTGTGTGCCTTTTCGTTAAATTATGACGGGACGTTCCACTAGGTCGAAGGAACGTGATTTCTCCCGTACAACGCGACGTACTAGAACTAGGTCTCCTGAAGGCCGCAGTAATTCAATAAGGCACAGTAATATAATGCCATCGGCCAACGAACAAACACGTTCAGACAATCCTAGAAACAGAACAACCGGTTATCGTGATATTACGCGTACACCATCTCTTAATCCAAATCGATCTCGCAATAAAACGAGTGAACATTGTAAAAGCTCCCGGGATGAGACTCTAAACCGAATTCTTCTGAGATTAGAGGCCATTGAACATAAGGTGATAGGAATTCCGTCACAAGTCGAAGCCGAGCGCCACGTGTCAGACCAACCACCGTTGGTTGTGCCAACTCCAGAGTGTTATCAGGGTACGGTGTTGTCACTACCGACGGTTACGGATGTATCGGTAGACATAAACGCGCCGACTATGTCTAACACCGGGGATGAAACAAATAAGTTTATGGGGGTACTTACGAAATTAATTGAATCAAAACCCAACCATTATTATATATCCCCATTTGACCCTAGCGTACATGATTTTGACATATGGTGCACTGAGGTTGATCAGGGCAAGATCATTAATAATTGGAGTGATCGGGAATGCCTTGGTCGGATAGGCGGGTGTTTACGTGGAGAGGCTAAAACATGGCTTAATGAGTGGGTAACAAATGATAGATCTTGGGTAAATTTCAAACTTGAATTTCGATCATTATGCCCTAGGGAAATTGACACGGCGAGTATTTTATTTGATATAATGTGTAAGAATTCTAACGACTTTTCTACTTACGCGGAATACGCACGTAAAGCTCTTTTGCGCCTCAATATTGTAAAAGGTCTCTCTGATGAGTTAAAGACAGCTATTGTCGTAAGGGGCATTTCTGACCCCCAAGTTAAGGCAGCTGCTACCAACGCCAAGTTATTGCCTAAAGACCTGGTTGAGTTTTTATGTACTCATACGAAACCAAAACCATTTAAAAATTTGAACAACTCTCAACGCAGTCAAGCTCGACCTCCTAAACGTGATTACCCGAAGTACGATAAAAACCCACCATGTTTTAACTGCGGTCAAACTGGCCATAAGCAGTGGTTTTGTCAAAAAAAAATTAGGACTGAAGTGTCGTCCTCTCAAAAGGAACCTGCATTTTCTAAATTTAATTACGCGCAACCAGGTAGTATGGGCAGGTCAAATAAATATTGCACTTTCTGCAAACGTCGGGGTCATTTGATTGATACTTGTTTTCAAAAACAAAGATCAAATCAATCATCAAAAAATATGAAACCGGACGTAAATTTTTCCTCAGAATCGAGTCCCAACACAAAGATATGATGCCGGCTGTAATTCAAAAAGTGCCCATTGATATTTTGATCGATAGTGGGTCAGATGTTTCATTGATCTCTGAATCGGTTCTAAAACATATTTCGTTGAATAAAGTTCCAACTTATAGGTTAATGAGAGGTATAGGGAGCCAGGAAGTTGAGTCAACCTCCTATGTGACTACTATCATAGAATTGCCAGAGCTTTCACTAGAAGTAGATTTGTATGTGGTACCACCTCATTGTATTAATGCCCCTATTTTGATTGGTACAGATATTTTAAATCGCAAGGGAATAACTTATATTAGAACCAATAATGAGCAGAGGTTACTTAGATCAGTTTGTAGCCTATCAGTCGTACATCACGTGCTTGCAGTAGAGGGTAATAAAATCAAAACTTCGTTAGTAGATGATGAAAAAGAACGCCTATTGAGTGTTATTCGTCAATTCTCTAGTTCTTTTATTACTGGAACAGCAACTTCCACAATAAAAACGGGCAACATGGAAATTAGATTGACTTCAAACGTACCAATAAGTCAACATCCCTATAAACTTTCTGTAGATGAAAAAAACAGAGTTCGAATAATAATTGACGACCTGCTTAGTAAAGGGATCATTCGCGAATCAAAATCTGATTATGCGAGTCCTATTATTCTCGTCAAAAAGAAAGACGGGAGTGATAGGATGTGCGTCGACTATAGGGCCCTTAATGCGATTACTGTAAAGGAAAGGTTTCCATTACCACTTATAGACGATCACATAGACAAGCTGGGTACGTTCAAGTTCTTTACTAGTTTAGACATGGCTACGGGTTTCCATCAGTTGCCCTTAAAAGATGATGACTCTATTAGCAAAACGGCTTTTGTTACACCCGAGGGTCATTTTGAATTTGTCAAGATGCCATACGGATTGGCCAATGCGCCGATTGTGTACCAACGAGTAATCACAAGGACATTAAAGCAATTCATTGAGTCCGGTACGGTGCTAACCTACATAGACGATGTATTGATCATGTCCAATACCGTTGAGGAGGGTCTTAACACGTTACAACGAGTTTTACAGGCATTAACCGATGCAGGCTTTTCGATCAATTTAAAGAAATGTGTTTTCATGCAGCGAGAGATAGAGTATTTAGGGAGACGCATTGGACATGGTCAGGTAAGGCCGAGCCCGTGTAAGGTGCAATGCTTATTAAATTCACCAAAACCCAAGAATGTCAAAGAGGTGCGCCAATTCCTGGGCTTGGCAGGTTATTTTAGACGTTACATAGCAGGATATGCTTCTAAAACCTCTTCTATAGCTAAGTTGCTCAGGAAGGGTGAGCCTTTCTTGTGGGGTCCGGATCAGGAAGCTGCTAGAAATTACATTTTACATTGTCTGACAACCGAACCAGTTTTAGCGATCTTCGACCCTAAATTGCCAACGGAACTTCATACTGACGCTAGTGCTATCGGGCTGGGTGCTATTTTACTTCAGGAGCATTCCGGTAAACGAAAGAAAGTAGTTGCTTATTTCAGCAAGTCTACACAAGGTGCAGAGTCCAGGTATCACAGCTACGAACTCGAGACGCTGGCAGTTGTTCGAGCGCTGCAACATTTCCGCCACTATTTAATTGGCATTAGTTTTAAAATAGTGACTGATTGCAACTCCTTAAAATTAACTGAGCGAAAGAAAGACTTGCTGCCTCGCGTCGCACGCTGGTGGGTATATTTACAGGACTTTCAATTTTCTTTAGAGTACAGAAAAGGATGCTTAATGCAACATGCGGATTTCCTGAGCCGGAATCCTGCCGTTGTATCGCATATTCGTAATCCTAAGAACTGGGCCAAGATCGCTCAAACTGCGGATGAGGAAACACAAGATTTAATGTCTAAGGTACAGGAAGGACAACTAGATACGACTAGGTACGTAATCAGAAATGATTTGTTGTACTATAAGTTCTCGCCAACCGGCGAAGAACCGCGATTGCTGTGTTTCATTCCGAAAGGACATAGACTTAGCCTTTTAAGAGTGTTTCATGATGACCATGAACACATTGGCATCGATAGAACTACCGATCTGATTTTACGACACTTTTGGTTTCCGGGTCTACGGCAATTTGTAAAGAAATATGTAGGTCACTGTTTGGTGTGTTTGTCACATAAAAAGGTACCTAGAGCCCCCGAACAGCCAATTCAATCCTGGACGAAGCCAGACATTCCATTTAATGTTGTACACACTGATGTTCTTGGTCCGCTCCCAGAATCCAATGGGTTTAAGTACATTCTTATCATTGTTGACGCGTTCTCCAAATATAGTCTCCTGTACTCACTATACAGACAGGGTGCTGATGAAATCAAGCAGGTTTTTTCTAACGCTATTTCCTTGTTTGGCACCCCGACAACCATCGTATGTGACCGTGGACGAATGTTTGAGAGTGCAGCATTTAAAGATTGGGTGGACGAACTTGGTTGTTCCCTGCATTTTATTACTCCAGGGATGCATCGTGAAAATGGACAAGTTGAGAGGTATTGTAGAACAGTTTTAAATATGCTACGCATCGAGGTCGGCAAAGGTTCCGAGTGGTCTAGTGTGCTGTGGAAGGTTCAACTTACACTCAACATAACTAAACAGACCACTGTCCAATCTTCACCATTACAACTTTTAGTGGGTTTAGATGCTACAACCCCAGTTATAAGGTCATTGGTACGTGATGTGGCACAAGAAAATAGTAATCCTAATCGAGAGGCTCTTTTAACCCTTAGAAGACAACGAGCGTCTCAACTACTTGGAGCTAATCAGCATCGTCAGGATGAATATGTTAACAAGTGCCGAAGGCAACCACGAACATTTAACGTTGGCGATCATGTTTTTGTTAGTAAGATGTCTCAAAGTACTGGAAAGCTAGATTCCGGCATGCGTGGGCCTTACAAAATCATACAAGTGCTGCCTCATCATCGTTACAAGCTAGAGCTGTTGGCAGGCTCATATGGCAAACAAACCGAGGCAGCTGTCGAGCATATGGTGCTTTGGCGAGGGGAATGGACGCCGGATACTTGCAGAGCCTTCTTTGAGAATGGTGAGAAAGTTTATTTTTACCTTTGTGAATGGCGTAAACCATGTCACCTTTGTGAATGGCGAAAGCCATGTCACCTTTGTGAATGGCGAAAGCCATGTCACCTTTGTGAATGGCAAAAGCCATGTCACCTTTGTGAATGGCGTAACCCATGTCACCTTTGTGAATGGCGTAACCCATGTCACCTTTGTGAATGGCGAAAGCCATGTCACCTTTGTGAATGGCGGAAGCCATGTCACCTTTGTGAATGGCGAAAGCCATGTCACCTTTGTGAATGGCGAAAGCCATGTCACCTTTGTGAATGGCGGAAGCCATGTCACCTTTGCGTATGGCTCAACTAGCTGTTTACAGACACCATGTTGGTATCGTACATGGATATGGATAGCTGGTGTGAGTTATATCAAGGAATCTTTATGGTGTGTTGTGGGTGATTGAAGTCTGCAATTCAGTCAGTTGGCGTACAGCGTTCTTTGGTTTAATATGCCGTTACAATCATCTAGATATCTCTTTCAACAACTAAAGTTATCGTGTTTTTTTTTTGCTTGTGAAGGCTTGAGTGCACGCTTGCTTTCATGAGTTTTAAGCTGTTGCTTTTAAAGCTTCTAGTATGATTATGATAACTTCAGTTAGATACAACTACACAATTTATAAGCCATTTCAAGTAAGTTATTTTTGCAGATAACGAAGTTAACGATGATAACGAAGTCGTTGAGGACAACTCCATGCCAGGATCGGCCGTGTTACCAAATGTTCAAATACCCGCAACTGGATCGGGCGGAACAATATAAATAGAGGTGTGACTTTAGACTCAAGCTCAGTCTGCTCGTGGCGGTTGGCTGTGACGGAAGTGTTTTAGAAGCAATAGTGTTCTAATAAGTATTTACAAGTGGTAATAAATCTTTAATTGTGATTAAGAATTATTTGTTATATAAAGAAAATATTGCAAACGGTATGTACTTGTTATTTTTGTAAAAATACAGTATAGTTTAATAAGTCATAATATATCTACTAATGAGAGATGTTCCTTCGACAAACTTGTGAAAATCCTCAATTTTCCCAGTAATTTTCACGCATGCTCACGCCTTTTATCCCCGAAGGGGTAGGCAGAGGCGCAACTAGTGCACCCACTTTTCGCCAAGCGTATTCCGTCCCATGATGTGATAGGGGGCGAGCCTATCGCCATATCGGGCACAAATTCCAGACTCCGGGCTGATACTGAATAGAAAAATCCAATATCACTTTGCCCGACCCGGGAATCGAACCCGAGACCTCAGCCTTGCAGTCGTACCGTAATACAACTACGCCACCGAGGCAGTCAGTAATTTTCAGTTCCCGAAAATTCATTAATATTGTCGAATATTCATTAGGCATAAATAAATTTACAGTAATAAGAGGAAAACGCAGGAAACAAACAAAATAGAGTGGATTTTTCTGAAGATTTGTCAAGGACTGGAGTCTTAGAAGGACTGGATGTCAGGCAGGCGGCTGATTGATAAATCTCAAAACTGTTTAGCTTCGTTTTTGCTTTCGATTACCTGACTGATGTGAACCTTTTTAAGAAGCTATCTCAGTATCGTAAAAGCTGCACATAGTAATAGATAATGATGAAAACTAGTCTCAAAATTAGTCCTTAAACGGTGTTAATCTAAATATCACCAGCTAAAGTGCAGTGAAACTGGCCCTTATTTAATAAGGCCAATTAATTATTCACAAATTCAAATAACAAAAACAGAAGTTATAATATCAAAGAGACAAAGTCAAAGCAATGGCGGACATCAAGCGGAATGATATAAAAACAAAATTTTTGTCGTAAATTTTAATAAATGAAAATTAGGCAGCAGTCATTAGAATTCTTGCCCGGAGGGATTCACTTTTCCTCCATAATAACCGGTTAGAGTGAACACTTGTACACCAAGAGAGCGATTTTGTAATTGCCATTATTGATTAAAAAAATATTAACGGCTTTTTTTTCATAAATAGTTTATAAACCTATTTTAGTTATCGAATGTTTTGTCTTCTTCGAACTAACTTTGAATTGAGTTTGAAGGAAGAAGACAAAACATTCTATAATTAAAATAGCTTTATAAACTGTTTATACATAAGGTCGTAAGTGTGTAGTAAAACAAATCTTAACCTTTCCGTAGTATTATAATGCTCTTTGACAACAGTTGAAAAAATTCCCTGGCATATTTTATTTTTTGATTTTAATCATTTTGGATGTAAAGTATAATATATCATTGTACCTCTTTTTAAGCATATTGTACGCTTTAAGGAGTGTGAGATTCGGCATAATTAAAGTAAATATGAAGATGAAAGAAGAAATATATTAAACCAGCTTTTGCCCGCGGCTCCGCCCGCGTGAATGAGTTTTCCCGGGATGTAAGTTCCTCTTTATATTTTCCCGGGATAAAACGTAGCCTATGTGTTAATCCAGGACATAATCTACCCGTGTGCCAAATTTCATCGAAATCCGTTCAGTAGTTTTTGCGTGAAAGAATAACAAACATCCATACATCCATACTTACAAACTTTCGCGTTTATAATATTATATATAGTAGGGTTCGAAGGTTGAATTTCAACTACTTTACGACCACTAGTAAAAAATAATACTTATACCAGTCCTAATTCCAAGATTTTCACGATATAGCGACACACGGTGGCACGAAATCTATATCAAATCGATATGAATAAAAAAAACTAATCAAAAGTACTAATATGAACGTTGCGATGAAACTTTATTCTGATTGATCCCTTTTCGCGGTCAATCCAGATTTAAAACAAGATCATTTATTTTATTACTAAAAGATTAATTACATCAATCACGTTTCTTTTTAATTCCGCTGTCGCTTATCACCATAACGGCTTCACTGGAACGCTACAGACGCCAGGGCCAAAGAGTTCATTCCGCCCTTTACTGCTATAACTTTAAAAGCCCCATCAGATGTAACACTAATGACGTCATAAAGACTCGACGAGTGACGTCACAGCCCGCTGTAACTTGCTTAATTGTAAACATTTGCGTATTTAATAAATGTACTTTTACGGAACATTTTTACGTGATGGAGTTGTTTATTTTTTATTGAGTTCACACACACCGTTTATCCCCGAAGGTGTAAGCAGAGACGCAACTAATGTACCCACTTTTCGTGATATATCCCGTCCCTGGAGGGGAGCCTACTATCATTTCGGGCCATTCTAAACTTCCGGTCAATACTGAAAAGAAAAACCCACATTGACCAACTCGGGATTCGAACCCTACACTACGGAGCGGATGTCGTACCGCGCACGCAACAGAACTACGCCACTGAGGTGTAACGTTGCTAGGAACGTTAACTCTCTTCGTAAACGGGCTACCGTTGACGTCAGTTTAACTACCAATCGAAACCGTTAATGTATCGTATTGGCTGGTTAAACTGTCACTAGTTTTGACGTACGTCTGAACGGCGCTCGTATAAATAAGCGTGCAATGTCACGCGCGCCCTTTTTCTTACAATCTTCTTCGCCGTAGCAACACTACTACTAACTACGTGTTGCCACGTACATCGTTGTTCCCGCTGGGGTGAGTGTGCCAACGACTACTAACCGCTTCCAGGTATTCTGTGCATCTGGGCTCGTGAGCTATCACGAGTCACTGGCGCGGAATGTAAGCCTAGCTTGCATTCCGACCCGCTGGGATTCTGATTCCAGGTTTCTTTTCTACGGTGCGGCGTTGACCACCTTTTCGACGGCGTGGAGTGCTGACTCCATGCTCCGCTGGCGTCGGGAGTGCTGACCCCCGATCCCAACCACGTGCTGACCGCCTTCTCCACGGTGCGGAGTGCTGACTCCGCCACGTGCACACCACCATCGTCGTCGCGGGTGCTGACCCCGGCCACGTGTGCACCATCGTCGCGGGTGCTGGCCCCGACCACGTGCTCACCACTACCACCGCAGTCGGGTGTGCTAACCCCGACCACCTCACCACCGCTGCGCAGACCACGTGCTACCATCTGCCCGGCGAGCTGTCGCCGGAGCTAGCCACGTGCATCAGCGTCGTGCCGTTCGCCTGAATCGGAGTCTCCGCAGGCCAGTGACTCGTTTGCATACCACCAGCAAACCGTACCGAGTGTAACGCGGAGGTGCAAAATAAAGCTCGTACCACGAACCTAAACCCTGAGTTTCTCTTCTCTTCTCTCTCTACTATCTACCTGCGGCGCCTCACGCCGCAGAGGATTTAATTGAGGAGGTAATGTGAGATCAAGTCATTTGCAAATCTAGCATTAATATATTATAGTCTTAACAAGTTTAGGCTCGCCCCCTATCACATCATGGGACGGAATACGCTTGGCGAAAAGTGGGTGCACTAGTTGCGCCTCTGCCTAACCCCTTCGGGGATAAAAGGCGTGAGCATGCGTGCTTAACAAGTTTCAAGAAAATTTAATTTGACAGTTGTATTAAACTGCTTATGAAAGCACCTACTCATTGTATTTCCATTTATTTAGGACCATAGATTACAGTGTGGCCTTTATATTTGATCGGCTTATACATTTATGTGAGGAATAGCATTTTACTCAGAAGTTGTGAAATAGTTCTTTAGAATCATATGGGATGATAATCAGCCACTAGATGTCCACTGCTGAACATAGACCTCCCCGAAATTCGAACTGTTGGAACCGATTCATCCAACAACATCCTGTTATCTTCCTTAGAAAACCAATAATTACAGCTTAAAATACTAGTATTGTTTATATATACATCTTAGGGCTATATTCTTGCATAACCATTGCATTAACCTGTGTAATAAACAAATTACAAATATATTTTTAAAAAAGGAAGAAAATCATGACAATTGATGACGAAAAAATTAAGCCCGGGGTTTCTTTCTGCCTTTCTTCTTCGGGTCGTCATCGCTTAGGTAGCTAGTGAAAGGCTGGTAGGTTAGCTAGGCTAGGACGTTTATTATCCTCGCCGGCGAGGACCGTGGCAATTCCTTTCCTCGTAATATTAAGATATTCGTTTCCTTCTCTTATATTAGCTGCACTTCTCCTTCTCTAGCCCTTTTCTCGTCAGCCCGTGCTGGTTGTTCGTTATTGAATGTAGGTACTTTAAATTATTTAATAGGTATATGTACCTTCGTAAATTTGTTATTGTCTCTACCTTGTCATGACTTGTCATAAGTGCTTTTCATAAGCCTACTTGATTAATAAATGATTTTATTGTATTTATTTTTATTTATACACATAATCCTGAATGTAGATGTTGCCTAAACAAATACAGTAAAAAAATACGAGCCATGAAAACATGTAGTCGTTACATTTTACAACATATCGATCGAGACGCCAGTTTTATGCGTGTATAAAGTAACGTTATGTTTCATAGCTTATGATTAGTAGACGCGGGTTCGAATTCGTATTATCTAGTACTTTTAGTTTGTTTTATTCTATAGTCACGTTTCTTGTCCTGAATCTACGAAATCTTAATATATATAAATCTCGTGTCACAATGTTTGTCCTCAATGGACTCCTGAACCACTTAACCGATTATAATAAAATTCGCACACCATGTGCAGTTCGATCCAACTTGAGAGATAGGATAGTTTAAATCTCAAATTATAGTCGCAATTTTAATTTATTGCTAATTATTTGTCTGTTATTATTTGACAGTCACAATTATCTTAACTCCAAATGATTCTAACAGATGTCGATACCTTTCGACTGGGTTGAGTAAGTAATCAATAGATGGCGCTGCTATGAATGATTCTAACAGATGTCGATACCTTTCGACTGGGTTGAGTAAGTAATCAATAGATGGCGCTGCTATGGTAAATCTACGAACGTGTCATATAAGCTACATTTTAAGCGGGACTTTTATACCGGGAAAACTCATTCACGCGGGCGGAGCCGCGGGCAAAAGCTAGTATACTATGTATTTTGAGGTTAGTATTAAGTGGTTGTAATAAAGCCACAATACAGTTTATGGAAACAAACATTATTTTTTAATATTTTTGAGATTATACAAATAGTTGCACATTATATGCAAACTAACAAATATTATACAACACATAATAAATGCGTAACTTAAATAATAATCTACAACATGTGTCTCTCTTAAATTAAAATTGCAAATGACAAATGCTTTTGTCAAAATATCGCAATTTATACGAAAATTAACGACATATCAAATTGCGTGGTTCTAGCGTTTACTTATATTTAAACATCAGAATAAACCTCCACACTTACAATTATCCCTGAATAATGGAATCCCCACTAATTAGAGAGGGAATTTAGTTTGCTCGTTATCTTAGTTCAGAAGCAGGTATCTTGAAAGTTTTCCGGTTAAAGGGGCTTTTACACAGCCGCCGTAAGAGGTTAAGTAGCTTAGTTAAATCGGTTTGAGTTAAAGTTGCACAAAAAAAATTATGTGAATTAAAAAATTGTTCTATATTACGTTATTGATATGTGAGAACCCTATCTCTACTATTCACTTCTACATTTATCTACACTAATCTTATTTCTTATCTTATTTTACTTCTTACAAATATTATAAATCGAAATAAAACTATTTCGCGATTTTTTTAATTTATATTTTCTTCCGACGTTTCGTAGACTATACAGCCTTCATGGTCACGGCGCGGGCTGAGGTGTTGGTTGTCCGAAAAGTTAATGTTACAATATCAAGCTTCATTTCTTAATTATACATTTAAAAAAAAATGTTGTTATTGACGGTCCGATCTAAGCAGAAAGAGCTCACAGTGTCTTGATGTCTAGCAGTTGGTGTTTTGGGGTCAGATTTAATAAGATGTATAACTGGATCCCAGGCCTTTGCAAGCATCCAACCATCTTCTCTATTGAAATTTGGATATTTTTTTAGTTTCAATAGCCTTGCGAATCATCATCCGTGTTCTTTGGCAAGGATTTGTGGTTTGGTAAATCTAAGGTAATGCTTGGAGCCTTGTTCTGAATATTCAGCAACTGCAGACTTCGTAGAGCGTCGGTGTTTCATGTCAGCTATAAATTTTCTTTTACGCGAAAAAAGAAGATCGAGATAAAATCCGCCAAATAGTTTTGTTTCTATATCTAACATTCACGTAAATATAAGAAATCATTAAATATTATAAATGTGAAAGTTTGTGAATTTTTTTGGATGTTTAGATGTTTGTTAGAGGTAAACGCAGAAACAACTGAATAGATTTATATGAAACTAGGTGATGCTCGCGGCTCCGCCCGCATGAAAAAGTTTTTCCGGGATAAAACTATTTTCCCGGGATAAAAAGTAGCCTATGGCACTCGGGAGTAATGTTACTTCCTATTAGTGAAAGAATTTTAAAAATTGGTTCAGTTGCTCCTGAGATTAGCGCATTCAACCAAATAAACAATCTATTCAGCTTTATAATATTAGTATAGATTTGGCACACGGGTAAATCATAATTTGGATTAACATATAGGCTACTTCTTTTCCCGGTATTTTGTTCCCATAGGAAATAATGGATGTTTTTAATTGTAAACAAACTATTCAATATTTAGAAGTGAAAAAGAAAAGTGAAATCCTCCAAGCCAATTTCGGCCACGGCGGCCAATCTCGACGGAGATCAGCCAGGTATGCAGGAGATATTACAGTGCACAAGTGTGTAAGTAATACACAGGTGCACTCGCTATTCCTTCACTCTCATAATCCGCTGAGACGGTAATCCGACATGATATCCAATATTAGTATAGATAAGTAAAGATTAGCCAATCACAGCGCCCTATGCCTACGCACTGTCATGTCGTAAGCACTGAGCATCAGACTTATTATTAAAGCATTGCTTCGTACTTTACGTTTCTAAATACGGGCCTAAATATTGGTTACACTTCTATACGTCTGAAAAGAGTAAAAGGCGCGGTGATATGTATGTTAATTCCCGTGTCCATCTGACCCATTTCCCTAACACTGACACGTCGATGGATGACGGATTGATTGAGAGCATACACATGGCGGGCATTTGGCACACGATACAAGTCGGCACAAAAAAACGACGAGTTAGATGGAGTCGTCGAGTGTTCCGTAGTAACATGTATTATAACAATATGTTTATGGAGTGTATATCTGTACTTATACATTTTATATTTATGCTATAGTACTTACGTACTGTTTAGTAGCGGCGATAGCCTAGTTGGGAGTGGAACGGACTGCCGAGACGAATGTCTGCAGGTTCAAAACCCAAAGGCACACACCTCTGACTTTTCTAAAGGTTATGTGTGTATTCTTTGTGAATTATCGCTCGCTTTAACGGTGAAGGAAAACATCGTGAGGAAACCTGCATACCTGAGAAGTTCTCTATAGGAATTTCCAAGGTATTTGAAGTCCTATAACCAACACTAGGCCAGCGTGGTGGACTAAGGCCTAAACCCTCTCAGTAGTAGAGTAGGCCCGTGCTCAGCAGTGGGCAGTATATAATACAGGGCTGGTATGGTATGGTATGGTGAAAAAAAAAAGAACGGGTTGCACTCCGGGGGTGCCGGCAGAAGTGAAAACTTGAACATTAACGTTGTGCACTTCTGAATATTTTGGAATGGTTAGGGAATAATTTTGCACGAATTGCTTTATTTATCAATATAAAAGTACTGTCATTTATGTGGTTAAATACAATATTTATTTATTGCGCTATCGTCATTGATGTATTAAAAAACCCATCGTACACAAAAATGTCAATTTCACTATTTCTTTATAAATCAAAATTTGAAAAAATAATGCTACGCTCTTTTGTACTCGTGCCGCAGCAACGCTGGGGAAATAAATAAAAAATTTGTCGTTTAAGAATTATAGCTTCTACGCGTTGTATTTATGGTTCATATTAGTAAGGGATGGTTTTAATGAAGCAAATAAATAAAAATGTGAGTTTCAGAGTTATAGCTTCGACGCACTGTATTTAAGGTTCATATTAGTAAGGGATGGTAAAACTTCCTACACATTCGAGCGGGGTCACGTGATCCTGACGCGAGCTTAGCATTTTATACCCATCCCAAAAGTGCTCAACGCCGCTAAAGAAGTTTTCACTTAAAAAAAATGCCTTTATGACAGTTCAAAGGAAAAATATCATTACAGTCAGACATTATAGACAGTCGACATAGGCCTTATAATTGGTTTCTGTTCCATCGAGTACGGAACTCTAATAATATACTACACAGATGGACTACTAAATGCCGTCCCTGGTACGCTAAAAATAATATCTTAGTTTCATGTATTTTAGAAAGTTATAAAAGACCATGTCATTAACAGTGAAAGAATCTTTGTCGGCGCACGAAAACGCTAAAGGCTTTTAACTTTTGATACAAAGGCAAAAGGTTTAGAAAGCTGACCCCGCTCAAGAGCCTAAAATACAGAAAAAGAACTGCCTACGCTGTCTCGAACTATAGTTCCTAAAGGTTATATTTGCATTACTAAATTATTAGACTGGTTCGGTGGCGCAGTTGTATTGCGTGGTACGACTGTCGTGCTGAGGTTTCGAGTTCGAATCCCAGTTCGAGCAAAGTGATATTGGGATTTTCTATTCAGTATCAGCCTGGAGTCTAGAAATGTGCCCGGTAAATGCTGACGTAGCTGACGAAATGTGGGTGTGGTACACCACTGCCTACCCCTGAAAAGGGAAAAAGGCGTGATGCTACATGTATGTATGAATTACTTGGAAAAATGATTTTTTATAGGCGATGGTAAACACTAAGATTATTTTGAATATTTATGAGAAATGGAGAAAGTGATTCTAGCTTACTGGTATCTCATATGTAAGAGTCCGTCTGGGTGGGTACCACCGCAATGTCTATTTCTACCGCCAAGCAGCAGTATGCATGCACTGTTGTGTTTCGGTTTGAAGGACATTGTTGCCAGTGTAACTACTGGACATAATGAGACTTAACATCTTATGTCTCAGGATGACGAGCGCAATGGAATGCCACACAGTCCTTTGTAACTCAAGCTACTGTATGGTGTTAGTACTGTTTATGAGCGGTCGTATCGCTTACCATCAGGTGAACGGCATGCTCGACTCGACATTCAATACCATAAAAAAAAAGCTTCACTGAGCCAGTCTATGCAACAAAAAAGCTTATATAAATCCATTTTCAGCATATAATATGTCTTTCGCTGGTAGTAGGCTATTTTTAACCCGGAAAGCGATCACCGTACAGAAGGTAAAACCGTCATCATAATCATCAGCCACATGACGTCCACTGCTGAACATAGGCCCTCCCCCAAAGATTTCCAGACGGACCTGTCAAAACCGCCATAGTGACACGTAAATGTGTCACGTTGCGAGATCAGTCTCTGGTGTCAAACAGCCAAAATTATATACCTACTGGGGAGGGATGATCATCTCGTCAGTCGACATTATACCCACATACCATCAGATGCAGTGGGGTTACTTTATATTATACCAATATTGCTCGCGGCTTTGCCCGCGTGAAAATGTTTTTCCGGGATAAAAATATTTTCCCGGGATAATAAGTAGCCTATAGCACTCATATAGCTTCCTATTAGTTAAAGAATTTTCAAAATCGGTTCAGTAGTTCCTGAGATTAGTACGTTCAACCAAAGAAACTTCAGATTTATAATATTTGTTTAGATTTTATCGTATTTCGAAAATCGATTTAGAGAATTTAATGTATAGGAATTATCATAAAAAACCTGCCTAGCAAACGATTGATTTTCTTAAAAACCTTTGAAAGCAAACATTGACCAGCTTAGTAATATGATCGCCGCTACGAGCACGCGATCCGGCGGCAAATCGGATATTAAGGGATTCGAACCGTTACCACACGATTACATGCTATCGATTATACAGGGCCGACCGGGGGCCGATCCCCGTGATTTTAAGCTGATAAAAATATTAATCCCGATTATGCCAACTTGGTGAACTAAGGCGTTAAACCCTCTCAGTAGTAGAGGAGGCCCGTGCCCAGAAGTGGGACAGTATATGTTTTTTTATTACATTTAAATAACGAGACTAGCATGTCGCTCGCTTGATGATAAGCGATACGACCGCCCATAAACAATAGCAACGCCGCACATAACTTTGAATTACTAAGTACTGCGTGGCACTCTACTGTGCTCGTCACACTGAGACATAAGATATTGAGTCTCATAATGCCCAGTAATTATTCTGGCTACAATATCCTTCAAACTGGAACACAACAATGCATTCATACTGCTGCTTGCCGGTAGAAATAGACACTGCGGTAGTACCTACCCAGGCGGCCCCTCGCATACGATAGACCTACCACCAGTATATAATACAGGACTTGTACTATTATCATTAAAGTTTAATCCTTAGTGACGGTTTTTGTTCCGGTTTCGGTTGCATGTTTATCACTTTTTGGTGTAGTGAGTGATAATGATAATGAAGCTAGAGATGACAGGTCTAATCGTTCCATAGTATTTTTAACCACATTTTTCCGGTATTCGACTCTAATTTCCATGATATAAGAATCATATTTATATAATATAGTCTTGGCACTATATTTAATACAGTTTCACAGATCTACACAAATGCGCGAAGCCGTGAGCAAATCTTATTTCATATTATTTGTCTTTTAATTACGTCAAAATGTTTGTTAATAAATAAATATTTTTATATCTGTAATTCAATCCGTAATCAATTCAATAAGTACATCACATAAATTGTTAATTGTTATGCCATCATACATGTAGACCTACTCCACTAGCCATCATTAATAGTTATATAAAAAAGCTCCACATAATTGAATCCTGCATCCGTCCCTGGGCACTTTAATCGCTGCCGGGAGCTCTTTAGAAAATAATTTTCTTTAACAACATCCCCGTCCTGCTAACTCCATTGATTTCATCTTTTAAAAGTCTAACAAGCGGAATTAATGTCATGCTTTGAAAAGAAAAGATGTTGCCTAAATATCTTTGCCTTTATTATTATAAACCGTTTTCTGTATACGTCTATTTTAACTAAACATTAAAATATTATCTTACATAGTTCAAACATGGTTTTCTTTCGGCAACATTTGACGCACAACATTTCATGAAACATGTTTAGTAGTGTCGTGTGAACGTGACTTGTTCACTATATCTTAAAAACATATTATACGTAAATGTATACATTTAACCTAATATTTTATTTCTCTAGAGGTAGGCAAAACGGTGAAAGAAAACATCGTGAAGGAACCTAGATACCTTAGAATTCTCGATAATAATTTCGATGGTATGTTGGTATCTGCCATTCGGCACTAGGCCAGCGTGGTGGACTAAGACCTAACCCCTCACAGTAGTAGAGGAGGCCCAGTAGTGGGACAGTATATAATACAAGGCTGGTTTTATTAATTTATTTAGCAGTGCACATGACATAAAATACTTTGAGCGTTCACGTACCCTACATGAACGCTTAAAATTACTTTAAATTTAAAAAACTTACACATTAATTTTTATTTGGTTTGGATCGATTCGACCTATAATCTCACCAATTGACATACTATTTAGAATGTAACTTATAAGGAGTTCAAGGTTTTATTTAATGTTCGTGAGTTTAAAAACTTTAACGAACAAAACTCCTTAAGCGTAACAAGGTATGAATAAAAATAGCCCCAATGTATTTTAAAATAACCACTCAATCAAGAAGCAGTTGAAAAAGTGCATTAACTGTATCGATTAATAAATAGTTTAATTATGAAGGCGGCAGCGAAGGGCGGGTTACAAGCTCCTTGTATATTAAACAACTTCATAAAACTGGCGTTGGTTGTATGTATAGGACAGTGAGCTAAATAATTGTCATTTATTTTACGTTTTGACTGCCTCGGTGGCGTAGTTGTATTACGGTACGACTGCAATGCTGAGGTCTCGGGTTCGATCCCCGGGTCGAGCAAAGTGATATTGGATTTTTCTAATCAGTATCAGCTCGGAGTCTGGAATTTGTGCCCGACATGGCGATAGGCTCGCCCCCTATCACATCATGGGACGGAATATGAATGGTGAAAAGTGGGTGTACTAGTTGCGCCTCTGCCTACCCCTCCGGGGATATAAGGCGTGAGTATGCGTATTTTACGTTTTGCAAGTGGCGTAAATGTAAACATTCAGTTGGTATTGGCTATATGTGCAAAGGAAACAAAGCACATCTGTGGAATTAGGAACAATTTGAAGGTCTACAACCTTTCTCGGAATAATATAAAGTTAATTATCACGATTTTAGCTTAACGTTACGCATATCCAAGAGACATGAAATGACTTAATAAATGTAATAATATTATTGTTGCGTCACAATTTCATGTAGAGTACGCGTCACACTTTTTATACATATTACAAATACGGTTTGAATTATTCTTTAATACAGACCGTTTGACGTCAAACATTACTGTAATATTCAATCCGAGGAGCCTATTCCTAATAACCCCACAAAGTGTTACTGACCTAGGAATCGGGCGTCAACACTTCAAAGGTAATTATTGCAATTTAAAACACGGCAAACCACAGTAGAAACGGAATTATAGCAAAAACTAATACTCAGATAGCAAATGCAATTAAATGCGAATGAGCAAAAAAGGAAGCAGTGCCATTGGAGTCGTTGCCGTGGCAACGCGGCGGAAATTAACCCTCGGCCGCATGCCGACATTGTTTTGTACCGGTTTTTTATTTAAATTGTCATTTGCTAAAGTATTTATTATTAGCGAAATTATGTCGGCATCATTTTTGTGTTTTATTTTGCTGTTCGTTTGAAGTGTTTCGTGCATGAAACTACAAAGAGCTGTAGCACAATTGGACAGATTTTCCGTAAAATTCATATTTGTATTGGTATTTATTTATCTATTCGTCACATTTTCTTTTTTTATTTTGACACAAAGAAGTAACGTAATATGATGTAGTTAACTCATAATTAAAGGGTAATAAATAAACATTGGTTCTAAAGAAAACTATACAGCTATGAAGTATATAGACTCAATTTTAGATAGGTCTTATTACATTTTACTTACGAAATAAGTTCAGCGGACACAGAAGCTAACATAAGTTCTGTTACAAACTTAAAAACGCTTTAAAAAAATTCTTACCGTAAAATCTACTGGTGGTAGGGCTCTCATATGTAAGAGTCCGTCTGGGTGGGTACCACCGCAATGTCCATTTCTACCGCCAAGCAGCAGTGTGCATGCATTGTTGTGTTTTGGTTTGAAGGACATTGTAGCCAGTGTAACTACTGGACATAATGAAACTTAACATCTTATGTCTCAGGATGACGAGCGCAATGGAATGCCACACAGTACTTTGTAAGTCAGTGCTGGATGGTGTTGCTACTGTTTATGGGTGGTCGTATCGCTAACCATCAGGCGAACGGCATGCTCGTCTCGTCATTCTATGCAAAAAAAAATACATCTAAATACTCCATTAATTTATTCAACGTAAACAATTATCTAATATTATATTAGATCGCTAATTATATCTATCCAAAATTAACAATCATCAAAACCCATTCCCAACATGTAGACGAACGTAAAGTGAAACATATTGCGCCAAATAAATCCACATTACTCGAGGCAGTTAGAACTTGCTCGGAGGCTGTGCAGTTGATTAATGCGGCCGAAAGCTCGCTGGATCGCGGAGCTTCTGTGAATGTTGGATTGTTTACGCGATTCCGGGTAGATATGTACGCACTTGAGCCTAACAGATCAGTTTAGTCAGAACTTGGATAAGTATTCAGTCTTTCTTATATTTTACTGCCTCGGTGGCGTAGTTGTATTACGTTATGACTATATCTTGGGTTCGATTCCCGGGTCGGGCAAAGTGATATTGGGTTTTAATAATAATAATAATAATAATAGGGTTTTAAATTCAGTATCAGCCCGGAGTTTGGAATTTGTGCCCGATATGGCGATAGGCGATATCACATCATGGAATGGAATACGCACGGCGAAAAGTGGGTGTACTAGTTGCGCCTCTGCCTACCCCTTCGGGAATAAAAGGCGTGAGTGTGTGTGTGTTATATTTTACTAGCTTTTGACCGCGGCTCCACCCACGTGATAAAGTTTTTCCGGGATAAAAGTCCCGCTGTATATTTTCCCGGGATAAAAAGTAGCCTATGTTACTCGCTGATAATGTAGCTTTATATTGGATTTTTTTAAATCGGTCCAGTAGTTTTTGAGTTTATTCATAGCAAAAAAAAAAAATATTAGTATAGAAGTATAGATCTACATTAGCTGTATTAGATAACTGTCAAATGACACTTACTTGAACTTTATGAGACAGGCCCTTAAAGTCGCACTCGATCAAAATTTTACTAGTGAAAGAAGCTCTGAAATCCTCCTTAGAGTTATACCCCGTCTCGCCCCTACCTCCCCCTCTAGTAAATCTGCACAATCAATCAACACCCGCCGTGATACGCCCTCGTGTTTGCGTTTTATCAAACGTACGAATCAATCTTGCGCGATAATTTTGAGTCAGATTTATTCGTACGCATTCGGAGGATGTTCGGTGGTAAAGAGTGGTTTGATATTTTTGTTGGAATATTTTACAAATTTGAATTTTAATTAGAATTAGAAGGACTTGAGCCCGAAAAGTGGGTGCACTAGTTGCACTACCTACCCTTTTGGGGGATAAAAGGCGTGAGTACGTGTGTGTGTGTATTAATAATATATACGGTGTAATAATAATGTAAAACCAATATTGACTTGGGACTATTGTATCCTAGAAACTTCACAACTACTTTAATAGCCATAAGAAATAATTGTACTCATATTTCTTTTTAATTTTGAATATATCTTTTTTAAATATTTTCACCGTATTTGGTTCAAATCCCGCTGTTTAGAGTCTGATATTTTTAAGTTTAGTATATTACATTGTTTGAACGACTTTTATTTTATTCGCTTAACTTTCCGTCTAAAGAACGGGCTTACAAAATGAATAAATATTCAATATAGAAATCCTTACACAATAATTAACTCTTGCGTGCCAACATATTCCTTTAACGTTTTTTTTACATAAGTACAACAATACATTCATACTGCTAAGCCGAACTTAGTTTCTAACATCCCTCAAATATTTGAAATTGGAATTGTTTGCTGAGAATATCAATCACACGAAGTTCGGAACGATTGAGATATTCCGACTTCAGTTGGTATGTACCTTGCAAACTAGATAGAGAATACGCCTTTTAGAGAACTGTACGAACTTGGAGAATTTTTAAAGGCTAATGCAGAAAACTGTTTTACAGTGTCGTTGCAAAAAATAAAAAACACATCACGCTTTTATCCCTGAAGTGGTAGGCAAAAGTACTAGTGTACCCACCCACTTTTCACCAAGTGTATTTCGTCCCATGATGTAATAGGGGGCGCCTCTATCGCCATATCGGGTACCAATTCCAGACTCCGGACATATACTGAGAAGAAAACCCAAAATCACTATGCCCGACCCAGGATTCGAATCTGGGACCTGAAAGCGGTGGTTGTACCGCGCAAACAATAAAACTACTACGAGGCAGCCTGCCTGTTGCTGCGGCTTAACCCGCCAACGCCCGCGGTGCACACCGGTGTCCATTTATATAACGAAACTAGCTTTTGCGCGCGGCTCCGCCGGCGTGGAAAGGTTTTTCTGGGATAAAAAGTAGCACTCAGGAGTAATGTAGCTTCCTATTAGTGAAAGAATTTTCAAAATCGGTCCAGTAGTTCCTGAGATTAGCGCGTTCAAACAAACAAACAAACTCTTCAGCTTTATATATTAGTATAGATTAGCTTATAGCTATATATAAGCGGGCGTTGATGGATTAAATAAAATAAATGAATGGTTTCAAAAGTGACAGAGTCTGTAGTCAGACATATTAATCTACAGCATAGGTCAGATCGATATAAGTGGACGATAGCCTAGTTGGGACTGGAACGGTCTGCCGAGACAATGTCCGGAGGTTCAAAACCCAAGGCACACACCTCTGCCTTTTCAAAGTTACGTGTGTATTGTTTATCAATTATCGTTCACTTTAACGGTGAAGGAAAACATCGTGAGGAAACCTACATACCTGTGAATTCTCCATAAGAATTTTGAGGGTATGTGAAGTCTGCCAACCCGCACTAGGCCAGCGTGGTGGACTAAGGCCTAAACCCTCTCAGTTGCAGAGGAGGCCCGTGCTCAGCAGTGGGCAGTATTTAATACAGGGCTGGTATTATTATTATATTATAAACAGTCCCTTCCCTAATCCGTAGAAGAGATCACTTAAGATCAGCAGACCTTACATCCTCTTGCTCGTTATTGGCTTCATCATCATCATCATCATCATCAGCCACACGACGTCCACTGATAAACATGGGCCTCCTCTAAAGATTTCTATCTTTAAATTTGGAATTTTTTATAGGCTTAAGCTATAAAAAAAATGATTATTATTTATTACTCAATAACTTACTGCTATCACATACAAACAGATAAACGTGATAAAATAAATAATTTATAATATCAACGAACCCAAAATAGCAAAACAGACGACTTCTCCAAAACGGCCACAATACAGATGACTCCGAAACTAAAATCAAAACCCAACAATAAGCCTACCGCGGGATCCTCGAAGCCTTAGAAACTTGCCGCACTTAACGTCTCTGAACTTGTGATTAATGTAATTTTAATGGCACATTGTTTATACCCAGTTTAACATCCACTTGGGCTGATGGCCATTTTTGTTGGTAATTTTTATTGTGAAGTTTAGGGTGACGCGGCGCGATATATTTGAGTGTTTAGGTCCATATAGTATTCAAGTATATGTTTTCTAAAATTGGGCTGATTCATTCTAGGACTACACTAAAGTGTCATTGATAAGTTAAAATAATTGAGACCAGTGTACCACATAGCGCGAAAATTTCATAACGGCATTAGGCATTTATTTATTTTTATTTGTACGCCTCATATATTTTTGGTCACACAAAAATTTTGCAATAAAATGAGAAGCTGTATGTTATATCGTCAAAATTAATTATTATTTATAATACAACTATCTATTAGATTATAATCTTAATAATAATTATCCAAATATTAACTGCGTAAATAGAAGTTGGCACAAAATATAGTGTATCAGGATTAAAAATTAAAAATTATATTGAAATACAATAAGTAGCGACAATGACTAATTAAAAACGAAAACTCTCTTATTAATTTATTTATTTATTTTATTTATTAACACTTTGTACGGTACGTTACGTTGGCAACCAGGTACTGGAACTGTCCATTCCCGGAAAAAGACCAAGAGGGAGACCAAAAACTACATGGACAAATGTGTTGCAACGCGACATGGTGGCATGCAATGTTTCCGATGACGACGTCATCGATAGGGCGAAGTGGAAGAGAAAGGTGAAGAAGGCTGACCCCATCATCATGTGGGATGAATAGTCGGGAAGAGAGAGAGAGATTAACACTTTGTACAAATGTAAAGTACAGGCGGACTTAATGACTAAGGGCCTTTTCTCCCGGTCGACCTTAATTTAGTTTACATTGGGAACAAAACATAATTGCAAATGATTCTAATATTAAAAATTATTACGAAAAACAGACAAAATATAGCAATCCTAAATACCCTACTAATTCATTAATTTCGAACCTGGGTAAAACTATAAAACATGTTCCTGCAGAAATAACATTTACGAAATTGCCTTTGGATTAGCAATGTCGGTCAAATAACATAATAACACAGTATGGATATCAGGCGGCAGGCACGCAGTCACGCATTCAGTAACCAAATTAGTGTTATTTCATTATATTCATAAATCAAGAACAGCTTCAAATCAGGTATATTTCATGAAAATGGTAAAATTAAAATATAAGTACAAGTACAGCAATATTTAAATCACAGAAACGACTGCCGTACTTAATATATAATATCCATTTTTATTCGAAAACCAATGATTTTCGCAATTAAAGAATGTTTACCTTTACAACTTTAACCTTAAACAAGTTGTCATAACAGATATGATGTCACTAGAGGTTGATTGATGGATTATAACACGTTCCTTTTCACGTTACTTTCAATTCGCAATTATTGTTAAAAATCTATATTAATTAAAATAAGAACGTAGCAGTGGCGCTCCTTTTATATTTTTGTAACATTTTAGTCACAAAATATTGATAAATATTTTATATATATTATATATATGGCTACGAATGACGAGACGAGCATGTCGTTCGCCTGATTGTAAGCGATACGACGGCCCATAAAGGCATAAACATTATTAACACCATACAGCACCTTGAGTTACAAAGTACTGTGTGCCATTCCACTGCGCTCGTCATCCTGAGACATAAGATGTTAAGTCTCATTATGTCCAGTGGTTACACTGGCTACAATGTCCTTCAAACCGAAACACACCAGTGCATGCATACTGCTGCTTGGCGGTAGAAATAGATATTGCGGTGGTACCCACCCAGACGGACTCTTGCATATGAGAGACCTACCACCAGTAAAAGTTATACATAAAGAAGTCTTGAAGCTAAATAACACCTAATTTCAACAAAATACCTCGCTTCCCGCACGGGACCTGTTAATGATTACACTTCGCTTTGTGCTGCAAGATTTATCTGATGCTCAACACGAGACATGAACACTTATAAATATTCTTATGAGACTCACAAAGACTTATGTAAGTTTGTGCATAATGTTTTCTGAACGTAGCTTTATTCGTGAAAGAGTTAGCAGAGACGCTGATGCACACAGTTCGTCCAGTTTATATGCCATTATGTGAATAGACTAGTGTAATTTCATAAATATACTGCATGCTTTAGGGTTTAGGCCTTAGTCTACCACACTGGCCTAGTGCGGGTTGGCAAACTTTACTTACTGTCGTAATCCCGGTGAAGAATTCTCAGATATCAGAAAAATTACAATGTTTGTCATGTCCTTCAAACCGAAACGCAATAGTGCTTACACGATGCTGCTCGGTAGCAAAAATATAAAATGCAATGTGTGCCTATCAATAAGGACTCTCGTATACGAATGATCTACCATCTAGAGGTTGCAACCAATACACTTGTGCGAAATATTGTGAAGATTGTATGTTCGAAGTAAACGCAGAAATCGCTGA
Organism: Sphinx pinastri; assembly: GCA_947568825.1. Taxonomy (NCBI): domain Eukaryota; kingdom Metazoa; phylum Arthropoda; class Insecta; order Lepidoptera; family Sphingidae; genus Sphinx; species Sphinx pinastri. The sequence continues at coordinate 2,219,489 of OX387628.1, read as the reverse complement.
ATCGATTTGGATAAAATTTAGCACTCCTAGAAATCATATCCCAGGAGATATAAACTACTTTTGTCCCAGTGAATTGTACAGAGCTTTATATCCAGAAACGATTTTCACGCAGAAAACCGCGAGCAAAATCAAGGACCTAATATTTGAACTACTTACATTTTAGTTACGTAATCTATATGGAGCTACGCACTCGAATATACGGACAGCATAATAAATCGCTTGTAAACATTAATAAAAACTACGTCGCTGAACACATGCGACGGACTGACCGCCGCGAGTTTTTAGAGTTCCGCAAAACAACCACAGGAAACCTTAACAACAAGACATCGACGTACACCCGATGGAGGGAGCTATGTATCAAATAGCAAAACCTTGCCTGCCTCCGATACCTTTCGAACATACATAAAAAAGGCAAACAATGAATATTTTGTTACGATTTTTTTTATTGCTGCTGAATGAGTAGACGAGCATGTAGATCGCTTGATGGTCCCGTAACAAATATAAATAGTTTGATGGACGGAACCCACTTAATAAAACATCTCACCCTGATTCCATCTTTTGTACACGGAAAACATACTGTAGCGAAACTCATAAATCCCGGAGTATTCTTACGTAATAAATATATACGCGTCAGTTTGTTTGTATTACATGAATAAACATATCAGCTGTCAGCGGTCGGTCTATCAATTTAAATTTATTGCGGATTTGTGATTTTGAAATGTCAAATGCTATGAAACTGAATGACTAATGTATCTGTGCCTTTATATCTAATGGGCTTGGCAGTGGATTAACGATTCGGTGACCTTATTTTCGACCAATAAAGAAAGGCCTACCACCATTTTTGGTACAGTTTCCAAACCGACACATTACGCTTTATTTTATAGGTCTGTATTAGGTATCATCATCATCATCATCATCAGCCACATGACGTCCACTGCTGAACATAGGCCTCCCCCAAAGATTTCCAGACGGACCTGTCAAAAGTATTAGGTATACAATGTTTTTATCGTTCCTCTGAGGTTTCAATTGACTCAACATAAATATTTATTAATTCCTATGTGTTGCTCGCGACTTCGCCCGAATGAAAAGCCTTTCCTGCTACGAAAGTCCCAAAAACACAGTACGACGCCAGCGCCATCTACTAAAAGAATCACATTTAAAATATCCTTTGGAGCAAATTACCGGGATAAAAAGTAGCCTATGTTAATCCGGGACATGATCTACCCGTGTGCCAAATTTCACTCAAAACCGTTTAGTTTTTTCTGTAATTCTAACAAACATCGAAACATTTTCACACACTTTCGCATTTATATAAGTAATGTAGTAACATTGATGTTTATTAGTTATGTTCTAAGTGTCGTCATCAAAGAGCAGACACTTTTTACTACCCGTCTCCACAGGATAAGAATCCTGGGTAGACCCTCTTCTACACATAATAGAAGTATTTTATTCGAATTTCGAACAAGTCAACAAAACAGTAGCCCTACTATCAACTACCAAATTACTCTCGCGAGAAAACCTTCGAGAAACTTCACCAATCTCCGGAAACTGACAAATAAAAACACCATTACTCACCACACGAGCATAAATATGTAATAATTTAATCAATTTCAGCGCAAGATTAAGTTGGAAGTAATAAAACATAGGCTGTGTCGTTTCAATCGTAAAGAGGCTGCGACGAGCGCATTACGGGAATTGGACGACTAGTGATGTTCTTTATCGATAAATAATATATCGATGCGTCGACACCGTTTGTAGTTTTTATTACTGGATTGCTGTCTGTTTTTGTTGATCGTATAGTAGTTTTTGCTTCCAATTCTGCGTTAAAGTCTATAGCACTATTTTATATTACTAAAAGAATTAAGGAATTATCGCACGCTTTAACGGTAAAGGAAAACATTGTGAGGGAACCTGTATACCTGAGAAGTTCTCCATAAGAATTTCGAAGGTGTGTGTATCCTGCCAATCCGCATTAGGACCGCGTGGTGGACTAAGGTCTAAACCCTCTGAGTAGTAGAGGAGTCCCGTGCTCGGTAGTGGGATAGTCCTACTATCCTACTAATATTATAAACGCGAAAGTTTGTAAGAATTTATGGATGTTTGTTACTCTTTCACGCAAAAACTACTGAACGGATTTCGATGAAATTTGGCACACGGGTAGATCATGTCTTGGATTATCACATACGCTACTTTTTATCCCCGGAAACAAAGCGGGACTTTTACCCCGGAAAAAAACAATCACGCGGGGGGAGCCGGTATAATACAAGGCTGGTATTATTAATACTTATTCAAAGAGTTAAGAAGTTTCAAACATTACCATTACCCACACTTACAAACTTAACATGTTAATATCAATACATCTATACAGGCTACCTCGTTAATAATTGTACTATTATATTTTATAAAGTTCATTTTGTTTATTTGTGTAGTTAGGAATTTAGTTACTAAAATTTATATAGTTTCCAAAAGTCACAGTGTCCCTGGATTTAGGGTGTATGCCTTTTAACACAAGTAATAATACCATGATTAATGACTGCTAAAGGTGAACGAAATGCCGTCGAATTAAAACCACAATATTCGGGAAATGGCAAATCTATATTTATAATATAAAGCTGAAGACTGAAGAAATTGTTTGTTTGGTTGAACGCGCTAATCTCTGAAACTACTGAAGTGATTTAGAAAATTCTTTCACTAATAGGAAGCTACATTACTCTGGAGTGCTATAGGCTACTATTTATCCCGGGAAAATATTGTTATCCCGGAAAAAAAATTTCACGCAGGCGGAGCCGCGAGCAATACTCGTGATTTCTTACAATTAGTGATTAAGGTATGCTTTTGATTACATAACCTTGAAGCCAACGTGTGTTTAGAATGTCTCCAGTAGTATTGACTGACGAGAGACTTTTTTTATGGCATTGAATGACGAGACGAGCATGCCGTTTGCCTGATGGTAAGCGATACGACCACCCATAAACAGTAGTAACACCATAGAGTACCTTGAGTTACAAAGTATTGTGTGGCATTCCACTGCGCTCGTCATGCTGAGACATAAGATGTTAAGTCTCATTATGTCCAGTAGTTACACTGGCTACAATGTCCTTCAAACCGAAATCCAACAGTGCATGCACACTGCTGCTTGGCGGTAGAAATAGACATTGCAGTGGTACCCACCCAGACGGACTCTTGCATATTAGAGAACTACCACCAGTATGATCACCCCTCGCTCAAACAGAATTATGCCGTCCTGCTTGATTTAAAAAAAACACACTCATTTAAATATCAAAAAGAAGTCTCAAACACGTTGGCCAACGACCCCATCCCACGCGAATTGACGAAAAAATAACAGACATCCCTTACACGGTCCGTTACCTACTTCAATTTATTTTATACACAATTTATTTAAACGTTCAGATGCAGAATGATCCAGACATCAAAACATAAACTATAAAGGTGAGCGCACACTGCGATGGAAAATCGCGCACGATTTATGCAAACAGGCTCTAAGCATATAAACAACGTCTCATAAAGAACAGCTGTACGATATTCATAGTATATTTAATTTTAATAATTATACTTATACTTAGCGATACAATTTAGTGAAGCTTAGGAAAATATAAATTACTTATTATCTTCAAGTTTTTGTTTTTTTTTTTTTTTTGGTATTGAATGACGAGGCGAGCATGCCGTTCGCCTGATGGTAAGCGATACGACCACCCATATACAGTAGCAACACCATCCAGCACCTTGAGTTACAAAGTACTGTGTGGCATCCCACTGCGCTCGTCATCCTGAGACATAAGATGTTAAGCCTCATTATGTCCTGTAATTACACTGGCTACAATGTCCTTTATATTATAATATATTACTAATCTTTTCTCTAAAAAATAAAGCAAGGAAATTAGTTTTGATACGTCCTAACCTTTACTTAAACTCATATTCTATACTATAATATCACGAGTTGGAAAATTGTGGGAATACTCAAAAGTTTTGTTTAAACCTTTAGATATAAGTGGAAAGAAGAAAGTTCGTCAATAAAAGTCGTCAATTTGACGTAGTAGAATTACGCAGACTTCAATCTCCAGATCAGACATTCATTTGAGAGAGAGGAACAAGACGTGCACCTGATGATGTCACACGGCTACTCATAAACTGAAACAACGTAACCCAAACTTTGTATTTCATACACTTTACTGTACTGACTGCCTCGGTGGCGTAGTTGTATTACGATACGACTACAATGCTGAGGTCTCAGGTTCGATTCCCGGGTCGGGCAGAATGATATTGGGTTTTTCTAATCAGTATCAGCCCCGGAGTCTAAAACTTGTGTCCAATATGGCTATCGGCTCCCCCCCCGCTCCTCCCCCTATCACATCTTGGGACGGAACACGCAAGGCGAAATGTGAGTGCACTAGTTGTGCCTTTGCCTATCCCTTTGGGGATGAAAGGCGTGAGTGTGTGTGTGTGTTTCCTGTATACTCTTCACTCTGAGACATAATATGTTAAGTTTCATAATTCCCAGTAATTAAATAAGCAACAATGTCCTTCAAACCGGAACGCAACAGTGCACTATAAGTACTTAGCGGCAGAAATAGACATTGCGGTTTATCCAGCCAGACTCTTGTCCAAGAGAGACAAACACCTTTTTTTTAATATATTATAGCCAACGCAAGCAGACGAGACAGCCCCCTGACGATCAGCAAAGCCAAGCTGCGGAATACAGACATCTTGACTTAACACCTTATGTTAAGTGGTAGGTCTTTTGTATTAGAGTGGCCGTCTGGGAAGGTACCACCGCAATGTCTATTACTAGCGCTAAGCAGCAGTGGGTGTGCACTGTTACGTTCCGGTTTGAAGGACATTGTAGCCAGCACAATTAGTAGGCATTATGAGACATAACATCCGTCTCAGGTTGATGAGCGCAGTGGAGTGTCACGCAGTACTTTGTAATTCAAAGCTCTAAATGGTGTTGCTACTGTTTATGGGCGGTCGTGGCGCTTCCCATCAAGTAAGCAGTTTACTCGTCTCGTCATTCATTTTTAACATAAAAAAATGCTTTTACTATACAATGACGTAACAACAAACGGTGAGTACAATGCAACTGAAGTACAAGTCAGCGTGAGACAATGTATCTGCTCGTACCATCTTACCAGTTCACCGCCGCACTTAACTTCCTTTGAGTTAGTTTGTTACTGTTGCATGATCCAAACTCAACATTTGTGCTTTACTATCACACTCATTGATTTATATTCTTGCATTTAATTATTAAGTATATAACAATATGTAAGTTCACGTGTTGTATTCACAAAGGGATAAGTAGAAGTGAAAGAGTGAAAGTAATATATTATGTGTATCCATCCCTTGACTTGAAAGCCTATCTCCATTTCATTTAATAAATATTTGTAATCGATTTATTTTCTACTTTCTTTTAACAAAGAGGATTGTTGCCCTAATTCTAAGTCCAAAATGTATTTGGGAGTTCGTTTTTACACTGATAGCAACTATAAAATTGCCAAAAATTTTTTTATCGACAAATTCCCACGACACTATTGAAAATCTCATTTATCAGTTATCCGTAGACCGGGATCTATCGGGACGCCAAAAAAAGGGTCTTTGGTTCCTTTAAACAAAACATCTTGAATGGACTAACGGCCTCACTTTGATCTATTAGGGGTGACATATTGAGGGTCGCGCTTTAACATTTTACTTCGAAGGTTTTGTAATTGAAATTTATGAAAACACGGATAAAAATCGAAATTAAGCTTCCTTATTTTTTTTCACTAGCGTTTCCTCGTGCCTCCACCGGCGTGAATAAGTTTTTCCGGGATAAAAGGCTCGCTATATATTTTCCTGGGATAAAAAGTAGTTTATGTGTTATTTCAGATAATAGTCTATCTCTGGGCCACAATTCATCCAGATCCGTTCAGCAGTTCAGGCGTGATTGTGTAACAAACATCCAAACTTTTCTTTTATTATAATGGTAGTAAGACTTAATTTATGGTTAAAAAAGCTTGAATTGAAGGTTTTAACCACGTAAATTATTTGAACCACTATTGTCTGCAAAATGAAACAAAAATTACACTCACAAATGGTACCAAACTAATTAACTCGACCTCATACTCCATACAAAACTGTCCACCAAGTCTCTATCTATAAATAAACTCATCCATACATAATCAAACAAGCAAATAATTTACACAAATCAACCTAAAAAATTAACAAGACAATAAAATCTATACAGGCACTATCTCCAACTTTGTCGAGAAACTCCGAGTGACGTCACAACTTCTGTTACACGCCCGATGACATTGTGATCAGCATAACTTGTTTATATAAGTTCGGTTAAACTGTGAAAGTTGGGTTTTAGTTTCTGTGCAGGTGTTAAGATTTAGTTGACGTTCGGAGAGTAGGGAACGGTTTATTGAATTTTGAGACACAAAATCCTGTTATTACATCAAAAAAGGACGAAGATGATAAAAAGGACAATAGCCTAGTTGGGAATGGAACGGTCTGCCGAAACAATGTACGGAGGTTCAAAACCCATGGCACACACCTCTGACTTGTCTAAGTTAGGTATGTATTGTTCATTATCGTTCGATGTAACGGCGAAGGAAAACATCGTGAGGAAACCTATATGCCTGAAAATTCTCCATAAGAATCTCGAGGATATGTGAGTCTGCCAACCCGCACTAGGCCAACGTGGTGGACTAAGGCCTAGCCCCTCTCAGTAGTGGAGGTGGCCAGTGCTCAGCAGTGGGCAGTATATAATACAGGGCTGTTTGCATTGCATTACATGAGGAAGTAATATTTTTATAAGTTCTTTGATTAACAGGCGATTTATCACTTCGTAATACTAATAGCACTTGTCTATCAACGAATCCTCCCACTCTACCAAACGTCGTGGCATATAGCGACGCATCACGACAACGGCAGTTCAACAATCGGCCCAAACAAGACTTCAACCACTTTGTCTAGAGTTCACGACTAAGAAGAACATTACAAATAGTAATAATATACAGAATAAAGAAACTTGTAACGACATCTGTGGTCAAGACATTTCAATAAGTTTTTGGAACGAAGTTCCTTATCCCGCGTTGTGAAAGGGGGCTGGACGGAAAAAACAAATGAAAAGTTGTCACGACACTTTTTGCTATTATCTTACTAATATGAACCTTAAATACAATGCGTAGAAGCTATAATTCTTGAAACGAGTATATTTTTATTTATTTTATTTATTAAAGTCATTAAAACCATTTCTTACTAATCTAATATGAACCTTAAATACATTGCGTAGAAGCTATTTCCCCAGCGTTGGCAGGGCACGAGTACAAAAGAATCGAACGTAACATTCTTTTTTCAAATTTTGTTGATTTATTCTACTTTGGTTACTGACATTTATCAATAACAAGACTAAACGTGCTTTGCTCGCGTTTAAAAATCTACTTTATGTGGTAAGCGTAAGATCGAATTAGTGTTTAGTCAATCAAAATTTGTGATAAAAATGCTATGCAATAGCTTTACCGCGGCAATCTCCGAGTGCCACACGTATTTATTTGTTTTTTTCTCTAGAATCTTATGTATTGGAATGGAAATAGGAAAATATTTATATATATACACACTCTGTTATATAAATAAAATTGTATTACAATTCCTTCACTAATTAATCGAAAGGAACTTCGTTCCATCCGGGTGTCCCTTGACACCTCTCATTGCTTTTATTTTTATAGTAATTGTTATAAACAACCGCATACGACTAACACATAATTTAGAACTAACGCTTTATAGAGATGAATGTTCTTAAAAGTAGTTCTTTATAAAATTTCGAAAATATGTTCACCAGCTCGCTTTAAACCAACTTAAGTGACGTAAGCTCCAAAATCCAATCCCTATAACGGAGTAGGCTCGGGCCTAGCAGTGAAATAGTTTAATACAGATGTTAAATAAAGAAGGGTATTTATCCAATGCGCAAATTCTACGCTCTGACGTCACAACTTCCACGCAAACTTATTTTTATATATATTGTAGTCAGTGTTGACCTTTGCAACTTTTAATCTTGTTGAGTTTGTGACACAAGTTAGTATTTTTATAGCAAGAAACTGGAAAATGAAGAAGTAAGCTGATGTTTCTTTTTATAAATTAATATTTTAATAGCAGAAGTAAACGGATCACTGATGATGATTGCTCACCATCATCAGTAGATACAATGTCTAGACAAACGTGGATACGTCGCTGACCTTCATGGAAAATTTGTTCCTATCTACAGAGATGAGCGTAGCACAATCATCAGGCTACGCCATCCGTAGCAAATACCGTAGCCTGCTACGCGCGTAGCTTGTCGTAGCACATCAATCTATATTTTCTAGCTTTTCAGTACAGAATCAACATTTTAACAATCTGTTAAAAGCATAGATAACTTAGCATTTCTATAAATGTTGTATTCCTAAAAACTTATATGCATTTGGATACGCGGTGGTCACTCACCGTCAAATGACCAGATGAATGATAGTCTCACCATTCTCATAATATGCATCTACCCTACTCTTTAGCAGCATATTACCCCGCCTAATTCACTTTTGTCCATCCATTGAATTTCCGGTCTATTCAGTAACACGTACTCTAAGCCAAGTGTTGGCTCAAAGGCCGCCGCCGCCCAAAAGCCTTAGCTAGTCGCTAAGCGTCATCAAGGTCCGAGCCAAACACCTCGTAGTTAAGTCTCTCGAGTTTCTAACTAACACTTAAACACGTGCGGATAAAGTAATCGCTGCGATCATCTCATCAGCCTGTTTACCGAAAATGCGTGGTTTTATGGCATGTTTTATTATCCTGGAAAGACAGAGTGGTGGTATAATATTGACCGAGGTGGCGCATCGACGATACAGACAATTAAGTCGGCCTGTGTTGATATAAACCAATTGCCCTGAAATGTCATTGGAATAAGCCGCTATGAAGGGCTTTTTACTTGCGCACTGTTGCTAAGTAGTCAGCTATTATAACCCATACCCTGCCACCAGATATTTTTGAAACTATTTGATGATTCCTATGATTTAATTATTTTGCTAATATTATTTAACCACTAAACACATTAACTAAACACTTATGTAACATTAATTACATCATTAATGATAATAAGAGAGATCTACAGGGTGCTGCAGAACAGGACACTTGGGTAATTAAGCAAGCAATTAACGAACACTAGGCAAAAAATACACATTAAAACATTAAGAGTATGTAAAAAGAACTAGAAAAGTGGCATGGAAGGAGCAAATGTAAATTTATTTTTACGAAACGAGCAAGTACCTCGTCTGATGGCACGCTCCTAAAACAGAACCATCACTATCCAGAATTAGGAAAAACAACATAGTACTGCACTACGCTCATCTTTCAATATTTAAACTGATAATGCCTAGTACTGGCGCTGTAGGTACTTGTTAAACCACGTGACACAATTACTTAATCATCAAAAATTATCTCTCAAAGTATCTTTACAAAATGAAAGTAATTTGCCCCGCGCGTTCCATCCCTTGCCGTGCTCCAACACAAGGCAACACTGGCGAACTAAACTGGCAATAAAACGGAAAATAAAACACAATTAGAACTTAACGTTTTGTGGTATTTCTAACTCGTAAACAAGCAGGCTGGCTCATTTTGACTACCCCCATTTTATGCAAATTTCTGTATATTAATAATGAGTTGGTCTGGTAAATAAAACGCGATGTAACTGCCTTTCTTAGGTCTATGCGGGGGCGTACTCGGCTAAATGTGGAGGTACTTATTTATGATTAGGAAACTTACTTGCTAGTAATAACTTCTACTAATAATTTAATAAAATTGAGAAAACCTTGATTGTCTGTCTGAACTCGTGATTTATTTATGAATAATTAAGTTGAAACATTCGATTAATTATTAATGTGTCCCTTTTAATATTTGTTTTAATATTTGATTTGTTGTGCTATATAATAGTAGGGTACAGCTGAAAATCAGTGCTGTATAACAGCGTATACTGAGCTGGTAACCCTTCTACCACACATATTGCAACAAATACTTAATATTGTTGACTGTGTGTGTGAGTGTTTTTTTTTAATTAGTTTTTTGTTGTTTTTGTTATGTGTGTGTAGAAAAATAAATGGTTTAATACAAAATGACGTTTATTTCTCTGTTTACATGAACGGGAAAAAAAACTACAGATGTTAATAAATATAAAACTTTGAACCATTATTAAGACAAATCATTTTGATTCAAATTCTACCAACTTCTCCACACCAAAACCTGTAACGCTAAAAAAATCGCAATATCAACTTTCATCATGCGAACAAAACATACATTATCAAACCATACACCAAATTGCAGAAAATAAATATAAATCAAACGTACTTGCAAATATACTTTTCAAACCATTTCCGGGCACATCGGCATAACAAACAAAACGCCCGAACGGGCTGGGGCCCCGCATAAATCACCCAAATGCGGGCCATTCCTAAAACCTCGTTATAATAATAACCGCTTTAAGTACAGTTATTTGAAAATTCGCATTCGCGGCGGCTCGCTTCGGACATGCGATTTTAAATATAAATCCAACGAATTTTTGACGTGGATAGGTGAAATATAAAATTCAAAATATTGTTTTCGTGACTTCTCTTGAAAATAATTGGGTTTTGTGGTGTTGGATTATTTAATTTGGTAAAGTGTATGTTTTATTTTAAACATAACATGCTGTAATTTAAATTGAAGATTGTTTCCTTATGAAAATGCTATTATAAACTCATTTCGCAAATGATTTAAATAACGTAAATCATATTTCATGTAAGTATTATGAATTTTATAATATTAGAAATGAAGTACCTATAGTAGGGACAAACTAATATGGCCGGTATGACATGACACGGTTTTGATTTTTTTGGGTAGACGTTCTCACAGAGTTATCGTGTCGGGAAAAAAATTGAATTGTCATACCGGCCAGATTATTTTATCCGAACTATAACCTTTATTAATCCTACTAATATTATAAACGCGAAAGTTTGTAAGTATGGATGTATGGATGTATGGATGTATGGATGTCTGGATGTCTGGATGTATGGATGTTTGTTACTCTTTCACGCAAAAACTACTGAACGGAATTCGATGAAATTTGGCACACGGGTAGATTATATCCTGGATTAACACATAGGCTACTTTTTATCCCGGGAAAATATAAAGCGGGATTTTTATCCCGGGTAAACTCATTCACGCGGGCGGTGCCGCCGGCAAAAGCTCGTTTCTAATATATTAAGTAAATATTATCCTTATTACTTAATCATGTTACTATAATAATGTGTAAAACCTTTTAAATGATTAATTAACTCTATTATCATAACACGCTGGATGCAGGCCGCTTTTGACAGATCCGTCTGGAAATCTTTAGGGAAGGCCTATGTTCAGCAGTGGACGTCATGTGGCTGATGATGATGATTATCATAGTATACTTGCAAAACATTTCACGTCAATAAAAGCTGGCAAAACATTAATTAATAAACATTGATATATCTGGGGCCACACGAAGGTTAATGACGTGTAACTCTCACTAGGCCTTAAATTCACGCTAAATACCAGATGAAATATCTTCTATACAATAATATATCATATGATATCGCCATATGCCTAATATAAAGATTGTGCGAATCCTCAATCTCTCCTGTCAGCATTCGCGGTGGGACCCGGGTCCCATGACGTCTCCTGTCAAAATGCGAAATAGTTCTTCCTACCTACGCATAAGGTTCTACTAAAAAAAATAAAAAAACAGCGTTCAGCTGTCAAACTATGGAATACTGAAGGGTTAATGTGATAATTAACGTCATTAGACGTTACAATTACACCATCGTAAAATTCACAAAACAAGCAAAATCAAAATCGAAACAAAACGTATAGAGACGTCTCGTAACGTATATTTAATGTGATAATTACCATCACTAGACGTTACAATGACCCTATACCTTAATAAAACCAACAAAATTCAAACTAAAACAAAACGTCTATATACGTTTTGTTTTAGTTTGAAAGTCGTCTCGTATATTTACGTTGTACAGGTGCTCTATGAAAAAAGGCTTACGGAAAGGGTCGCGCAGGTGCCGCCTACATTCCTATTGTAAATGTATTTGATCATGAATTTGGTTGTTTACTTCACTTGAAGAATACTATGTATTCTGGACATGAAGAAGATGTGAAGTCTTTGTCTAGTCACCTTTATGCCCTGCTTAATATTATAAAAACAGGGGGTACGCAACCACCTTTCAAAATATCGCACCTTTAGGACGAAAACGACGCAATTCAAAACGATCAAATATTGGGTTATCGTCATAAAATGACTTAAAACTGGTCCCTTTTTTATGAAAATATAATAAAAAGGGACCGATATAATAGTTTTGTCCTTTTCCCATTTGAATATGGCGGTTTTTGAACTAATGTTGTATTGAAAATTTCGTTTTAAGTAATTTTATGACGATAACTCAATGGCTATGGCCAGTTGAAGTTAGTCACGAGTGTCGATAAACCCATAGCTATTGGAGAGTAACGGGTGAAGTCAGATACAGAGAACGGGTGTTGCTAATTTCACTTCACTTACTTTACGCAACCCGAACTCACACATGAGAGATTTACTACCTAATCTACCCAAAAATAAGTATATCTTGATTCCTAGAATACCTAGAAATAACTTGGTTAACACCAAAATTTATTTCACTTAAAAACACTACATTTAACTTATTTAGGCAGGCATTTTAAGTCTAGATATCTAGATATTTTCATTATTCCCACTCGCGTGTTTTTCCAACTATCAGATAACTAACTCCAATAAATTAGGTGTAATTATATTCATGACACTTACAAGGTAATTTAAAAGTTTATGCAATTAAAAATATAAACTAAATTCCGGGCTGGTGAAAATGTTCAAATATTTTTATTGGAATGTCATATATGCCATGCTTGGCCGCTTGAAAACTTTATTGCCTGGGGTTTATTTTATTTTTATTGCATTGAATGACGAGACGAGCATGCCCTCCGCCTGATGGTAAGCGATACGACCACCCATAAACAGTAGCAACACCATCCAGCGCCTTGAATTACAAAGTACTGTGTAGCATTCAACTGCGCTCATCATCCTGAGACATAAGACGTTAAGTCTCATTATGTCCAGTAGTTACACTGGCTACAATGTCGTGCAAACCGAAACCCAACAGTGCCCGCACACTGCTGCTTGGCGGTAGAAATAGACATAACGGTGGTATCCACCCAGACGGACTCTTACATATGAGAGACCTACCACCAGTAAATAGGGGTGTAATGAGTATATTCCTCCACTAGGTGTTGCTCGAGGCTTCACCTGCGTGTAAAGCCTTTCCCGCTACAGAAGTCCCCAAAAGACGCCAGCGCCATCAATTTACAACAGATAATTTTTTTTTTAAATTTGCCCATAGGAGCAAATTACCGGGATAAAAAGTAACCAATGTGTTAATTCAGGACATGGTATGCCTGTGTGCTATATTTCATACAAAGTTACAAAGTCCAGTTGTTTCTGCGTTTAGTTCTAAGAAACATCCTTTTTTTTCAAAAACTTCCGCATTTACTATATTATAAGGAAAAAGGATTACAAGGAAAAGAAAGGACTCAATCTGTGTCAGAAACACAGAGACCTTCCACTTGTAGATTTTTTAGCTATAAGGCCAATTATTACAACGACGTATATATACATTTAAAAATTGACTTAATAATATTGAAGAAGTAAGCATTCATGAAAGTCGTGTAATCCCATGAAGATGACAAGATACCATCTGTATATTAAGTACCTACATTCTGCAATAAAGGATTTCGATGTCTATTGCTATTTCTTAAGACTAATTAAGAAAATAAAGGTGTCGTACCGCACGTATAGCACCTACGACTATTACTGACAGCGACAATCATTTATTTTTTATTTTTACGCCCGTAAACAAACAAAAAATAACTTACTCTCCAAGATAGTAAGACATAAAATTACTGGTGGTAGGGCTCTCATATGTAAGAGTCCGTCTGGGTGGGTACCACCGCAATGTCTATTTCTACCGCCAAGCAGCAGTGTGCGTGCATTGTTGTGTTTCGGTTTGAAGGACATTGTAGCCAGTGTAACTACTGGACATTATGAGACTTAACATCTTATGTCTCAGGATGACTAGCGCAATGGAATGCCACACAGTACTTTGTAAGTCAGAGCTGGATGGTATTGCTACTGTTTATGGGTAGTCGTATCGCTTACCATCAGGCGAACGGCATGCTCGTCTCGTCATTCTATGCAATAAAAAAAAAATAAAAAAATCTCCAATATATAATGACCCATAAATCCTTCGTAATGCAACAAAAACGGCTAAATCACCAATCCCACATACATATTTATCAAAACAACCTCGTTTACAGGCGATAAAACGACGATCCCTGACAATACATAAATTAACCACCAAATCAAATGACTTTAGGGTCATATACACAGTCAGCAACGGACCTCAGCACCTTAACTAGGGTTGTCACTGGTAGTTAGATAAAAATTTAAGGAGCAGACAAAATTAGGGAAGCTTGTAAAACAAAGTATAGGAGAAATAGAAAAAAATATTTATAAAGATATTGCAAAAAATTGTTCATTTGTATTTTTTATGATCATATTATTATACGATGATAAACGATATAGGCAATTTTAGATTATATTTACATATCCATATAGTCCATAAATGAAAGCGCAAAATCTAAGTTAACACTTCAAATTCCCATACACTTTATGCTTATACCTGCTCTACGTAGGAAAAATTCACGCCAAACACAACAATAGAACATAAAGCTCATATCATACAGCCTCTCACCTGACAACCCTACTCTTGACCTTAATAGGTGTCCCAAACATTGTGACCCCGCGCGGGGTCGCAAGACCCTTTCGTTTGTTTATTTATCCCGCTGTTATACGGAAGCGGTAGGGGTAACATCTAACTCAGTTTGGGGCTGTTTTATATTTTTGAAATGGGGCGATATTGTTTTTGTTACGGGGTTTTTTATGGCTATCATAACGTGTGCGCATATTTCTATAGCAAGCATTGGACTCATGATAAGCATATTTTTGTGGGTAGAAAAGGTTTTAAATCGTCCATATTCTGACTCAGAAGTGAACGAATTATTAGAAACCGCTCAGATATAAAAAACAGTATTTTATGTCTGTAGGAATGAATAAGTGTTAATAATATAAGAGAGATATTATGTGATGTCACTGGCCTTACGGTGCATGCGTACGAGAGAGATAGCAAGATAACCTACGCGCTCGAAGAGCGTCTATCTGGCTGAAATTAGGAATGCATCATTTATCAATAAATTTTGACTGTGTTTGCCAATCCAGACACAGATACACTCACGCCTTTTATCCCCGAAAGGGTAGGCAGAGGCGCAACTAGTGCGCCCACTTTTCGCCGTGCGTATTCCGTCCCATGATAGGGGGCGAGCCTATCGCCATATCGGGCACAAATTCCGGACTCCGAGCTGATACTGAATTTAAAAAACTCAATATACATTTGCCCGACCCGGGAATCGAACCCAAGACCTCAGCATTGCAGTAATACCGTAATACAACTACGCCACCGAGGCTGTCAAACAGTGTACAACATACACTACTTTCTTATCTTCAGTTACGGAATCACCTCTTGCTCATCTTTTGAATTAAACAAACACGTAAGCACAACTAACTACTTAGAAACAACAAACTAAAATCAACTTCCAAGTAATACCTACTAAAAACAATCTAATTCAGTAAGAGTCGGGACCTGAAGCAAAACCCACTTGAAACAGAGATTGCGCGAATAGGTTTGTTAACGAGATCTTGTAGCATTAAAGAGGAGGTATAGAATACGTGGAGATTCCGATGTGGAAGTTGTAAGCATCACGCTTATATCTTGGGGTGTAGGCTGTGGAAACGGGAAGAAAGGTTTATTGCCAGCATTTGCATCTTCTCGCATTGATATTGGCGGTACAAGCTGTAGAAATTGTGATAAGAAAGGTTTTATTACCAGTATTTGCATCTTCACGCTTTGATCTTGGGGATGTCGGCTGTGGAAATGGGTATGAAAGGTTTTATTTTCAGATTGCATTCGTATCTGGCGATATGGCGCTGATAAAGGGAGTGCGAAGATTCACTTGATTATGTAATTTTATTCGTGTTACCTGAATACTACCTGGTACCGAAATTCTTGATGGTTTTGTAAATGCTCTTATGACTATTTTAGAAATATGTTCTCTCGTGCATTCATTTAATTTTTAAGACAAAGTGACTAACTGAGTGGTTCTAGGAATAGATCAACCCAAATATCAACATTACTGCCACAGTCCTTCGACTAAGGCGTTATTTATTTATTTAATTTAAATAGGCACAGTTACATAAGACAAATCAATAGCGCATGCAACAGTAGAGGAATAGAAATAAGTATAAATTTGCGCCCTTACTACAACTGCGCACAACATTCGTTAGGAGAAAAGTATGTAACAAATAGAGAAGGACAGTGTGTGATTATTGTAGTGACGACGACAGAAAATTAATTAACATTGTCATTATTTTAACTTAGATACAATCGATTACATCAAAGAAATTTAGCGGGTTTTTTTATATATCTATGCCCAGCGGTGATACACAGGTATGAGAGGACATTACAATACGGTAGTTGACTACTTTTTTTAAATACAATTATGAAAAATGTATGCTAAATATATGCCAAAATCTAATGGAAAAATAATTTTCACAATTGGCGCAATAGGAAGTAAGTTATAAAGCTTTGAAATTTGGTGGAAGGGGTAGCTGTCAAATAACAGTAATACTAGGCTGACACGTCACCAAGCGCCGTCGGCCATAACGCTGCCAGCGTGCGAAAGAGAAGCGCGATATCCCCGCCACGCCCCCACTTTTGCTCACAAGAATATTTCAAAATTGAATAATGTACAAAATCAAACATAGGAAACTATCCTATTTATACTTTGATACAGGAATATTAGTTACAGAGTATTGTTAGTTTGATATCTCATTATTTATTAATATCATGACATATCTTAACCTAACAAAACAGTCAGATTCAGTAAGACACATTACGACGCGTTCACTTGAATGACAAATAGTTCTCCGCTCACCGTAACAAGTGGATCGCCTGTACAAAACACATTAAACCGTTGCCGAAAACTTTAATCTGATGGCCTGGATACTAGACGTAATTGGTCGGCTTCGCGGCCTATTCCGTCCTCTAGTGTATGCGGAAACTGTTCTTATATTTCGTGGAGATTATCGTATTCTTTTAGTAGAGTAGTCTATGTTGAATTGAAACTGTTGGTAACATTTGAAGAATTTTGTAGATTGTCTTGTTTTTTGATAGTTTGCGTTGCAACATTGGATCTTCAATTTACGCATACGCATACTCACGCCTTTTATCCCCGCAGGGGATCCAGGCAGAGGCGAAACTAGTGCACCTACTTTTCACCGTGCGTATTCCGTCCCATGATGTGATAGGCGGAGAGCCTATCGATCTTCAATTTAGTTAGTATATTTTAATGAAATATGCCAAAATCTTAGCTTTACCCCTACATATTCCCTTATTTACAAGTTCATTGTCGATACTGATGAGCGAGTCACCTACCTGTTGATATATATTCTGCTATAAAACCATTTTAGTTCAATCCATTCCCACTTATTCCGTAAAAATAGGTAACAGAACCGATGGGAGTTAGATCAGACTAATGATACAAATATATTTTTCACAAAATAGGAATCTTAGCTCTCAACTTATTTGTGCATAATATGCTATTCCATGCTCCCATTATTATTCTTTATTTATTGAATACTAGACTTCCGCTCGCGGCTCCGCCCGCGTGAAAAAGTTTTTCCGGGATAAAAATATTCTCCCGGTATAAAAAGTAGCCTATAGCACTCAGGAGTAATGTAGCTTCCTATTATTGAAAGAATTTTCAAAATCGGTCCAGTAGTTTTTGAGTTTATCCATTACAAACAATCAAATCTTTCCTCTTTATTATCAGTATAGACTAGTTTTTGGCCGTGGCTTCATCCACATGTATTCTTAGAATAAGTTAATCTGCATTTTAATAGGATAAAAATAATAATAATTATCCTGGATATGGTTAATCCTTGTGCCACCACCAACTTTCACAATTAATATAAAATTATTATAAGATAAGTAGTATAAAATCCTTGTTAGTTCTTGCAAAGACCCAAATATTGTTTTATTAACCCCAAGTTGTGAAGTTAAAGTTGGTTCAGGCGGTCGTTTCGTTTTGTTTCTGTAATAGTAATTATCCTTATCTTAGTTATCTTTCACGTAAGAAATCGCATGTTTTGACATAACAAAACTTGCTTTTAACATGATATTTTCTGGACTAAGACTGGTGGTAGGTCTGTCATATGTAAGAGTCCGTATGGTTGGGTACCACCGCAATGTCTATTTCTACCGCCAAGCAGCAGTGTGCATGCACTGATGTGTTTCGGTTTGAAGGACATTGTAGCCAGTGTAATTACTGGACATAATGTAACTCAAGGTGCTGGATGGTGTTGCTACTGTTTATGGGTGGTCGTATCGCTTAGCATCAGGCGAACGGCATGCTCGTCTCGTCAATAAAAGCAATAAAAAAAAACTTAATTTGTACACTATGCAGAGTGCTGTGATTTATAATATTTTTATAATTTTATAACTTAGTTACTCGTGTGTAAGTACACTTCAACACTGCCCATAAACTATACCACCCACGACTTTGATTTACAAAGAACTAGTAGTAGTATTACTACGGTAGTCACCTTGAGACATTTTAAGAGCATGTTTCTTAATATCTTATATCCGATTTAAATAAATAATGCTATGGCTACGGGATGGTCAGTAAAAAATTTACAAATCACGACTACGTATGTTATGCTCACAAATGACTTATTTTAATTTTTTGTTTGTTCTCATCCTTCGATTATGGACTACCAGCTATAAAAAATAGGTATGTATTCGTTTAAGAAATTTAAGCATAAAGAATGGTATTCAAGCTTCTGAAACCACATGAAAAGCATCAAGGTGCCACTTCACATTCGATTTCAACAAGACTATGGTGTTACCCCGGTTGAGCCGGCTCATTGACGCTGTGTCTGTGACCTCGATAATATGCCAAATTAGTCGCTCAATACCTCTGACGTCTCGGTAGTTGCCAAGCGGCAGTCAATATTAAGCCCTGTTAGAATAGCTGCAAGTTTTTTGCACACTAAATATGGTTGGGTACATTGTTGACTCTTTTTATTAAGATAGACGTGTTGTGTATAAAAAACTTACTTTTCTACAAAGTCTGAACAAGGGGAAAGTTTGTTAGACTATCTATATTAATGTTATAAAGAGAAAAGTTTTATTTTTGTATGTTTGTAGACAATGTCCGTAGGTTAAAAACCCAAGGCATACACCTCTGACTTTTCGAAGTTACTTGTGTATTGTTTATCAATTATCGTCCGCTTTAACGGTGAAGGAAAACATCGTGAGGAAACCTGCCTGAGAATTCTCCATAAGAGTTTCGAGGGTATGTGAAGTCTGTCAACCCGCACTAGGCCAGCGTGGTGGACTAAGGCTTAACCCCTCTCAGTAGTAGAGGAGGCCCGTGCTCAGCAGTGGGCAGTATTTAATACAGGGCTGGTATTATTATTATATGTTTGTAACGAATAAAGTGAAAAACTAATGGACCGATTTAAAAAAATCGTTCACCATTAGAATGCTGCATTATCACCGAGTAACATAGGTTACTGTTTATCCCGGGAAAATATAAAACGGGACTTTTTTATCCCGGAAAAACTTTTACATGCGGGCGGAGCCGCGAGGAAACGCTAGTTACTTATAAACACGTACACAAGGTACCTTCCCTTGAAGTCCGAAGAAAGAAGTTTTATATAAAGTACAAGTATTTTCCAGCCAGCATATAAAAATGCTAACAGCCAGCCTATGTATAGAACCAACTCAAGACAAGGCAGTAAAGTGTAAGCCCTAAACAACGTTCTACGTAAACGGACCCACGTGCAACAACAAGTATTTATTACAGAGATTTATTACAAAAATATTCGAATGTAAATGTTACCTTCATTTATTCATCAACCCACGAAGTGAAAGCGGAATATTTTCGTACGTAACTGTACCAAAAAATAAAAACATTACGCTCTATATGCCGGATGAAAATGTGTCCCAATTTTTGCTATCGACTGTACTATACAGTACATATAAATTATCGACCGTACCGCTCTCACTATAAAGCCCGTTTTGGCACGACAAACGATGGCTTTTGATGGAAACCTCTCGGGCATCGAAAGCATCGTGTCTAATGAGCCATGAATGAAAAAAGTCAGAAAGTTGAGACTTGCACGAATCTTGGGATGAATGTGGGGTTCCGTAGGATGTTGACATTATTCACAAATATTTTGTACTACTTTGAAAGTAACTCATGCTTCTACTATAAATACTTAACAAGGTGCTTCCACATCTTGTGATGACTGAGATTTCCATACGCCCAAACAACTGTCTCCCACCCCCTATTATAGTTTTTCTTTAGAGTCTACAGCAATGGACAACGAATATCACTTAGGATAAGGTAGCTCTTTGCTCACATGACTAAGACAGTAAGTAATCAAACCCATCGGAATTTAGTAGCAAATAGCTTAGTTTGGATACAATAACCCTGACTGCGGTCGAACCTTCATGGAACCCCAATAACAATGGTTTATTTCCCCTCCACAGCGTCGCCGTCTCCCAGCGAAAGGTCGGCTGAATATTAGCCGGGTTACGCTGGAAATATTATGAAGAAATACAATTTGTCGTTCCGTTTTCATATTGTTACGTTTTCAAATGTTTTCGCAGAGTGGACAGTGTAATGGTCATTGTTTTGTGTTATTACGATTTACGAGGGACTTTGAATAATCCGCGTTATCGACGACGTATAAAAACTTCTTAATTTGGTTTAGTTTTAGGTTTCCGTAGTATATATTATACTCTTGTGTTTTAGGTTTTTAAATATTTAAAAATCGAACTATTTTTGAATTGAGAATTGTACGCTCGTATTGGTTAATTTATATAAAGATAAATTAAGCAAAACTGTGGCACCTTCATCCAAAACTAGCTTTAGCTCGCAGTTTCGCCCATATAAAAAAGTTTTACAGAGATAAAAGTCAGAGATAAAAAGTAGCCTATGTGCTTACCAAGGTCTCAAACCATCCATATCAAATTTCATCAAAATCCGTTCGGTAGTTTTTGAATTTATCGCGTTCAGACAGACAGACGCGGCGGGGGACTTTGTTTAATAATATGAAAGGATTGACAAAAACACAACAAACTACTAAATACCTCTTTTAACCAACCACCAAATAAAGCCATCCGCAGACGACAGTGCAAACAGTAATTTAGCCTAACGATGTTGTTTACAATATTTTATTGTTACGAATGTGCGGTGCTCTCGGTTAGATGGCGCTCGTGTAACCGCGACCGCATTTCCGACCATCACACGTTGACTATTGTACCGGCGCGGCACGCTATGATGGCCGTTTTGACAGATTACAATAGTGAGGTGAAATCTCAATTCATTATCGAAAAATATATACTAGCCAGCGTTCCTTTAAGTGACGATCGTATTATAACATTTTAAAATATTTCGAGGAAAACAAATGCTGATTTTTGTTGTAAAATTATACATTCCAATAAATTTTACTGCATGTCACTATTGACAATAATATACAGCGATTGCTCCTTTAACGTAGTTATGAATTAATACGAAACTTTATGAGCGGACAAACGTCAAAACGGCCGTCATATCGTGCTGGTAGTACTATATTTAATCTAGCTTTCTCTGTCTACGATTTAATGTTGAAAAAAAGAATACAAACAAAATGAAATGAAAACGGTTTGAAAATTATAAGTCTTGAAAACGAAGATGAACTTTTACAGTAATTGGAAGTTATCTTGTAAGTAAACAGTTTAGATTTAGCATGGCATATAGACTATGGACGATCGAAAGAGGTGTTCGTCAAGGAGACCCTGTATCACCCAAATTATTTTCAGCTGCGGTGGAAATGATTATTAGGAACTTAGATTGGACTTCAAACGGTCTGAATATAAATGGTGAAAACGTAAGCCACCTGCGTTTTGCTGATGACCTAATATTGTTTTCCGAATGCCCTAAGTCTCTAGAGAGGATGTTTCATCAATTATCTAGCGAAAGCGCTAAGGCGGGCTTGTCAATGAACACAAAGAAAACAAAAATAATGACAAATTCGACACAAACAACGATTATCAAGGTGAATAACGAACAAATAGAATACGTACAAGAGTACATTTATTTAGGGCAATTAATATCTCCAAAAGATTGTATGCAAAAAGAGATACAAAGGAGAATAGCTAATACTTGGAAACGTTACTGGTCACTTAGCGAAGTTATGAAGAACAAAGAGATGCCTCTAAAAGACAAAAGAACAATATTTGATAAGTGCATTTTGCCATGTTTAACTTATGGCTGCCAGACATGGTCACTGACAGAGCAATTACTAAACAAAATAAAAGTCTGCCAGAATGGCATAGAAAGAAGCGTAATAGGAGTCAATAGAAGGGATAGAGTGAAATTAAATACAATCAAAAGTAAAACAAAATTTAGGAACGTAGAAATAATGTATAAACAACTAAAGTGGCGATGGGCAGGTCATATGTTGAGAGGAGAACAAGAAAAATGGACTAAAATAGTATCTGAATGGTACCCAAGAGATGGGAAAAGATGTAGAGGTAGACAGACAAAAAGATGGGAAGATGATTTCAAAAAAGTTGCGGGGCCTATGTGGACTCAACTAGCAAAAGACAGAATAAAATGGAAATATTTAGAGGAGGCCTTTGTCGGAAGACAAGCTGTATAATGTTAATAACCACTTGCCGATAGTACTTTCTTGTAATACAATTTTTATATAGTTTGAAACTTGTGTACTACTTTGGCATAATTAGATGCTACATCATTATGTTTGTTTAACAGCAATAAAGGCTTATATTATTATATTATTATTATATTATATAGACTATGGCTGAAATTGTCGTAAGTGCTTCAGAAAATTTCAGGTAATTATTTCATTTCCATATTTTTGTTATTTCAATACAAAAACAAAAAAATAAATATTTGTTTCATTATACATTGCTTATATATTTTTGTTGTTTATATTAAAATAGGTTGTAAAATAAATAATGATGCGTTCATTGATATATAAATTATATATCAATGGATGAGATAATTAAAATATTTGACACCCCTATTATGAAGGTCTTGTTCTGGTTCAGTATTCCTTCAGTGTAATCCTACTGTCACAGATTTCAAAGGGCAGTTAGATAAATCTGCCATTTAGTTTTGGAACAGCTGTGAAAATTAGTTTTAAATTATAAATTTTCTATCTCCAAATTCAAACAGGCCTACACAATTGCGTCGGTTAATGAGGTGTAATCATTCGTCAGTCGACTTTATCTAGACTCTACTGCACTTATCATCAAGTGCAGAGAGGTAACATTCCTGCGCCCATATAAAAAAAATATCCACTGGTCATTTTACTTTCTAGACATCATCGTTTGAAAGGATCCATCGCTTCGATTGTGTCTCAGTTTGAAGGGAATGGTTTCTGTATGTTTTGTGATGATTAACATCTATTTCGTGGTGGTGAGCCCAGTGACCTGTAAGTGATGTCCTAGGTGATGACAAAGCTCGATACACTATGAAAGCCAAGAGATTAGCATAAATTGTTTTTTCTTCGAATGCATAGCATACTGGCTTTACTAAACCTGAGGTTAAGAGAACTTAAACTACAAAAATTGAGACTGGCAGGAAATAAATATATACAAAGCTTTTCGCGTATCGTCGTTCATTTTTATTCAGACAAATTAAATATTTACTTCATTAGTTACCTAGTAACTTTTAAAAATATTTTAACCCTAAGATCAACCTAAGTGGTCACTCTGCACTTGATAGCGTCTGTGTACCCCTGAAAAAAAAAATCTTGATACTTCGTATATTTAGAAGAGAGGTGTCTCACTGCACGTTTCAGGTTTATAGGTCACCAGCTGACAATAGCGAAGAGCTTCGATAAACACCGACGAGTATCACACGAGTAATGAGCGCCTAATAACGAGCTAAACACTCATTACTACTGTATGAGACTGTATGAATTATAAACTATGTTATATCCGTGGCTCCGCGTGGTATGCTACGTAGGAACTTTAACGATTAAAAATTTGTTCAGGTTACTTATTAAAACAAAGTCACTCAGCTTCCTTATATAAATGGACACCGGTGTCCACCGCGGGCGTCCAAGGATTACACTCAAAAACTACTAAACGGATTTAGATAAAATTTAATATAGGGATGGTTTCATCCCCGGCAAATATATAGCAAGACTTTTATCCCGGAAAAACTCTTTCACACGAGCGAAGCCGCGAGCAAATCGATAGTTGTATATACTTCAAAACCTACAGCATTATTACGACAAAAGCACAGAGAGCCTTAAGTGTACAAAATACATTTCTGCCCACCCCTTAAGAATATAAAGGTGAGGTTATATCCACATTTGCTTTACAAACAAACAAAACAAAAAATCATTAACTTTAAAGTCTTATAAATAAACGATACTTTAAAATACAAAGAACGAGAAATATTGTTATTATTTCATAAATTAAATTTCATTACTTAGTACGAAACGGAATAGAAAATGGAATGAATAAGGAAAACATAATATTGCTGAGAGCAATCTGTGTTAAGCAAACCCGACGGTATCGATTGTATGTTATATCTTGAATGTATTCAGATTGAAAATGTACTGAATCTTGGAAACATTTATTCTAAAATATTGTATTAGCATGAAAAGTATAAACAGGGGAATGTTTTTAATTAGATAAAGATTAAGCTTATATACGTGGTCATTGAGTAGTGACTGTGTTATTATCATGAGTCTGTTTGAAAAGATATTACTGCTTCGTCTATACGTGCCGCCAAGCAACATTGTGTAATTCCGGTTTGAAGTATGTTGTAACCACTGTAATTACTTGGCATTATGAGACTTAACAGCTAATGTCTAAAGGCGGCTAGAGTATTACGGAGCCACACACTTGGGCACTGTTACTATGCCTAGGCAAAATTTCGGGAGGTATTGATACTATTTATGACTACTACCATCAAACGAGCTTGCTAATCTCATCCTTATATATTACGAGCTTTTTCCCGCGGCTCCGCCCGCGTGAATGAGTTTTCCCGGGATAAAAGTCCCGCTTTATATTTTCCCGGGATAAAAAGTAGCCTATTTGTTAATCCAGGACATAATCTACCCGTGTGCCAAGTTTTTTCGAAATCCGTTCAGTAGTTTTTGCGTGAAAGAGTAACAAACATCCATACATCCAGACATCCAGACATCCAGACATCCATACATCCATACTTACAAACTTTCGCGTTTATAATATTAGTAGGATTATAAAACAAAGTCCCCCGCCGCGTCTGTCTGTCTGACCGCGAAAACATCAAAAACTAATGTACAGATTTCGATGAAATTTAGTATGCAGATAGTTTGAGACCCAGGGAAGGGCTACTTTTTATCCCGGAAAAATATAAAGCGAGACTTTTAACCAGGAAAAACTATCACGCAGACGAAGCCGTGAGCAAAAGCTAGTATAATATAAACAAACAGACAGACAGACGGACAACAAAGTGACCCTTTAATTCCTTTTTCTTTTGAGGTACAGAACCATAAAAATAACAACGCGGATACATAACTTTAAACTGCACCGGAATTACACATTCTAGAACTTTTAATAAAAATATTTCACTCGGGATAGAACCTGCCAACCCACCGATGACAGCTTCGCATCAATCCGCGAGATCGGCCGCCTGACAGCCGCCATTAATACCCAAACATGTAGGATTTGTTTTGGCGCGCGCCGAATAACGATTAATTGATACATAGCACGCTATACGTCAAGCGTTATCCAATAACGTTATTGGAATAGCGTATTGTAGCGTCACTGAGATTATATTGTTAGGTTAAAAGATTTGTAACGGTATTTGTAGCGTGCTAACCAGATATGAAAATCAGTCGAAATGTCAAACTAAAAGTGGAAGTGTCAGTTGGGTGTATAAAAAGGGTGCCGTATCGATGTGCATTCCTCATTCCGTCTCATTCTGCTCATTCGTGCTGAGTCTCGCAGTCGATCTCAATCATAGTCTTAGTGACAGTTGAGTAAGTTTATCATTGGCTTTCATGCTGGTCGGTTAGTTGCTGATAAAAAATAATAATAATACCAGCCCTGTATTAAGTACTGCCCACTGCTGAGCACGGGCCTCCTCTACTACTGAGAGGGTTTAGGCCTTAGTCCACCACGCTGGCCTAGTGCGGGTTGGCAGACTTCACATACCCTCGAAATTCTTATCGAGAATTCTCAGGTATGTAGGTTTCCTCACGATGTTTTCCTTCACCGTTAAAGCGAACGATAATTGATAAACAATACACACATAACTTCGAAAAGTCAGAGGTGTGTGCCTTGGGTTTGAACCGCCGGACATTGTCTCGGCAGACCGTTCCATTCCCAACTAGGCTATCGTCCACAGTTATAGTTGCTGATATCTTTGTAAAAGTATTTCTGTTAAATGTGTTTATGTAAAACCAGTGATAAATGTGTTTATGTAAAAACAGTAATAAATCGCTTTTATTTAAATCAAAATGGCTTCTGTTTCTAACAATATCGTAATTATTTTGGTATAAAAGTTATTTTTTATTTTGTGCGGCAAACTGAATGGAGTAACTCCGAAATTAATAAATAATCTCCATTCATAAAATTCACCAATAAAAACTAGCAATATGAGGGCTTTTATCCGGAATTATTAAGATCGTTTATAATATTAAATGATTAGGTGGTAAGAATAATATGACTAAGTATAATGTCGATCAAGGAACGCGTCCTTAGACAATCATCAGAATTCAGAAGGCCTATCTTTAAGTAGGTACAACGGCCGACCCCGTAATTCAAGTCCTCCAAATAAGTCAAAAGCCAAGGACTTCACCACATCGAGCGTTTTCAGGAATTATATATACTAATAATTTAACAGGTCCGTCTGGAAATCTTTAGGGGGGGCCTATGTTCAACAGTGGACGTCACGTGGCTGATGATAATGATGAATGGCATAATATACAAGAGCATCCAGTTGGTCACAAAATATGTCCAGAACAAAATTATCACCCACTACGTTTTGTATCAAAAAAAAAAATTCGAGGTCCTAATGAACGTGATTTTATAAAAATATTTGCCGAGGACATTTTCTCCCTTCAAGAAGTCTTGGAACTTGATGTAAGATTGTTTTTTCCTTAAAAATACATTAAGCGTTATCATTGATATCCAATTATTTTTGAGGAAAATATTAATTAACACTTTATTCCACAGCCACATAAGTTGGTAAATTGTAAATTTTAAAATTACATACGCATACGCATACTCACGCCTGTTATCCCCGAAGGGGTAGGCAGAGGCGCAACTGGTGCACCCACTTTTCGCAGAGAAAAATCCAATATCACTTTGCCCGACCCGGGGATCGAACCCGAGACCTCAGCATTGCGGTCGTACCCTAATACAACTACGCCACCGAGATCAAAATTCAAAATCACAAAATTTCAAAATTATAAATCATGACTATACGCGTTAACTTTCATTGAAACCCTTTTTTATTTTTATTTATTTTTATTTTATTTTATTTGGAATAACAAGCAGCTTATATTATACATACAGCTATACGATACAAATATAATTAAAGTTAAGCCTAGAAGTATTCGCCAATGAATTGAACGTTTGAGTAAGTAGTATTTTTAACCATTTAAATTTTTAAGTACATCCCTTTTTTTATTTGGTGTTAAAATAAAATTTGTTAAGAACACAAAAGTGTATAGGCGATTTTTAGCTACGTCAGTAGTCAGCCGTATAAGTATACGGCTGACTACTGACGGATCATAAAGTAAGAAGACATATAAGTAGAAAATAAATCAAAAATATTCCAATATTACAACAATTATTTCTGTGTTGTGTTAGGTATAAGTTATCCATGAAAATTATATTGAGATATATAATATACTAGTATTGCTCTGGGCTTCACCCGCGTGAAAATGTTGTTCCGGGATAAAAAAAAAAAGTAGCCTATAGCACGCAGGAGTAACGTAGCATCCTATTAGTGAAAGAATTTTCAAAATCAGTTCATCAGTTCCTGAGATTAACGCGTTCAACCAAACAAACAAACTCTTCAGCTTTATGATATTAGTATAGATTCAACACATCACAAAACTAGAATAAAAAACCTTAATATAAACAACAAAATTATATCACACATTTCGATGTATTCTCATTGCCCCAAGGCACTTTACCAAAAAGAACAAAAACATTTTGTTTAACCTTGTCCATAGTTCAATACCGAAGTTAATGAACCGTCCATGTGTATGCTGTATTTTCCTTATTACGAGAAAATCATTTTTCCTATATAAAACGCGACCACATCTGACGGCGGAAAAATAATTAAGTGTCTATTTCTCAGAAAGGATTTCTTTTATTACATAGTTTCCTGGAATTTAGTTGGTTATGGTTATCTTTTACCGTTTCTAGTGTTCTTAAGTAAAATGTATGGTATTACTGGCAGAATTCCTTGTCGTTTTCTAGGAAATTTCTTTTAACTAATTTTATAAAGTGAGAATTGCATAGTATTATTTAATTTCATATTACTTTTATTGCCTCGGTGGCGTAATTGTATTACGGTACGACTGTAATGCTGAGGTCTCGGGTTCGATCCCGGATCGGGCATAGTGATTTTGGAGTATTATATTCAGTATCAGCCTGAAGTCTGGAATACGTGCCCGATATGGCGATAGGCTCGCGACCTATCACATCATCGGACGGAATACGCACGGCGAAAAGTGGGTGCACTAGTTGTGCCTCTGCCTACCCCTTCGGGGATAAAAAAAAGTGAGTATGCGTACTTTTATTATTTAAAATAAACACAATTATATATTTTTTTATAGTAATTTCGCTATAATTTACTACAGTGTCGGATTTACATTTTCCTTAAATATAGGGCACTTGTGGGTGCTCCTCCGAATGTCAGCTGTCCGGGTGCCTATTTTGCGGGAGCCAATTGCAACCAGTTCGGACGTAACTTTTTTTTGACAGAGTAATAACCTAAAATGAAAATAAAAATATTCAAAATGTCTCGCATTCAATTTTCTAAAAGTTGGCCTTTTTTGTGCAACCCCTAGTTTACATATGCCGCCCCTAGGCCGCTGCTAGCCCTAGGCTGTGGCATGTATGTTTTGTGGGGACGTATGGCGTCACACAGTCGGGTGATCAGTTCAGTATGGCCTATAGATAAATCCAACACTAGTGTAATAACATGCATTTACTGACCAATTAATTATAAGTAAATTGTCAAAAATATCCTGATGCACTGATGGTTTAATCTCATGGTTTTTTTTTTACAAGCCTATAAAATCTAGATTCATTTGAAATAACCACCCTACCACCACCCAACCTAAGAATATCGTGTAACCATCGGTTATAAATACATTCATGCGAAATTCCATATTGCCAACATAATAAACACATTCCCGACAAAACTACGCAAATTTAACTCATGGAAACCAATAAAACCCATAAAAGAAGTGATTACAATATAGCGTGACGTTCGCTGCGTATTCGACTTGTGATGTTACGCAGTTTATGGCAATATTGAATCCTTGTGCTATAATAGAATGTGGTAAGAGTATAATAGACAAGTTATAATAGTTTAGTGGTTATAACAGTTGGGCCGAGAGGTCCTGGGTTTCCATGTTGAGCAATACAATATAGGGCTTTTCTCATTTTGTATGAATTTCGCACATAATTTCCCCGAGATTGGATTTCCAAGGAGGAATCAGTCAGGCGGGAGATAAAAACTAAGTGAAATCGTTTCTAAATGATGTATGGAAAGGTGGAATCATTGCAGCTAGTAACACCAAAGCGTCACCAACATTTCATTAATGGAGACGCTATGTTAACTTTATAAGCTACCTGAAAAAATGGTAATTCTTGACGGCAAAACTTGCTTACCAAGGGGAAAAAATAAACAAAACAGCATACGATTGCATAGGAGAATTCTATATACCCTTAAATACCCCGAATACCACCGAATCGAAGCTAAAGTGTAACTCGCCTACAATACCACACAAGTAATTTAGCGTTAATTCGCCCACTAGCAGCTGAAGTCAGTGGTCGTAAATACAGGATGCTCGTATGCTCATGTTCTCATTAACATAATAACACGCTGGCCCGCTGTTAGGGTTGCCAGGTATATTTTTTGGCGGGAAGTGCTGTTTTTTTGGGAGTTATAGGATTTTTTATTCATGTTAATGGAGTGGGTAGAACGTTTGTCTGACAATAAACACAAAAATCACATACAGATCAAGTCCTAGAAAGATTTAAGACTGCGATGGGCAACGAATCTGGGGGGCATTTTTTTTTTTGGTAGGCGATCCTACAGTCAACACCGGGGGAAACCTGCGAATGGGATACTGGAGTCCCCCGGCTTAACGACTGCAGGGGCCTGGGAGGGAATTGGAGGAGGAATATGGAAGGGAAGGTGGGGGGAAGGGAGGAAGGTTCCCAGGATGGGCGGAAAGAGAGGGTGCCAGGAAATGTTCGCGGGCCCTTTTAGGCCTCAATGTGTTATCCAACCAAGAGGTATACACACTGAACTGTGTGCCTCGGCCCGCGACTAATGTCCCCCCGCGCATGGGCGTGCATTGGGTGTGAAGACCCAGCGCACAAGAATTGCCTCGGGGGGCTCTGGGGGGCATTTGGTGCCTCAACATTTAGACGACGAACACAATATGCACAAATAGATCTCACAATCACGACATACACATACAATTATCCTGGCGTAGTAATCGAACCTAAGGCATCTCAGGTCACTTAGTTGTAAAAGATGCATCACGGATTCTATTTTTTGTTGCCAATCCCACAATCAATTTAAACAAATACTTGCGGTTTAGACAAAATTATTTAAATTCATAGCTAGTTTTTTTCTAAACTACATTATATGTCATATTGACTGGATTTAAATAAAATTCTAATTTTACCCTTTCTTCGCTATAGTTAAAGTAATTCTTATCTCGGTTTATCCATTTCCCGGAATAAGGTAAATATGGCAACACTCTCGCAGTCTAATTTACAGCGGGCGTTTCATTAGCCTAGCCTAGCTAATCTAGTGGCGCGGTGACACTCGCCGTTAAACCGATCTCATTCATTCATGACGTGACGTCATAAACTCCTGGTGGTTGACCTGCCTTAATGTTCGAAGTGATGTCCATACATTTCCAGTAACAGTCAAAGTTACCGTTACTTTTGCCTGAAAGTAGCAGCAAGCCACTGCTTGCTGCGGCAGTGTTGTCAGTTGTGGCACCTCTGGTCTTTTCCTTTAGCGGCGTGATTGTTTTTTTTTTACTTTTACAGTGCACAACATACTGTCTCAAATAGTGAATATAGGTATTCCAACACGTTAACAATTAACTATTTATTAGCAATCAGATTTTTATAATAATTAGCTAAAGGCAAAATAATTTTAGAGGATAGTGTATGTGACGTCACTATTCTCATGTCAAAAATAAAATTATTATTCAATACTAAGGCAGTATAAGAAAAAGTATTTTGAACGAAATATAATATTATTCTATCCATACAACCATTGCTATAATTAGCTAAAGGCAAAATAATTTTAGAGGATAGTGTATGTGACGTCACTATTCTCATGTCAAAAACAAAATTATTATTCAATACTGAGGCAGTATAAAAAAATATTTTGTACGAAATATAATAGGTATTATTCTAATCATACAACCATTGCTATAGATATTAAAATTGATCAAATTATGTCAAGGTTATCAGGCATGTTATTAAAACACTTAAATGTGAATTACTGTTACGCGTTGAGGGGCAGACTGTCGCCCTCAATATTACGAAATATTTAAAAACTACCCATTTATTTATTTAACCCAGCTGAGTTGTATTAAGTCTTTTTTTACATATTTCTCATGATATTATATTTTAACTTAGTACAGTCAACAGCATAAGCAGCTGAACAAATTTTAAATTGCCTGCATACTTGTGTGTGTTCTTACTAATATTCTTCTTCTCTTCACAAAAATAAAATAAAAGCGATTTACTTCACTTCAAACGATGAAAAAAATGATTCAGTTTAACTTAACGCATATGTAGGCGATTTGAAATTTTGATTTTGTACAGATATTTATGCTGCTGACTGGACACTGTATTGATATCAGGTTGTCTGGGTGTAGTGACAATATAATATGGTTAATATCAAGATCAGTGACTTTGTTATCCCATAATTTTTTCTTTATAATATGGACAAGATTTTCTAAGGCGATAACATGCTAGACTGAAAGTACAATCCACAGAAAAAATGTTTCTTATATTATATGCAAGGCCTACGTAGGCGGTATAATGATTTAGTAAGTACTTAAGAGTACGGTCTACAGAATAAACTAAGTTTTGTCACATAAAAACGACATTAATTTGAGTCACGTACAATGTGAAAACTGCATAAAACTTTAACGTAAAGGCCATTCTTTCACGGCCTTGTATTAATCCACGCCATTGCTGTCACTTCATCAAATTATTCACTTTAGACTGTAGAATGTATCATGTGTATTAATAATTTTATGCTCACACACACAAGAAAGGAAAATAAAAATAATTAAAGTTGCAACATAACTTATAAAGTATGTTTTTAAAAAAGGAATATTTAAATGACTTAACACAAATGCTCCGTGAAATTTTAATATGCTTACGTACAAAGCATGAAAATTTTATACCTCACAATATGTTCCACGCTTTGTAATTCAATTTTGTTGTTGTTACTGCTTATGAATAATCGTGACACCAGGAGAGCTGCTTGCTCGTCTCGCAATTGATTTTTTATAAAATAAATTTTACCATATATCTTGTCTAATTTTTTAGTTAAGTATAATAATGTTATAAATGCAAAAGTTTGTCAATATGTTTGATGTATCAAAGAAGGAAACATAAAACCGCTAGTCGGAAGTTTTGAATAAAATTTGGCATAAGTTACATATAGAATGATGTTATTTAAAATAGATTACTTTTACCCTCAAAAGTACACAGTGGGAGTTCCAAGAACGGCCTTTTCTATTAATAAAATAATATATTACGTATGTGTAAGTATGTATGGTAGTTAATCCACGCCAGTAAGTAGGCTAAATAACACCAAGATATGAGACGTTCGCCTAATGTTTGCATTATACATGAATTAGGTTGGAGATTTATTCGCCGGTACGCCGTCGGCCGCCTTATTAATTAACGGTAATACATGCTTGTCCTCAGGCTAGGGACTATGGCCGAAATGGTAATGATATTTATTAAAGCCTATTGTTATTGTACCTTGATTTTTAGTACTTAGAGATGGTAATGCTATTTTGCTCTCATTTTCATCATTATTATCTTTGATTAATTATATACCTAGATAGACACTGAACGTTTCCAAAGCGTCGAAAAAAATAGAAGCCAACTGTTGCCCACTAAATGAGTTCGAGTGAATTATATTTTGTTGTTTTTCATCGATATAATTTTCTCCCCGTTTTAATAGAAACCGTGTAATAACTGGTATCATTATGCGCGCACACAAGGATACGCAGAATGATGCAGCGATAGCGTATGACACGCATACTAGCTTAAGAAAAGTTGGCCTGTTTGTTTTAGTTTCATTGTAGCGCGTCACTACATCTAGGTATATAATTAATCAAAGATTATTATATAGGTTTCTTTTTTCTTCGAAAAAGTACTAATTAGTACTTTTATTCCAGGTGTATCCGGGGGTATCTACACGTGTTTATATTCTTGTTACAGAAACGTCATAGAAAATTAATTCTTATAGGATGTAAAACGCATTGGCTGTTTAGCGTGTGGAGCCAATATTAAAGGTCACAGAGATCAAGGACACGAGCCTGATACGGTTACCAATTCAAAGCTTGTAGAGTTTCCTGTATTTATAGAAAAAAGAGGTTAATGAGAAAAGCTATATTTTAATCAAGTTCCATCACGGTATTTTAGTTCCGAAATATACAACATTTAATAGATCAGTTATAGATTAATCTTAATTGCATAAGTAATGAAATCTATAATCACAAACAGAAGTAGCATTGTGATTCACAAATTTCCTAATGGCGCGAATGTCATCGAACTTTATCCTGTTTCGACCATATCAAAACAATACCTAATGTACGTAACGATTAGTCTTTAATAGACTGCATTCAAACCACGAGAAACAAAAGAAAATATACCCAGAATAAATATTGGTCAAACTAACAAAGTTGACTTAACGTCATCGCTGATATAGCACAAACCATTCTCAATCTGAAAGCTAATTTGCTTCAAGAAATTAATCGATGGAAAAACACATTTAATGTGAACAAATAACTTGGAATTATCAAAATTAAACACGTATTTAGCGTTACAAACGATGTCGTGTTGAGTACCGAGGTAAGTAAACATTAAGCTAAACAAAGTAAATTCATCGGTCGAGGCCGTTGGCACAAAAACGTTCTCATTTCCTGATTGAAAATAGCAATATAACCTTATTCATGTTATATAAGAAACTGTTTGAATAAGATATGAATTTTGGACTGTTTTGATACGTTTTGTTGATTTCACAAAGGGCTCCTTTTTGTATTATTTTATATAAATAATTGTTAAAATCGAAGATAGTAAAATACCCTAATAAAGTATTAATTGCTGCCTCATGTTAACCAACCATGACGCTAGACGTAGACGCCATCCCTGTTTCGTATTATTTGTATAATACACTGTTAAAATGATGTATAAAATAAAACATAGATAAATACATAGCTTTGTTCATAAAACTTTCAAAGTACGCGTCATCAATGCCATTTATTAACAAAGCAATTGTACCTCATTGGTGTTCCACCGGTGTCGCTGGGCTGCGAAGTGCTCGGCACGCGGCAGGCTCTCCAGATTTTCCGGTAATTTGATTGGCTCCCCATCTAGAACAAAAATAGCACTTTGTACTGCAGTCTGTACAGGCAAGTAGCTTTAGAAAATCATCAAATCGTTTGTAATTTCGTATCCTTTTTTCTGAGCTATAGTTAAGAGTTTACTTAATTTTAGACTAGCTTTAGCTCGTTGCGTTGCCCGCATGAAAGATTATTCTGGGATAAAACTCCCGGACTAAAAAGTAGCCTATGTCCTTCCCGGGGTCTGAAACTATCCCCATACCAAATATCTTCGAAATCCGTGTGATAGTCTTTGAGTTTATGGTGTTCAGGCAGACGCGGCGGTTGACATTGTTTTATATAATATGAGAAAATGAGGCATTAAACTTGTGACGTGTTGTGATGATTTGAAATGGTTCAAAAATTTTCATTTTTGTTCTTTTTACAGTAGATTCGGTAGATATTTGGAAGTAATACCACAAGGAAAATCGGATCTGTAGTACTACCGGATCTTCCGGTAGTACTACAGACTGGAAAATCCCGAGATAATTAATCAGAAAAATGTCAGCATCTACGAGGAACTTTCAGTACCACAACGAACTCGAAACAAATATTTGCACATCTCACAAACATTGGTCTAGGTACGGAAATTGCACTGAGACCTATGTTTGTAGCAAATGCATTTAGGCTCTTAGAATTTTTAGCTCTCTAATGAATTGCCCTATTGCAACTGACCTCTTCTAATAAAAAGGGACCTTTCGGGCACTCCAATACGGACTCGTAAACTGCAAAATCTTTAAACTTATGGAACTCTTAGGTATGCAAGATTTAAGTGGGCACCAAAATAGCGGTACTTTTTTATTGCTAATGAATGAGACGACCATGCCGCTCGCCAGATGGTAAGCTATACGATCGCTAATGAACAGTAGCAACACCATACAGGACTTTGAATTACAAAGTACTGCGTGGCACTCTACTGTACCCGTCATCCTGAGACAAGATGTTAAATCTCAAAATGCCCAGTAATTACGCTGGCAACAATGCTGGTACTTGGCGGTAGAAAGAGACATTGTGGTGGTACCTACCCAGACGGCCCCTCGTATACGAGAGACCCACCACCAGCCTACCACCACTTAGGTATATTGAACTTCTTAGTCTCTTCTTTTTATTTTTAATAAATTTGACGCAGTTATGAATAATCACAGATATCAGCCTATAGTCCACCCAATCCATTCATAGTCAAAACAGGCGACAATTATAAATGACCGTTAAATGGCAATAGGGTCGCCCCCTATTACATGGGACCTTACATGGCGAAATGGTTGTGGGTATAACACTTCTGCTTACCTCCAAAAAGGGAAGAAAGCGTGATGCTATGCATGTGTGCACAGCTGTAAATTAATACTAGTGGTTGCCTACAAAACACAGGTCGAAATTTGACCACAATTCATAAATTTTATTT
The DNA here is from genome assembly GCA_947568825.1 of Sphinx pinastri. Lineage (NCBI taxonomy): Eukaryota > Metazoa > Arthropoda > Insecta > Lepidoptera > Sphingidae > Sphinx > Sphinx pinastri. The sequence continues at coordinate 2,182,944 of OX387628.1, read as the reverse complement.
TTCTGGACTCCTCTATATGAACTTTGATTATGCCAAATCGTCTGTTAGTACCATGAGCTTAAAAATGGGTACAAAGTTTTTTCGTCACGTATTAACATAACGATAACGACTGCAATGCTGAGGTCTCGGGTTCGATCCCCGGGTCGGATCAAGTGATATTGGGTTTTTGAATTCGGTATCAGCCTGAAGTGAAAAACCCTAGAATTTGTGTACGATATGGCGACAGACCCGCCATATCGGACACAAATTGCTCGTATCATGGGACGGAATACGCACGCCGAAAAATGGGTGCACTAGTTGCGACTCTGCCTTCTTCTTCGGGGATAAAAGGCGTGAGTATGTCTATATTTAACTATGTATAAAAAAGAGGTCCATGCCCCGGAAAAGGACAATTGTATGCAATCATGGTAGTTCCAAGCTCAAATCCAGAAGCTATATTCTCCAATCCCAGTATACATAGATGCTATAGCTGTCAATAATAATTTTTAATAAGAAGACATAAAGTTGGAAATCATGACAAAGGCGTGCATTTATTCTGCCTCTTCAATTTGTATTCAAGTAGATATTATAAACGATGTATGGATACTGCGAGCGAATGATTTCCGATAACCGAGCTGACGTCGCTCCCATTCCGCTCCCGCGGGATCGGGGCGTAGGGCTGTCAAAGTGAGTGAATGATTTTGTTATTGTAATTTGGTTTTAATATTGTTTGTTATTTTATTAATATTGATAAAATTATATAAAATAATTTATAAGTGAATGTAAGAAAAATTATAAATGTCGCCATAATATTTTAAACACCCACAAAGTTTATTAATTTTCATTAAGTAATTTCAGCTGATTTAAATGATTATTACGGTGCCTTTATTTTGGTTATATTCATTAATTAATGAGATCATTAAGCACTCATTATTATCAGCAATTTATAATATATTGAATTATTAAGAATCATTCTTTAATAACTTTAAAATGTCTCATATAAACACGGTTATAAGCACCAAAAGACCTCTAACTCTTCCAGTTTCATAGTAAATTAACATGTCAACTATATTCACATTTTTCTTCTGGTAACGCATCAGTTAGTTTAATAGACCTCTATTAAGGGTATTAATGGACATTTGGTTAAATCTTTTACGACGCGACCACGTAGTTTTATTGAATTCCTTTGCCAAATGACACGAGCTAGTCGTGCCTGCGCCTTCGAATGTTGATAAATTATCAATAAGTTGTAGGTTATTGCCTCCCTGGTCTAGTGGATAGCAGCTGTGAACCGTGAGGCTCTGCGTTCGATTGAAAGGATTTTTTACATAAAAAAACACACCGGATTTGCTCATGGAATTTGTATCTGATGGCAATACATTCACGCTCCTATACCATAGGATATTAGACAAAATGTAGATGCAGTACCTAATTATCTACCCCATGAGTGTCAGAACTCAATGAACTAACTTATGTTTCACTCAACACTGTACTCAAATTAAGTCTCGGGTCTTTCTTATAACGCCCAGCTAAATATTATCTTTTAATCAGAAATATAATTGTCTTAGCTTTTGCTACCGTTAATTAGCTTTAAAATGAAATATATTCACCAATCATCTTATAACTCTTAACCCTTCACTGACGAATTTATAAATCAATTACACTAAAAACCATAAAAAATCATAACCTAAAATCAGGACTAAGCATTCTACAACTCTTAACCCTTCACTATCAAAGTTCTTAATCAATGACACCTAAAACCATAAAAAAATAACCTAAAAAAATACTTTTTAAATACCTGTTAAAAGATTGCAACCCTACACTGCAGAGGTGCGGAATGCTATAGCGATAGTAAATTTCACGACGCTCGGCGCGAATTTACCGGCGCTTAAATCTAACGGAGGGACAATCACTCCCGACCTCCGAGGAGGGTATGTGAGGAAATTGTTTCGGCTAATTATAAAATACCTCTTGAATAAGTTATTTGGTTCGTTGAGTGATATGTTGGTAGGAATACTGAGATTATATCTAAATTAATTCTATAGTACCTTAATCTGAGTTATATTCATTAATTCGTCGTGTACATCAATAAAACAAGCCGGCATAATTTATGTGACTGTTGAGTGTTGACGATATATCTCTCGATAAACATTATTAGGACTATGCTGAATTTAAGATCAAGTAAATTGTAGTTATATTGTATCATTGCAGCTACAAAAAATAATGTTTATGATGCAGCGTGTGACATCTACCTACCATAAAACAAGAAGCTACAGGTTTAATCCGACTTGAAAGAGATGTTTGTAATCCCAAAATATTTACTTATAGTAGACTAGTTTTTGCCCGCGGCTCCGCCCGCGTGAATGTGTTTTCCCGGGATAAAAGTCCTTCTTTATATTTTCCCGGGATAATAAGTAGCCTATGTGTTAATCCAGAATATAATCTACCATTGTACACTGTGACATTGTACCCAGTGCAACTACAGGACATAATGAGACTTAACATCTTATGTCTCAGGAAGACGAGCGCAGTGGAATGCCACACAGTGCTTTGTAAGTCAAAGTGCTGGATGGTGTTGCTACTGTTTATGGGTGGTCGTATCGCTTACTATCAGGCGAACGGCATGCTCGTATCGTCATTAAATGACATAAAAAAATATATAGGTGGAATAAAATATAACAGAACTTACACACACACACACACACTTACGCCTTGTATCCCCAAGGGGGTAGGCAGAGGCGCAACTAGTGAACCCAATTTTTGCCGTGCGTATTCCGTCCCACGATAGCGGGCGAGCCCGTCGCCATATCAGACACAAATCCAGACTCCGGGCTTATATTGACTAAAAAAGCACAATATCACTTTTCCCGACCCGGGGATCGAACCAAAGACCTCAGCATTGCAGTCGTACCGTAATACAACTACGTCACCGAGACAGTCATAACAGAACAGAACTTGGTAGTTTATAAGATACTAGTAATGCTTGTGGCTCTGTCCGCGTGAAAAGTTTTTCTGGGATATAAATATTTTCCCGGGATGAAAACTAGCCTATGGCACTCAGGAGTAATGTAGCTTCCGATTAATGAAAGAATTTTCAAAATCGGTTCAGCAGATTCTGAGATTAGCGCGTTCAACGCAACAAACAAACTCTTCAGCTTTATAATATTAGTATAGATCATCTTTCATCATAACTCTGCTTGCATGATTATCTTTTCTTGGATTAAAAGTCAGAAGACGTGCATTTTTCAGGGTTGAAATGAAATGAAATAATTTATTCGAACCCATAAAATGTTATACATTATTTAGATTCCGTCAATATTAACTCTACCACCAGTTCGGAAAGCAGTTCTCACTAGAGAAGAACGGGCAAGAAACTCTAGTGTTGCTCTTTTCAAAATCAGTTCAAGGTATAAAATACAATGCATTATGTAGAGAAAAAAATATATACAATTCAGTATTTGTTTACTTATATTTAGAGCAGTTCATTTATATACTCGCAAAATAGGTAATAAAAATTTAAATTCCAACACGAGTGCATAACTATCTCAGGAATCATGTAGGTAATAATTTGATCTGAAATCTTCAAGATGTCGTTATTTATCTAAGTTTAAGATATACCCCCAATACTTATATATAGTAAGCGAAAAGGGCAGACCAGTCCACACAAGCAGCGCCCGTTCACGAGTATGACGCATGTGCCAGCCATCGGCCTCCTCAACCATATTACAGACATAGTGGCCGACACACCGGCCGGCACACGACGCCACCGCAGGCACAGACAGTTAAGGAGTATGTCATACCCAAGCCGCTCACAGATGGAAACAAAGAAACTTTATTAAAACGAAAGACATGATTCCAAAGAAAATCACATGAAAAAATTTAATCCCAGGCTTTTTTATCCTCTATGTATTCTGAAATCTTGTAATAAGCTTTATTACATAACTTTCGCTTAATAGTTGTTTGGAATTTACCAATGTTTAAACACTTAATTTAAGGTTAAGGTTAAGGTTAAAAATATTATCGCTCTCCAGATCAACTAAACAAAATATCATGTAGATTTGTTAGACGATATAACGGTATGTAATACCAAGATAAATGTTACAAGGTTCTGTTAAGCTTCAAATAGAAAGCAGCCTAAACCACGCCCCATACGCTTCACTTTACATTAAATTCTGAAACTTTTCAGCCAAGCTTTGTCCCAAAAGCTCGTCGAGCGACCTGAGTACAGTCGCGGACAATAGCTTACGAAATCATAAGCATGTACAATCGAGTCGAGAATTCCATACAATTTCGGCAGTCATCAGCCAACTGCATTACAACTTTACACCTGCCGCGAAATGGGCAAGAATGAACCTTATTTATACAACAGTAAGTAACATTAAAAGGTAAACTCCTGATGTATTTGGACGCAATGAAGCGGCTTTTTGAAATTCCGTCGCCGTACGTTATGGCCAGTGGATTTTTTTACAAGTTCCTCGGTAGAACGAATATGAACCTTATGCGAAAAAGACAAGGTTTAGTTTCGCTTGATTCGTGTTGAGTTCAAGTGTTTTTCAGGCAGCCCGCACACGAGGGAGGAAATTCGCAAACCAAGCTTTCGGCCGAGCGGACGCTAATTTCGGCCGGCACGACGGTTAGCGAATAACACGACACATTTTTGAAGTTATCTTGAGTTTTTGAAGCGCTTTTTGCTTTATGTTAGGAATGGTGCATCGTGTTGACATTGGCTCAAATTTTATGCAAGAAGCACGCCCTTTGCGAATTTATGATGAGGCAGCCTAAAAGCAGGCTATTTTTATATCTGTTTGTCAAGTAAATCTGAATTAATAGGCACTCGACATGTATTTTATAATTCTGTCTTGAAAGTTTTGTTCGATACTATTTTTTTTTTATGGCATTGAATGACGAGACGAGCATGCCGTTCGCCTGATGGTAAGCGATACGACCACCATCAACATAAACAGTAGCAACACCATCCAGCAACTTGAATTACAAAGTACTGTGTGGCATTCCACTGCGCTCGTCATCCTGAGAAATAAGATGTTAAGTCTCATTATGTCCAGTAGTTACACTGGCTACAATGTCCTTCAAACCGAAACACAACAGTGCATGCACACTGCTGCTTGGCGGTAGAAATAGACATTGCGGTGGTACCCACCCAGACGGACTCTTACATATGAGAGACCTACCATCAGTACATGCATATGGCTATATCAAGTGTTACGAAAATGTAACATCAAATTAAATTAATTAAGTTACCATCAAATTAATAATGCCAGAGTAATTCTAGAGTAGGATTGGTAAACGTGTCTTACAAAGGAAAAATATACTAATTACTAAAGTATTTTTTTTAATCACGTTATTTATTTTAACCGATCAAGTTCAACTAAAACCGAAATGTTCCTTCAGGAATGGTATGAGCAATTTAGCATAACATAACTTAGGCTCATGCCTTTTGTGATCGTTGGAGTAGGCAGCGATGCAACTAGTGACCCAATATGCTTATTTATTTCCGATATAATGTGATAAGGAAGCAAGGTTATGATGCTATACTCCCAAGTGTCGACATTGGACTGTAAGACCGGTGAAACCAACATAACCGTTCCACTGACCCCCCAGTGGTGGTAGCGATAACGCGTTTTTTTCCCGCGAAAAAAAAAAAAAAAAAAAAAAAAAGTTATCATTATGTCGGGCACGAATACTACATTAAATAAAAAACATCCCAGACACACAAAAAACATCTTTTGCAAACAGTTGCCTAAAAATCATAGCTATCTTTTACGAAAACCCAATTTCTCAACAAATACAAAAATCTGGAACAATGTATTATCCGATAATTACTCTAATAAGATGGTAATGAAACACGCTCTAGATCAGTCATTCGATTTTATTCCAAAAACAGTTTCGCACGATTAAATTAAATCGTAACTTAAAATAACGCACTATTAACTGACAACTCTTATGAGACGGTAATGAAACAGGCCCTAGACCGGTCTACCAACAATTACCCAAAAAAATCGCTCATTTTCCAAGAAAACCCAATAAACATCAAAATCTGAACGTATCATCCGGTAATGACTCTAATGAGATGGTAATGAAACACGCCTTAGCCTAGTCTATAAATGATCTAATCTACTTGTTTGCATGACGCGGCCACTTATAGCATCCACGATGACTTGATAAACTACGGCTATATTTATTATTGCAAGTCAGTGTTCAATAAAAAATCTTGTATGTATATTTAATTTAAAAAACGTCAGATTTATAACCATAATTGAAACAAATATATACAAAGTTGTCCGATATGGTGATAGGCTCCCTATCACATCATGGGACGGAATACGCACGGCAAAAAGTGGGTGCACTAATTGCGCCTCTGCCTACCCATTCGGGGATAAAGGGCGTGAGTGTGTATGTATGTATCAGCGTTGCCAGACGTCCGGATTTTCAAATCAAAATTAAATGTCCTGCGCGGGGCAGGCTTAGTCGCGCTTTCGGGGATAACTCGATCGTGTGTGTTGAGGAAGCGCGGCCGGCTGGCACAGACAAGTGAAAGCAGAATTGCTCATCCAGTTTAATCTAGAGCTATCCTGTGCAGAGTACTTCATCTTTATTAAAAAGAAAAAGGAAACTTTAAAAGAAGTTAAATCTTCACTGATATATCATGAATAAGTAATTCTTATAAATAATTATTCTTTTACAGTAAGTTACAATTTGTAACACCTACTCAGTCTATTGTTTCACCAATTTTTTCTAATGACTACAACTTTTTTTTGCCTTTTATTTTTAATTTTTTCTTTTTCAGAAGACTAAGTAGACTCAACTAACTGACGATTCTGTAAATCTGATTTAAAATATCATACCTTTATTAAAATACATTTCTATGGTTAATTTTGCTATCTATTGTCACGTAAACGTAACTAAAGAGACGTTATGACAAACACAAACAAAAAGATAAATATTTCAAAACTTCTGATTATATACGATTTTTTACTATGTCCCGCTTTAGACGACAAAATCCCGCTTTTTTCACTCAAAAACTTTCAAAATCCCGACATCGCAAAAAATACTAACAACGCTAGTATGTATATACAAAGTTATCGTAAATAAATATCGTATATGTAGCTTGCTGGTGGATAGCATATATATTGTATATGACCAGATACCGACCACCGTACAAAAGGTTTTAAAACCCGCCATGGTGGCCCATGTAAGTGTGTCGCGATTCGGAATCAGCCTGTGTATATCCGATTCAAACAGACCCGCATAATTATACTGGACTGAATTGTACTGTAAAAACTCTATACGGACTCCATTCCGCTTACGATCAGGTGCAGTAGGGTCACTTTGCGATGCACGTGTAAAATAAATGAATTGAATGTTAAATACTGCTCGACTCTAAAGCTACCGATAGCTGCCACAATTTTATCGTTCTGTTTCATAGCTCCTTCACATTATCGAATTAAAAATATTTTTAACGAAATTCATCTTTATTCTGAATTCCACAATTTAAGTCCGATTAATAATTATTAATGATAGCGCCGTGGTAGAGTTTGATAGTATAGCCGCTACATGCATTTTGGTAACAGCATAAATGGTGGCGTAGTTGTATTACGGTACAACTGCAGTGCTGGAGTCTCGGGTTCGATCCCCTGGTCGGTCGAAGTGATATTGGGATTTTCTATTCATTATCAGCCCGGAGTCTGGAATTTGTGCCCAATATGGCGATAGGCTCGCCCCTGAAAAGTGGGTACACTAGTTACGCCTCTGCGTACCTCTTCGGGGATAAAAGGCGCAGGCGCGCGCGTGTGTGTGTGTGAGTGAGTGCGTGCGTGTATGTAGGCGTGAGCCGTGACGACAGATGATCTCTCGCCAGTCGACACAGTCGCTACCCGGGTGGATTAAAAATATATCCAACCACCAGCATGGGTGATTATCAATCACCATCAAGTTAAAAATCTTGTGAACACGCTTAATATATGCCTTACATATAGCGCACGGAAACCGGGATATTCGCAAAGCAGCGAAAGTACTTTTCGGACAGTGTTTAACCCCACTTAGTTACAGTTAATTAAAACTAGTATTTGGGTTAGCGAGTAGGTCGGGTCGATGACCTTGACAGCCTTAAAGATGTGGTATGTAGGTTGAAAACTTGCGCAATGTTATATTTTAATGGTAATAAGGTGTCCATATTCGTTTTAGGGTCTGTAAATATGATTCGGTGTATGTTGATGAGTCGTATGTGAGAGGTTGTGAGTTCGATTCCTGCTCAATACAAATATTTTTGTCATATACTTATGTTTCTGCTCTGGGTGGTTAGTGTGGGTCAAACACTGTATTTTGAACTATCGCTTGTAGTCGTTAATTATTGTCATTTTATGAAAAATAAAAACAAGTTATTAGGAAAAGGACGTTATTTTATTCCACAACAATCATTTTGTACTTAAAACTATATAAAAGTAAAAAATGCATTGAACAAGCCATCGCATCATAATATACTACAGACCAACTGACGCGGCGTTTTTTGACATAATATACACTATATATTATAATATTACATTAATTATGTAAAAAACTTGAAAATTAAGAACAATCACAATATTTGTAAGAACTGTGCACATAATTACATTAGCTCATTCGAAAATTAAAAATAATGACAATCATATTTTATATGTATTCAAATTTGGAACACCACACGTCACTTCGACAATTCCTATTGTCGCGGACGCACAAAAATAACTGAAGCCGAAGTCGAAAACTTGATCCAATTAATAACAGATAAGGGTTTTCGGCTAGACATCATTAAAATTAGTTATTAAAAATGATCGCCATTTATCAAAAATGATGTGCTCGTCAAAAGATAAACGCCAACAACTAATAAACGATAATTAGCAGTTTGAATGACAAAATTCTGCATGGCATTATCATAAATATCATGCGTTCCTCACAATATAAATCTTGATGTTTTATAACTTTCGTACATTGATATATTTTGATGAAAAATTCCATATTATGTATAATTGATAGCATTACTATTATGAATTATTGAATTTACCCATGTTAACTATAAATAATACAAAATGTTTAAATAGAAGTAACAGAAAATAATAATAGCCTGGTACCAATAAAACGGACTTTCTAAGACCGAATCGAAGTTCGATTCCGGGACATGCACGAGGTTTTGTAGTTATTAAATCAGCTGCTTTCAAAGTGTAGGAAATCGGCATAAGAAACCCTAAGAGACAGCTATAATTTTGAATGAAAAAAAAATACTAATCTACCATACGTCTATACTTGTGTGGTAGAAAATGTCATTCCATTGGTAGAAGAGAAATATGCAATAATTAAATACACGGTTGATAATATTACTAGAAATTACATTTTAAAACCAAACAAATTAATAAGCAAATTGTATCCATTCAAATCGAACTAAATTAATACCACATTATAATGCACACCTTACTAATGTCCCAGATTATGACATAGCACATATATATGTGCTATAATTATATAAATTAATTCAGATTAATCATCCATTAATATGGATATTCCACCTAATGCCGGTCCATTAGTACAGATTACAGTGGCAAATTAAAACTGGACATTATTAAAGGAAATTAAATCACATGGTATTTAAAATATATATCATTAGAATCTCAATGAATCACGGTTTGAAAGAAACCAAGGCGATTTGTCATAGAAACAATTGACATTTAACAAAGACCGTTAGATGTATGCAAAATAACCGTAAATACATTGATATGATTGTCAGACTTCACACACACAAATAATTTATTTGCATCGTCGTGTGTGTAACACAAAAACAATAATAAACATTGTTACATTAGTAGTAAAATTTCTGAACAATGAGCATCACAAAAAACTTGAACTGAGCGAAACAAGAATACGGAAGGATGATAACACAACAGACAATAAAAAATCGGTGATAACAAGGCTATTACATAATGCTCCTTACCGACAATCAACGAATGAGCTAATCAACCAATGACTTGACATTTTCTTACCTTAATTGCGTGCTAAAGACGAAGCTGATAAGGTATGTCACTTATCAAGGCCGTGAATTCATAAAAATTATTACCATGGATATTAATTAACAAATTCAAATTAACCGTACAGCCAGTTTATTAAATACATGTGAAAAAACAGCTAAAGAAACAGCATATAAGTGCCACAACACAAACGTAGATTTAGGCTAAAGTTACAGTAACTAGTTACTGGCAATGAATAAATTAGTCAAATAAATAATAAAGAAGAACAAATCAGTATCGCACATGTCAAAAACGCCGCGTCATGTCGACCTGACGTCCATACATGACGCCAGCACAAGTTATCTGCCACACACGGCCAACTAGCGTTTTGGCAACACTTTACATCAGATACTGGGAAATAGCATAAATATTAAAGCAGCAACATCCTTCATAACTTGAAAGTTATAAAGAAAACAGCTGAATCTTGATGGGGATCACCTAGTTTCCAGACATGACAGATGGAAACTTTCAGATTGAATTTGTACTAAAAAATAGAGCAAAATATGGTCGCATTACTATATATTAATAAATTAACTATTCTAATGACATCAAAAGATACAATTCTCTATAAACTTGTTCAAAATATCTTCAATTATTAATAGCCAATTACATCAGCTATATTTATATAAATAATCGCAATATTTGAATCAAATTAATTGGTAATATTATGCTACCAGGTAATATACAAATATAGCACAAACGTAACAAATAAAAAATAGTACCATAAACCAATGAATAGCACAATTGCCGTACATTCTTATAATGTCTTTATCAAAGTATAAAAATATAGTCAAAAACATCAAATCTTTGCCGAATTCTGTGCAGAAGTTTTACACGGGTGAATATTAAAAAACGATAAAATCCGCAAAATAGTTTTATTTCAATTATTTACGTACTTACGTGCCAAACCTAAAAACTTAAAATAATTGTCTATCTATGACTGATTGGAGATACATCCGCGCACTCAATTGGAATACAGAGCTGGTGTATGTATGTACTCAATTGGCAATATTTCATTCAATAGATTCATCATGCATAAGCAAAATTAGCACGCAAAACAATTTATTTTTTAAATTATATATTACTAAGACCGTTATAAATACATGGGTATACTTCCGCATTTCTTATCCCTGCATTTTGCAACCTTTGCTCAATATCAGGTCAACAAAATAGGAATAAATATTTGTAATACGTTATATTATAGTGAATGTACGCAAGGGCGTAAAATGTAAATAGTCAGCATTCCAATTCTGACTCAACTATATAAAGGACTAAGTCATGACTTTACAATGGCATAGGCTTAAGTTCCTCTCTACCAGTAAAAAGACCTTTCAGGCTTTAATCAATGTGACCTCGTACATTTATTTACTAAATTATTTATAATCTTATAGCTACATTCATAAACCAGTTGTACAAAAAGTTTACTTACATGGTTTACAATTTTTACGTACCAATTTTTGGCCACTAAGGTCGAAAATTTTGATTATGTTGTTTTCTAAGCACAATTAGTAAGATAAATAGTATTTTGACTTTTTGTGTGAAGATATGTATAAATAATTCCAGTAACAGGTAGTGTTGAGCTTTTAGGAATAGAATTTCTATATTAAAATTCACATTGTACTTTACCGCCGAAATACGACCTTCATAGTGTTCGAGGCAGGTTCTATACTTTGATTAATTATATACCTAGATAGAGTGACGCGCTGCAATGAAACTAAAACAAACAGGCCAACTTTTCCTAAGCTAGTATGCGTGACAGCTGTGTCATACGCTATCGCTGCATCATTCTGCGTATCCTTGAGTGCGCGCATAATCATAGCAGTTATTACATGGTTTCTATTAAAACAGAGAGAAAATTATATCCATGAAAAACAACAAAAAATTATTCCCTCGAACTCATTTAGTGGGGAACAGTCCACCTATATTTTTTTCGACGCGTTTGAAACGTTCAGTGTCTAGGTATATAATTAATCAAAGGTTTTATAAGTATTTTGTAATTGTTAAATTATTCATCTTCTATTGACCTATATTTTATGGCGTGTTATTAATAAAACAATACGTACAGAATAAGATATTCCTTCCGATTCCTGACCTGGTTAATTGTTCTTCAAATTTCTGGTCGGCAATGAGATAGTAATTGTGGATTGGGAACATTTTCTTAAACAAATTACTTTACAATTCCCGGTTAATATGATTCAATTTTATTTGCTTCACACTAGGAAAGTCGTCACAATAACTTCAAATAAACCAGCACTATACAATCCAACGTCCGCACTTTGAAGCCCTAACAATCCTATTATTGCACCTTCTTCGCATCCTTCTTGGGAATGAACAATGCCACTGACTTCTGCAGTATCTCCGTGAATATTAGGGTTCCTATAAAGACTAGCAGGGTCCCGATCCAATGGCCCAGAGTAAACGGATTCCTGAAGTACATAATCGAGAATAGTAAAGAGACGAACTTCCTCAGAGTAACAGTAAGGGTGACAGTGAGAGAAGCGCATTCCGTAGTCAGGACATAGACAGCGCTAATGCACAGTCCCTGGGTTAGGACGTATAGGGTTAGATATAGGACCTGTTTAGGGACAGCAAAGCCCAAAAACTCGACCAACGGTGTCTCCGTGGCCAACTTTACGTGACCAACCAAGTTTGTGGTAGTCGGCAGCCAAAACACCAAAGGCAGCAAGTGGGTGTAGTACAGAGCCTCCCAAGGATGCTTTCCGTGCTTGGAGTACAATGACTCTTGGAATATTCCCATCCTGGCTGACACGAAGAGAGCAAAGGTCAGGATAGCAATGCCAAGACACCACCACAACCAGTCGATGAACTTAAGCCTTTCTTCCTCTGCTGCATCTTCGTGCGTCTCTCTTGGAGCCTTGACGTCACCGCTCGATTGGATGGTGCAGATCGCAATGCCAGCTGATATCATGAACACAGCCAGATATTTTAAGGGTGGGTAGCGTTTCTTGAGGATCCAAACACCCATAGCCATGTTCGCCATTAATGATCCGGCTCTGAAGATCATGTGTAAAGGCATAGAGATGTTAAAGTCGAAGGCATAGTTGTTGGCCACGCTACTTGTCCAGAAAAATCCAACTAGTAGGAGGTACTGCTTGAAGGGTATGTTTCGCTTGGCGGTACCGACTTTGCCGACCGTACAGAAGCCAATCGTCGCTATGAATAAGAACTGTAGGAACGTCGCCAAATTTCCCGCGCCCGGGTCCTCCTTCACTACTAATTCTAAAAACACTACGTTGGAACAGCATCCAACGAAGACCATAGTAATGGCCAGTGCCGCTTTTATATTCATTTTTGTATCTGAAAAGAAAAAAATAGTTGTTAAAAAAAAATCATTCCGATACCGGGAATCGAACCCGAGCCTCCTGGGTGAGAGCCAGGTATCCTAGCCACTAGACCATATCGGATTATACTATAAGATACCAAATTCTGGATCTAGACATGTTTCTTAACATTATGAAATATTAATAATTTAGCAGTATGTTATCAATTATCATGCATTATATGATTTTGCATAAAGAACAAAGTTTAGAATTTTATTGCCAATAGAACGATAAGAGGCCGCAATAGATTCAGACATGCGCAAACCAATCAATTCGGAAAGGTTATAAGATTCTCAATCGAAAGCAATAGCTTCTTACGTTCAAATGTGTGTACATAAACAGAAAAGAAATAATACTCACCTTTTATTTGGCACAATCCACGTGAAACACTTTAATAAACGATAATTATCGCATTATTTACACGAACCACAAACACACGTTTGGCCCGGCTGACAACTGCGGCGCTAGTGTGTGCGTAATCAAATACGATTGTAGTTGTGACCGTGGCCTCGAATGCATGTACGCATGCGCAGACCCGTCGTGTAGGCAAAACTGTTCAGTTCCGCGTCGCGGCGCTCTTTAAAAATAGATGGCGCTATTATTAATTATGACTGAAGAGGTATTCATTACGACGGTTTATTCCAGTAAGCTTCTGTAAATTATTACAGTTGAAAGAACAAAGCGAGAGTTTCTTTATGAATGCAATCAATAATTTTAATTACAGCGGTTATTATGTTATTATGTTAATATAATATCAGGAGAGGTCATAAATTAATACTTCGATATTTCTAGTTAGGGTTTTATAATGTCGCGTACGTAAGCAGTTCGTGGCCTATCTCCGGACCTCAAAGGTGATAAAAAAGATTTATACGATTTCATTACCATAAAACCGATAAGTTAGATATAGACAAGATCTAAGCGCCGTTTGAATTCCCAAGCCGAGACGAGGGGAGAAATGGCAAAAAACAAAGACGACATTGAATAAATTTCGGGAGAATAATGTTTTTATAACTTTTTATGGTTTCCTCATGATATTTTATGATTTTATCTTTTACGAAAACGTTTTTACATTTCATTCGGTGAATCAAAGCTGGCTGTTTCGAACGAGTGTGCTGTTAATGCATGATCGATTAAAAAAACCTGTTGATTTGATTCCCATGATGCGATTATAATTAGTTTTGAAATATGAATATGTCGATTCAAACGATATGACGATTTTATCAAGAACACATGCATATTAACCCCTTCGTAATTTCATGTCGTGTTACTAATCAGAGAAATCTAAATATATGTATCAAACCTTAATATCTCTATCAATGCCCACTGTGGGGCAGGGACCAATTCGTTTTAATAAAAGGTGTTTGGACGGCAATAACTACTAGACTCCCGTGTTGGTAATTCGACATTGCTTGATCGACAAAATCTAACACAGTGAAGTTAGCTTTATTTCAGAAATATGTTATTAGACCACCGGACGGAGATTTTACTAACAGTCTTACATACATTTACGCAATTTCTTCCGTCAACTCTATGCTAGACACCCAAAAATACTTCGCCCTATAACTTTTTTACCACATATTAATTCCGATTTGAAAAGTTCGCCCAGTTGCATCATTGCATAACATTTGAGCTGTAGCCTGGTAATTGAATTATTCCGGCCCGACGCCTGCACTAACGACCTTAGGGCAACGGCGGACGATTTAACGAGTGCCGTCGAACGTGGACCAAATGTAGAGGAGTCGGATTAGGCACCTGAATTGCTGTTGAGGATATTTTTATCGGAATTAGCCTTGAGAGCCTTTATTCTGTAAGGGGTAGAGGCTATACCTTTCATTCGACACTGCAACTTCTGCTGGAATCGACAGAAGCTAGGAGAATTTTTGAGAGCACGAATATTAATATTCCACTTCTCTTTAAGCAAAGCGTATGACAAAATAATGAATCCGGCTTATAGCTATATGGATATTATATTTATAGCGCCACGGATAAAATTAGAACAGGTTTATTTACTAGGCAACCCATATCCAATAGGTTAGTTGACTATTTCAACAATTTAACCACCTATGTAACACAAGTGAATAAATGATTGATTGATTGATTGACTACTTTTTTTATACATTTATCAAAAATTTATGCCATCCAAAATCTAACAGAAAAATAATTTTCAAAATTGGGGAAATAATTAGTAAGTTATAAAGCTTTGAAATTTGGTGGAAGTGATAGTTGTCATATAACAGTAATATTACAACATGACGGTACCGATAGTCACCGGCCATAATGCACGTCCCCACTTGCTCACAACAATATTTCAAATATGAATAACTGCTTTATTTTTCAACCAATTTTGATGCTGATTTCACAGAAGAATTTCTTTTTCGTATTATGTTCTGTTACATATAAAATAATTTGCAAAATCAAACATAGGAAACTACCCTATTATGTTATAGGCGTACTTTGCCATTTGGTCCATTTTTTGAAAATTCAGGCGCTTTTTCGTAGGACACACATTTTAATTTCATGTCTAAAGAATCAAACCCAGAACCTTAAATACACTGAATATTAAAACCCAAAACTGTCCTAAATAGTACATCACCACCGCGAACTTTGATTTTCTACCTGGCACTACTTAATTTGGACAGTCAATGAGCGACTACTTTTCTTTTGGTTAAACTTTGAACCCAATATAAACTCGCTCGGAGAAATAAGTTTAGTAACAGTGTTCATTTGGTAATTTAAATATGGAACCATAAGAAAACCCCGTCCAAATTGTATCAGTAGTTTTGGAGAAAGTCGCGGACATACAAAAGTCGGTTAAAATAGGACCACCTTTAGGCCATAAAATTCAGCAACCCAAACTCTTTGATTAATTATATACCTAGATAGAGTGACGCGCTGCAATGAAACTAAAACAAACAGGCCAACTTTTCTTAAGCTAGTATACGTGACAGCTGCGTCATACGCTATCGCTGCATCATTCTGCGTATCCTTGTGTGCGACCATAATGATACCAGTTATTAAATGGTTTGTATTAAAACGGGGAGAAAATTATATCCATGAAAACCAACAAAAATTAATTCATTCGAACTCATTTAGTGGGGAACAGTTCGCCTCTATTTTTTTCGACGCGTTTGAAACGTTCAGTGTCTATCTAGGTATATAATTAATCAAAGTCGAAACTCTTAAATTCAGTTGTTTATTGCAAGTGCATGAGCAGTGAGCGATAATCAACTTTAAATTTATATTTCTTTGTTTGGTAAGTTAATAGGCTGTTATTATCCCTCGCTGCAACTCAACGATACTTAATAACTAGGTGCAAACGTTTAGAGGTTATTATAACTTATTGTTTGAAAATGTACCCGCTTTTGACCGCAATTCTTGTTCTGGAATAAAGTAATCAAAGGACATGTCCAATAACGCGACTAAAATCCTAACCAAGAAACTTTATATATATTTGGATAGTATTCCCAAAAACTAGGCATTTGCTATACCTAAATCTTATAACTTTAAAGTCCGTCGATTTTGATATTTATGTAATATTATTTTGCTTAAAACTACACTGAAAATGAACGTTTTTAAAAAAAGTTAGCTATAAATAGAGCTGTCCAAAAATATATTTTTATGGATCTAAGATCCATATTTTTGCCCTTTAATATCCATAAATTTGGAGCCTGGTTAGATTTTGAGGCTCAATACCCATACAAAAAGCGGACATCTCTGTCGTTCTGCATGTAGAGACAAAGCGACTATAGGGCCAAAACTTTTTTCTACAGGCCTGTATACTATTTATTAATTTCATTTATTATTTAATTAATTATTCACAAATATTTAATTATTTCGATTGGATCTCCGTACTAAGCTAGGTTTACGTCGCGGGTGATCACGTACAAGTTAAAAAAAAATACGAAAAAAACAACATTCAAATTATATAATAACTATGACAAAATACGCTAAAATTTGGTTGCATTTTGGACTCGGAACATGTTCATGATGAATATATGTCTTTTTTATTCCAGAAAGTACACAATGTGAGTTTTTTACGAAGTCTTTCGAATACATCATCATCATCAGTCACATGAAATCCATTGCTAAATATAGACCTCTACTAACGATTTATAGACTGTCAAAAGCGTCCTGCATCCACCGTGTTCCTGCGACCTTTTAATACAACTTACGTAACGAACATAATCATACCCAAACCGTCCCATACTACTTTCAGTATAAAAGCGTCGATATATCAAAATACATTAAGCCGATACAGAACCGATTTCTTCAACATCACTGCCCTTAATAAACCGCCCCTAATCGCCGCGTACATCGATCATAACCGCCCGCCTAAAAACTTTACCTACGCAACGAATTCCCGCCATTTTACCATCTAAGACGGCGCGCCGTTCGAATTTCGAACGTCATAAATCAATTTATAAAAAATATGAAAATAGTTTTTACGCAAGAAAGGGTTATAGGTTTTTGACAGAGAGAGTTTTTGACTTTGTTTGACGGTTTTGAGGATTATTTTTGTTTCGAAGAAGAAATCTTGGAAGTTTGGTTGAAAAACATGGGCCTTTGAGGATGGAGGGTTTTTATTATATTATTATTATTTGAAATTTTAAGGTTTTGAACTTCTCCCATTTCTGGGTTATAACACCAAAGCTGTGGGTTTTTGGCCAAAAAATTTTGAAGGTCGATGTTTTATTCTATTGATAGAAACTTTCTAACGAATCTACATAATATGTTTAACGAGCTTTTGCCCGCGGCTCCGCCCGCGTGAATGAGTTTTCCCGGGATAAAAGTCCCGCTTTATATTTTCCCGGGATAAAAAGTAGCCTATGTGTCAATCCAGGACATAATCTACCCGTGTGCCAAATTTCATCGAAATCCGTTAAGTAGTTTTTTCGTGAAAGAGTAACAAACACCCATACATCCAGACATCCATACATCCATACTTACAAACTTTCGCGTTTATAATATTAGTAGGATATAACTGCCTTCTGTAGTAGTGTGAATGTGAGTGAATGAATGTTTAGGGTTTTCAGGCTAGTGTGCAGTGTTTTGGGAATGACGCCGGTATTGAATAAAATAATGGGAACTTTTGACTGTTTATAATTATAATATTGAGAATACTGACACATAAGATGTTAAGTCTCGTAGTGCCCAGTAATTACGCTGGCTACAATGTCCTTCAAAGTGGAACGCAAACAGTGCTTGACTTCAGACACTCCGTTTTCTTTTAATTAAATCTAAATCTACATAAAGTTTACTGTAGATAGCTCCGAAAAACCTCCCAAAAATAATACCAATACTCAAATCACTACCATCAGAAATTTTACATACATTTAATGCTATATTAATGTTTTTCGTAGTTTTATTACAACTGTTGCTCTTGGACTCCTGCATTATACACCAATAGTTTTGAATTAACAAATTAAAAAAAAACTAGAAAACACGCTTTATAGAAAATCCAACTAAAAAATAGAAAATAAATTTGAATTAAGAAAAAAATGTATTTTATTGTAAAAAAGCGTGGGGTGCTTTTTAAGATATTACCAAATGATATATAATACTTCTACTCATATTATCTGTCAATAAAATATTTATAACTATTGTCACCATGCACCCCACCCTTTTTTTACAATAAAATTCATTGTTTTCTTATTTACACTATTCTTAATTCAAGTTTATTTTCTATTTTTTAGTTGGATTACCTATAAAGCGTGTAGTTTTTAAATTTCCTTTTTGAGGGATAACTTTATGTCATCGTATTTTTGGTTTTATTTGTTTGTTTTTTTCATTTGTTTTTATTTTTTAACTAGTGGTGTATAACTGTAATCAGTGTGTTTTCTAACTAATATTTCAAACCAAGAATACTCGACAAAAACATACGTCCTTAAAATACTTAACATAAACTTGGATACAGAGGCAAATGCAAATACCATCACAATTTACAAACGGCAAAACGTTATCGCGACCCTCTTGATAAAGCTAAAATGTAGCTCCGAAGCGAACCAAACTAATGCTGATACAAACGTCATCGGATCACAATGTGAATGTGGTTCAAAACTCGTGACCTAATTACTAACGGAGGGAACAATGCCGCGGCGGTGCAACTAAAAATATGAAGACAGCGAACATCCAGAAATTACGCTAAGAATAAGAATGCCGGAATATCAGTTGCACTGTTTTTTTTCGCGGCCGTCTACACTGGACCTGAGGGTAATGAAAGAAAGAAAGAAAGAAAGAAACATTTATTGCCACAGATGAAAGAACATGTAAACTAATAGGTAATTAATAAAATACCAAAAAAAAAAAATTAAAGAGATAAATACAAAAAAAAAAACACTGTATACCCATTACCACACGCGCACCCATACCGTGGCAAATAGGTGGTCATCTCAGCATACGCTGTGTAATGAAGAGAGCCATTACACAGCACTGGTTTCCAGTGGGTAATAATGTTTAATAGACTATTCCGCTTTCCTATTCCTACCAAAAACGCTTTTTTCGCTTTTTTAACTAGCCTCGAAAATTTTGTAATAGGCATAGATTACATCATGGTACAATAAAAACCGGTGAATATTAAGCCTCGGCTACATCATAAGCATAAGTCACCTCTGTCCGAACCTCACAATAAAGCCATATAGTATCTAAAGCCGGAAACTAGCCAAATAGTCTAAAACAAACAGCGGCCCGTAACAACCGGGCTACATATCTTATGTGACAGCGTTTAGAGCACTCCGCTCATTGTATTGGGGAATGTGCTTTATTGCGAGCCCGTCTCGGGCAGAATTAGATATTTTACTAACATTGTTCTATAGGAGATACCCTGACAGTAGACTGAGAGGTTCGATCTCAAATTACGTGATTAATCAAATTAATAATAACTAGGATAAAAATCGGTTATTAAAGAGAAAATAGAGTTCAACACGAACAAGGTAGACGAAAGACTTCACCCCTCTTACTAATTGGTAAGGATAATGGAGCCAATGTCGATATTTATCCATTGTGAAACTGTAAGCATTTAAAAACCGGACAAGTGCATGTTGGACTCGCGTGCCGAGGGTTCCGGTATCTAAGTATACACACACACACAAAAGTGGGTGCACAAGTTGCGCCTCTGCCTACCCCTTTTTGGATAAAAGGCGTGAATGTATGTTTCTAAGTATATAAGTTCAAGATTTTGCCTAAATTAATTAATAAATTAATCAAATTCAAACGTTTGTAAATTCGGTTTTTATTATTATTAAAGTACATATTTGCGGTTTTCAGATTTTTCCCTTTAAATGAGCTCTTAGACCTTGCTTATTGCCAAATTTCATGATGCTAGGTCAACGAGAAGTACCCCATAGGTTTTGACTCCCTTGCGAAATCGCACAATATTCGTAAATATGCGACATAAACGGTCATATCTTTTGATTGCGTTGACTTATAATATATAGTTAGGAACTGAAGCGATTTTGATTTAAATAAAAATATGTAACACTGATTTTACAGCAATATATTTAACAGAAATACTTTCACAAAGATATAGGACTACAACAGAGCCAAGACTGAGACCGAAAAAGCGCGAGTGGGGCGCGAGTGGGCGCGACTGGACGCGAATGAACATGAATGCACGAGTACATCGATACGGCACCCTTTTCATACACCCAACTGTCACTTCCACTACTAGTTCGATATCACAAATACCCTCAAAATATTTAAATGCTAACAATATAATAATACCCGTGTATTTGATATAAATTTCAACTTGATATCTCTATGCGTTCCTGAGAAAATGGGTATTGACAAACAGACAGACGAACAGCAAAGTGATCCTATAAGGGTTCCTTTTTTCCTTTTGAGGTCCGGAACCCTAAAAACTGATATTATTTTAAATCGTGAATTTAAAGCTTTGAAACTAAATATGAAATCACTACATGAATTTGATAGTGTAATGAAAGTTCCGAATAGTGGATAAATTAATTAATTAAATTAGCACGTCATTTTGGCTACACATTAAATTATTTCAACAATTATAACTCGTATTTTAAATGCAAATGAACTACCGTATTATTTTTAGGTATGATTGCGAGATAACCCACCTGTTGTAAGTTGAACGTTCGAAAGCATTCGATATTCAAAAACGTTGGAATATGCTTTCATTCTCCGTGACAGTAAGGTTATATAAGGACTGCCTCGGTGGCGTAGTTGTATTGCGTATGCTTTACGAGTACGATTTCGCTGAGGTCCTGGGTTCGAATCACAATTCGAGCAAAAACATTGAGACTGGGTTTTTCCATCTTATAAATTACTCAGTCGCAGCTCGGAGTCAGGAAGCTGGCGGTGTGATTCGGAAAACACGTAAAGCCGTTGGTCCTGCACCCGATCTCTCTCCGATCGTGTCGGATTGCCGGTCGCACCAGACTATGAGAGGAATAGCGAGTGCAGTTGTGTATTGCGCACACACTTATGCACTATAATGTCTCCTGCGTACCTGGCTGATCTCCGTTGAGATTGGCCGCCGTGGCCGTAATCAGCTAGGAAGGGACATATAAGGTACATTTTTTAATCCCCAGATATAATTTATTCACAGCTACCATATAGCCTCGGTCGCTATTTATCCATCAATTAAATTATAACCTGATGATTATAAATATGTCGATCAATGAACCTGTCTTACTCGTGCTGGTGTAATTTTTCGTTACTTATTGCCATATTTTCTGCTATAACTAACTGTCATAATGTGATAACCTGGCATTTGATGGCATTAACTTAAAAGTCCATAATAAGGGCGATCTCAAACTGATACAAAATAACACTATCAGGCTATCCTAATTGCTGCCTGGATTTAAGAACCAGGCCGTTCAGAAGAGTGATGAGAGTCGGATATGAACCCGCTCCCGTTTACGAACCCCACACCCACTTCAGTAATGTCCATCACATGACTTCACCCCGCCCATCCCGAAAGCTTTTTAAGTTATTACTTTAATATTTACTCATACCCTCCGTAGTTTAAAATGTGGTGACCCACAAATCTAGCCGCTAAGTGGGCCACGTTAATTGTACTGAATCGGTAGAAAGGTTTGTTTATTGATTCGAGTTGGTGATATTTTGTGATATGTTGTATTGTTATGGTTTTATAATATACAAAAACTATAACATACATAAATACATAATATCACGCCTCTACCCCATAGGGGTAGGCAGAGACTGTGGATTGCCACTTTGCTCGATTCTGTCATACTTCTCTCGCCGCCACCACCTTCATAAATCTTTTCATGCATTCCCACCGGTACCCTGACTATACATTAATATATTATTCATAACCTCACGCCATTATTATAAAAGGCTTAGGCAGAGACGCAACAATTACACACACATTTCACCAAGCTTATACTTGTCCTTAAATTTAACAGGACTACTACCATTTTGAACACAATTTGAAATCTTGAGCAACTAACGACCTTATTCATAAACAATTCATAAACATATTTTAGATATCGTATGTTTTGTCTTCTTCGAAGGAATTTTGAATTGAGTTTGAAGGAAGAAGACAAAACATTCTGTAACTAAAATAGGTTTATAAACTACTTATGAATAAGGTCGTAAGTTGTTTTTCGAAAAGTACACCTAAATATTTTTTTACCCAACCTGGCAATCGAACTCAGAACGCTCTACAGCCCTAGTGCACTACGATCAATTAGTCAATTTTCTCTTCCAAAAGTGGCATGTAGCATAGCATCACGCCCATTTACGTATCAGAAGTAAGCAGAAATATAAAACGTTCATACTTCCATAGCTATGTTTGGCCCCACATTATACGCGGAGAGCATATTCTCGTCATTTAGTTATATTGAATAATTCACAATATCCAAATACTTTTGCACACATTCTGTTTTCAGTTGTTTGCACTAGTTATAAATGATGCCTCAATGTATTTTTTAAAATATTTTTTTAATGACAAATTACATTGATGTTTGTAGTCTAACTTAAACAATGGTCCGCTAGATAATGAATAAGACAACTGTACTAAGCGTAAGCTGCCAACGCTTGCACTTTCACACACACACACTTAGAGTTGCTATAGCGTCACTGTAACACACGTAACTACGCCTCATAGTCATCTAAGTTAAGCCATATGGACCCACTTCGGTTAGAATAACAGGGAATAAATTAATAACACGCTGTCTATCAAAGTTGGCAATACGATGGAATAATTCTGTTATGCAGCTATATCTTTTTTTTTTCATTAAATGACGAGACGAGCATGCCGTTCGTCTTATGGTAAGCGATACGACCGCCCATAAACAGTAGCAACATCATCCAGCATTTTGACTTACAAAGCACTGTGTTGTATTCCACTACGCTCGTCATCCTGAGACATAAGATGTTAAGTCTCAATATGTCCAGTAGTTACACTAGCTACAATGTCCTTCAAACCTTAACACAACAGTGCATGCACACTGCTGCTTGGCGGTAGAAATAGACATTGCGGTGGTACCCACCCACACGGACAGTTACATATGAGAGACCTACCACCAGTAAGACCACCAGCTATATCCATGTGCCGTTTTAGGAAGTGGTCGTGGTCGCGCAAATGCTTTTGGAGACAAGTATGTGTACAGTAAAAATATATTATCATTACCACAGTCATTTCTGAATAGAAAGGAAAACATTTATAAAAAAAAACCGCGTCAAAATCAGTCCATTCGTTTGAGATCTACGATGCCATAGCCAGACAAGCAGATACACAGATACACACCCATCCTTTCCATCGGGGGTTAATGACTGAATTGATATAATATGTCAACATCGTAATGAGGAACATTATTATATTTTTACTTCACTAAGTGATCTTTCTCTTTCTTCTTATCAGATTTTTTCCTTTGTTTTATTTTAAATATGCTGTAACATTATTGTATTCAAAATATCAACAATATTTGAAATTATTTTAGTCATTTTATGTTTTTAAACCTAGAAAAAAATACATAGGAAATTTAGCATAGCATAGCATACCAGCCCTGTATTATATACTGCCCACTGCTGAGCACGGGCCTCCTCTACAACTGAGAGGGTTAAGGCCTTAGTCCACCAAGCTGGCCTAGTGCGGGTTGGCAGACTTCACATACCTTCGAAATTCAGAGAACTTGTCAGGTATGCAGGTTTCCTTACGATGTTTTCCTTCACCGTTAAAGCGAGCGATAATTCACAAAGAATACATACATAACTTTTTAGAAAAGTCAGAGGTGTGTACCTTGGGTTTTGAACCTGCGGACATTGTCTCGGCAGACCGTTCCATTTCCAACTAGGGTATCGCCGCATAGGAAATTTATCCATATATGATTTGTAAAAAATAATAGTTGACTTACTTGCGTTGAGCGGAACGGCGGGCGTGCGCGCATGGTATGCCCCCGCGCCGCCCGCGTACACGGCGTGCCTCGCGTACCCCGCCACCCTGGCTGTCTGTCGCCGGCCCCTCCTACCAACGCCCCCGCATCCTCTCACTACCCCTACCGACTCTATGGTGATGCCTCTGAAACAAAATAATATTTGTTAGTACTTCTATGATGGTTGGAAAAAGTAAAGATAAACTGATGATGTGTGAAAGACGTGAAATTTAACCTTGGTTTACTTTTTACAATCACAAAATTGTGCTGCCATAGTATATGCTCTTAGAATTATGTTCAGGTCATATTCTTTGAGAAAATACACGCAGAATGGGAGTTCATACCAAATAACATATCACAATTTTGTATTCTCACACGAATACAAACAACTTAGCCACCGTCACTTAGCGCAAAAGAAGCCGGCCCAAATTAGTCACCCGAAAATTCTTTGTCCCAAAATAGCCGTCTGTATGGCGGGTATGGAACAAGCGGCGGCGCTAACGACAAAGGCGGCGAGAAGAAAGAACAAATAACCCGCGTAGAGGGCACGCGCGCTCCACTCTCATAAAAATTGCACACCGCGTCCGTAGCACCGTAGCCCGTAGGCCTCGCGACTTGTGGCCTACGGGCTACGTTGTCAGTACCGTGCGAAAATTCATGGGTTAAAAAAATATTATATAAATTATTTTTGTAATTATCTAATCTTGTTAAAGCTGCTAGATGTATAACGTATTATTTTGTATGTCCTCTAATTTTACCATAGAAATTACCATGCAATATGCGGAAAACTATTTGATATTTCTCTATTCGTACTTAAAAATAAAATTTGTAACATTTGTAACAGCATGTCGATTTTTTTTTAATATTGTAAAGCTTCAGCAATAAACATTGTAACCTACTTTTATCCTTGTCAAATTATAATGTAAAAAAGGAAAAGAATAAATCAGTTATGAAATAAAATTTATTAACAATTTCGAAGGGTTTAATTTTCATACGCATGCTCACGCCTTTTATCCCCGAAGGGGTAGGCAAAGGCGCAACTAGTGCACCCACTTTTCGACAAGCGTATTCCGTCCCATGATGTGATAGGGGGCGAGCCTATCGCCATATCGGGCATTAATTTTCATCTAACGTCAAAAACAAAAACATCCTACCATTTTTACTGTCTGTACTTTGAAATTTTCTCAGCACGCGTGGTAAGATTTCATAGCGGCGGGCCGTACAATAAAATGCATATTAAACAACTGTTTTGTTGGCGGTACGTGATTGGAACCCACACAGCATATTACTCGCCGTATTTATGATCATAAGCATGATTGTGCTACATATTGGGTCCTTTTAGGTTCTTTTGATGGACTCCGTTTAATTTATGTTTGGAGGCGGGAGCAGGTGTGGGGTATATGACCTAAATATTTGTAAGGAAAGAGTTATTTATAACTGAGATTTTTTATATAGCGGGTAGGAACACCTGGACGGTCCCATGAATGAAAAGTGGTCGGCACCACCCATGAATATACACAGAGTGATGGCAACTAATACTGCCACTATATTCCTATGATGGTAGCCTGTCATGGGCTCCCACACAACGTGTTCCTATAATGGGAGAGTTGCCGCGCAACAGTGATTGGAATGAAAGATTTATTGTTTTAAAATAACTGAGAAATATTATAATCTATACTAACATTATGAAGAGGTAAAGTTTGTGAGTTTGTTTTGAAGTAATCTTTGGAACTACTGAACCTATTGCGATGAAATTTGGTTTGGAGATAGGTTGAGTTCCTGGAAAGGACATGGGCTACTTTTTATTCCGGGACAATATTCAGCGGGTCTATTATTGCGGAAAAACTTTGACACGCGGGCGGAGCCGCCAGCAAAAGCTAGTATTTTTATAAAACGCAGTAATATACATCGCTAAATGTTTCTTAACATCCATTAAATTAATACCCAAATCATGACGCACATAAAATACATTACAGCATAATAATCAAAATTCTAATCCAACCATCTAATTTGCATAAACTATCGAGTACAACGGAATTAATCGGCTAATCGCTAGTAAACATATCAATGGTTAAATCGATCGATTACCATTTAATTATAACGTATTGAATGGCAACACTGTTGAATTCAATTTACGTAATAGCAACACTGCCTTTGATGTTTGGCATCGTGATAGGACAAGGACGTTAGTCCCTCTTAACAATGATGCTATAGTCCAAAGGGATGTTAATGTTTTGAAGGTCGAAGCCTTTCCCTGTATTATCTATTGCTTTTGGACCCACCCTTTTGGAAGACTGCCTCGGTGACGTAGTTGTATTACGATACGATTGCAATGCTGAGGTGTCGGCTGTGAGCTGAGGTTCGATCCCCGGGTCGGGTAGTGATATTGGGGTTTTCTATTCGGTATCAGCTAGAGTTTGAAATTTGTGGTCGATATAGCGATAGGCGCGCCTCTATCACATCATGGGACGGAATATGCACAGCGAAAAATGGGTGCACTAGTTGCACCTCTGCCTACCCCTTTGGAGATAAAAGGCCTATATGTACGTTTCGAAGTCCTTTCACGGGGTAAACTGTAGCCGAAGTTACTTTTTAAAAAGTTCTTATAAGTGCCATCATAATCGATTGAGCGGTTTCGGAACGTCGCGTCGTCAGATAATTCAAAGAATTTCATTGTCATTCTACTTTGAATCTGTTTTATCTAGAGACATGTGCATTGCATGTAATGTATGGTGTGGAGTTCAATTAAAATGGCGAACTACTTATTTCTACTGCCAGTATTTTTTTACTTTTTTTATACTCTACTATACCTGATTGTAAACGGAATTGAATCGACTGACGAGAGATAATTATCCCTCGAGTCGACACAATTATGCCGGCCTGTTTAACAGTTATACCTTTGTAGACGTAGGAAACAAAACAGAGATTACAGTTTCTTTATGCACTGTAGACTGTAGGCCATAAAAAATCACCTTGTGTATTGTACAAGCGCCATAGAATATGCAAAAGTAATATTAACTTTGACTGTAATTGTCAATAACATGGCCGTGTTTGTCAACTGCTTTTCAAAATACACAAAAAGAAAACACGCATATCACGCCTATATCCCGGGGTAGACAGATGCAACCAGCGCACCCACTTTACACCTATGGGCGAGCGTATGGGCATTGGGCATATCGCACAAATTCCAGTCACCGGGCTAATACTGAGTAGAAAAAAGCCGTTTCAATTTTCCCGACCCGGAATTCGAAGCCAGACCCTTAGAGCAGTGTCGTACCGCGCGAAATACAACTACGCCACCGAGGCAATACGAGCCGCATTCACCGTGGCAGTTCAAACTATCCCATTAAAAATAGTAGTGTAAATATTCAGATGCGAACTTAGTATGTTAATGGACTATTTTGTAGCGCATATTAATTTCGATAGCGCGACGATAAGCGTCACACGTCGGAAGAATACTATTTGCATATAAAATAGTTTTTATATAAAAATGACTTGCACACGCAATGGGGGTGACAGTTTTCAGTGGCAAGGCTGTATCAGTACTAAATATTTTCAATGTATACCACATTGTCTCCTTTCCTTATCCAAAGATAGACCGTTAGAGAATGCCTTTGATATTATGTCCACCTATATACATTTATTGGATATAAAATTTAAAATAAATATGCCATCCCAGAGGCCAAAAACCCCCTGTCTCTAGCCCTTATTCCTTTTCTTTTAGGTCGATAATCGTCATTCGTGATTCTCGTATTACGAGTGTTTTTGAGCAGCGGAGACCACTTAACATCAGGTGACGCTCTTGCTTAGAGGAAACCGACGCAAAATGACAGGTTAGCTGATGCGTTACTCCTAGTTTTTTTTTTATTCGTGCACGATCAAATGACTGCACCTCGCCTGATGGTAAGCGCGATGCCGTCCAGATAGAGTATCGAATGGCAGTAGATGGTTATCTCATGCCATTCGACACAATCATGCCGGCCTACTAAGCTGCTTCTTCACGCTACGGCGGAAGGACCCAGGATTATAGGAAGGAGAGAACACGTCCGCCGGTAAACTATTCCAAAGCTTGATGGTGCGGCAAAGAAAAGATTTAGCGAACCTATTGGTTTGGGCCGAGATGGTTTTAACCATCAAGCTGTGGCTTCACATGCCAGCACGCGTGGTTCTGCTGAGGAAAGGAGAGGAGGGGATCAGATTAAACAATTCCTCAGAGCATTCGCCATGATACAGACATGTTTTATGTCCTAGTTTTCAGGCATGTCCATTACACCGAATTTAATAGTTGAAAAGTGGGTAGATATTATTATTATTTTACTTACTAAACCAAGACCCGCCGTGTCTATGATAAACTCAAAAACTGCCGAAGGTATTACGATGAAATTTGGTATGGTGATAGTTTGAAATCCTGGGAAGGACTAATAGGCTACTTTTTGTCCCCGTGAAAAAGCTGTATAATATAAAATTATCTCCTATTCTCAATTTGCTATAATAATAATACTAGCCCGGTATTATTTACTGACCCACTGCTGGGCACGGGCCTTCTATACTACTGAGAGGGTTTAGGCCTTAGACAACTACGCTGGCCTAGGGCGAGTTGGCATTCACATACCTTCGAAATTCTTATGTATGTGGTTTTCCACACGATGTTTTCCTGCACCGCTAAAACGACCGATCTTTGAGATAAACTCACGGAACTTGGAAAAATCGAAGGCTTGAAGGCTGCATTCGACCCTGTGACCTTCGTCTCAGCGCGTTGCACAACCAACTAAGCTGTCCGCTTTAATAATTATATAGATATAGATAATAATAATCGGAAACACACACACAAAACATGGCGCCATTTATGAGACGATTTATTTTCAAATCTTTGTCTTATCTCTCACCTCGTACTGATAAAATGGCACATGTGGTTTCCGTAGAAATCAAGACTTGATTAAAAACAGTAATGATAATAAAATGTTTTTGTCTCGTTAGGACAGATTTAATATGTGATTATTTCAAAGCAATAAATTAATCTCGTGATTATCGACTAATATCTGAGAAGTATTTTATGTATTATTTATGCGGTATTCCAGGAGTGATAGATAGCTAGGAATACCATTTGCCATTTTTTGGTCACGTGATGAGATTCTATTTATGAAAAAACCACGCTATAATTTTATATGTTACGAACCATATGCGAGTCAGACTAGGTAGATACAAACACTGTTTATTCTACTGCCAGACACCAGCATGTAAGCCGAATTATATTCCCAGGATATTGTAGTGCATGTAGGCATGCAGTACTTTGTGTTTCAAAGATTTGGATTGATTGTATATGGCACTTACTATCAGGTATGTGACTTACTGGTCTCGTCATTCAAGTATGTAAATAGATTTGCGACCACATGAGACAATTTTTTGGAACATTCTTGAACGTCGAAACACGTTGTTTTAATCCCTAATCCATACCTTTAACACCGAGAGAGTCTTTCCTTTAAAGTGGACAATTTATCCATCATTCCTTTGGTACTACGAATGATGAGCAGAGGAGATGACTTAACATTAGATAACCCACAAACAAGTTTGTCTTACGCAATTGCCTCTAGAAACACTTGAAGTCCACCGTGACCCTAAAGGCTGCAAAGCCTTTGAAACGTCACAAAAAATATATATAAAAACTGGCGATAAAATCTGCAGATTTTATTTAGATTTTTAGAAGCACTTCTTCACAAAAAAACACCAATGCAAATCAAATATGAAGTTAGGAAAACTACCAAATACAGTTACTGATTAACCTAGTATAATTGTCTCATCAACCGTGACTCATGTGATAAGATAAAGGAATTCACTGATAACAAAGTAATGCAGACCGTGTGAGATATTTATACCGTTAGTAAATGTTTCAGCTACACCCAAATATACTAGCCCATCACCTTATGGATGACATACTTCCAAGGAACACCCGGAGACTAAAGAAAAGATTACCACAGGACTTGCTCTAGTTCGGTAAATTATGAGGATATGTCACTGGACGTGTACCTCGCATACCACTACAGAAAAGATTATAAATATTGCCGAATGCCACCTAGACATTTTTTTTTTTTTATGCCATAGAATGACCAGACGAGCATGCCGTTAGCCTGATGGTAAGCGATACGACCGCCCATAACCAGTAGTAGCACCATACAGCACCTTGAGTTACAAAGTGCTGTGTGGCATTCCACTGCGCTCGTCATCCTGAGATATAAGATGTTAAGTCTCATTATGTCCAGTAGTTACACTGGCTACAACGTCCTTCAAACCGAAACACAACAGTGCATGCACACTGCTGCTTGGCGGTAGAAATAGACATTGCGGTGGTACCCACCCAGACGGTCTCTTACATATGAGAGACCTACCACCAGTAAAAGACAAATTGCAATAAACACATGAAAGAAAAAAAAAAGTAAATGTTTGAAGCAGGGGCTAGTCAGCCAATATTGTGAAACTGTGACTTTCACTGTGACAAACTTGTGACTGCCTCGGTGGCGTAGTTGTATTGCGTACGCGTTACGAGTACAATTTGCACGCTGAGGTCCTGGGTTCGAATCCTGGGTCGGGCCAAAAACAATTTGACTGGGTTTTTCCATCTTAAAAATTACTCAGTCGCAGCTCGGAGTCAGGAAGTTGGTGGTGTGATACCCCCGTGCCTCGGAAAGCACGTAAAGCCGTTGGTCCTGCGCCTGATCTCTCTGCGGTCATGTCGGATTGCCGTCTCACCGGACTATGACTGTAAAGGAATAGCGAGTGCACCCTGTGTATTGCGCACACACTTGTGCACTATAATATCTCCTGCGTATCTGGCTGATCTCTGTTGAGATTGGCCGCCGTGGCCGAAATCGGCTAGAAAGGGTATTGTGAAAACACAAAGTTTGCGGTAGGCAGCGGCTTGGCAGTGTCCAGACACTGAAGAATGCCAGCATTGCTGGCGTCCATTGGCGACGGTGACTACTTTCCATAAGATGGGCCTTTAGGTTGTCTGCCTTCGAAACAAATAAACAAAGTCACCTGATGATGTGATCATTATGAATATTCATACAAAATTCTGAAGGACCGATTTTACGTCTTGCTCATATATGTTACTCGTCGTAATATATAAGCCGACTAAATACAAAAGTCACACACTGATCTATGCTCCTAAATAAATAGTTATTAAATTAGTTCTATTCTTAGTATTCTTTATTATTTATCTAAAAGTTAAATCTTAATCTAGAAGTATTTTTTGTAACAATAAAACGATTGTTCATAAGTACAAAAAAATTAAAGGTGATTTGAAATTTTTCATTTGTTTAGCTACTTTTGTGGCTGTAGAATGGATTTTTCAACATTCATCCCTAAATCTCAGACAGGGTTACAAAATAAGCTTCGTCAAGCCACACACTGCGAAGAAATTGGCATTCCCCACAGCACATAACAATTCGTTCAGGTCAATTATGAAGTCGTTGCTTTTTATTAACGCTATGAATATGTAAATAGATATTTCAGTTTAAGTAATTCATTTAACTATGCGATATACATTAAAAACTGGAATGAACTGTAATTAATTGTATTTAATTTTATTAGAACTCACAAACCGTGTAAACAAATTGTTTCATAACTTAGTAAAGATTATAGTGGTTTTTGTTGTTTTTTTTTAATTTACCACGACGTTTCGAAAGATATTCATCTTTAAATTTAACGTTAATTTTAATATTATGTTTAAAAAATCATTACAAACCACCCTCAGGATCAGCTGATCAAAGGGATTCAAACAAGGGAACGAATTTGTTGGGATTATGATTAATGTCCCATATCGCGACAGATTCGCCCCTCTTACGTCATAGTACACAATATTAGAAATCGGTGAACTTTGGTTGCATTAGGTGCACCTCTGCCTACACCTTCTGACTTATGTTCTTTTAAATAACAATACGAAAAAACATTTTAATCAAATTACAAATTAAAAGAATAACGAACGAAACTATTTACATAAATTTCATTATATCGACACATTATTTGCTACTGCATCAGTGGCATAGTTGTAATACGTGCGTGGTACGACACCGCTGTTATGTCTTAGGTTCGAATCCCGGGGCAAGTAAAGTGATATTGGGTTTATCTGCTCAGTATCAGCCCGGAGACTGCAATTTGTACTAGATATGGCCGTAGGCTCGACCCCTACCACCTCATAAAACGGAAGACACATGGCCAGTACCCTGGTTGCACTTCTGCCTACCAATTATAGTGACGACCGATCTATATCTATTACTATCAATGACTAAAGATATGATGTAGGTATTTAGTATAAACTACATTTGTAAACGTGGGTTAATGCATCATGAACGCCAATATATTTTTATTTGGTTGCTTCCCAATAGTATTTTATTTATATCTTAGGGCTACATCCATGCATACATTAACCCGCGCAATAATAATACTGTAAAATATACATTTAAAAAAATGAAAATCATGACAATTGATGACGAAAAAATTAAGCCCGGAGTTTCTTTCTGCCTTTCTTCTTCGGGTCGTCCTCGCTTAGGTAGCTAGTGAAAGGCTGGTAGGTTAGCTAGGCTAGGACCTTTTTATCCTCGCCGGCGAGGACCGTGGCGTTTCCTTTCCTCGTAATGTAAAGATATTCCTTCCCTTTCTTTTATATCAGCTCCAATTCTCCTTACCTAGCCCTATTCCCGTCCCCAATGTCCGTGTCCTCTGTACCTATCAGCCCGTGCTGGTTGTCAATTATTTAATGTAGGTACTTTAAATTATTTAATTGGTATATGTACCTTTGTTATTCGTCTATACCTTGTCATGACTTGTCATAAGTGCTTTTTAATACTTGCCTATTTGATCAATAAATGATTTTATTTTATTTTTTATTTTATTTTACCCCTTAGAGGATCAAGACGTGATGTGTGTTTGTTTTGTTTTACCTCTCCTTATCCTACTTCAATGTGCAGTCGCAGCACACTTTTTCACACATATTGCGAAAACGATTTGTCTTAGTTTTTACGACCGCATGCTGATGACACCCTCTGAGGATAACTTAACTACATACTTAGGTATACCTGAAATGCTTTCGAGTCAGGCATTTTGTTTTTTTCTTATTTTTCTCAGTGGCGCAGTAGATTGGCTTCCACACAGTGCACCTATTATTAAATGAGGTGAAGTCCACAGCAAATGTCTATCGGCAAGAGATAAAAACATCCCTAAATAACCGGCACTCAAATGCTGGACTGCCTGACTACTTCTTCACGCTCCGCTAATATGTTGAATGTGAACTTTTTGAATGATGACTGTCTGGTAAAAGTACATTATATGTGGATGAACGATACAATTCGAGAAACTGAATTACAGGAGACGATGCTTGAACGTGAAAATAAAATTCAAAAAGGATTAAAATAATATTCAATTATAACTCTAGATGTCCAAAACTGTCAAATCAAACGTTAAACACATGTATAACGATATTTATAAATTACCCAACCAGAATTTAAACCCCATGAAATATAGGTCTTATTTCAAAACCTATCATATCTTTCAAAGTGAACAAAATCTAAAACTATTCCATTTACAAGATAACTCAATAAAGATAAGTGGGATGAGCAAATTGAATAATATTTTAGTGGATTGGATGTGAAATTAAATTGTGTGCCGTGTATAAATTTTTGCCAGAACGGCGTACGTGACCCGCGGGCGAGCGGCAGAGTTAGCTGGTAGGAACAGTAAACAAATGTATCCCAGTTTGGCGGATCAGTTATTTTGCGAAGCAAAGTTCAAAGTACTGATGGATCTATAAGACGCGTGTTTTTTGTACAATGTATTTACTATGAGCCTAAAACTTACCTAGAAAATGAATTCACAAAACTATGTTTTAGTCATCTGCGTTACATAAATAAGTTTTATACCAATTTTATACTATTTTCAGATATCTGTTAAAGCTGTTGTTATCATTCTAACCAATTTTATAAATTAATTAGCGACTCGCCGCTGTTTCGCATGTCTAGCACTATCTACACTATCTACATGGCCAGATGACTTGTAGTGGTCCGATTGCTATCAAATGTTACTGGATCATCTGCTGGGCTAGTTTAAAATTCAGCCGTTTCGCTTCAGCCGCTTTAAAGTCCATAGGAAACTTACATACACACATTTATTTTTATATAAATAAAGATATTTCTGACTGCTTCAGTGGCGTAGTTGTATTAGGGTGCGACTGCAATGCTGGGGTCTCGGGTTCGATACCTGGGTCGGGGAAAGTGATATTGGGTTTTTCTAATCAGTATCAATTCGGAGTTTGGAATTTGTGTCCGATATGCCGATAGGCTCGACCCCTATCACATCATGGGACGGAATTACGCACGGCGAAAAGTAGGTGCACTAGTTGCGCCTCTGCCTACACCTTCGGGGATAAAAAGCGTGAGTGTGCGTGTGTGTGTGCGTGTAAGATATTTCTCAAATTATTGCAATAAGTCGATAGTCGTGACTATACCTTCGCGGTCTCGAAGCTGACATTATAGCCATCATAACCATACGAAACATATTTAACAAATGGCTTGGATATAATTGTACAGTTTCAACCTACCCATTCATTCATACACCTTAAATAAAAGAATATTTAAGCATCGCAAAGATAGTACGGATTCGAGTAAAGTTGTGAAAATAACGCACATAAATCGTTTGAATTAACCGGGTCGCGGTGCCAACAAGCGGCAGACTGAACGGGTTTCAGCGAGGGATGGGAATTAATCGCAGCGTGCAGTTGTCTTTTTAATGTGTTTTAGTTTTGTGTAAGTTGTTATAATAATAATAATACCAGCCTTGTATGTACTGCCCACTGCTGGGCACGAGCCCCCATTACTACAGAGAGGGTTAAGAACTTTTTTTTTGTTTCACGGAGAAAGTTTTTTTTTATGGCATTGAATGACGAGACGAGCATGTTGTTTGCGTGTTGGTAAACGATATGACCACCCATAGACGGAAGCAAGACCATCCAGTACCTTGAGTTACAAATTACTGTGTGGCATTCCACTGCGCTCGTCATCCTAAGACATAAGATGTTAAGTCTCATTATGTCCCGTAGTTACACTGGCTACAATATCCTTCAAAGCGAAACACAACAGTGCATGCCCACTGCTGCTTGGCGGTAGAAATAGACATTGCGGTGGTACCCACTCAGACGGACTCTTACATATAAGAGACCTACTACCAGTAGAAAGTACGTTATTACTACCACCTAGCCCAACAAACTTACAACTGGTTTCTCTAGTTGTAAACGTCCCTATACTTGAGATTCAAATGCCTCCTTAGTTCATTATTTTGTCTCCCGCTTTGTTATGGAGGGAAGTGGACAGTTAATATGTCCAACTCCTCCCTATCTTTCTATTTGATTAATTTCGTTGCGGGATAAAGATAGACTAGTGTTCCCTGAGACTCGCTGAGCTTCACCGCTTGGTGTCATAAAATGCGTGCCATTATTGATCCTGGCTTACAGGAGTTGTAGTGGCGGGTGTGAGGGCGGCATAGTCTCTACCACCTAGCCCTCGTGGGGCGCGACTGAGCGGTTTTGTTGGGTTTACCGTGCTTTACGACCCAGAGTTGAGCCGCCCAGAGAGATGGAAAACGTCGGTCGACCGCCGGGCCATGTCCCTAACCCTATATACACGCACTGCATACCAACTAAAACTCCGTGGTGGCCATCTTCAGCGCATTAGGGAAGGCTGCGGGCTTCTTCTGGCGGAAGTGTCTCAGTTGTCGTCCACAAGCGCCCCTAGAGAGGGTTAAGACCTAAGTGATGGTATGCTACGTTGCTCGATAGTTATTAATTCTAGGTAGCTTTGAATAGGTAGGTTAAATCTTCGACTTTTTTACTTTTGCTTTGTAAGGATTGGATGCCACTGCCGGAAATGTTTTAAATTCGAATACGGTATTTCAGTTACCCTGTATACTGGAATTGAATTTGTCAGGACAATAGAAACAAGCTCACCCCTTGCCAAACCAGGCTAATATGGTAACATTTATATTATGTCATTGTATTTGTTTTATTCATTCTGAATGACGCGACGAGCATGCCGCTCGCCTGATGGTAAGAAATACGACCGACCAGAAATAGTAACAACACCACACAGAACTTTTAGTTACAAAGTACGGCGTGACACTCCACTGCGCTCGTCACCTTGAGACATTATATGTTAAGTGTCATAATGTCCAGTAATTACGCTGGCTACAATGTCCTTTAAACCGAAACACAACAGTGCATGTACACTGCAGCTTGGCGGTAGAAATGGTCCTCGCATACGAGGGACCAGTAAATGAAAATTTTCGAAAATCATTTGCTATTAAGATTTGTCCTTTCACCTATCATACTGGAAAAAAATCCATACCTAATCCTAGATTTAAACGAAATCACATCAAAAACTGACATAAGAATGCGCACATCAGTACATATTAAACGTCGAATCCATCGAATTTACTTTTAAAAGAAAGCAAGCAAAGAAAAGGTTCCCTTTGTGCGACAAATGCTCTGAGAAAAGCAATAAAAGCGAGCGCGGGCCCGCGGATGCCTCGTCTACAGCCGAAATTGTTGGGATTCCTCAAACTTCCGGACTTTCACGGTGTCCCGGATTCCCGGGAACGTGTGGTCGGTGCGTGTAGCTGAACGTATGGTTGCCCTCGGATGTCGGTGGTCGCGTTTTTACTGCATTAACTTTGTGATATTTAAGCGGTTGTAAATTTAAACATGTTTGAGATAAATTTGAAACTATTTAAAACATGCTTATCCTTTTAAGATTACATGACTTTAAAGGTCATAATCCCGATACCTGAGGTTTCTCGTCTGGATGGTACGACATTTATTATTTTTGCCGCCAAGCAACATTGTGCACCATTAGGGACATCGCAGCCAGTGTGTTACTGGGCATTAAAGGCTAGTGAAAGGCCGGTAGGTTAGCTAGGCTAGGGCCTGTAGTGTCCTCACCGGTGAGGATCGCGACGCGTTCCTCCCATTATTTTAATAAAATGATCTCTTTTTTATATCCCCTTTCCTGCCTGCCCGAGCTGGCTTTTTTGTTTTTGTTTATTTCTCATCATAGACTTTACTCCCATTAAAAATGTCGGTAGTTATATAAGTGACCATTGGTATTAATAATAATTTTTAATATAATCAATTTAATGTATCTTGACTTATCATAAGTGCAACTATGTTCGCCTACGTGATGAATAAAGTATGTTATTTATTTTATTACTTAACATAAAAATACGAGCGTAGTGCATAGCCACACACTAGTCTCGGCAACAAGTAAACAGCGTCACACCCATGTCTCAAACCTCAAATAGTATTTTAGGAACAATAAAACGACGTAGCATCAATACGTTAACACGCGGAAACTGTGTGTGAGGCGGAATTTCCCAAGCGGCCCCCGGCACCGGTGATACTTTGCCACAATATTGACAGCATTCTGAACGCGTGAATAATACGTCTCTACAGGGCTTTTAGATAATAAAGTGGGTAGATCTACATTGAACAATAATGCTGATAATAAGCTGATAAATAAGGAATTTGTGGCCAATATGGTTAATGGGCTCGCTCCTTAATACATCGTGAGGTGGAATAAACACGGCGCAAAGTTGGCCTCTGTCTCCCCCTTCGGGGACAAAAGGCGCGCGTATCTGTGTTTGTATGTATGTTAGTGTGTGTGTGTGTGCGTGTGTGCGTGCGCGCGCGCTTATGTATGGGAATAATAAGCTCTATGAAAGCGATAGTTTGAGTTTCTTCCCAGGGTCAGCCAGTATATAAGAATATACCTCTACTGAGGAGTCCCTCATTGTTCGCCATTATTAATTGAAGAAACAAATAGAATAGAATCAAAGCAACATATAAATATTTAATTAAAATTAGCAGTTATAATCTAGATTGCACTTTATTGGACCACAATCTAAAAATAACATCGACCGCTAGCCAATGAAGAAAAAACATATTTTTCAAGCTCAAATCTAACCCCAAATGGTTAGGCAGGAATTGAGTAGGAAATTGAGTGAATTGTAAGAGATAATTACACAGTTCGCTGCTACCGGGGAATCGAAGTTAAAATTGTTCGTGCAAAATCTACCTTAGTTACTGGGATTGTTACAAACCAATATTGCATAATAATTGCGAAATAAGCTATCACTGCCCTAGTTACACATTTACCTCCTTTGAGAGGAAGACGTGAACCAAATTAATCAAAGTCGCAAGTTAGAAAATTTGCCAGCAAAATAGGACACCATTCCAAAAACTAACCCGTAAAGGCTAACAAGCTATAGGCAAGGTGGTTTAATTACAAACCGTACCTTACACCATCCCTTGGGACCAAGACCTCGCATAAATTATAAACAAAGGTCCCACAGACATATTAATGGGTTATAACGTCGTAAAATGTGCTGCGATAATGTAGAATATATGGCAGTCATCAGGAGCTTGTTATTTAGAAATAAGTTGTAGTAATAGGATAATAATACACGATTGTCTAGTTGGGAACGAAACGGTCTGCCAATACGTCCTCAGGTTCGAAACCCAAGGCACACACCTCTGATTTTCGAAGTTACGTGTGTATTTTTTATCAACTATTGCGACAAAATCTACATAATTGAGAATTCTCCATAAGAATTTTAAAGGGATGCGAAGTCTGCCAAACCCGCTCAGGGCAGCCGCCAGCGTGGTGCACTAAGCCTTAAACCGTCTCACTAGTAAAGGAAGCCCGTGATCAGCAGTGGGCTGTATTAATACAGGGCTTTATTATTACTAATTTATTTTATTAATATGATACTGCAGATAGAGCATAGGTGGAATGGAACGGATTTCCGAAATGGAGGTTCATAGATCCTAAACCACCTCTGACTATTTCGAAGTTTTGTATTCTTCGTCAATTATCGTTCGTTTTAGTTAAGAATTCTACGTAAACATTTAAGATAGGTGCGTAAATTCTTAAATGAGTCTGGAATTTGTGCCCGATATGGCGATAGGCTCGCCCCCTATCACATCATGGGACGGAATACGCTTGGCGAAAAGTGGGTGCACTAGTTGCGCCTCTGCCTACCCCTTCGGGGATAAAAGGCGTGAGCATGCGTATGCGTAAATTCTTCGGGACTTTCAAATCGAACGGGACACGGGTGGCATTAAATCAGCGTGGTGGACTAAAGCCTAAAACCCTCTCAGTTGTAGAGGAGGCCCGTGCTCAGCAGTGGGCAGTATATAATACAGGGCTGGTATGGATGGTATGGTATGGTGGACTAAAGCCTAAACCCTCACAGTTGTGGAGGGCTGTACCCAAAAATAGGTACAGGTCATAATGTAGAGCTCATCTACGTATTAATAAGCAATAAATTTAACACGCTCGGCCCGACGCCGCCCTAGTTAGATTCCCACAAAGTGACAGAATATTTCCCTATCCATAGAATGCACACTTACGATAGACGTAATTAGACGTTGTATTGATTTTATTCGAAAAAAATTGACGTTATTAAACGTTGTCGGGCCGAACGTGTGAAGTAAATAATTTATTTTAGAGACACATTTGTGTCAAGCAAAGCGACAACTAAAAATCAGAAACAAAATGCACATGGAAATGAAAAGCTCGGGAGAACAGGAAGCGGAAGCGTTCAAACTCGCAACTCGATGGCGGATACCGGCTGGACCACTTGTGCTGTAACTTTACTGAACTGAAGTTTGGGATGACAAAAGGTAGAGTTACTACTTTTCATGCTTAATGACGTGAGTGGATCGCTTAAGTAGCAACACCGGATTTTTTATTACAAACTACTTAATAACACTACATATTCACTGGTGGTAGGTCTCTCGCATACGAGGGGCCGTCTGGGTAGGTAAGAAATAATAATTTATTGTCACGGTACACGTTATACATATAAAAACCGTGACAACTAGGTGGCCATCTCAGTATGAACTGTTTTATGAAAACCTAACACAAGACTGGTATTCAGTGGTCACCTAATGTACTAAGGTACCATTGCAATGTCTTTTTATAACGATAAGTAACAATGTTGCACTGTTGTATTCCGTTTTGAGGAATACTATAGCCAGCGTAATTACTGGGCATTATGGGTCTAATGCCTTATGTCTCAGTGACGAGGGCAGTGTAGTGCCACGCAGTATTTTGTATGTTCTGTATGGTGTTTACGAGCAGTCGCATCTAATCATTCAACTGCAATTATAATAATAAAAAGACATTACTTCTCAGAGGCTCATGTATAACCTTATGTTGGAGATATGTAACTTAGCTTCGTGGTAAACAATCAGCGTGATCCATTATTGCCACAATATTAAAAGACGAGCTCTTGCCCGCGGCTCGTGCGTTTTCGTTGCGTTTGCGTCGAGTGCGTTTTCTCGGGTTAAAAGTCCCGCTTTATATTTTCCCGGGATAAAAAGTTGCTTATGTGTTAATCCAGGTCATAATCTACCAGTGTGCCAAATTTCATCGAAATCCGTTCAGTACTTTTTGCGTGAAAGAGTAACAAACATCCATACATCCAGACATCCATACATCCATACTTACAAACTTTCGCGTTTATAATATTAGTAAGATTCGTGGGTAAACTCAATATTCATGACAATAGGCTAGTTGATTACTTTTTTTAGACATTTATCAAAAATGTATGCTATCCAAAATCTAGCGGGAAAAGAATTTTCAAAATTGGCGCAATAATAATTAAGTTATAAAGCTTTGAAGTTTGGTAGTTAGGGGTAATTGTCAGAATTGTTAATTGTTGCTGGCGTGCGAAAGAGATAGCGCGATATCCCCATCACGTCCCCACTTTTACTCACGACAATATTTCAAATGTGCATAAGCTTTATTTTCTAACCAATTTTGATGCTGATTTCACAGTAGAATTACAGTTAGATATAAAATAATTTACAAAATATAGGAAACTACCCTATTATACAAAGAAAACGAATGTTTTCATAGACA
Organism: Sphinx pinastri; assembly: GCA_947568825.1. Taxonomy (NCBI): domain Eukaryota; kingdom Metazoa; phylum Arthropoda; class Insecta; order Lepidoptera; family Sphingidae; genus Sphinx; species Sphinx pinastri. Next base: position 2,141,248 of record OX387628.1, on the reverse strand, counting down.
ACTTAATTAATTTCAAGGTCGTAATACCAATTGCACTCCAACATAGATCTAGCGTTAAGCAATAAACTCGAAACAATTAGCGAACCCTTCTCCTTTTCCAAACTGAGCCAAGGAATCCGCCATAACAGCCACGTCACTTGACTCGAATAAAAGGATAAAACTGTATTGTTCTATTTCGCCATTCAGTATACAATTGTATTGTTTTAATTATTCCATTGTGAGGAGCTGGATAATATGATCCTGGAATTGTGGTAGAGGTATGGTTTGATTTGAAGGCTTGGGCTGGGTCAACCAGGGTGAACTAGTTACGTCAACGACAGCCTCAATAATCTATATGTTCGTGGTGGGATATTATTATCCGCCTGCATAGCGACCGATGATACCGACGATGTCCGCAGTTTCAAAACCCAAAGTAATGTGTGTATTCTTTGTGAATTATCGCTCGCTTTAACGGTGAAGGAAAACATCATAAGGAAACCTACATACCTGAGAAGTTCTCTGAATTTCGAAGGTATTTGAAGTCTGCCAACCCGCACTAGGCCAGCGTGGTGGGCCCTACAGTTGTAGAGGAGACCCGTGCTCAGCAGTGGGCAGAATATAATACAGGGCTGGTATGGTATGGATAGCGACCATCGTACACAAGGTGTGAAGACCTGCCACAGTGGCCCACGTAAGTGTGTCACGTTCCGGGATCAGCCTGTGTATATCCTGTTCAAACAGGCCGGCATAATTGTCTCGACTGGCAAGGGATAATTATCTCTCGTCAGTCAACTCTATCCAGACCCCACTCTACTTAATATAAGGTGCAGTGGGGTAAATTTGTGGTACCCTTTACCAATTAGTGGTTTGACTGGTGGTAGGTCTCTCATATGTAAGAGTCCGTCTGGGTGGGTACCACCGCAATGTCTATTTCTACCGCCAAGCAGCAGTGTGCATGCACTGTTGTGTTTCGGTTTGAAGGACATTGTCGCCAGTGTAACTACTGGACATAATGAGACTTAACATCATATGTCTCAGGATGACGAGCGCAGTGAAATGCCAAACAGTACTTTGTAACTGAAGGAGCTGAATGGTGTTGCTATTGTTTATGGGTGGTCGTATCGCTTACCATCAGGCGAACGGCATGCTCGTCTCGTCATTAAATTCCATAAAAAACACCGTATAAAAATGTGGTCAATGAAGCACAAAAAGTTAGATACTCTTCCATCAAATTCAAATCACTTTTCAATACTTAAAATTTATTTATTTACATAAAAATACTACAGAAGATAGAAGACATATATTTTGGAAAGAAACCTTTGGAAATTTTAACCTTTGGAAAGAATAACGTGCTCATGCGCTGCAAGATAGCCTCATCTTCAGCTTTATAGTTTAAATTTCTCAAGCACGTAGTACATAAACAGTCCCTTCAAAGATCTGAATCACAGCGACACTGCCAAAAACTGCACTTTATACTTTTATTTTGTTTTTACAACACAAAATGTTTTTGTTGTCCAAATCACAAATGTCTTGGCACTTTCCGTGCTACATCTCGATAACGCCGGCGCATGTCACGTCGCGTAGGGTTGCCACCACCGGGAAATGTGTACCGGATAGTATACTTTTTAAATTCGAAGCGGTAGAATACATATTATATTCTTTTAGTAAAGTGTCATTTTGTTTGTCCTACTTTTGCTCAGTCTGATCAATAACTGACAGGATAATGCAATGTCTTCTATTTCCAAAATGGAAGTCACCCTAAGTTGGAATTAAAATCACCATAAACTTATGGCCCTATTCAAAAAAGACTAGGATTCAATAATACTTGAAAAAACACTTGATCATTAGCAGAAATTTACATCTGTCAACCCTGTATGTGGGAGGCTGCACCCCCGTGCTGTGTCGTTTATTTTAAATTTATTTTATAACAGAATTCCGTGACTGAGATGATCTAGTGACTGGAGATGTGCTGCACTTTTGTGAATTTTGGGTTATAAAGACGTTTTTCAGCTTTAGAAAATGTCTTATCTCGGCTTTGAACTTCCTATTTTTTTCAAGAATTGCTAGAGGGAGTTCGGATTTAAGACAATGTACTTTTATAGATACATTATCTAATCTTGTGGTGAGAAAAAACAAATATATGATTATATTCAACAAATTGGGTACGGGCAGCATTACCTAAGGAAAAAATTAAATCCAACTTCATAATATAGGTACAACTTAATGTCCTTACATGACTAGCTAACACACATTTTATTACATGACCAAATTTTACATAACGCAATTTATAAAAAAAAATATAATGTACAATCAAAATCAAATCACTTACTCGCTCAAACTTACTATCTACAAAATCAACCATAATTCATACAACACATAAATCATTGTAAACTCTTTTAAACACACAAACAACACTCAACACCCCGAAAAAATGCCAACCCAACCCGTTCACGATCCAATCTGGTCCCGGAATCCCCCGGGAAATCGCGATAACCGTTCAAAGTGGGCCGTTAGCGATGCGGCGATAACCCGCAGGTGTGCCGTATTAATCACGGCTTGTCTTAGCTAAATAAATGTTTTCTCTGCCAACCCTAGCTTACGAGCTTCGCTTGTGAGGTGATACGGTGGCTAGGGTTGACAGTGTTTAATTTTTTTTAGCCCTAGTCTCAATTATACTACGTAAAAATAAATGTATAAAATGTATGTGCTATTTCGTTTCCATTTAGGTTAATAAAGTCATAATAATGATGATAATTAAATTTATTAGTTTAAAATGAAAAAAGAATGGCTTTCTAATGCAGAATAAAAAAATCTAACATTATTTAATGAAAGACCACTGGAAAAAATCAAATACAAAAATATCCCTAAAACCGGTATAAACAATACCGTAATTTATTCTCATTTAATTCTTTAAGCTAAACAATTATTCGCCACGGAAAATCCCAACACTAAATAAGGGATCCAAGTTTATCCAACACATTCGGGCTTACATAATGTAAATAAAGTGAAAAAAAAAGGCACCAAACCTGAATTAGACGAAAATTAGTAATCTTAACAAAGGAGGTCCCATCTATTTGTTGGGTCGGCTACAAATGGCCGTGAAGCCCCGACATTAGCGAGTTTTTTTAACAAACGAATAATTTATTGCGAATTTAATTTGCATACCGGCATTATTTACTTGGGATGTCTCAACAGATTACTGTCGGCGGGTGTTGGGACGATTTTAACTTTATAACAGCAAAATCGTACGTTCGGGATCGTAATATAATTTTTTCATGGATAACTCCATCCACGATGACGCGCCCTACCAATTTCTGAGCGGGGATTTCGCGGGTTAACAGGACTTTGATTATTTATCGTAGTGTGCATGTGCACTCATTGGTATTTAGTTTCTATTTAGAGAACTAAAAGACAAGCGGAAGATTGCCCACATTATTTCCTATCCCGCAGGAAAAAATCCGTCATATATATCTTATATCCGTCGGATATCTTAAGCCTGAGGAAGGGAAGAATGGTTATGTCGGACTCACCGGCCTTCCCACCTAAATGACCTCTGGCAAATTATGCCGGTATGCCTACTAAAACCCGCGGTGGCCTGCTTCTGCGCATGAGGGACGGTTCCGAGGGGTCGTAAATGCATCTGAATTCGCCGGACCCGTCTCCGTGCAATACCGCTTCGAATGGTAAGCGAACTTGGAATGTAAGAAATTAAGGAAAATTTGTAGGGCGCGTCATCGTGGGTGACATTATTTATATCGATTACCCAGTTTTCTTTCGGTGGCCGAGACGAGAAAAAACACTTACATGTATGCACATAGTCAAACAACTATATTAATTGATTAACTGCCTCGGTGGCGTAGTTGTATTGTGTGCGGTACGACATCGCTCTCAGGTCTCCGGTTCGAATCCCGGGTCGGGAAAAGTGATATTAGGTTTTTCTACTCAGTATCTGCTCGGAGTCTGGAAATGTGTCCGGTAAATGGCAATTGACCCGCCGCTCCTATTACATGGGACCTAACATAGTTGGTGAATACTGTGTGTATTACACCTCTGCTTAACTCTGAAATGGGAAAGGGCGAGATGCTATGTATGGATGTATATTGATTCCATACATCTTATATCTTTCAAGAGAACAAGAGCTTTCAGTGTCGCGCAGTGCATTATATTTAATGCTTTAGATTCATGTTGCTTTAATAGTCACCAGCGACATTTGCCATCAGACGAGCTACAAGCTCTCCCCAATCCACTTTATAAAAAAAAAAAGAACCTATCCTAAAGCAAATACCGATATTACTAAATCGAATCGTAACAACCGACAAATCCCTACAAAAGGAATACAACCCGAGAAGCGATAAAAACTCCAATCCCGGGATATTTAGGTAAACAAGCCCAGCTGCCGATGGCCATTACGATGTATGAACTTAAGTGTAACCTCCGGATCGGCCGGACTCCGGGCAAACCGAATTATATCCACGAAATATCCGTGGAACGTGAATACCTTTTTATTTAAATATTCTTGGGTGGTATTTGATAGGCCCTGCTATTAGATGTGAGGCTGTTGTAAATATGCCTGAAATTATAGTTATTAGAGACGAGTTTTATTGTATTCATAGATAACTGGTGTATATTATTTTATATATGTAATTTCAAAAATAACATTATACATAATTAAAAATATATATATTACTGACGTCATGTCTAAAATGTTTTTTATTGACATGTTTTAATACAAATGTAGAATACTCCAGAAAAAAAATGAATCAAATAACAAATCAAAAGCCTGATTTTAAAAACATAGCTGATCTTCATCTAAGTAGCCCAGTAACTTAAAATTACTGAAGTATTACCGTATTTAATGACCCAGATATTAACCATAACAACGCGAGAGTGCACTTTGCAATTTATTTAGTTTCCCCTTCTGACGTCGAATTTAGAAGTTAAACTAACGCGCATAGAGTTAGTTTTGTTCGTGGGCGGGCATGGCGTTTGCACTCCTTCTGAATTCGTTTAAGTATTTATAGTGAACTGCGACTTAAAACATAAATTTAAAATTATTTGAAAACAAAAAAAACTCAATAGTATGCGTTTGCTTCGACTTTCATACCAATATTAGGAGGACAAAAAAAACTATAAAAAATTATGTACAATTTTAAACATACCTACAAACTAACTTCGTACATTAAATGAAACCTCAACTTTACACAAAATATTCATAATAGCCTCGAAAGAGATAATTAATTTCGCCTATGACACCGCCCGTCTACCGTTAATAAATCCAAACAAAGGAGACCAGCAAAAAGTAGCTGGATTAGTTCACGACCGACTTTCCTTAGATTCGGGGCTTGACTAAGCGATTTTATCGTTTTTCACTTGTCTGGTAGTAATATCGGGATTCCGGTTGGTGGGAACCGGGATATATTGTTGTAAGTCCGGTTTACAATGTGATCCCGGAATTTTGTGTGCTTTCTTTATGTTTGAATAAGATTCTCTAAGATAATTGTTTAATCTATTACTGCAGAGGCTAGATCTGGATTTTGGATTTAATCAAACTGTTTATGCAACAAAAAAAACTGTAGTAGCTAGTAGTAATACCGGGCTGGAGTTTTTGAAACAAGTAAATGATGAACCGGCGCTTCCCATAAACAGTAGCAATACCACTATGAACTTTGACTTTCATAGCACTAAACTGTTAGCGTCACCCTGGTCCCTGAGACAACAGGGCCTGTGTCACAGGTTTCAAGTAAAAGAGATATCCGCTTTTTGTATGGGTGTTGGGCCTCAAAATCTAACCAGGCTCAAACTTTATGGATATTAAAGGAGCAAAAATATGGATTTTGGATTCATTAAAAAATATTTAAGAACCTTCCACTTATAACGATCTTTTTAAAAACGTTAATATTAAATGTAGTTTTTTAAGAAAAATAAAATATAAATCTCAAAATCGGAAGACTGAAAATAAAATTATACGATTTATTGCAAAGGCCTAGTTTTTGAGAGTACTATCCAAATATATATAAAGTACCTTGGTTAGTATTTGAAGCCCGTTTTGTACATATCCTTTTATTTGATATGTACTACTCATTGTTTTACCATTTTTTGAAAGTATCCCAATATATGTTTTTAATTATAATATGATGTGAATTAAATTACCTGACCTAGACATATTCTCAGATTCCTTAAAATTATGCAAAAACTTAATGCTAAAACCATTTTTCTCTGAACTCATTAGTTATACATTTCGATTATAATATAATCGAATTAATATTACGTAATAACTGTTTGTTCGTAAAAGTGTAATTGTGAATGTTGGTAGGTACATCTTTATTTGGTAAGCACATAAGAATAGTACTTATATAATAAGAAAACTGAAGCAATGTTTGTTATGTGTAAACTGTTGATGTTCCTATGAATAATAAATAAATAGATTTTAGCTAGCGGACGGCAGAATTACACGGGCTACAATATCCTTTCGGACTGCCTCGGTGGCGTAGTTGTATTACGGAACGACTTCAATGCTGAGGTCTCGGGTTCGATCTCCGGGTCGAGCAAAGTGATATTGAGTTTTTCTATTCCGTATCAGCGAATGTGGATGGTACGGATGGAAGGGGACGCCCGAGGAGAACGTTCTCTGACCAAATAAATGATCTTCTCCGAAATGGGCAGGTCAGGAGTACCCTTAACTGACGGAAATGTATGAAAAGAACTATGAATGTGGAAGAGGCGAAAGAGTTGTGTCAAGATCGTAGCATGTGGCGCTCAATAGTCTCTGCCTACCCCTATAGGATAAGGGCGTGAGTGTGTATGTATCAGCCCGGAGTCTGGAATTTGTGCCCGATATGGCGATAGGCTCGCCCTCTATCACATCACGGGGTGGAATACGCACGGCGAAAAGTGGGTGCACTAGTTCTGCCTCTGCAGACCCCTTCGGGGATATAAGCCGTGCGTGTATCTATGTACAATATCCTTCCAAACATTTCTCACGCTGCTTGCGCTCCACTTTAGACCCAAAATTCTCCTCAATTCTCATTACTAGTGAATACCTAAAGAAATCCCATCAAATCTCCTTATAGGTGTACCTTTTATCCAATTTTAATAAAATCCTTTTAGATCCCATTTCATTTGAAAGCGTTACGTGAAAGATCAAAGTGCGTTTACGAGCCGGTATTGAGTAAAGAACGTGCTGTACATAATTTAGAACCGTTTAGTTTGAAGTGGGGACAGCTGGGGGGACTTTAGTTGCTAGGTAGATCTAGAATGAAAGAAAAACAATTTGGTCACAGTCATAACACTACAAAAACAATTGACATACAAATAAAACCTAGCACGCCATTATTTTATCCGTAGTCAAGTAAAGTTAACGGTTTTGTTACACTGGACGAGTGCAGCGCCTTCGTCTCACTGTGAATTCGCTTGCAATTCGCCAGTGTAATAAGAGCTTTATCTTCACCTGACTATGGATGACCCAGGCTTAGAAACCTAAAAATCTACCCAAAAAAAAATATAATAGTAATAATCCATTTATTTCAGTATTTTAAACATTCCATAGTGTAGGTAATATTTATATTAAATAGTTAGTAACAAAAGCTAATAATAATTAGGTAGTCTACGACTTTACCCACGACAAGTCGTAGCTATGGTGGATAGGTGACTTAGCGTAGTATTGTGATGTGGTGCAAACCGTAACACAACGCTGAGTTTCAGATGTCACTTTAAAAGAAGTACGGACGTCGGTCTTCGCAGGTACGTAGAACTTTAGTTCTTCTTTAAACTGAAGCAATTTTAATTATATTACTTCTTCATTTAGCCACTTGTTTTGTCGGTGCAATGCACTTTTCAAGTAAGTATGTCGCATAAAGGATTTGAATCCCGCCCAAGGAAAGAAGTACATTATGCAAGGATCTTTACCGAAACTTTTGTTTTATCTTTAGCCTAGAAACTATATTATATTCTTTAAATTTATACTATACCAACATACCAGCCCTGTATTATATACTGCCCACTGCTGAACACGGGCCTCCTCTACAACTAAGAGGGTTTAGGCCTTAGGCCACCACGCTGGCCTAGTGCGGGTTGGCGGACTTCACATTATTATTCACAAAGAAATTAAATTTATATTTACATAAAAATATTTTAAAAATACTAAAAAACTTACACATTCCATATTCATTACACTCCTACAGCAAAATATATTTATCTTGTATCTCTCAAGACAAAGTTAGAGCAAACACTAGTTTAATCAACTCAAATGTTCTGACGAATGGAATTTTCTACGTGATTTAACAAGATGGCGAACTCTGGAGTCTGGTCTCATTATAATATTTCATAAATATTTAATGGACGAGAATGTGTTAATAGGCAACACAGCCTTGCCGGAGGAATGAACAAAGAATATGGAAACATCCATAATGGACTGCAGTTCAACTGTACAAGATTACTATAGCAGCGTCAGCCTAGTGGGGAAGGACTTTTGAGACGAAATTCGCAGGCTCCAAACAGATACCGCACATCTGACAATTCGCACCTTTAGGACGAAAACGACGCAATTCAAACAAAACAAAAATTGGTTTATCGTCATAAAATGACTTAAAACTAGTCCCTTTTCTATGAAAATATATTAAAAAAGGGGCCGATATAATAGTTTTCCTTTTCCCGCTTGAACATGGCGGTGTTTGAACTATTGTTGTATTGAAAATTTCGTTTTATGTAATTTTATGACGATAAGTCAATTTTCGATTTTTTTGAATTGTGTCGTTTTCGTCCTAAAGGTGCGAATTGTTAATCGTTTATTTAATGATAGAGAAAAACTCATAAAAAATAACTCAAAACTCTCTTACATACCTAAAAATTATCCGTTAGAATTTTGAAGATGTGTGACGTTTACCCGCACGAACCTCCTCAACCCTCTCAGTAGTAGAGGAAACCCGTGCCCAACTGTAAGACACTGTTATGTAATACAAGTCTAGAGTTATCTCAATTCTTTTAGGACCTTATTAATAGATTCAACTCAGTTTTGCCCTAAAGTACGATATCAGCAGAGACGCTATCAAATTAAGGTCAGCATCTTAGGATAGTCTTTAATAAATCCATCTTAACATCAGCTGAAATGACATCTTAAGTTACAATATGTGACATCTAAATATTGTTTGAGTGAGAGCTCTCGGCTGAGAATAAGATCTTAAGTGACAGCTTAAGCTTGGTTTATTAAATAGTTCAATACATTAAAATGCCTTCTTAAGATTTTACTGAAACGTGAGAGTAATTTATTAATACCGTTAGTAACGTTATCTTCGAATGCTGTTAGTTTTAACACCATAAGACTTTCACACGAACGAATCACGGAGCAAAAGCAATTAATATACACAAAAATAATCGTGTAACTTAAAATTCTCATTCATAACCCTATGAAATGAAATGAAATGAAATGAAATGAAATATGAAATGAAACAAGCACTAAAAATATGAAAAATTAATGCTCTCGAGAGAATCCAGCATTACCTAAAAAGGTGGATTTATCATATCTATTTAATCTCATGAAGTGCTCCACTTAAGGAATGCTGCCAGTGCTTATGTGTGGTTTTAAGCCATTTGTTTGAGTGACTAATGGTCAGCTACGGATGAGAATCTGTAGATTTGTCTATTTCTGCAGCTGAACATAACAAAATTTTAAAGGGCTTCGATGAATATTAGTCTAGTGTTCATTGTTTGAAGGTGTCGTCCTCTAGGCCGTTTAATGTGGAATGATACACTACAAAACTTTTCAAGAATTCTTAGGTATGCATGTTTCCTAGCGATGTTTTCCTTTGCCAATAAAGCAACCAATATATTAAAACGATCAAAAACGCTTTAAAAAACCTTGTTTTCTAGATCTAGACTGCATATCGATTGTTATGTAATAAATATCGAATTAACAGAGATTTGAAGCTCGATAAAGATCACCTGCCCGCTACCTGGATGCTTTATGGGTGAATGATTATATTTGACTGCGCAGTTCGAAACAGTGGGCCACCATACCAGATATTTTTGCGATCAATCGTAATCTTGGAAAGAGAAATCAAACACTAAATCGCAATTTACATTGATTTACATTGCCTATAAGTAATTATACCATTGCATACTATCATTGACGTCAATTCCATAAAAAGTCCATATGTCACAAAATACAATTGAATTTATCTGCATTCTGCAATATTCACCAATTGCATTACATATTCCTAAAAAACTAAACTAAACTGTTTCAATCTATCATTATTATGGAACATCCATTGAATTATCCTTTGTAAGGTAAGCACATTATCGTCGCTTCCTGCCTACACCAAAAAGCACTCCCGCAGATAGCGCACGAAGCCTCACAAAAAAACCTTTTAATCTTAATTTATTGTGCAAACATGACTGGAATCAACTTGACGGGTGTTGTCTTTGAACAACAGGTACGTAATGGTCTCGAGGTTTACATTCTAGATCTATAGTGAGAGATTCCATACTGAATTTTAATAATGCAAACGTCAATGTCTTTTAATCCTGGCACGATACACATTTCTGGAGACGCCGATGGGGCAGGCAGAGGCACAACTAATACACCCACTTTTTTCCATGCGTATTCCGTCCTAGGATGTGGTAGGGTGCGAGCCTATCACCACATAAGGCACAAATTCGACTCCGGGCTGATACTGAGTAGAAAAACCCAATAGCAATTTACCCGTCTCGGGGTTTGAAACCGAGACCTCAGCACTGCAGTCGTACTACAACTACGCCACCGAGGCAGTCCCAATTACTTAGTATCAATTCACGAATTTATTCGTTAGTCGGCCAAGTAAAAAAATACCTGATGTATCTGAGATATATTATTAACCAACTAGACGCTGTGTTTCTAATCGACAGAATTATGCCTGTCTTCAATTGTCCCTGGAACGCGTTTCAAAACAAGCCTGGTTTTTCCACAACAGCCTCATCCAGCCAGATACAACACGATACGTTCAACACGAAGTAGTAAGTACTTACACCCCGTTTTTTGGACAATGTCTAGACTCCTAACAAAGGAGTCCAGATGCGTAGCGTACGGTTATATAACGTTCAAAAATAGAATCCGCCGACGAGCCCGGTTTACGACTGCTCGTAAAAGGGGTGGCATCAGTTGAAGGAACGGCGTATTTTCACCTTTATAAATGAAATTCGGTCATGTTTCAATGTATGCAAATTAATTCGATTGTGAATTAAAAAATATATTTTAAATCATCATCATCATCATCAGCCACATGATGTCCACTGCTGAACATAGGCCTCCCCTAAAGATTTCCAGATGGACCTGTCAAAAGCAGCCCGCATCCAGTGTGTTCCTGCGACCTTTATCAAGTCGTCTGTCCACCTTGCAGGTGGACGGCCGACGCTGCGCTTGCCAGTACGTGGCCTATTTAATGCTACCATATTTTTAATGCTGTCTGGAAAATATTAAAAAATATGTTTTTTATCTCATTCGCTTAAAGATCCTTTTCTAAAGTTACAAAATTTATGCTCAAACTGAGCTTCAAAGATTCTCTAATCAAACTTTATCACTGACTCAAATTCTACGAGTTACAATTGGGTATAACCTAATCAATAAAATGATAGTTAAACAAAGCTTCAATAAAACGAAAACACATTCAAACACTTCGATTTTACGAGATATACTCGTAAAAATTAAACGTGTAACGTAAACTGACGTAACGTTTAGGATTCGACACAAACGAACTCCGTTCCATCAAAAGCAAAGAATTAAAACTTAACATAAGTTTACATATCTAAAAAGGAAGGTAAAGGCGTAATTAGTACATCCAAGTTTGACAAATCATCTAATTTGAATCCTAGATGGTAACTACTAACTGGTAAGCCGTTAAAATACCAATTACTACGAAGAGTGTTTGACGATTCAAGAATTTAATTTGGCATGAATTTTATTTGATGATGATGGGATTTGAAGTCAAGGCTTCAACGATTTCATCATTATAAATAGGTGATTAAAGTTACAATATTGATGAATATTTGTAATGTTTTAAGGTGATGTGGAAAGTTAAATGTAGAGCTCCATTATTCAATGTTCTAGCTGTTATTGCTACTGTTTAATGGCAGTCAATTGACATAGGTCAGTGACTTGCTCGTTTAGAACTTTTTCTTCATACTTGGCAAATTAACTAAACTGCACCTGATGGTTTGAGGAGTAGGATCCAGATACTGTCTGCCGTCGAGAGATGGTTACCCCACGGCGGTCGATACAAGCCTGTATGTTTGAAACCCAATATCCTCAGGTTGATCCTGGGACGCGACACACTTACGTGGGCCACTATGGGTTCAACACCTTGTGTACGGTATGCACCATCCGGCCGGATTCATTCATCCTACTAACAGCAATTTGTAAATTCAAATATTTTCTAAAACAAATTCCAGAAGCCAAATTATACCGTTTCAGCCAGACTATTTATTTATTCTTTTTCCTTCGACATTGTAATACACTCAAACAATATGTACTGTCTACCCCCAAGATATAAGGAGCCTGGGGTGGTATGTTGATATATAGTGACATTTCGACGCGGGGTGCCGAAGACGTCTGTGAAAGCCGGGTAACTCCCAATTCTGTGTACGCTAAATTCCAAGTGAAATCTGCTTACGTCACCAGACTGGATGGGTTCAAACAATAAAGGAAATTTTAATGACGGAAAGACAATCTTAGCAGGAAATAATAAATATTACAATTTGTTGTCTGAAGTGTAAGTGACAACGTGTATACTGTGAAACAAAACTATTAAACTTTGTTGATTATCACTTGTGAGTGCCTCGGTGGCATAGTTCTATCGTACGACAACGCTCTGTGCTTCTGATTTCAAATACTGGCTCGGGCAAAATAGTATTAGGTGTTTCTGCTCAGTATCATCCCGGAGTGTGAATTTGTGCCCGATATGGAGATAGGCTCGCCCCGTATCACAGCATGGGACGAATTACACACGGCGAAAAGTGGATACCCTGGTTGCACGTCTGCCCACGCCTTCGGGGGAAAAGGCATCATGTATGTATGTATAAAAAACACAAGTGAGTTTTGATCTAAAATATTGTATACTAGGTGTCGCTCGCGGCTTCACCCGCGTGAGAAGCCTTTCCCGCTACAAAAGTCCCTAAAATTTATATTTAAAATTCTGATTAAAAAGTTCCATTATTGCCCATGTGAACAAATTACCGGGATAAAAGTGCCAAAAGCCTTTGCGTTAATCCAGGACATGATCTACCCGTGTGGCAAAATTCATCCAAATCAGTTCAGTTATTTCTGCGTTTACTTTGAACAAACATACAAACATCCAAACAACAAACACACATTTTCACAAACTTTCGTATTTATAATATTAGTAAGAAGTAAGATAACCTGCGCTGAGAATAAACAAGGCTCTTGCCTATCTCGGTATAGAAGCGTGAACTTATGATCTCTGTAAATGAGAAGTTTTAATCTCCAATGAGGAATAAACTCCATACCATACCATACCAGCCCTTTATTATATACTGCCCACTGCTGAGCACGGGCCTCCTCTACTACTGAGAGGGTTTAGGCCTTAGTCCACCACGCTGGCCTAGTGCGGGTTGGCAGACTTCACATACCCTCGAAATTCTTATGGAGAATTCTCAGGTATGCAGTTTTCCTCACGATGTTTTCCTTCACCGCTAAAGCGAACAATAATTGATAAACAGTACACGCGTAACTTCGAAAAGTCAGAGGTGTGTGCCTTGGGTTTTGAACCTCCGGACATTGTCTCGGGAGACCGTTCCATTCCCAACTAGGCTATCGTCTACTTCGAGTAATAAACTCGCGCGGATAATAATATTTAATTGTTATATTCGCTATTTTTGGCAAACACTTCTATATTCTTAACTTAACCCATATCTGAGTCCATTAAGCTTTACGTCATAAAGACATCGTGATATTATGAGCACATGAATGGCCCGGCTCGACCGGGGTCATGGCTAAAGACAGTGGTACTCCAGGTGGAACGCCGGGAGTAATTCTCACTGTGCAAAATTCACAGAATAGAAAAATCTGTATAATGTCATGTGCCAAATTTCTAAAACAATTTCATTTATTTCTCACCAACATCTAATCCAAAGTTGAAAGGCTAATTGACTTAAACGATTTTTTTTTCCGACATTCAGTTTTATACATATTTGGAATCAGCACATTTTGCTCCATATTTTGAATATAGTAAAAAAAAACGAAAGCAAAAACGTCGCTTAAGTCAATTAGCCTTTCAACCGTCGTAATGATTACAAACTTTCAAAATAATATTAGGAAGCACAATAATGCTCGGTGAGGAAGGTGAAGACCAAAAACTAAGCTAAGCCAGAGTACCTTACTCGCATAGCTGTAATTAAACATAAGACGTACATAGTTCGGTCTGTTCACAAGTTTGAAATATCTCAAATACGTGAGCTAAACTTAATTTAGCTCTGTTTGCGGTCTGCAACCCGAATTTATTATTTTAATATCAATTATTATAATCATCATCAGCCACATGACGTCCACTGCTGAACATAGGCCTCCTCTAAAGATTTCCAGACGGACCTGTCAAAAACGACCTGCATCCAGCGTGTTCCTGCCACCTTTATCAATTACTTATATCCTTTATTTATTATTATACTCAATTCTATTAGACAGACTATTAAAAAGTTTCATACACCTCACATGATGTATAAGAGTCGAGCGGGCACCGGAGATCAATTTGGCTCGAGATGCAATCTACGGACAAAGTTTTACAAAGGCAAACACTTTCCAAGTATATAAATCGGGAAGCTGTCTCCGTACCAAATAAGTTTTCAGTTAAATTCCTTTATTTTGCAAGTTGTATTTGTTTAACGAAACTATGGATTCGGGAGGGATCGCGGTGCGGGTTTTGTATCTTATCGGAATTTGAGTTATTGTTATTTAAGTTTAATGTCGCATTAATGCCGAGAGGGTAAGCAGGTGAGCAACTAGTAGACACTCACTTATTCCGAATTTAGCAGATTTTTAATTCGTCGCGATCGATTTTTTTATGAATGTAAATCGATAACTCTACGATTTTCGTTTTTCATTTTATATAGTTCGTTTATATTTGCCATATCGGATATAAATTCTTAATCCTTAACACATGTTTTATACGAATTAAAATTACCCAAATAAGTTGCTGACCCAAGAATCGAATCCAGAACGGTTCATAATCAGAAATAGCTAGAAAGAGATAGAAAACAAATGAAACTGTATACGTTACGACTCACCACACACTATCAATGATACGATACCGCCCACTCGTGCTTATCTTATCAAAGGAATCCGTTGTAATGAATTAGCCCTTGCTAATGACCTAAAACTAGACTAGTTCTATAAATAAGGGACAGTCCGGCAGACTGGAAAATAGATGTGGTCGTTTGATAGGATTTCTGCAATCGACTTCGTAAAATAGGTGGTGCTCAATTCGATGCGTATTTTATTTTTTGATATATCAGAAGTTGATAAATGTGAAAGATTACGTTCACACACAAACGCACACCGACATTCACGCTTTTATCCCCGACGGGCTAGGCAGAAGCGCAACTAGTGCACCCACTTTTCACCGTGTGTATTCCCTTGATATGACAGGGGGCGAACCTATCGCCATATAAGGCACAAATTCTATAGTCCGGCATATTGAGCAAATAACCCAATATCAATATTCGGAACTCGAACTTGTGACCATAGAGCGGTATAGTACCGCACACGCAGTACAACAACGCCACCGAGGCAGTCACTTAATGGTAAGTGATCACCACTGGTGACCGGTTTACTGGTAGGTAGGTCTCTCATATGTAAGAGTCCGTCTGAGTGGGTACCACCGCTATGTCTATTTCTACCGCCAAGCAGCAGTGTGCATGCACTGTTGTGTTTCGGTTTGAAGGACATTGTAGCCAGTGTAACTACAGGACATAGTGAGACTTAACATCTTATGTCTCAGGATGACGAGCGCAGTGGAATGCCACACAGTACTTTGTAACTCAAGGTGCTGGATGGTGTTGCTACTGTTTATGGGTGGTCGTATCGCTTACCATCAGGTGAACGGCATGCTCGTCTCGTCATTTAATGGCATAAAAAAAAACTGCCATGAACATTGAACACCTACACTGCCAAGAATATTGCAGTTACGAATTACGATACCTATTTTAAATGAGGAGACGTTTATTGCTTTAGAGGGTATTTTTAAGCATAGAGAAGTGAAATTATCTCATTCCGGAAATCTCATTGAATCTGCTAAACAATACCATCACTGTACAGATAGAGAAAACCTGCCCTAGCACGCTGTTTTGGAATTGCATTGAATCAGTTAACGTACTTAAAGTAAGGCCAGCATAAATCTGGGAGAAATGCACCCACCCCTGAGATCGACATTAAACTGCACATTTTTAATGGATATATATCCATCAAGAACAGAAGAAGTCATATAATGTAGAGGAAATAATTTTTCAGTGAAAGATTGTCGCCGTCAAGTATTTGTGCAAGTAATGCAGCCTGCTATGACAAAATGCGCGAGTCGAGGGTCATTGGCATGCATGTGGGCGTATATCTTATTTCCTCCGATATCCGACCTCCATTTATCAAAACGCTACTAATGTTCTGATACTTTTCTTGGGGCACAAGCTAAAACGTACAGAGTGTCTTACATCAGCCAAAGTAGTGAAGGAATTAAAAGATTTTTTTTTGTTGTTAAAAATGTATGTTCTGCTTATAAACTTGTGTAAAATAGTGCTCTATTTATAATACAATGAATAGAAGCAGGTCCCTCACAAAAATATAGTAGACAGCACAATTTTCTATGTAGTTGTAATTTAAAATATTCGTAAACTTCACATTATTATCACTTGATAAATAAATGCATTTTTTGTTTTACTTTGTATACCTAAAACATCATAACAAAGTTGATCGAACCTAACATTCTGCAAGTAACTTCGTTACGACAGCCTGAGGTCGGGGCCGGGCGGCCACATCCATTATATTAGAAGCCTCTAAGTTATGCGTAAGCAATCTAAGTTAGTAACAATCTGCCGCACGATACGCGTTACAAGTGTGGTTAACGTTTTCCGTTGATGGAAAAACATGACCAAGTTCTCACGCGGTTAGTAGTTTCGGTTTTGTTAGGTTTTTATAGGGGGTAAGTGGGTTATATATAGTGATCACCCAATTTCTCTAGCTGTGTGGAAGATCTTTCACGTGACAATGATGATTTTCTAAAATACTGGTTAAAAAAATTTGCACGAAATGGAATCCGTACCCAATATAGTAATACCCTATTTGGCCTACCACTGGAACATAACATGCATTAGTTCCATTCCTGTTTACCCAGGACGCAGGCATCTTAATATTCAATCAATAAAAATCTTTATCCCAACTATTATACCCAAAACAAACAGCGACCCATTCAAAATGACAACAAGCAATAAAATTAGTATTCAACCTGTAAATGCATGTTTTAAAAATAATTCCGTTTATATTTTCCCCGGGAGACCGGGAGAAAGCCATAAAACACGTGCAGTTAATGCTTAATTTTACCCCGGCACGTAAAAACACTCCGGCCAGCCGATGGTACTGAAAAACTGAAACTTTTCTAGACATCTGATGGTACACAGAGATTATATACTAGGTTGTTTAGTACAGATCTAATGAACATCATGGAGGTTTATTTATACAAACTATTATCGTCCAGTGGTGACCATCGAATTTAATATTTGTAACAAAGGACATGTCGGAGTTTTGGCGGGAACTTGGAAGTGTCATGAGGTGCTCTTGTTTTAATTCATTATTTTGGTGATACTTAGTGTTATATTGCATAATTATGGTGGTATATTATCCAATATAATATTATCCAATAGTTCTATTGAAGAGCTCAAATGAAGTGAATTGAAATAATTGTGCTAATCAAGTGTTTTTTTTGTTGCCGCCAAAACTCCTCGATAAAGTCTTGGTAAGGTAGCCACTGCTTTACTTCGATATACTACAGATAATAAAATAGACAAACCAAACTTGACATTGGCAAAATGTGAATACAAATGCCATTATAAAAAAAAAAAAAAAAAAGGACATGTCCAAATCGGGCCTAAAAAATACTAGACTTTTAGAATAAATCGTTTAATTTTACAGACATCCGATTTTGAGATTTGTGTAATTTTATGTTGCTTAAAAACAACACGTAATATGAAAGTTTTAAAAAAAGTTACTTATAAATGGAGGGGTCTAAAATTTTTTTTTAATGGATCCATGACCCATATGTGTGTTGTCCCTTTAATATCCCTAAAGTTCGAGCCTGGTTAAATTTTGAGGCCCAGCACCCACACAAAAAGTGGACATCTCCTTTATAAATACATTTTATTTTTATGCACTCCTTTTATATACGAACTTTAACACCTCAACAATCTCACTGAGGAGAATCATCAAAATCCGACGAAATAGAAGCGAAGTAGCAGAAATACCAACCCTAACACTAGGCCAGGCAGAAAGAACATTTACGGCCTTATTCATAAACAGTTTATAAATCTATTTTAGTTATCGAATGTTTTGTCTTCTTCGAACGATTATTGAATTGTGTTTGAAAGAAGAAGACAAAACATTCTGTAACTAAAATCCTTACTAATATTATAAATGAGAAAGTAACTGTCTGTCGCGCTTTCACGCCAAAACTACTGAATCGATTTAAATGAAATTTGGTACACAGATAGTCTAGAGCCTGAGAAAGGACATAGGCTACTTTGTATCCCGGGAAAATATAACGCGGGACTTTTATCCCGGAAAAACTTTTTCACGCGAGCGGAGCTGCGAGGAAAAACTAGTAGGTTTATAAACTATTTATGAATAAGGCCTTAAATCTTTATATTAAATTTATGAATAAGGCCATAAATCTTTATATTAAACTAGCTTTTGCCCGCGTGAATGAGTTTTCCCGGGATAAAAGTCCCGCTTTATATTTTCCCGTGATAAAAAGTAGCCTATGTGTTAATCCAAGACATGATCTACCCGTGTGCCAAACTTCATCGAAATCCGTTCAGTAGTTTTTGCGTGAAAGAGTAACAAACATACATACATCCATACATACATTCTTACAAACTTTCGCGTTTATAATATAAGTAGGATAGGATGTGTTCAATGCCTTCAGCTTTGCCATTTCTTATACCAGCCCAAACAGTAAGGATTAGCGATCCCTCTGTCCAAGCAACTAACATTAAAACACCACAGACAATAATCACTATTCCTTGCAGGCACAAATCAGATTTATTTAGGTACAAGCGTTGCCTAGCAACGGTTTCGACCGAACAAAAGTTATTATAACTGAAAGGGATATATTGTGCAAGCTTAAGGGTCTTGATAGCAAAAAAGGTGCTGGACCGGACGGGATTCCACCTTATTTCCTAAAAACCTGTGCCAGGGAACTTTCTACACCATTACATATTATTTTCAACAAATCTCTTGAGTCAGGCATGTTTCCATCTGTGTGGAAGAAAGCCATTATAGTTCCTATTTACAAGTCTGGCGATAGGAGTCTTTGTGAAAATTATCGGCCGATTAGTATTCTTTCATCGTTCGCTAAGGTGTTCGAATTACTTGTTTATAATCATCTCTACAACCACGTTTCGTCTCATATCTCCAACAGCCAGCATGGGTTCGTGAATCGCAGGTCTACAATTAGTAATCTGTTAATTTATAAAAACTACTTGTGTTCTGCTTTTGCTAACCGTCAACAGGTGGATGCTATATATACTGATTTCCATAAGGCTTTTGATAAGGTTAACCACCTACTCCTTTGTAATAAGCTTAATGCCCTTGGCATCCGCGGGGATTTATTACGTTGGATAAGTTCATATCTCTCACTCAGGAGTCAGTTGGTAGCAGTTAGGGGCTTTCTATCATCTGAAATAGTTGTTCCATCTGGAGTTCCTCAAGGATCTCATTTGGGCCCACTATTTTTTGTCATTTTTATTAACGATTTAATCGATAAACTAACTTGCCCCTGTTTGCTTTATGCTGATGATGTAAAAATATACTCAATAGTTGATTCTGATGTCGATGCTTTGCGTTTGCAAAATGACTTGAACACAGTATACGATTGGTGTGTTGCAAACAAGATGTCGCTTAACGTAAACAAATGCTTTTCCATATCTTTCACAAAAAAACATAACAAGTCTTCGTTTCCATATAAAATTGGAGGTCACGTTTTGGCTCGTAAAGGCAGCGTCAGAGATCTTGGAATAATTTTTGACGAGGAGCTAACGTTCCGTGACCACTACAACTACATTGTGAATAAAGCATATAAACTACTTGGATTTGTCGTCCGTACCAGTAAACCATTTAAAAAGCCTAGCAGCATGCTCTTGCTCTACTACAGCCTTGTAAGATCTGTGCTAGAATATGGATCAGTTGTGTGGTCTCCATATTACTCGGTACACGTTGAACGCCTTGAGGGCATTCAAAATAGGTGCCTAAAAATATTGAGCTATCGATGTGGTATTGGGCGTAGCCTTACATCCTACAATGAAAGATTGGCGAGATTTAATGTACAAAGACTGGATTGCAGACGTAAGGTTTTTGACATAGTTTATCTCCACAAAATTATCCATTCCCGCATAGATTCACCCGACTTACTCTCTTTGATTAATTTTAATATAAGATTTAGAATACGTCACCCTAACATCTTCTCGCTTGATGTGTATAGGAATAATACCTCCTTCTACAATCCTATTGTTAGAATGTGTCGCTCATATAACGAATTGGCAAGCTTGTCTGGTTCTCTCGATATTATGGACGGCAGATTCCCACGATTTTTTTCGGATATTAGGAAAATATGTTATAAGTCTGTATAATTTTGTTTTTCGTAGTCGTCTTTACATTTGTGAGTTTTTGATATATGTATGTCTTATTTAAAGTTTCGGATCCAATGTAATATAATTTTTGTAACTTTCAATATGTATTTTAAATGGTGGATACACACAAGCAAATTTGTCTGAATTGGATCAGGACACATGCTGTGGAGTATAGTCTAGTTTAGTAATTTCATTAATTGTACTTTATTGTTTTTTGGCTGTATTCTGTTTTGTGTCTTTACTAGTAAATAAATAAATAAATGAATAATGCCTTAAGGACGTCCCAATTATTGCAGCTCCGAAACGTGCCGAATCTGCCGCACCCAAGGACCTTAGACGCGTGCCTTCACAATTAAGTTACGGAAGAAAGTGTTGTACATACGAATTCGGAAAACGGCAACTGTTTATTAATTCAATGAGCAAGTATGCTTTGCCGGATGCCACTGGCTGTTTACAGTAGAAATATGCACTATGAATTATTGCATGACATTACATGACATACTGCATTGAGTTATTCTGCACTAAAGGCTAATAATTATGTCGATCAATATCATAATTTTCCTAGCGGTTAACTGAATTCGCTTCTATAGACCATTTCTGCAAAAATGTTTTAAATATAATATACATACGGAATATATGTACGGAAAAATAAAACACAAGCTATGTTTTAAATCTGTGCACGAAATGCTTTCGACGGGCGTTTTTCTTTATTTTCTTGGATGCAAGGCATGCACTGCCGCTATTAGTAAAATTACTTCTGCCAAAATTACGACTTATTTAATGATAATTTTTTCATGAACATTAAATCCCAGAGCAATTGTTTTGGTCGAAAAGCAAACATAATATTCGTTTGAAATAAAATATGATCTAAATATAATTAATTATTACGGTTTTGCCTCAAAATACACAAAAGTTATTCATAAACCTTAGTCTGTCATGTTGCTTACAACAGACCAAATTTTATTGATAATGTCTACCTTTGACGCAGCAACAAACAAAGTCTTTTTATTATTTTAGAAAATAATTGGCGCTGCAATTTACTTTTGAACTCCCCTCTTTTTGTGTAGAGGGTTAAAAAGGGCTTTATCCAAACAAAAATTAGTATAATGTAAGTCATATCCACCACATTTTATGTACAAAACTTCAATACAAGCTATACTAAAAATGGAGTTACAGAAAATATTTCCACCGCTGTAAAACATTTGCAACAAGTTAAAGGATCGTTAAACAACATTGTACGAGGCATTGTAGGTCAGGTAATTTCAACGTTCGATACTCAAGTACTCTTATTCGTGAGGTATTTACAGATCAAAACCTTGCTGAGTGAGTATTGGAATGTAAGGAAATACCTTACGATTCCATAATATGAATGGAATTTGAAAGAATATGACAACAAGCAAATAAATTCCACTTTGTTTTTTTTAAAGTTGGCGACTCCATTATGCTTTAGAATGCGAATGGGCACTTACCGACATGTGTAATAAACTGAAAATTGCAAAATAAAATTTTAGAACCCATTTTTTTTTATGGCATTGAATGACGAGACGAGCATGCCGTTCGCCTGATGGTAAGTGATACGACCACCCATAAACAGTAACACCATTCAGCACCTTGAGTTACAAAGTACTGTGTGGCATTCCACTACGCTCGTCATCCTGAGACATAAGATGTTAAGTCTCATTATGTCCAGTAGTTACCCAAAATCAATACTCTATCAATCTTCATATTCCTCTCTTTAAAAACAACTTCATGTAGATCAGGTTTCATTGTTAAGTTGGATAATTAAAATCTTTGAGAGGCCTATGTTCAGCTATGGACTTCAAAAGGCTGAAGAAGTAGAAGAAGTTGGATTGACCCCAAACCTGTCCAGGAACAATTAGACCATTCATTGTGCCCTAAAAGAAATACCCTAAAACCTTAATTAAATTCACAAACACGAACCATTAGTGACCGCCTACAGAAAGTAATTTTAAAGTCACGATACGTAAATAGCATCATGAAACACATTTAAGCATTCATATAAAATTGCATTCAACGAAAAAAATATTCTTTGAGCGTTCTCCACTCACAACCTCAATAGTTCCTCTCGTTTTAAAAGGGGTGAGGTAAAAAGCTACCAATTACATTAGCGTGGCTGTTGCCATTATGCGAAATGTGAGGCTCAGTGAATGGGTCGGTGGTCAGGCACGCCTGGATACCTAAATTTGTTACATGTTAATTATTACAAGTGTAGATGCAGATATATAATAATAATATAATAAAACCAGCCCTCGAAGTTACGTGTGTATTGTTTATAGATTATGACTTTAACGGTGAAAGAAGAGATCGTGAGGAAACCTAAATACCTAAAAATTCACCATAAGAGTCTCGAGGGTATGTAAAGTTTGCCAACACGCACTAGGCCACTTTTACTGGTGGTAGGTCTCTCATTATGTAAGAGGCCGTCTGGGTGGGTACCACCGCAATGTCTATTTCTACCGCCAAGCAACAGTGCATGCACTGTTGTGTTTCGGTTTGAAGGCCATTGTAGCCAGTATAACTACTGGACATAATGAGACTTAACATCTTATGTCTCAGGATGACGAGCGCAGTGGAATGCCACACAGTACTTTGTAAGTCAAGTTGCTGGATGGTGTTGCTACTGTTTATGGGTGGTCGTATCGCTTACCATCAGGCGAACGGCATGCTCGTTTCGTCATTCTATGCTATAAAAAAAAATAAAAAAAAACTAATTGAACTACAATGTCCCACAAACCAAAGAAATTCAATTTATCTTCTCAATTTCATAATCTCCCCGGGATCCAAACCTACACCTTCCCATGGTCTCAAGTCTTTAACTAGCCACAAACCACGTGAAAACTTGCTATAACTTACGTTTAAAGTAACCATACTCCACTATAAAATTAAACACGCAAAATACCTATTTCGGAAAAGGCCGACACACCACTTTCGCTTGCCCCTTATTTATTTGGTAACACAACGCTCTCACGGCTCACGTTCCGCTGGCGTTGTTTCAAGTGCGCACACCGTTTATTTTTCATTTGAAATAAAGGAAATTGAGTTTTATTAACCTCACGATTGCGTTTTCGGCGATGGCATTGCTTTTAATATGTAAAATGTTTATTTGATGTTCTCCTCCCTAAGTATCAGTCTATATATTCTTATTTCAAATATGATAATATTAGTCCGTCTGCCAGTAATATTATTTTGCACCTTTGAACTTTCTATTTCATCCCTGTAGAAGACGAAACTCCGCAACAGAAAATCCGAATCTGTAAAATGAAGTCCGAGACTACTAAAGATAAAAAAGCTTGGAAAAGCGCACTCGAAAGCTTCGCGACGGGTTCTTTAGAGCTTTCACGACAGACTGATGCTCGAAGCGGATCACCTACTTCCCGCGTTCCATTTAACTCTTGAATATGATGGATTGTACTTATTAATATAGATAAATCGATATTCGAAAAACTAATATCGACGACCTATATAGGGTGTTTCAATAATCGGGAAAAATATTTTAATGGATTGACATAATTATGGTTGCGTTTATAGATCGCGTCGGTGTAGTGAGTGTACGGGGAAACGGTATATATGTATACAGGTAACTGCTATACTAAAACAGTTTACAAATATCTATTTCCTAGAATGTTAAGGCAATATTTTTGTACTAACTTTAAAAAATATTTCCTTCTGAGGCACGCAAAATTCTTATGATATGATTGCTTTTAAAGAAAAAATCTTGAAATAGTAAGGTAACTAATGAACACTTATTTTATTATATTTGTTCCTCTTTTATACACATTTAGGATGGAAACGATGAAACAAAACTTAATAATTCAAATATAAAGTAGTAACGTAGAATGATAGGTTTATTAATTATAGTTTAACTCGAACTTAAATTATTCAAGGTTATTGTGAGTTTATGGCCTGCTAAGACAACTAATCATCAAAATATTAATTATCCTTCAAGGAAAATATATCTGGTTGGATTGCGACCAGACACACGATGAAAAATACATAAAAAGTCACCCTTAAGGCCTCATTTAGACAGATTAATTATTATTAGCAATAATCGTACGCAATTTTTGCGACCAATATTTCTTTTTTGAATATCTGTCAAAGGACTCGTATGCGACGCGGGCATGAATTTCCTCGCCATTGCGCATGTTCAGACGGTCACCCCGTCTGAACATGCGAACTTTTTGAAGCAATAACTGCGTACAATTAATGCTAGCTAATCTGTCTAAATGACGCTCAAATTGTGTTTCAGTGTCACACAGTCTACAACCAATAAGACCGAGCAGCATAATTCTAGGGACTATCAAGACCTATACTATGATGAAGCAGTAAAACCCGGTGTGTTTTTGATTGAAAGAAATGTGATAAAAAAGAAAAGGGTGACTAACGAAGAGCAATG
The DNA here is from genome assembly GCA_947568825.1 of Sphinx pinastri. NCBI lineage: Eukaryota > Metazoa > Arthropoda > Insecta > Lepidoptera > Sphingidae > Sphinx > Sphinx pinastri. Next base: position 2,115,990 of record OX387628.1, on the reverse strand, counting down.
GAACACAAATCAGCGATTTTTATAATTATTTTCTGTTTGTCTGTTTTTCTATTTGTTTGTTACTGCACATCTCCGAAACTACTGAACGGATTGCGATGAAATTTGGTGTGGAGATAGTTTCAGAATAGGCTACTTTTTATCCCGCAAAACTCTTTCAAGCAGGTGAAGCCGCGAGCAAAAACGAGTCTAATAATATATTGTCGGTTAAAATAATATGTGGATTGCATTACATAACTGTTGCAATAACATAACATTAAAAACTTACTTTGTGAGCATAACTACCACACCACAACTTCTACTCTTCAGCCTAAATTATTTTAATGATGTCACGAATGTTGAAACATTTAAACTAACCCTTAACTGCCTGTAAACGGTGGCCCGGCCATTGGGGGCGAATACCGTTTCCGTTTCCCGGTGCAATCATATACCCAAACGGTTCTGTTCCATTTCACCCGCACAATAACCTAAAATGGGACAGTTTTTGCAAAGGTCCCCCTAATGCAAATATTAAGGTCAATGTAATATAGGGTAAACATAGGAGTTAGTGAGGTCTTGGGTCTATCCCCTATTTGTTTTTCGATTTGCTAAACTCAAATGATGAAATAGAGGTAAGTTAAAAACAAAAAAAAAAACTTTTCCAGTTCCGTTGCACTAAAATTAGTCAGACTTTTTTTATCATACAAATCCCCTTTAAATCCAACAAACTAACTCTAAAACCGTCTATTACCGGGATATTCGTCGAAAGGGCGCGCAAAAACCCACAATGAAGTACATCTAGCGAATTTAGCACTTTTATCATTTTCCAGAACAAATCAAGGTATTGTTGGCTTCCTAGAACGGTATGTGCGAATGCTCCGCGGCACGCAATGGGCCCATCAGCGGTGCAAACGTACAAGTATTTTTTATCTATTTACACTGTTTTTTTCGGTCTGATAAAAGATTAAATATATGATACTGACTTGTTAGCGTCTGTTACAGCTTTTGGACTTTCAGCTTTCGGGTTCGTATACAAAAATATTGGAATAAAGATTTTCACATTCTTCCCGCTGGAAATCTATTAACTTATCAAGATTGTTTTTATTGCATTGAATGATGAGACGAGCATGCCGTTCGCCTAATGGTAAGCGATACGACCACCCATAATCAGTAGCAACACCATCCAGTACCTTGAGTTACAAAGTACTGTGTGACATTCCACTGCGCTCGTCATCCTGAGACATAAGATGCTAAGTCACATTATGTCCAGTAGTTACACTGGCTACAATGTCCTTCAAACCGCGACACGGCAGTGCATGCACACTGCTGCTTGGCGGTAGAAATAGACATTGCTGTGGTACTCACCAAGACGGACTCTTACTTACAAGAGACTTACCACCAGTCAAGGACTGCAACTATCATAGTATTTTATTTAATGAATTCTCTCAGCTACAGGAAATTGACTTAAATTACAGAATACAGTCTCTCAAAAGAATAGTTGAATAAAACCAACACATTTGTGCAACTAGAATCACGTGAAACCTTCAGAATGAACCCATTAAGTCCTTTGGAAACTAAATGACTGTATATTAGCAGCTTGCATGAACCCAGTCACGAACGTACCTCAGTTTATAAAATAGACAAATTACGTTAATTGAGAAAAGCGCGTCGTAGCTCTCGCTACGACGTAGTTCATACCGCGTAGCGCTTTGAATCCACGTAGCATTATAGTTATCTACGCAGGCTACGCGTGGCTTTTGTTAACTTAGTATTTTTTTATTGTATTTATACACAGTTTTTTTTATTATTACATTTATACGAGAAGTTCGGGAAACGAGTAGATATTTACTGAATAGATGAAATAGGGAATACAATACTAGAGACATCGTGTGTGCGTTGCAAGCCTGAGCTAGGTTAAGGAGAAAGTTTTTATAAGTCTATAACCATTATAAATAAAGGAAACTATAATAAACGAATAATTATGGATAAACTAGCTTTTGCCCGCGGCTCCGCCCGCTTTATACTTTCCCGAGATAAAAGTCCCGCTTTATATTTTCTCGGGATAAAAAGTAGCCTATGTGTTAATCTAGGACATAATCTACCCGTGTGCCAAATTTCATCGTTCAGTAGTTTTTGCGTGAAAGAGTAACAAACATCCATACATCCATACTTACAAACTTTCGCGTTTATAATATAAGTAGGATTCCCGAAACACATCATTATGCGTTTTATTTTTTCATAATTATGTATTTAAATAGATTTTCAAAAATTTTTTTTAATGTTCATGAAATTTTGTGTATGTTACATTTTAAACACACTAGAATTGCTACAAATCTGTCTTCTGCGAAAGAGAAGATGGTATCTCTAAATGCTTTATAAGCTTAACCTTTATAATATTAAACGTGGAGTACGCAATATTTTCTCATAACACAGCTTGAAGCTTACACCGTAACTTTTATAAAGTAATATGATGAACCATGTTGATGAGACCTACTTTTCTATTACATTAAAAATATTTACTTTTAACAAAACATGAATTATTACAATAATCTTTAGTAATAAAAACTTAATATTGAAAATTTATAATGTGTATCGTTAAAGAAATATTTTTTCTAGTTTAAGGATAAATTATAGATGTAATATACCTAATAGCAATTATTGCCTAAATACTTACAAGGTAATGCAGGGTTTACAGAGTCTATTTCACACAAGAATTCTGTTAACAAACTTTGTTTGGGACTTATTTCTTTCCTTCAAAAGAAATTTCTCTGGCCCGTGGTTGCTTTTTAGAAGATGGCAAGAATCTCTTTTTTTGAAGTCGGTTAAAAAACAGAGTAAATACAAGGCGCACTCACATATCAAGAACTCCATATCCTTACCCATTTTTATTTATTTGTTATGGGATAGCTGACGTTATCTTATATTCTGTAATAAAGAGTACGCTACCTATTACAGATCGATAGATAGTCTTTCATGTTAGATAAGAGGATTTAGATTCTAGGCTCTTAGTTATAGAGCTCTATTGGTTCTTGAACGTGAAATAGAGAGCGGGATGCACAGAAAGACTGCTGGATATTGTTGGTGAAGAAAACTAATAGGCACGGTATTTACAATATTTATTGTATTCTCCCAATACATCAAGAATGTTCTGTTTAAAACATATTCCTCGCCACGTCACCTTAAGATTCAAAAACATTCTATATCATAAAATATCAAATACAGCCAGTATTAATTAAATATAAGATTATTAATATTGTATAATGAGGTAGGAATTATTTATAATACGTGCTGGTAACAGAAGACAGAACCTTGTAGCTTGTAATTCTAAATCAATTATTATATAATTAAATAAACAGATCTTATTTATATAACGTGTTGGAAGCGGAAACCTAACGGTGTAACACACGGGTCTCGTCGACTACTGAGAGGGTTTTAGGCCCTATTCTACCACGCTAGCCTAATGCCGGTTGGCAGACTTCACATACTTTCGGAGTAGAAACTTCTAGCAACAAATGATTAGTGGAACACATGTTTTTGGGTACAAACATTTACGCAAAGCATCACTCGTTTGATGTCGAGGTAAACAATCGATTACACGAAATAAAGACGACCTTGTTTGCCAACATTAAGCGAAAAATATTCATCGGCAAATTTTATAGCACTTCTCGACGTGAATGCATAAATTTGTTAGTTAAAAATACTTACCATCTGATATTAATTCAGGTGGTCTCTTGTAAGTAATTACTTTAAAATAATTACTAATACTAGTGCTCGTCTAGTGGTCGGAATTTGACCTGCGAATTTAATCTATTTGTATAATACTTATTATACATAACTAGCTGACCCGCAAACGTTGTTTTGCCATCAGTTACCGACCGGGGTTAAAAGTTATTAAAAAAATAAGGATTGATCGTAGAAGGGTAAAAAATTATGGTTGTATTAATTTTTGAATGCTGTATCATAAAAAAATAAAAACAAAAAAATTGTCTAAAAAAAATTAAGGTGTGGAGCATCCTTAACATTTTGGGGTATGAAAAATAGATGTTGACCGATTCTCCGACCTACCCGATATGCACACAAAATTTCATGCAATCGGTAGAGCCGTTTTGGAGGAGTTTGGCAACAAACACTGCGACACGAGAATTTTATATATAAGATATTATTTTTCTGCACTCCTCTATATGAACTTTAATTATGCCAAATCTGACACTCGTCCGTGCGTGCAATGTGCTTAAAAAGGAGTACAACGTTTTCTCTACGCATTTTTAGATTATGTAGAACCACGCTAATAGTACATAAGCTCATAACAAAACGTTTTAATCGGAGTCAAGGCCTATCCATCCTGTCTTTAGATCAATGAAGTAGTAAACCTATTTAGGAAATTAAAATAAAGCTCTTATTCGTTGTTTAGCTCGTTGACTTTTAAGGTACCAAATGAAAATTAGTTCAATTCATAATATATTTGTTCTTAAGTTAGGACCTTTGAATTAATAAACATCAATGTTCCTTTTCATTGACTTTTAAATTATAAACAGTACTTTGTTAAACCACTGACAATCTATACTAATATTATAAAAAGGAATGATTTGATTTATTGACCTTTTCTTTTTTTGTAATGGATAAATCCAAAGACTACTGAACCGATTTTCTTTCACCAATATAAAGCTACATTATCAGCGAGTAACATAGGCTACTTTTTATTCCAGGAATATATAAAGTGGGACTTAAATCCCGGAAAAACTCATTCACACGGGCAGAGCCGCGAGCAAAGGTCTAACCTATACTATTATTATAAAGAGGAAAGATTTGATTGTTTGTTTGTTTGTAATGGATAAACTCAAAAACTACTCTACCGATTTTGAAAATTCTTTCACTAATAGGAAGCTACATTACTCCTGAGAGCTATAGGGTGCTTTTATCCCGGGGAAATATCTTTATCCCGGAATAACTTATTCACGCGGGCGGAGCCGCGAGCAGAAGTCTAGTTTGTTATAAAATGAGTTTTTAGAATGATGGCCTTGATAACATTGAATGTAAAACCTAGAAATCATAAAGGCATGGTCTATCGGAAATCCCTCACTTTCCAGACGACTACAAACAATGCCGAAATCTTTTAGTTAAGCAAACAATTCCCCCGCAACACAAACATTGTGTGACACGCGAAATGTATTTGTTGACGTAGGTTCGATTCTCGTAGTGGAGCGGTCAGGTTCACGGAAAATAATCCGGAAAGTATATTCCTTCAGATTATTGCTAGATCATTTTTAGTAAGGAAAATATCCTCGCTATGTTGATGGTCTCCTGCATACTTCAGAAGTTCTACATAAGAATTTTGAAGGTGCATGAAGTCTGCCAACCCGCACTAGGCCAGCGTGGTGGACTAAGGCCTAAACCCTTTCAGTAGTAGAGGAGGCCCGTGCTCAGCAGCGGGACAGAATATAATACAGGACTAGTATTATTATTTACTATTATGTTGGTGGAAAATAGAACTAATTTCTTGCAGTGGCAACGATAATTTCAAAACTAAAATGTAAAAGTGGTACCGCAAATGCAGATTTTTATTATACTGATCAGGCTATAATAGTGCATTAACTATTGACGAGAGACGAGAGCAAGCCGCTTGCCCCACTATAAGTCACAGGACTGCCCATAAACACAAGCAGTACCGGACTTTGAATTACAAAGTGGGGTACTACGCTGGTCACCCTTAAACATTGGATATTAAGTGTCATATTGCCCATTAATTAAGTTGGCTACAATGCGCCATCACACATTCTGCTGCTTGCACTAGAAATATTGCGATGCTTACCTACGCAGCCAGACTCGTTTAAAAGCCTACCATCGTACTGTTGGCAGGTGTGGTTCTATGCAAGGGGCCATCATGTAGGTACCACCGTGATGTATATTTCTACCGCCGAGCAGCAGTGTGCGTGCACTGTTTTTTTTAAGGCTCGGTGTGAAGGCCATTGTAGTCAGCGTAATTGCTGGGCATTATGAGACTTAACATCTTATGTCTCAGGGTGACGAGCGCAGTGGATTGCCACGCAGTACTTTGTAATACAACTGTATGGTGTTGCTACTATTTATGGGCGCTCGTATTACTATCAGACGAGCGGTATGCTCGTCTCATCATTCAACTGCAATAAAAAATCTAGTAACGTTTGTAGTTGATTGTCATTGTTATAAAATCTAATCTCATTGCATACCAGCCCTGTATTATATACTGCCCACTGCTGAGCACGGGCCTCCTCTACAACTGAGAGGGTTAAGGCCTTAGTCCACCACGCTGGCCTAGTGCGGGTTGGTAGACTTCACATACCTTCGAATCTCATTACATATTTAATTTTGTAAATTAAGCAAACTTTCTTATATTAGTTTAATAATAAATGTTACTGCTACCTTTTCCAATGCATGTTGTGACAACCTTCAAAAGCAGTGCACTTAGACTTTTAGATTTTTATATTGTGTAACCTTAATATAAGCAATAGTGTAACTCCTACTGGTTGTTCATGAATAAATAAATAAATCCAGTGAAAGAAATACTATAGTGGCATACCCCAGTCCACTTATCGTGTTAATAAGATGGTACAACAGCTGAGGTGTATTGACGCAAACGCAACAAATTAAAAAATGCCTTATCAGATACCGCGCGTAGATACAGATAACGCAGATTATGTGATGATTTGATAACAAATAATGTGTGCGTTTACTTTACATTTGTATGAGAATTTTATGGGTGGTTTAATCGGCACACATATTCACAGCGCGTCCATAGTATTAGAAGAATGAGGGAAACAATCTCCTTTCTCAGGGTTATTTCACGAGTGTTTTTAATGTATTTTGATTTACTGTTTTTGGCATGTCAACCCTGTTTTCTGTTTAGAGCCGGAATTTTACTGTTTTTTATTTTATTGATTTTTACATGCATTCTCACGGATTTTGTGCACAGTTTAGTAAATTACTACATACTAAAATGCTTGCAGGAGCTTTTTTTTTAGGTCGCCACCCTACCCACCCAGGAAAATATCGAAATCGAGGTTCTTTTTTTTTGCTCCTCGCTCAAAATTCCCGATATTACTGTTTTCTCCTGTTTTTTTATTAGTCAACTGTTGTTTCTTTGTTTCTTAGGGTTAGCAACACTGCAGCAGACTAAACTAAACTTTATAGTAAGTACAATTGCCTCTCTTGAAATTACAAAATGAAGCCGGCTTGCTTTATGTATTTCCAGGTTTATTTCCCTTGGCGGTTGAACAAGCCTGTCACAGGCACGTATTATCGTAGTTCAGGGCTGATTTGTTTTTCGAATCGAATTCCTGTTTGAAACCGAGCTTACACAGAGTGACCCCGAAACGCGACACACTTACATGGGTTACTATGACGGGCTTTACACCTTGTGTGCGTTGGTGGCTATGGGGCGGTACAAATATCCTACGACCAGCATATTTAAGTCTGATTTAAAAACCTTATTTAGGGTCGCGCTGCTAAAAGACTGATGAGACTAATTGTGCTCTCACATAATCCTATACTACTATACCATACCAGCCCTGTATTATACTGCCAACTGATGAACACGGGCCTCCTCTGCTACTGAGAGGGTTTAGGCCTTAGTCCACCACGCTGGCTTAGTGTAGGTTGGCAAACTTCATATACACTCGAAATTATTTTTGGGGAATTCTCAGGTATGTAGGTTTCCTCGAGAAGTTTCCCTTCGCGGTTAAAGCGAACTATAATTGATAAACAATACACATAACGTAATATGTTATGTGTATTATTGGATTTGTATATTATACAAATCCAATAATCAGCTTTAAACCTAAAATAGTCACTATACAAGGCAAATAATTATGATTAAAATCGTCAGATTTATTGTAACTGATATATATTTGTATTGCAGTGTGCAAACTATAGCGTTATGTAATTCACCGATGAAAACTGAGAAGTTATCAATTAAATAAAATGAAAAAAATATTACAATAATAAAATAGTCCTAGTTTACGCCTTTTTTGAAAGGGTTCCGCATTAAACCCCTATGTATGTATTCACATACATTTACGAGTGCATTTATGTATATTGTATGGTATCTCTGCTATTTTCTTAAAAATCATATTTTTTTTACATTAAGCTGAGCCGAAGGAACTGAACTAGTGAGGAGACTTTGTTTTACCCGTCAAACGCAATTGAGCCGTTTTTATGGTCTTGTTACGAAAACAAATTACCAACGACCTTCACAGATAATTTATTCTTGACTTTTGATAAAATTAAAAAAGTTTCAGACATCCGTAGATTACAAAGGGTCTATTTTAACTTCAAAAATTTATCTTTAATCAAGTTTTTTTCCTAAAAAGAATCCGTTACAACATATTTATAATCATCTGTTATACTTCAAATTCTTTAGTATTTTTCAGTACTGACACTTTGTATAGTAAAGGTATTCGTTTTTGATAACGGTATGAAATTCTACTAGTTAGAAATTAGTCTTAAGGCATTAGACTGGAAAAGTTATTGAGACTGAGATTCTACAAAGCCGATTTAAGCCTAAGTTAGTTACAAAACTCTACAATTAACACCTATTAAAATTATCGTAGTAATACTCAAAATTATAAAAACATCGCATTTTCTAAAAACCTCTGTGTTTTTTGAAGTTGGTTACATGGTAAATAAAAAGTCCACAATATTGTCGGGTAAAATGGTATGGCGACATTTAAACTAAAGGAGTGCCAATTCAATTCTCATACTTTGGGCAGAGTCTATATCGACAAACAGCTTCTAATCGTGGTGACATGGACATTATACTCTTACCTCCTACTTTTAATACTACTGCGAAAATTTGTGAAAATATTTGGATGTTAGTTAGAAATAAACTAAGAAGCCGCTGAAGATATTGAATGAAATATAGCACACATATGAGGGAAAAAATCTTTATTTGGTCATTGCCATATAGACTAAATCCTAGATTAAAATATTCTATAGGATTCATTAACCATGGACAATTACACAGTGAGACTTATTTTTTTCGTGAAAGATTTTTCACACGGCCGCGCAACACCTAGCAAAGACTATTTTGCAAACAGCTTGGCTAGACAACTTTGTCTATAACATGATTATGCGGCTAAACCGAGTTAGTATTTTATACACACATACACACACGCCTTTTATCCCCGAAGGGGTAGGTAGAGGCGCAACTAGTGCACCCACTTTTCGCCGTCCCATGATGTGATAGGGGGCGAGCCTATGGCCATATCACATTAGTATTTTATGTCTATTATTAAGTTTTAAACCAGAATATCTCAGCTCTAGGAGAAGATATATTAATGGTATAGATAATCTATACTAATATTATAAAGCTGAAGAGTTTGTTTGTTTGTTTGAACGCGCTAACCTCAGGAACTACTGGACTGATTTTGAAAATTCTTTGACTAATAGGAAGCAACGTTACTCCTGAGTGCTATAGGCTACTTTTTATCCCGGAAATACTTTTCCACGCGGGCGGAGCCGCGCGCAATGCTAGTACGTGATATAATGAATCTTTGGGACATTTAAATTTACTTAAAAACGGAAACCCTTTGTAAAATGGACATGTTTAATACAGACGACATCCATGTTATTCTGATTGTAAATTTTCACATAACTTAGGATGAATAAAATAATTAAATAAATAAAATAAATAATTTGTTTATTGGCACGTGAGGCTTTTGATATTAAAGCCTTGTGCCAATTTAGTGTAATAAGCGTTAGATACGTCGTTGATAAAACGAATCTATTTTGATAATTTCTGAGAAAAGATGTGCAATTGATTGTTTTGTACTATAGATGATGTACCTATGATAGTATCATCTGACGGCCAGACGCCAGATTTTATTTCCTTCTCGAAATATTGGGGTTAATTTTTTCTTAGAGTCATTTTTTTTTATTGTTTCGAATGACGAGACGAGCATGCCGTTCGCCTGAAGGTAAGCAATACGATCACTCATAAACAATAGCAACACCATCCAGCACCTTGAGTTACAAAGTACCAAGTGGAATTCCACTGCGCTCGTCATCCTGAGACATAAGATGTTAAGTCTCATTATGTCACGTAGCTACACTGGCTACAATGTCCTTCAATCCGAAACACAACAGTGCATGCACACTGCTGCTTGGCGGTAGAAATAGACATTGCGGTGGTACCCACGCAGGCGGGCTCTTACATATGAGAGACCTACCACTAGTACAGATATGACAATAAAATAAATTATCTTAAGATCTGAGGTCTGCAATTTTGGATCTAATACTTTATCTATAGAATCTTTATAATTTCTTGAATTTTATAATATTTCAATGATGTACTTAATTAAAATATGACGTACCTATGGATTATAGCAAAAAACGCCTCATTCATTATAAGACAATTTTATTGTTTGTGATCCTATAAGTGCTTATTTAATTTAAATAAAGATACCCGATTTTTATAATCGCAGCGTTACAAATAACTCGTAGATAAACCACCTTTGGGTGAAAATTATTGTATTAATTTTATATCCATGTTAAACTAAGTGAAACTCATAAAAAAGAGATATAATGTGACAAATAGACATACATTCGAAACTTATACCGTTAATAACATTTATTCGAGTTTAAAAGTAATTGGGGGAAAGAAAAGGAATAAAAACTCCAACATTTTGCTAGACATTCATCAAGTCGGACGGAAAAGCGGATCGCAGACGCCACCGATCCCGTACGTCGATGTCTACTTATACTACGGACGGCAGTTTTTATAATACTTAGGAACATGTGATTACAACAAAATGTTTTTCATTCAAAATAGTCGGATAAATACGCCATGTTTTATTTGGTGTTCTAAAAACACGCCATGACTGTGGTCTGTGGAGTTGAATATTCGAAATTTAAATTTACAGATGATAGAAAAATATTTTAAAATGTTTTTTTTTTAAATAAAGAACTTTCTCTTATATTGAACATATTATTATCCATGTCCGTTCGATATTTGACTCTAAGTAATTCTAACACGAAGTGAGTGTCTATATTATTTTTCAGGCAGATTAGAAATCACTTACAGAGAAACAGGTGTGCAATTTACAAAAAAAAAATAGATACATAAATCGTATTCCAGTCAAATAGCATAGTTAAGTTAAATAATTAAAACTGTCGTCTAGCTAGGTAGGTGTTACAGACATGAAAATCGTTGTAGAGAAATTAAATATTCTCGCTAAGTTAGTAAATTTGCAAATCACATTAAGTGATGGGGACGATCGTCACCATAACGTCGAGAATAACATTGGACACGTGAAGCATGGCACGGCAGGCACACCGCCACATCCCTGTCATCCTTATATTTGGTGAACAATTGTTACGCTCACGTCACACGACGCGTGTACAAAATACAAAAACAGTACGTACCGAGATCGCGCCGATGTTGGTTCGATGTTACTGAATCACGTGACCCTACCATCCGCCATTACAGCACGTGTAATGTTGTAAACAAATTGCATTAGTGGAGTTATATATGTATTGCACGCGGCGTTGGTGTGGCAGGCGCGGGCGGTCGCCGAATAAAACGGAGGCGCGCGGTTCGGCCGCGGCGGAGGCGACGACTGGCGGCGGCAGCGGGCGTCGCGCGCATGCGCCGGTCGATCGCACACTCGGTCACTGGGCCGAAATTGTCCAGGAGTCGAGATGGGAAACAAACCTTTGTCCGGGCAGACGGCGAGGCGCCGCTCGCACCGCCTCCGCACCTGTGGAGCTAATCACCACACCCACAAATTACTGTCATCACATCTCACAACACTCACCACAGATCACTCAGACACGAACTCTCTTCAACGACAAACATACAACACTACTATAAACACAACCATTCCATTTACCATATCTACAGTCAAACTAAACTAAGAATTTGGTATGTTGAAAATAAAAGCACGCGAGCGTATAAATGTATGTAGTGAAAAGTCTTCAAGTAGCAAACTTTTAGCTACCAACTATCAACATATAAAGTTAGCTCCATGTTTATTGTAAAGGAGAGAGTTCAGCAAACAAACGCTCTTAGACTACACATTGCAAATTTTTAATTAAAAACATGCTCATTTCTCTGTCGTGAAATAGAATCTTATCTAGTTAAATATTATGAAACAAAGATTTGTTTATGGGACTAAAACACTGGCTGGTTTTTTTTTTTGTGATATATTCTGTGACACTTCGGATTTTTTTACCGGGACTGGATGTCACTAACCACTAAAGGGATTGACGTAACTCCCACTGAGATAAGGCTCTACTTCCTATATTAATTATAGTGGAATCAAACCTGTTGGACTTGAAATGCCGTTTGGCACCCACATTTTAGTGTGTAATGAATCATTCAATGTCCATGTCTTTACTGGACACGGCACTACTTATAATGAAGCCAATGTTAGGTACAATATAGCCCAAATACAAATAATCAACCAAGCAGCCATGTCGACGTTTGTAACCATCGTAATTAGGGGATTATGAGACAAATTACGTCTCACGGTGACGAGTGCAGTGGAGAGCTACTCAGTACTTAGTAGTTCAAACTTTTGAATGTTGCTACTGTTTATGAGCGCTCGTACCGCGGCATGCTCGTCTCGTCATTCAGTTGCCATAAAAAAACTCTGGTATTAGATGTATACCGGCTGATCTCAAAACTCGTCTGAACAAGTTACTATGCTGAATTTTACTATGTGGACCGCTATCCGTTTGGGTACAAAGTTCCAACCTACGTTTGCCTTTATAAGAGCATTCATTGCCATGGTAGGTAGAGTCGCTTCCAGTTGAAGAATCGATTGATGAGAAATGATCATTCGTCGCCAGTCGACAGAATTATGCCGGACTGATCGATACCCGTTATACACAGTACAATCCCTGAACGCAGTACTCTCACGGAGGCTAATATGGTGGGTTGAATTTTTAGATATAAGAATCATAACTATCGAGCCATATGTGGCATAAAAGAATCCTACCACATTCCTAGTTGGTGTTTTATCAAACTATGTCTCAACTCCTTCAAGATTATGAATTCCATTACTCTTCATTCGTTTTATTTTCGTCGACGTTATCCAATTTAAGTTTCTTGCCCCTTTATTACTCATAATCCTAACTATGCACTATTTTCTAGGAGCACTGAAATTAACTCGAACCACAGTTTGACAAAGTTCCAGCAAACTATTTAGTTGTTACTTGAAACGGATCGGGGAACTTCGCCGCCGCATCCTTGTTGATGTTTTAAATTATCATCAACCTAACGGAGACTCGAACTCGTGTAATGTCTATAAAGAGAGTCTTGTTAAGACTCGGGAAACTGAATTTTGTTTCTAAATTACCATATTGCAACATTGTTTAACTCGTGTGCTTTCTTTTTTCTGTTTTTGCGTTATTATTATTTGAGTGTATCACATGTGCGTTTCAACACCGTTCTGAGATTCAGGATTTGGATCCCGGCTCGGGTAATATAATAGGTATATCGGTTCAGTATTAGCCTTTAGTCTAGAATTTGTGCCCGATATAGCGATTGGCTCATCTCCTATCACGTCATGGGACGGAACATATGGCGAAAAATGAGTTCCCTGGTTGCACCCCAGCCTACGCCTGCGGGGGTAAAGGGATGATATGTATTTTAGTATGTTTCTTTTTGTTAATTTTCTGGCCATCGTATGTAAAAAAACTTTATTCTTTTTGTAATTTTTGTGTCCATATCTTACGAGGTTGTAATCTCCTCTTGCCTATCATTTCATTTTGTATCAATTGAAAGAAAAGACATGCCAGTCACTTGTGTAGTAGTAATGTTAATCAAAAAATAAATAAGTCACTTGGCAACAAAAGTTTTCTATATTCATGACTTACGCGAAAATATTTTTGCATTTTCCGAAACAGGCCCTTATAGTAATTAATATAAGGGCTGTTTTGGAAAATGCTACTCGTGACATAAGTGCCGACCAAATACAAAAGTCACACTGTATTCTATGCTCCCAAATAAATTATATTCAAATGAATACTATCTACATTAGCTATCTAAAATTTACTTTAAAGTTGTGGAACAAGCCCTGAATGTATTAATAGTATGTTGAATCTATATAAAAAGTTAACATTACTTTAATTGGCTCTTTTAAAATAATTTAGACTATTCCAAATACACTGACTGGCTGAAATGACTTTATAATAATACATAGATACCGACACGACCAACCAAAAAAAAAATATGCCCTGCTAAGGAATCGAATCCAGAACATCACGATTCACAGGAATTAAAAAATACATTGCGCTATTTACTCACATTTTCAATTATAACTTTTTACGTCAATTGATTTCTAAGTCACACTAATTCGTTTCAAAACGATCACTAACGTATCTATACCACCATAGACAATAAACCCTATGCGATAAATATCCAACAGTACGAACTTGGAAAACTCACACGGCACGGCGAACTTTTAAACGGGTTCCGACGTTTGCTCCCGCTGCAAATAAGTCAATAAGAATCCGCCAAAATGGGCCTTTAACAGGTGTTCCATCATCGATCTCGGTCGTCCCACTAATGATGGGCACAGTCGATAAACTTATCGATAAATTATTGTCTCATTTTTGCTATGATTTCCCGTGAAATTTTATTTACTCTCTTTTTTTTTAAATTAAGGCCCGTTTTGACAAACGTTACTTCGCTAAGTACGACGTATTGCTATGATAATAAGTGGGTTTCTCAGTGCTTTCAGCATGACAGTCTTCGTAGTGCCTAGGCACAGAGGCGCTGTGATTGGATAATCTTTATATAAATCATTCTTCTGTGCGTGTGTATGTCACTGAACTCCTCCTAAACGACTGGACTGATTTTAATGAAATTTTTTGTGTTCTTCTGTCGAGAATGGTTTAGATTAACAATTGGATCCGGTAGGTGAAGCCGTACTCGGGTTCTAGGATTTTGTTTCCTTTTTAGGGCAGGACGACGTCTGTCGGAGCCGCTATTATTAAAAATAACTTAACTTCTATTAGGTATTAGGTAAACAAGGCCGAGCAAAGCTAAAAAAAGCTATGAAATTACGGATACTATGCGTTCCAGCGCATTGTCCGTGCGCATTGTGTTGCTTGTAAATACAAATGTCAGCCAGGTTGGGTAGATACTACCACAATGTCTATTCTTGTTACCAAGTAGAATTGTATATGCCCACATTTAGTTTGGTTTGAAAGACATTGTAGCCAGTGTAATTACTGAGTAACTGACTGCCTCGGTGGCGTAGTTGTATTACGGTATGACTGCAATGCTGAGGTCTTGGGTTCGATTCCTGGGTCAGGCAAAGTGATATTGGGTTTTTTAAGTTCAATATCAGCCCGGAGTCTGTAATTTGTGCCCGATATGGCGATAGGCTCGCCCCCTATCATATCATGGGACGGAATACGCACGGCGAAAAGTGAGTGCACTAGTTGCATCTGCCTACCCCTTCGGGAATAAAAGGCGTGTGTGTGTGTGTGTGTGTGTGTGTAATTACTGAGCAGAGACTAAATCATTTTCGGGTGTCCAGTGCAGAACAGTGTCATTACTTTGTAATTTAAAGTTCATGTGGTACTGCTACTGCTTAGGCGCGGTCTCAACGGTAAATATCGAGATAAAGCCGCTCGCTTTATCTTATCATTCAATAGAAGAAAAAGTAAATAATCAAACATTGATAAACAGTATTTATTGTTAAAAGGGACAATCAAAATGCCAAGCTAATTTACTTCTGTGTAGCGAAAATGTTTCCATTTCAAGGTATTCAATTCTCCACCACCGTCGTACAAAGAAGAAATTACCCATGTACACGATTTTCGCCAATTTATGTTTATTTAGTACACTCACTTTGCATTTCAATTTAAATACTGTTAGCATATATTGATATTTACGGCTTAAGTACATTTTTACGTGCCGAAGTAGTACGTTCATTATTTCTGATTCAAAACTAAACATTGCGTTGATTACAAAGTGTGAGGGGCGGTGGGGCTGGTAAGTTTGGATTCGTGTGGAAAATTATTTATGTTCTTTATGCCCTAGGTCATGGTTTGAAAATGAAACTTCACTGTGACGTTCGGTTCTAATGAATTTTAGAAGGTAATTGTATTTAAATAATGTATCTTTCCCTGTCTATAAGGTATATATTGGCATATTTTTATAGCTCCTAACCATATAATTCATTTTGCATTTAATACATGTTTCCGAATATTCAGCAAGCTCCTTACTTTTAAGGTTTGTTTAAAACGAAATTATATTGTTTGGTGGGCTATTATATCATTTTACGGTATCTTTTTGCCCATTTAAGCTCTTAAATAAAATATATATGTAATAATAGTCATTAACTTTATCCATAAACGATTAGAGAGATACGCAATTAATACAAAATTTCACCAGAGTCACCCATAATATCCGTCTTATAATATAGAACAAGCCAATCGCTATAACAATCACAAATTCCAATCCTTGGCACCTCATTTTCAAGCCTTACGTTAAATAATAAAGTTATCGATAAATATAGAACGGGGCACATCCCTTCCTCCCATTGAAAACGCCGGCGTCAGCTCTCGCTTCGGACGGCGGGCGCGGAGCGATGGCCGCGGCCCGAAGATTAAAAGGGATCTTATTATTGTGGGATTGCAACATCACGGAACGTCGAACTGCATATTATTTTAGGGGTCCTTTTTTATATCTGCTTATGCTTGCTCATTTTACAAGACAGGTAGAGTTATGCATAAATTGGTCAAGTTCTAGCTTAATTTAAGATGTGATGTCAGTAGGGTCAGGAATTCAATTAACAGGTAAGGGTTTTTTATTCGGGCTCAGCAATATGACCCCACTGCACCTGATGGTAAGCGGACAGGGGTCTAGATAGAGCGTCGACTGACGAGCGATGATTATCCCAACAGAATACACAACACACACACAGCGTGGGACGCCCTCTGGCCAGATGGCGAGAGGACTTGCACCAGAGAGCCGGTAGCGACTGGATGCATAAAGCAGCAGACCGGGCTGTGTGGCGTATCTTGGGAGAGGCCTATGTCCAGCAGTAGACTGCAACGGGCTGATGAATATGAATCGACACAATGATGCTGGCCTGTTTGAACCGGATATACAGTCTAATCCCGGAACACGGCTCTTACGTGGACCAAAATGGCGGGTTTTGACACCCTATGGTCGGTGGTCACTATCCGGGCGGATATAAAATATAAGCTACCACCAGGTTTATTTTTGATTAAAAAAATGTTTTTTTTTTATTAGCTCGGCAAAGTGACGTCACTGCACCTGATGTGCGAAATGAAGCCCAAAAAAATGTCAACCGCCAAGGGACAAGATTATTCCTTTGTGGCCCGGGATAGGAATTCGCAGCCAACGTAGCGATCGTAACACTCCCATGTATATGAGAATACTTGTATTGATAATAGATACACTAGTTGCACCTCACCCTAGAATTTTGGAAATAAAGGCGTAAACGTATGTGAGGTTACGACTTTTTCATCGGTCACATATAATAACCTGCTTTAAATATACTTTTTGAAATGACGCTATGTTATATAATATATTGAAATGATCATAACATTGTGTATCTATAAATCTAGCATTAATTATGCATAAAATCACTACATAATAGAAAATATTCGAGTTTCAAGAATTCACATTAATAACGTAGAACACTTCGCGCGCAAGTGGAAACCACTTGAAAAATATTTATCACCGCAGCGAATAAAGTCGCGGGCGAAAGCATGTAATAAATAATAAAGTGGCAAAAGTGTTTCGCGAAGTTCCCACCAGCTTGAGAGTAACATTTTACAGAAAATTTCTTTGCTAAAGTATCTCGTAACCTTGTGGTAGCCAAGAATTTTTAAAAGGTTTCATGTTGGGAAATGTATCGATAACCATACCATACCAGCCCTGTATTATATACTGCTCACTGCTGAGCACGGGCCTCCTCTACTACTGAAAGGGTTTTAGGCCTTAGACCACCACGCTGGCCTAGTCCGGGTTGGCGGACTTCACATACCTTCGAAATTCAGAGAACTTCTCAGGTATGCAGGTTACTTCACGATGTTTTCCATCACCTTTAAAGCGAGCGATAATTCACAAAGAATACACCCATAACTTTTATAGAAAAGTCAGAGGTGTGTGCCCTTGGGTTTTGAACCTGCGGACATTCGTCTCGGCAGTCCGTTCCACTCCCAACTAGGCTATCGCCGCTTATGTATCGATAAACTATTCACTAATTGTTGTGATACTAACACTAATTATTTAAAACGATTACAAACAATAAGGGCTCAGAGTAAACACAAGTCACACTCTAATCTAGGAGCATGGATTACAGTGTGACTTTTGTGTTTGGTTGGCTTATACATTATATGACAAATTGCGTTATCAGCAATCTGTGAAATCGTCTCCTAGAGTCATAATAAGCTAAATTTAGGGTTGACAATGGGTGCTATTGTTCTGGAAATGATCTATTCCAGACGAACTTTGTATGAGAAGATTATAATAATAATGATATAGACCTGTGGGGGATAGAGACGACGCTCTATCAAGTCGAAACTACCCGATTACCTCTTTCTAAAGTCAACGTGTGTTATAATGTTATTCTGTACTTACTGAGTTTTGTATTTGCTTCAATGTGTCCTTGTGTAACTTTTACTAAATACTTCAATAATATTTGCCTATTCCCCAATACCTAAACATAAGTTATAATTACTTACTGTTTTAAATAACTCTCTTCCAAATGCCTAATAATTTGAGCCATAAAATCGAGTAATTGTTAATAATAAGCTTATCATGGTTTATAAAAATTCATTGGAATTTTAAGAAGGCTGAGAAAGGCATACCACCCAGAACACCATAAAACAAAGCATAAAAATATAATATACGGAATTTTATTTCAATTCCAAACTCGCCCTTGCCGTGGAGCCAATATATCTGTGCATTTATTTTTTCAACATCCATCTTAAGATTCGCCGCGGAGATCAGCGAAATCTAGATTTATTTGCCAAGAAAAAAATCTAATTGGTTTTAAAGTCGAATTGTCTTAGATGTTCCAAGATTCTGGCGAAGTTTTAAGCCGATGTAGCAAATATAAAATGTTTGTTTGAAGGAATATGAACCTTAAGTAACTTTTTGCTTTGATTTTGTTGTAATTATTTGTCTCTCGTGTGCGAATCTAGAACTACCTAATCTATATCTGTGTTTGCAGTCAAGCAGTGTTTTGCATACAATGCTATATATTTTACGGTTTTAAAAAAAATGTTGTCAAGGTGAATATGCAGTAGAGTTCCATGCAACACTTTGTAGTTTGTACAGTCGGCAACATAAGTAGCTGAACAAATTAAAAATTTCAAGTCGCCTATACGCGTAAAGTTTAACTAAAGTAAATTAAATCCATTTTATTCTATTTTTGACGATTTAAAGTTTTAAGTTTATTCAGCAACTTATGTGGCTGACTGTACTTTAAAATGTTGGCATTATTACTGTTTATGGAATTTTGACAAATATCATTGGATGAGAAATTAACTCGTCTCGTCAGTCATAAAAAAGATGAAATAAATTCATTACGGAATAGAAACAAAGACTGACCTTACTAAAACCATTGTTGACATTCATAGCAGCGTATTTTCCTAAGGGCACTTTCCTAGAGCAACAAATCATGAACATGTCCATTTAGGAAAACAACCCTAAATCACTGTAACGACGACCAAAGAGTTCGCTAAGTGGGTCAAACATTAGAGGTAAGTTGGTATAGTGTTGATTGCATTGTGATTGAAGCAACCTATTCTTATAAGAAGCCTTATCATTAATTTATGGATGTAGTGAGGAATAGAGACCATGGTCCATGTCAGGAATCTCTTGAAGCCGTCCCAGAATACATTATTTACGTAATTGAACCGTCGAACAGTTTTTTCTTGCGTAAAGCATGTTGTGTGAAAAAAATCTAATCTCAGTGTACGACTGACACCTATGGTAACTCGCACGCGACATAGGTAAGTTTTTATTATTCTATTCGTGAGTCCAATATTCATATTATCGATGCCACGCCGTTAACAAAAATATTTATTTAATAGAAATTAACTCCCACACCAAAAACAAAAAGACGAATCTCCCGAGATACATTTATAAGTAAACAAAGCGAGAATATAAATGTTGCTTATGAACTACAATTAAGAGTTGCGAGTGTCGGCGAGTCCTTGCTTTTGATATTAATTAATGGCACCGTCCGTGGGGATGGGGGGGTTGTTTGCTGTGTTATCTTTATGCGTTAAGACGTAACAATGAGGAGCTAAGTTGCTATTTTTGGACGTATGATGTAAATTATGTCTTATGTCTCAGGATGACGAGCGCAGTGGAATGCCACACAGTACTTTGTAAGTCAAGGTGCTGGATGGTATTGCTACTGTTTATGGGTGGTCGTATCGCTTACCATGAGGTGAACGGCATGCTTGTTTCGTCATTCTATGAAATAAAAATTGGGTATTCATTACCTCGTTTACTTTTCTAATTCAGTTATACACCACTAGGATTAATTACCAATATACCTGCTGCCGTTACTGAACGCATAATTGTTAAAAAAATACGATGTCATAAAATATTCCTAAAAAAGAAAATTTTGGTCAACAGTTAGTTACATTGGTTCATAATTCTGATTTTCTAGCATCCATTGGTACATTCATAGTCCATTAGTCAAATTGATAGGATTTACCGTGGTTTTACCACAGAACAGAGAAAACAGTTTTACTATGTCTTATTGCCCTTTAAAACTCAAGAGCACGTATCTCTGACTTTTCAAAAAAAAGTTACGTGTGTATTCTCTGTGAATTATCGCTCGCTTTAACGGTGGAGGAAAAATATCGTGAGAAAAACATACCTGCATACCTGAGAAGTTCTCTATAAGAATTTTGAAGGTATGTGAAGTCTGCCAACCCGCACTAGGCCAGCGTGCTGGACTAAGGCCTAAATCCTCTCAGTTATAGAAGAAGCCCGTGCTCAGTAGTGGGCAGTATTTAATACAGGGCTGTTATGGTACGGTATTGTCATTCATCAAATAATCGTCTTATACGTACATTTATATAGTATTCATTAATGAGCGTCAATCTGACGTATGATCTACATAATATTTGTTACTTTCTACGAGTTGTGTCCATAATTGTAACTCGTCATAACTCTGTCATTAGCATATGAACAAAATTCTGACCGCACATTTATAATGTTAATTTACATACCCCGATCTCATTTTTTGGTAAATCAAAACTGTTGGTTTATTTGAAATATTAATTTGTTCATTTGTCATTCTAAAATCACTTTAGAGAGACACGAAGCTTTGATTATATCAGATTGGATCCACAGTTTGGTTTTTAATGAGAGCCGATTGTCTTTTACCAACTACTCTTTCGATCCCGTTGGATTGTGGTCTCGTGGGTTGGGTCGGTGGGCTGAGAGACTCTACATTTCTTCTTCCCTGAAGGTAAAAGGTAGTCTATAGATTTCTCCTTGCAAAAAATACTACAAAGAACATTTGATACCTGACAATATTAAAACAGCGAAATTACGGACCGATCTATGAATTTGGCGTATATTTTTTCGCAACGTTGCGTTTAATCTACCTACTCTGAGGCGTTCAGTCTGTGACACTAACAGACGAATTGGATTTATAATGTTGACTCTAAAATGACGTGGGTTTCTAAGAACGCATCACATTTGGCTGTCGGGTGAAGTCTTCTTCTGCTGTATGGATGAACTACGTGCATGTGATTTCAATACAGATACCTTGGTGTAGTTTTGAGTATTGCATGGTAATCACTCATACATACATTTCATCACGCCTTTCCCCTTTTCATGGGTAAACAGATGTGTAACACACTCACATTTCGCCACACTCGACTACAGATAACTTTATTTTGATAACTGCCTTAAGAAACTATCTCCTACTATTGGACTACTACGATTGATATAGGTAGAGTATTTTCCAATAGCTGCGATTGCCCCCCGAGGCAATTCTTGTGCTTTGGGTCTTCACACCCAATGCACGCCCATGCGCGGGGGAACATTAGTCGCGGGCCGAGGCACACAGTCAGTGTGTATACCTCTTGGTTGTATAACACATTGAGGCCTAAAAGGGCCCGCGAACATTTCCTGGCACCCTTTTCCTTTCCACCCATCCTGAGAACCTTTCTCCATTCCCCACCTTTCCTTCCATCATCCTTTTCCACTTCCTTCCCAGGCCCCTGCAGTCGTCAAGCCGGGGGACTCCAGTATCCCATTCGCAGGTTTCCCCCGGTGTTGACTGCAGGATCGCCTACTAAAAAAAAAAAAAAAAATAGCTGCGATTGGTTAGGATAGTTCTTTATATTATTTTCTATCGAACCACAACAGCAGCCATCCGTTCTCAGGGTAGGTATTATTAATTTTTAAATTTAACTTATAAACGAAATATTTATATATTATACTATCTTTTGGACACGGCTTCGCCCGCACGAAAGAGATTTCCTGGATAAAAGTCCCGCTATAGATTTTCCCTCTCTCTAACTATCTCCATACCAGATTCATGTGTTTATCGCGTACAACCCTTTTTACCCCCTTAGGAGTTGAATTGCGCAAAACCCTGTCTTAGTGAGCACCTACGTCATAAAAGGAACCCCCATGCAAAATTTGAGACTCCTAGCACTTGTAGTTTCTGAGATTTAGTGATGAGGGAGTGAGTGAGTGAGTGACCTTTCGCTTTTATATATAGATTCAGAGACATATTACATGAATATTATTTAGACTTGGTTTAGTAGTTCTTGTAAGAATTGCAGCGATTAAAATTTTAAGACTACTAGCACCATCTAGTTTTTATTAACGAGACTAAGCTACAAAAACTGTTTTTATGCTTTCATTGCATAGAACTGTATATTGTTAACCCAGTATAATTATGGACATACTTATATAATATTATTGTTATATAATATAAGCCTATATTCCCGAAAGTTAGACATAGCCACTAGTATTATGCACACAGTTTACTGAGTTTCAGTAGTATTATAATTCTCTTTGTTACTGAGCTTATATCCGCTCATAATGTGACAACGGCTTATTGCCATATAAGACACAAATTAAAATCAAAATGGGTAACCTATCCAGACTGATTGATAGTCAATGTGTCATTTTGTTTTGGAACTCTCTGTATCTTAGAAGAAACCTAAATCGTTACACATTGGACAAGGGCATCGCCTCTCTCCGACACTCTACTGTGAAAACATAGGAAACTCAAAATTGAAAATATTCATACATTTATGAATTTAAAAAAAGCCTATTGACGGAGGATGGACATATTACCGGGTATAACAGACATAGAAAATAATTTCAGTTTAATACCCTTAAAATAAGACCTCCCTGTAAAGAGCGACTGTGTGAACAAACAGTAGGCCTAGAATATGGCAAAACGACTCAGTTTTGTTTTATTGCGATTGGTTGAGATACTAACACGTGACTGACGAATTTATCTCTCGATGAATTACAAACATCAAAATTAAACGACATCGTCTTACGAGTTGCGTTTTTTGCCACATTCTAAGCCTACTGGTGCAGTTTTTAATTCGACGGAGTAGTTTAACAACAAGGTGCTAGATGGTGTTGCTTCTGTTTATGGGTGGTCGTATCGCTTACCATCAGGTGAACGGAATGCTCGTCTCGTCATTCAATGCAATAAAAAAAATCAATCTGTTTTACGATATTTTGTTTCAATGCCTTGTTGAATTATTTCACATTACTCGTGCGGTGACATCCATTGAAAACCTAACCTCGGGTAAGACCCGATATAGTTACGTTCATAGGTTTGGGTGACGATTACCGCCAACGAACCACTTGCCTTATAAAATACTTTCAAGGATTTACTAAATAAAAAAAACGTAATTTTTTTACCATTTATTGTACATCATTTTTGTAACACGATACAATATAAGCATTCCCTAACATCATACACATGGAGTACACTCGCGGCCAACAAAATTAGACACCGAGAAATTCATTACTGAAGATTAATATTGTACAAAATAATTCCTGCCCAATATTCAAATGGAAATTATTTTACAAAAAATTATATTCATATTTAAAGATGGAATTCAAAATTGATTTCTTTTTACAAAACTTACCTTTACCGTTTTACATAATTGAGCAATAAATTATACCGTACATCGGTATTAATACTGGTACTTTTTATTTTATTTTAATTTAACAATTAGTCAAGTGCCCCATTTTATTATCCGCGAGTGTTACTTTCAAAACGATTACCAACACTTTAAATTTTACTATGAACGTTTATTATCTATCAAGGTCCAGCCACAAATTACTTAAAAAAACAAAAATAATATCAAATTGTATTTTAGTATGATGGTATACATTTAAAAGTAATTTGTGTCTAACCCTTCATCAGCTAAGCTTATTATAATTAATTTTATGGAGTAATTATATACTATGGGCTTACGAATAGACATTTTTAATCAGAGTTTTGTCTTCACTCTCAAATTATTTAACACAAGGAATAAAGAAATGGTTAGTTAAACACTGATTAACAATATTTATTAGTAAGGCATTATATAATATCCAGTGCCGAAGAATAATAGCGTTTATTTGAAACCAGGATTATATAACTAAAGGAATGGTTTTGATTAGGATGCAAACCGATTAATATGCAATTTATATCTACTGGGATTGTACGTTTTTAACTACAATAATATAATAGTAAATAGCGAAGAGATTTGCCATGAAAAATCGTAATTTAAAATGAATTTTATCATGTATAAAATAAGAATGAGATTCGAAGATGTCGTTTATCTATTATTATATCCCGTTCATTTCATTTTTCATACATTTAAGCTAAATAAAAAGCCAATCGCAAGCTTTTAGGTAGTGGTCTCGCTTTTGAGTGGCTTTTGAAGCAAATAATGACTGAGGCGTATCATGCCCATAGTCCAATATAATATTACATTGATTGCCAAAACTTTTGGCCTCAAGTGTAGATTTGTGAACTGCAATATCATATTAAATAAATACATAAAATTCAATTGAATATAATAGACTATTAAATTAACTCTGTATATGTACCCGCATACATAACTAAGCAGAAAAATAAATCTTTATGAATAAAAAAATAAAACATGAGCTGACAGCTATTATGAAATTATATACAACATGTAATTATAATGTAACGCGCCATAACACCGTGTGTCGTTCCGAAGGCCAATCCTGTAAAATAATATACGATAATTAACAAAGATAACTATTTCACTGACGCTATAGTTTATGTCTAAACCTGAGTTCCATCATTCTAATTTCGTTTTATTTCGTTAGTTTTATAAAAACTATTCTAGATATTCCAAAAGAGTTTTTTTTTTATTGTACTATACGTACAAAGCAAAATTTTGACACTATCTAAAGATCGATTCAAGTATTCTATTAAAATATAATCACAATATTATAAAATGACTTAATTTTTACTGTCTTACGTTCATCCTTTTTGGCTTAGCATCTCGTCTCGTACAGTCCGGAGCGTCCGATGTAGCGCACCCATTTGATCACATCGTGGTCCGAGTAATTCAGTTTGGGCTCGAACACTTTCAGGTAACGCACCTACAAATAATAACACATACAACCAATTCATTGCCCATATTTTTTTATTTGTGGCCGTTTTTGGGTATTTAAAGAGGGATCTAAAAGTTAGTGTGCATTCCATTTCGTTCCATTCCCATTTCAAAAGCTCGGCATCTTCATAGAGGCTTTCATCGCCAGTGTGATTGCCTGTGGCCCAAAAAATCCCTTATACAATCCATTCCGAAGCCTTTAATTGCAGGTTCATCTTCTGGAATTGTGGAACTTCAGCTATTTATATTTAGTTTGTCAACTTAGTCTGGTACGTTACCTTGAAGCCAGATGGCGCGAAGGGCACCTCAAAGCCCATGGAGATGGGCGGGCGGGTCCACTTCTTCTTTGTGTCTGTCTCCAGCAGCTCGATCTCGGCAGACAGCTGCGTCTCCTTCATGCCGGCCATGCGCTTGATCCTGGTAATGGAATTTTTAATGTTATTTGTTTTGTTCTTGAAAATTATGAATGTCGGCTGATTTTAATTTGTATTGACTTTAGTCCGGAACCTCTAACTTGGGCTAATAGAGAACATTTCGAATTAATATTATATAAGGAAAGCAACAAGACCTTGTCATATTATCCTCCTGTACCACACAGGTGTCACCATCTAAATACACACTTCTTACCTTGTTTCCATCCTCTTTCATTAAAAATAGAAACCTCTGCCCAGAAGGTCAACATCAAATTCAATTCAGTTAACTTGGTTTAAATATAGTTGATGTCAACAGAGTGGATATCAGGCAGATGTTTAATCTACGAGATTTTTCAGAGAAAAAAAATCATCTACATTACATCAGTTAGACAACAATATAGCGATAAAACCTTTTACACCGTCACTAAAGAAGGTTATTTTAATGAATCATAGAAAAAAAAATATTAATCGGTCTATAACTCTCAAAATGGCCTTTATTTTTAACCGACTTCCAAAAGGAGGAGGTTATCAATTCGTGTGTTTGTTTTTTTAATTTTGTATTTAATTTCTACTTTACTGCCATCGAAATATTTTATGCAACGCCCAGTTTTATATACTCACTTCCATACAATAGCGTTCTCGGAAGCTTTATATTTAGCCTTGCCCTTGAGACAGATGAGCTGCACGCCGCTTGTGTTGAGCGGCGTCGGGATCTTGACCTCTATCTTCTGCCCCAGCAGGGAGGGCTTGAAGTTACTCTTGAGGACCACCTTCACTTCCATCTTGGTGCGACCCACCTCGCGTACAAGTGGGATCACGCGGAAGGGGAGGGATATATCCTTGGTTGTGCGGTATCTGATGACGAAAATGATCTAAGTTGTAGTGAGGTAGTGGCTCGGTGGCTAGTTGTATTATGGTACGACTGCAATACTGAGGTTTCGGGTTCGATCCCCGGGTCGGACAGTGATATTGGGTTTTTCTATTCAGTGTTAGCCTGGAGTCTGGAATTTGTGCCGGAAATGGCGATAGGCTCGCCTCCAATCACATCATGGGACGAAAAACGCACGGCGAAAAATGGGTGCATTAGTTGTGTGTGTGTGTGTGTGTGTGTGTGTGTGTGTGTGTGTGTGTGTGTGTGTTTGTGTACTGTGTTAGGTAGTGTTTTGTTATGACTGTGCTTAAAAGGCGCCGTAATACTTAAGAACGATGTAGATTGCTAAAAGTGAAGTGTTAAGAATTCAAACAGTTAGGCTCAGACACACCTACGCTTTATTGCAACTTTTTTTTATTACTGATTTTTTTATGATCGGCCTAATATCTAGTTATATCGATTCCTTTTACAAAAATAATGTTCAAAATTGAACAATGCTTCACGTAAACAAAAGCTACAGATTCATAAAAAACCGTTTACTTCCATAGTCTGCAATATACATACCTCATGAGCTCAAACTCTCCGTCGGGAGGTATGAACGAGATGGAGTGTTCGGTCTCGAACTTGCTCAGCTTGACGCACTGGTGGAACTGGCAGTCGTCGATCACCACCACCGGCTTGCCGGAGCGCGCCGGGTCGCTGTCCGTGTTGCCGGAGATGCCACCTGCAATACAAATACCATTATTCACCAATAGTCAATCCCACTATACGTATAACGTACAATACAACAAATTGAGCGAAGATAATCCTAATTTAGACTTGCAATCAGTGCAATCAGCCCTGTATTATATACTGCCCACTGCTGAGCACGGGCCTCCTCTACTACTGAGAGGGGTTAGGCCTTAGTCCACCACGCTGGCCTAGTGCGGGTTGGCGGACTTTACATACCTTCGAAATTCAGAGAACTTCTCAGGTATGCAGGTTTCCTCACGATGTTTTCCTTCACCGTTAAAGCGAACGATAATTCATAACAATACACACGTAACTTCGAAAAGTCATAGGTGTGTGCCTTGGGTTTTGAACGTCCGGACATTGTCTCGGCAGACCGTTCCATTCCCAACTAGGCTATCGTCACTTTAATTTAGACTTATTTAACAATAATGTCAACGACAAATTCACCATATCCTTAAAGATTGATATCTTATATGCCTCATATAATACTGTATATCTCAATGATACTTGTTACCCTATTTACATAAGAACCTATTCGACATTGCAATGTGTAACTTTACTTATTAATTACTTTCTGGAACACATGTTTTGGGTTACAATTACAAAATTGACTGCCTCGGTGGCGTAGTTGTATTAAGGTACGACTGCAATGCTGAGGTCTAGGGTTCGATCCCAGCGTCGGGCAAAGTGATATTGGGTTTTTCTATTCAGTATCAACCCGGAGTCTGGAATTTGTGCCCGATATGGCGATAGGGTCGCCCCCTATCACATCATGGGACGGAATAAAAATGGCGAAAAGTGGGTGCATTAGTTGCGCCTCTGCCTACCCCTTCGGGGATAAAAGGCGTGAGTATGCGTAATTACTGTCCAGTAATGTTTTATATATTATTATGTTTGAAGCATATTTGATTGTAACCTGTTTTGTGTTTAATAATAATAAATAAAATAGTGCTAGTGGCATGATGTATTTTATATCCGCTTGAATAACGACCACCGTACATTAGGTTTTAAAACCTGCCATAGTGGCCCACGTAAGTATGTCGCGGTACGGGATCTACCTGTGTATACACGGTTCAAATAGGCCGGCATAATTGTCTCGACTGACGAAAGATCCTCGCTCGTCAGTCGACGCTTTATCTGGACTCTCTCCGCTTACCATCAGGTGCAGTGGGGTCAATTTACCGTTCCGGATAATAAAGAGGTATCATACAGGTAGGCATAATAGTCGACGAGAGGGATAATCATCATCTTCAATCGATCGATTAACTATACCTCAACGCCACTCCTCTTACAGGTGGAGTAGAGTTACTTTTTCATGCTTACAATTTTAAAAAAAAGCAATACATGTTTTCGCTATGAATGACTGCCTGCCTAATCACCTCTGCAGGAATATTTGGAATGAATTGTCGCTATTGTATTGAGACTAAGTATAATGTTATGATAGAATGTGGTGAGTGAACATCTGAATTGTCAGAACCAGTCACTATGATGGTCACTATTTAATTAATTAGAAAAATATATGAAATACACTTCCATTCCGATTCATTAACGATTGATTCAAATTAAAAAGTAGTATTTTTGAGGAAACTAATTGTAATACCATACTTGTAATTTAAGTAAACTATTTGCACAAATCAACATATTTTAGATCACAATAATTATGAAAAAAAAAAAATACTTGATAATAACTTACATACGAACTAAAAAGTACTACAAATAATATTAAAAAGCGACTAACGACTAACCATTGCCTTTACCCTTGGCTTCCATGACGATTTTATCGTTGATCCCAAACTTGCACTCCGGCATACCAGAGAGGTATGATTTCATCACCACCTTGCCAGCGACGTGAGCAGACAGCACTTGACCTAAAACAACATAGTGTATAAATTATCAAACGAATTTCCATACTTCTGTCAAGCATTCTTATTGAATTTTATTGTAGCCAGTGTAATCTGAGCATTACGTCATGAATAGTATACAATGTCAAAGTATTGGGTGGATTTTCTACCGTTACAAGAGTATTAAAAATAGTAAGTTTCAAATGTATGAGGGTTGTGGCTACGCATATACACATACTGACTGAGATATTAAAAATATTCACGAATATTCTGCTATATGACAGGTTATTGATAATATTACTCTTTTAAATTTATGCATTTTTAGTTACTTTTAAATAATAGTAGTTATTAATTAATAATATCACTAGCTCTACCTATGGGTGAAATTCATTTAGTAGCGATAATACCACCCTGTATAATTTGGATATCATTACCTTGCGGCGACATCAGCAAGTTGACGTACTCTAGCACGTCAAGGAACAGCTCATTTCGCCTGTACTTGATACCTTCGCGACGCCAACCAATCTGCCCTGTCACCTGTGGCAATAAAAGTATGTTCTAGTAACTTGTTTAAAGTATTTTTGATATAAGAGAAAATTAAAGAGAAGTAAAAATATTGTTGTTATGTCTAAAAACATAAAATAAAAAAAAATATGAATTGTCGCAAATATCCTATTCTACCCATTACTGATATTTTTCCTTATTACTAATGTTTCCATTCATGCACTTCACTTTACCATAATGCATGCAGAGGTAGCTAATTATCCCTGAATATCACTAACTACATCAGCACAAATCTCTTAAATTATGCTAGAATAACCTCCTTCTTTTGGAAGTCGGTTAAAAAATATTTGGGAACCTGTT
The DNA here is from genome assembly GCA_947568825.1 of Sphinx pinastri. NCBI lineage: Eukaryota > Metazoa > Arthropoda > Insecta > Lepidoptera > Sphingidae > Sphinx > Sphinx pinastri. The sequence goes on along the minus strand of OX387628.1, from coordinate 2,085,679 downwards.
CTGTTATTTAGGCATATAGGTATAAAGCAAATTCGCTTTAACACTTAAATTAAGACCTGGGTCTTAAGCAAAGCTATGTACCTGTGAGGTGATCTGAGCCTGCTCCTCTTTGGAGGCAGACTTGATGCCCTGCTGAGTGATGAACGTCTTCAGTACACCGGTGTCAGAGTTCTGGGGGTAACCAAAGTCGAGGATCTCTGAAAAGGTAAAATACATAAGGCAGTGTTATTTTATCGAAGATGTAGGCAGGAACGTCAGTGCATCTGAGATTTTGTGAATTTATGATTTCTTTTCTTTAATATTGTAAATATTAAAAGTAATTAGGGATTACAGCAATCAATAATATTTTAACCGATAAGCACATAATAACCATACCATCGAGCAGCTCATAAATGAGCACAAAGTTGTTCTTGATGTTCTCCTCGGAAATCTTGCCGAAGTACGATTGCATCACGTCGATGATCTTCAACAGGAACTCGAACACCATCGCGGCGTTCACGTTCTGCTTGGTCACCGCTGCGAGCCATATGTTTGCACGCTGGGATTAAATAATATTATTTTAAATTGGGTTTAATTTTATTCTAGCATCACTAAGTAATTTCAATTCCCCTGATGTTAAGGGAAGCCAAAGATAAATGTTTATTAAGTGATTTATTACATGGAAGAGCTGGTTCAAATAACCAAAGATTTATCTATTTCTGAAACAAAGCAATGGTGTGTAAGCAATATGTTGTTCCATTTTCTCATGGTAATGAGTACAATTCAATGACATACATCGGTAAAAAAAACTATTCTAACTGATTTATAATATGGTCAGGGGAAAAGTACTTATTATGTACATTAAGAATAAGAATAAGTGCAGTCTGCCTTTATTTCATTTTGCCACTAAGTGACCATTCCTTGCCAAAAATTGCGACCGCTGTTCTAATGGGTTAAAGTAGGAGAATCAAAAGAGTGAGGCATAAAATTCACACCTGTCTAATAATTATGGCATGTAGCATTTAAGAAAAACTGACTTAGTATAAAGAAGTTTTACTCATATTTACTTGTCCATCAAGTACCAGAAACATAAAGAATGCTATTTCCCATAGCTTACTCTAATACAAATTGGAGGTGGTGCAATCTGGGAAAGGCCTATGGATATATAAGGATGAATGGAATATTTAGGGTACTTTCGCTTCAAGGCCCATGCGAGCTTTTCACCCTGTTTATAATTACCGGTTATATTAGATTGAGACCTACTATAGTATTTTTGAATACACGAAAGCAATCTAGGCCATAATCAAGTTCATGCTTTTTTAAGATATAACAGAATCTAGACTATCTAGATTCTAGAGTATTCGATTTAGCGAAAGTGTTGCTGTTGGATTTAGTACCTAGATAGTATCGGAATATACTCATTACATCGCTTCACTTCACGGATGAAGTGAAGCGATGTAATGAGTAATCATCCTAGCATACCAATGTAAGTCAAGATTTACCTTCTAAAATTGACAACAGATGGCGCCACAGTAAATATACATCGCGCTATGGTTTACACGAAGCTGTAGATACAGATAGCCAGCATTATTCAATTATATTTGTTTATGGGTGGTCAAGGTGTTTACACCTACTTACCATCAGGTATTTTTTTAAGTATCTCGCATGCCATGCGTGTATGAGACGCTTTATTTCACCTTAAAAAAGCTATTAAAAATAAAAAAAAGTACAGAAATGATATATTCCAAGAACTGGACATGTCTGTCTCTAGGATTTATCATTCCCATATAACATTTGCGTAGAATCTTGGTTACTGCCCCTGATAAACACACCATAAGATATACGATAACAAAATTCAATTGGAACAAGTTATTGCCTTTATGTGCATGTGACAATACGCAGTTGGGTGCACTCAGTAGCAAAACGGATAAATTTCACAAAAAAACCTACCTTGATGTGGAAGAAGGACGTGCGCGCTATATTGGTGACAGGCGAGCGCACCTGCTGCCGCGCGTGTATCACGTTCACGCGGAACGCGTCGACCGCATTACGACCGATGTCGTCGCGGTACACGCGCGAGATCAGCACCTCGCCCTTATGGTTGTACACGAACAGCCCGCCGATCATTCTCGCTGTGGGCTGTAGACAAGGGACAATATATCCACGTCATTCATGGCCAGCTGAAGTCTAAAGCTAAGTTTTAGCAAGTACTCGCAGCAATACATTACCCACGATCTTGCATGTGCATTTACACTAGCGACCATAAACTTGCAGAAGTTTTTGTGAGCAAGCGACCGTACCGTGTAGTCACAGAAAGCTGACTTATAAAATTTTCAAAGCTTGCTGGACTTGGGGCATATTTGTATAGAATTATTGAAATATTGCCACAAATATTCCAGGATAAAAAGTAGTTTATATTCCAGGATTTGGTTGGTCTGTGTGCAAAATTTTATTGAAATCCATACAGCAGTTTTTGCATTTACTTCTAAGATCCAAAATTTACTTCTAAGGTCTTTATAAACTATCAATTTATAATATTAAGATTCAGGGGGAAAAAGTAAATAAGGAATATTTAGTATTATTCCTTAGCTTGTTATATAATTCCATGGTATTATTATGTCACAACTGTAAAATGCATGGTACAGTAAACCATATTGTGTACAAATTGTAATGGAAACATTTACAAGTGTAAAACTAAAACATAATTTTAATAGCCATATTAATTAAGGCAATTATTGGTTGTATAATGGTCAATACAATTTTTATTAGTTTTCTTATGCCTAGACGTGTTTAATTTTTTTATGGTTTGTAAGAGTTTTAGTAGAAACATTTAGTTTTTGCCTACAAAAAATAATGTGCGTAAATTCTTACGATGTAGATACTGCAATACAGCAAAAAGTATAAAAAGTATGAGCTATACAACTGGGACTAAGGGTGAACTGATCCAAGGAGGTGAACTGATCACCCGTCTGTGCGACTGCATACGTCCCCAATAGACATACATACATACGCTATACAATATAAAATGTCTGTCTATAAAAGGTATGTTGAACACCATTTTATTGTGCTGTGGCCCTGAATTTTGAGAACTCTGTATTTAATCCTGACAAGTTAATTTATTGCATCTTATAAGTGCAGTGCGGTACAAATATAGCTACAGTATAAAATTTGCCCCCTGGTATTGCAGATGTTCATGGGCAGAGGTGATCTCTTACTATCACGTGAACTGAGTGCCCGTTTGCCCCCCCCCCCCCCCCCCCCGTCATAAAAAAAACTCAAGGTAAATTATAATTCCTCCTGGATTTGATACAAGAGGTTTAGAAGTCATTTGGCTCTGGAATATGACAGATTAGCTCTGGGAAAAACCTATATGTAAAACGGAAAAAAACATTTTGGGTAGTTTTATTTTTCACACACAGACACTCACGCCTTTTATCCCCGAAGGGTTAGGCAGAGGCGCAACTATTGCACCCACTTTACGCCGTGCGTATTCCGTCCCATCACGTGATAGGGGGCGAGTCTATCGCCATATGGGACACAAACTCCAGAATCTGGGCTGATACTGACTAGAAAAACCCAATATCACTTTGCCCGACCTGGGGATGGAACCCGAGACCTCAGCATTGCAGTCGTACTGTTATAAAACTACGCCAACGAGGCAGTCTATTTTTCAGTTGGCCATTTCCAGGCTTCAAGGAGTCATGTGAGTTACGAAACATTATTACATGATATTTTAGAACTGATAATTAATGTTTTATATTGGACAATGATTCCAAACCATAATATTAAAGTATTTAAGACAAAAGCTGCATATATTTACATTATGGCCCACCCCTTTACTTCCCACTTATAACATTCCTACCCTTAAATTAATATAAAATCTCCAGTTAGAATTATGTTTTGAGTTTTCATTATGACTATAGTAGTGATAGCATAGTTGGAGTGGACCATTCCCCTGTTCGAACTTGTAGACTACCGAGACAAAAGTTGGTTCAAAACCCAAAAGCACACACCTCTGACTTTACTAAAAACTTATGTATATATGCTTTGTGAATTGTCGCTTGCTTAAACTGTGAAGGAAAACATTGTGAGGAAACCTGCACTCGTGAGAAGTTCTCCATAAGAATTTTGAATGTATGTTACGTCTACATAAATTATATATGACATATAAATTAAAATGATTTGTGCTTTTCATAAACACCAGAATCCAGTTTAGTTACATTACATGTTATATTAAGAAAATGCATTATTTGAGGGTAACTTTTGTACTACTTGAGGGTAACTCTAACATGAATATTAAAATAAAAAATTTAACATTTCTATGAATCGTCTAGAAAGTATTGGAAAGCGCATAGGATTGATTCAAGAATTTATATCTAGAATGAGATATTTGATTCTAATCAAATAGTTGGTCACAAAATTGCAGGTAAATTTAAATTAAGTGATATAAATTTGAGTGATTTCGTCGTCGTTATCATCAGCATACGCCCCCACGAGCATACAGACACCTCCCTTTAGCTTTAAGCAAGAATCGTCAGCTTATACAAAAAAATATAGTTTTTAACCCATTCTCGCGATTACAGAATCGCCAGCTCAGTGGTTGGCTGTACGCCGTCAATTATCATCTGGATTATAACCACCGTCTCCGACGTTCAATGAATGAATTGATCCTATAATGTGGACAAGGAATAACTACTATGAGGAGTATTATCAATCAATAAAACAGGATGTGGAAAGTAAAATAGGCGATGAGTGTTGAGGAACAAATGGCGATATTTATAACAATTTAAACATACCTGACGCGTTTCAAATCAAACATCAATTCTTGATTATACTTCGTTCACATTCGTTTTAGCGATGAATGGGAATAAATCTCATTTTCATAAAAAAATCTTTTATGATGATACCCGCCCCCAAAATGAAACGTCAATGAAAGCTATAGACAAAAATCCTCATTTGTAAACTCTATCATTTGTCTATTTCCAAGTGCGAAGTGATGTACAATCAAATAAAACCGATAAAACAGTGTACCCAAACAATAATAATATTGACCATCAATTTAATTTATTATTAAAGTAGAATTAATGGGATTTTAAATATGCAAATAACTCTATTAGAAATATTAACAGATTGGTTTGAATATTTCATGAAAAACTTTAATATCATTGGTTGACACTGTCAAAAATATGTGATACGTCGTTTACCAGTGCGATCATTACAATGTGCACAGATATTATTTTCTCAGATATTTGTTATCGATGACCGGCGACCACATATAATGAGAATCATATTATTTTAATAAAGCAGTTCGCGCAAGGCACTGAAGTAGCTTTTAGGCAGTTAACGTTATAACAATATATCGTAAAAATGTTACGTTATTTAATAGTTTTTACTATTTTTGGCGGGTTTTTTGTGTCTAGTATGAGTATTGTTAAGCCCGGTCCACAGTATCCACCGACCAAAGGGGAGGTTTGGCCAAAACCGCAGCAACAATCAAAACATGAATATTATTACACATTTGATGCAGCGGAATTTAAAATTAAGGTAAGATCAAGTAATTTTTATCTCTTTATTCGTTTTTATAATACACTGGCTTCAATTTATGATAAGCTTTGGAAATATTTTCCCTCCATTGACTTTGCCGTAATAGTTACAACTTTGTTGAAAGTATTGATTTTTTGATACGGCCGAATCTTTGATTACAATCTCTGGTAATTAATTAATAAATAACGAGTCGTTTGACACACGATTTGTTAATAAAATTATGTTTAATTTTATAAACCATTAGGTACTTATTTTAATAGAGGAAAAAATAATTAATACAAGTATTGTAATTAAGTACGCACTTGCTTGTATTGTTTTACGTCGATAACATTCATTGATATTAAGAATATTAAAACAAGTGAATATCTTTAACAGAGTTTATTACACACACACACACACACACACACACACCCACACACACACCCACACATAAGCTTTTATCCCCGAAGGCACAGTACACATAATTTACATGAAAATTAATTGTCTATCAGCGATTTATTTGCTTAGGTATAATATTCAACATCTTGCATTATTAAATCTCGATTTTAAGTACTTAAATAGGAAAACTTGATTTTTTTGATTGCCATGCACTGAGTTTTGCATGATAACTAATTTTCCTAAATTCAAAATTGTCTAGTATAAAAGGCACCGTTTTGCATAGTTTAACTTATAAATAAATTGATATCCATGTAACACTTGAAAAAAAAACATAACGAAAATAAACTTATTGTCTGCTCTCGAAAATCGATCGCACCTGGGTAGTGGGTATAAGCCTCTTATATGCGCCCTTGGGCTAGTTACACGGCTTTTATGCAGATCTGGAGCACCTTAAGCGGTGCCACTTGTCCACTTTATAAACCCGGTTATCAATACCGTTTGGCAATTGACTGCAAATATGAATGTATGAGTCAAAAGACGGGAATCGTCTGATGAGAATTGTCTGAATTTAAATGACCGAGATAAAAAGTGAAATAATACGTAAAAATAAATTATAGCATCCAAGATTATCGTCCTATTGCTGGACACACGGCTGCTCTGCTAATAATGAGACGGGTTAGGTTTATCTTCCAGGCGCTATCGAGTTTGGGCGCTGGGGTCGAAGGCCTAAACACCTAGTTCTTTCCATAATCCATTTATTACCTATAAGCCTGGCGGGACATCCACGTATCTTGAAAATTATGTGGGTGCTTAACGGGAATGGATGTCTTTGGTTCGATTCGGGGTCGGGTAAAGTGATATTGGGTGTTTCTGCTTGTCAGCCCGGAGTCTAGTATCTGAAAAATTGTGTGCACTAATGGCACCTCTACCTACCCCTTCGGGGATTAAAGAGCGTGAGTGAGTGTGTACAATTCACGTGTCTTCGAAATATGAGTTGAGGTTTTTTTATCTAGGATTTTAAAGAAACTATAGGTATTTGTTCGATAATCCTGACCTTAATATCACATTATACAATTATTATAGTGGATTTCTTTTGTTACCTAAAATATTTTACGATTTAAAAAGAAAAATACATTTCAAATCTATAAAAGTTTTTAGCTTCGATCGTTTTAATTCAAAAAATCCCCTCGCGGTGTATACAAATATTAGAATCTGTGTTTGAGTATATTTTTACTACTATATACAGATTTCTTTACTTTCACAACACATGGGGCTAATGTTAAAATTGTTAGGAGAAAGCGTTTAACGTCCATATCCGATGTAACAATTCCATAATACTTTCCTTCGCAAGTGAAAGCTGGATTGAACGCTAGATTTATATCAGGCACGGTTTTAGGTTGTGTATGGAACGTGCCCCGAAAATTACAGTTTTTTCTACAAAAGATGATGTAGAACTACAAGGAAACTTTCCTTCTTAAGGTTTGACGTCATGCTAATGTTGGGCCTTATCCTTATTATTGTTTGTTTACTGTGAAATGTAGAAACGTAAAAAAAATGCACCACCGTTACTTTATCGCATTCAAATAAAAAAATATGAATCTAATAATACATTTTAGCCATCAGTGTTAGTAGTTACAACTTTATCAAATATTACTATATTTCAAAATTGGACACAGCGATATAATTACTACATTGGTCTTCACCTTTTGATTGATCGATTAGATATAGTAATTGTTAACTAAACTATATATTATAATGAATAGTGTGCGTAGCTATAGTAAAACTAAGTATTTTAAGGGTCTTAATGTAAGTGTACACACACACACTCTCACGCCTTTTATTCCCGAAGGGGTAGGCAGGGGCGCAACTAGTGCGCCCACTTTTCGCCGTGCGTATTCCGTCCCATGATGTGATAGGGGGCAAGCCTATCGCCATATCGGGCACAAATTCCAGACTCCGGGCTGATACTGAATTTAAAACCCAATATCACTTTGCCCGACCCGGGAATCGAACCCAAGACCTCAGCATTGCAGTCATACCGTAATACAACTACGCCACCGAGGCAGTCGAGCATAATGTAAATGCGGTCATATAATATTAAAGTATCTATGTTGTTGCCACCTCCACTGAACCTTCATTGACAAAATATATATTTAGGTCCGTCGGCAATAGGTATATAAGGAATTTAGTTTTTTGGTTCAGCCATATGACTGATCACACCAAACTGAATGGTTTTATCTTCTTATAATTATAATCACTCAGATCAAGCCGACTAAAACTAAAAGAAACTGGCTACACCGTGTCTCTAGAGCACCATATAAATAACGTAGTAATATTTTCAGGTCACAGACCATACTTGTCCCATCCTCGCATCGTCATCGGAAAGATACAACTTCGTGTTGCGAGATATGAAGCGTGGCGCTCGTCGTGCGCGCAGTGGTCTGAAGAAACGAAGTTCTAGGGGCGCGGACCGCGATGAAAAACATCTGGGAACGATAGAGAGACTCGATGTAAAACTGATGTCACCGTGCGAAGACTACCCTTATTTTGGGATGGATGAGAGCTGTAAGTTTACCTGTAATGACGGATTCACCTGAAAGTAAAAATACCTACCAAAGATATTGAGACAGTACAGTTTTTTCATAAGTACTTTTTTATACGAGCATGGCAAAGTGACTCCACTGCACCTGATAAGGGGAGAGGGGTCCAGATAGAGTATCGACTGTCGAGCGATGATTATCCCTTGTCAGTCGACACAATTATGCCGGCCTGTTTGAACCGGATATACACAGTCTGATCCCGAAAACGCGATACACTTACGTGGGTCAATATAGCAGGTTTTAACACCTTGTGGATGGTAGTCGCTATTTGGGCGGATACAAAATAATTATATCTTACCATCAGCAATTACATCAACTATAAAAAAACATTTATTTTAAAGTAATAAAACTCTGTCTACCTCTTAGATTATAGAAAAGTCATGTGCTAAAAAAGAAAACATTAACCTTAATTTTTCACCAGCAGGAGGCAGTATTATCACTTCAGTTGAGCGCATTCATGCTACAATCAAAATTGCCTACTTGCCTATACTTACCATGTATATAATCATCACTTCTCAGCAAAGACTATTTGTATATCTAACCTTATTGACCCCATTTCTTCATAAAAGATATTTTATCAATACTTGTACCTATGCAAACGTCATACGAAGAAGATACGAAATGTGTCTAAAAGATAAGTGTTTGCAGACAATATTTTCGTAACCTTTGTGCTGTATGTATATTGTATCTACATGGTAAAAATGTGATTATAAATAATATCGTGAATATTTTTACTGTTTCTTATCGATTTTTTTAATATGACCATCCTGCCCCATCCCATTTGCAGTGACGCAACTATTCACGTATTTTACCATCGATATATATGTACCTACTCGGTAGAATATACGTCATTGAATTTTGCAGGAACGATTTGAATTAGTTTTTAATTTCGTTACTTACGTCAAGGAAACTCGTGTCTCAAGAAAGTTACATCTCAGAGAAACCCACAAGAAATGTTGAAAGACCTCCTTGTCCACCAACTTTATACGCAGCCACTGCCCACTGGACTCAGCGGTCGATATCAGAATGGAATCTATATTGTATCGAACGGGGTAACCCTTGTAAGCTCCTCGCTTCGAGGGGAATTGCGCTTGCACGGGGCACAAACAAAAAAACGTTACCCTCCTTTAGTAATCGGTTAAAAAGGCCTCTCAAAGATCTGCCCATGCCGCCTCGAGCCTCACATTAGTTAAGGCCGCTACAACTACGCTACTGTATTTATTGTCAACGTTTTGACTGGTAGATTACCTTGTTGATCTAGTGGCAGTGCACACATACATACCTACACACTCACGCTTTTTTATCCCCGAAGGGGTAGGCAAAAGTGCAACTAGTGCCTACCAATTTTAGCCGTGTGTATTCCGTCCCATGATGTGATAGAAGGCGAGCCTATTGCCATATCAGGCACAAATTCTAGACTCCGGGCTTATATAAAGTCAGTGGCAGTGCATGAAGATTAAAGATAAAGTTACCCTGAAGTTGCGATAACTAGTAGATACGCTCAACAAACAAAGATATTTGTGAATGGTTCTGTTCTAAATACGTAGCACTTGAAATTACCGAGATCAGAATATGTACGATAATATTAGGGCAAAAACTAGCACCCAAATAAATATTTTAATCACTTAGCATTATAAGATATAATAGCAAATGTTTTTACATAAAGGTTATTATAGAAGTTTGCATTGCAATTCAAATAACTTAGTATTTTATGTACTACATACCTACATTTGCAAATATAAAAAAATATTCATAAAATGAGAAAATATGTATGTTAAGTACTATTAGAACGATTTGAGGAAAGTCTTGTATAATCAATGAGAAATATTTAACACCATGATATTAATTTGACATACTTAGATGCCCCCCTTACGGATTACTTAGCGTTTCCAAGCAATTATTTGACTGCGTTCGTAGAAATGACTGTTTTTATCACATAACTGCCATAAAACGCATTCGCAGAATTATAAGCCGTTGTTTACTACACAGTTGAACAAATAAATCACTGATAATCACTTCGAACTATTTACTTTCAATAATAATGGACTTAATGGTTTGCTATAGATAGTGCGTAATGTCTGAATAAATAAAAAAAATTTTGTCTTGATAGAAGATCTTTTAAATCGTATCATCTATACTATCTATACTAATATATAAAGCTGAAGAGTTTGATTGTTTGTTTGAACGCGCTAATCTCAGGAACTACTGGACCGATTTTGAAAATTCTTTCACTAATAGGAAGCTACATTACTCCTGAGTGCTATAGGCTACTTTTATCCCGGGAAAATATTTTTATCCCTAAAAAACTTATTCACGCGGGTAGAGCTGCGAGCAATACTAGTTAGTTATAAGTTCTGTACCTAATAGGTACTTACACAGTCTAAAATGTCCTTCAATGCAACACAAAAGTGCGTGGGCATGGCTCGGAATGTATAGAATACAGGGTGTCATTTGTCTAGTATGTCTCTAGCATACAGGAGCGCCATAAAAGTGGGATCAGTTCATTATATTATATGACATAGGACAGTAATATGAGTAGTGAATTTTGAGCGAAAGGTACACTTACCATCTACCATCTTAACCTTCCAGTATTCGTATTTCTGGCAACACTGCACACATTCATTTTTTGTCTCTAACCTTAATGGTAGGGACGACAGAGATGACAGGTGACGTCATGGTCGATTTCGACCACGCCGATACTGAAAGACGATATGCGTAAACAAATGGCAAATAAACAAATTTTCTATCATTGCAGACAATCTCACAGTTGCATCACAATCTCTCCTAGTCAGTAACTCAGTTTGGGGAATTTTACGAGGACTGGAGACCTTCACACAACTTTTCTACTGGGCAGATGTCAACTATGTAAGTTTAAGACCTTATTCATTCATCTACTTGATAGTCAATATCATTTATTAATATAATTGGGTATTTCTTGAATTATGCAAAAAACACACATGAAATAAAATAATGAGGTAATGTCATCATAATTTTCTGCTCTTCGTTACCTACTCGTAGTCGTAAACGGGTAATTATGCGATCACATCGATTTGCAGCAAACATGGTCGCCGTTGCATAATTATTCACTTCATAGGCCTGCGGCACCAGCTGGTTGTGACATGCGATAAATTTAATTCCCACTATAGTTATTTTTGTTTATCACATTGTAAAGAGAATGCTGGAAATTGTGATACCCAGGCTTTTAGCAGTACCTATAGATAATAATTATTATTAATTGGAAAAACATTATTTTTTAATCTTTTGAATTACAAATACAAACATTAACCAAACTAAAAACAGCTGTTTATATGCCTAATGCGAAACCTATACTTTATTATAAAAATGTTATACAACGCCATCTCTTGCAGGACGTACGTATTAACAAAACTGAGATCAATGACTACCCACGTTACGCTCATCGCGGGTTGCTTATAGATACGTCGCGCCACTATCTCTCTTTAGCGAGCATAGAGAAGACTTTGGATGCTATGTCAATGAACAAAATGAACGTATTGCATTGGCACATTGTAGATGATCAGAGCTTCCCGTATAAAAGCGACAAGTTCCCCGATTTAAGGTAAAGTATTTGAAAAGAGTATGATAATTTAGTTCGTTTTATGTCTCAGGGTGACAAGCGCAGTGGAGTGCCACGCAGTACCTTGTAATTCAGAGTTCTGTGTAGCGTTGCTACTGTTTATGGGCTGTAGTATCGCTTACCATCCGGCGAGCAGCATGCTCAACTTTTCATTTAATCAACAACAAAAAAAGATTCGATTATGTCAGCCGGTATTGGAAAAAACATTTATAAATAAAATACAAATAGAACCAAATATCCATTTATTTACGGGCTGATTGTTCCAGCCGTATGGGAGCGTACCACCCGTCAATGGTCTACGATAAACAGGCCATTGAGACAGTCGTCAACTACGCCAAGAATCGCGGCATCCGCGTCATACCCGAATTTGACGTTCCCGGTGAGTACCGCCAATTAAGCGTCATTTACACAAGAAGAGTTCCTCGAATGCGGGCGGCAAAAAATCGTAAGCGTTTATCGTATGCGAGATCTCTCCATGCGATTCTCTCCTGTGGTTGTTTACATTAGGACAAAAACTCGTAGCAATAAAGTGATCCTCGGTATTCGAGTGTCAAAGGCAAAACTCGCTCTTCTTACATTGTTTACACTACAGGCAAGTATTCGTAGAGCGATATTTGCATACGTGTCTCGCCTAGTGTAAACAGTAGGTATTTGGGCGAGATTAGCATGTGTTCATGCGAGCCTCGAAAAAATCGTTCTGTACTGATTTTGTAGGAGACTCGCCATTCGAAATTTAAATTGCGAGACTCGTACGTTTTGTTTACACACGCGGTGACCAAGGAGAGTTACTTAGACTAAGGGCGATACTTGTTTTCGAGAGACAACATTCGCACCGTTTGTTTATACTAGGCGATAGATTATCGCATAGCAAGAAACTGCCGCTCCTATGCGAAAAACTCTCCTTGTGTAACTTCGGCTTTAGGGTGAAAGGGGTGAATACGGTAACATAGATAACACACTTTATTACCTTATCGAAACATTGATTGTTATACAAATGACAGTTCGGTCGAACTATCTGTGTAATAATAATACTACTAAACAACTTAAACCATATGCTACTTTAAAATAAAATCTATCATACTTATGACCTCTCATATTTTAAGGTCATACTAGCTCATGGGGTGAAGCGTACCCGAACATCCTGACGCGTTGTTACCAACACGGCCAGTACGTGGGCCTGGGTCCCATGAACCCGATCCACAACGTGACGTACAAGCTCCTGCAGGACCTGTTCCGCGAGGTGCAGGAGCGGTTCCCAGACAAATACTTCCACGTGGGGGGTGACGAAGTTGAGCTGGATTGCTGGTAAACACAATAAATTTTTGTACCTCTGTTTACAGGCTTTAGATTTCATCGTAGCCATTGATAAGTTATTTTGATCGTATTTACAAAAAACAACTAATTCTAAATTCATACTTATTTTGTGGAATAATTTACTGACATTCTTTTACCAATAATTTACTATCTATAGGTAAATATAAATAATTTTTTCGAAGATATGTGAAGTGTGCAAACTAGTTCTAGGCCAGCGTGGAAGACTACGGCCTAATGCCTCTCAATAGTAGTGGAGGGATATAGATACAACTATGGAGTAGTATAGATACAAGACAGGGATGGTATCTATTTAATGTACCTAAGTCATCCATGAATGTGCTTTCAGGGAATCGAACTCTGAACTGCGTGATTACATGACCCAACACAACATGACTTCAGCGACGCAACTCCATTCCCTGTTTATGGCAAATGTTATCCCTCTGCTAGGCAACAACGCCAAGGCTATCGTGTGGCAGGTAGGCATTACCATAGTTACATTAATATATTGGAGCATCACTCCTTTTTCCATTTGCAGCGGTATGTAGAGTTGTAGCGCACCCATATTCCGACAGATATGATAGTTTCCATGTAATAGAAGGTGAGCTGATTGTTGCCAATAAGTTGTTTTGAACAACTCAAAAAACAATAAGGGTAAATAATTTTATGGCCATTTGCCGCATGGAGTAGAGTATGTGAACTATAAACTGTTGTTTATTACGACTAACTTCGTAGTCTAAGTTTCCTATCATTTTAAATTAATATAAAGTGGCTACTAACAAAAAGAGCATAACTCTACTCACTGTAATTACGGACTGCATCTGTGACAAAAATAAAATTGTATCCATCATTGAAGCAAAACACGGTCTTTGGTAGTTCGTAATACGGCTAAAGCGTACTTGACGCTTTATTTTTCTATGGCTCAAGATAATTCAATTATTTGTCAATCTACTCCTGCAGGAAGTATACGACGAGAACGTGGCACTCTCAAAAGACACGCTGATACACGTGTGGAAAGACAATGACATCAACGAAATGATTTCTGTAAGTTGTATAAAGCTGTAAAATATAAATCGAAAATAAATCTGTTTATGTGCGTCGTTTTCACCGTTAAATGGCTGAACGGATTCTGATGACTTTGTATGTGTAGATAATGGTTGAATAGACAAAAAAGGTATAGGTATGGAATTTATAAATTGCTGGATCATTTGGTATGTATACATAGGAATTAATTTAAGAGACGATAGAATCATAATCATTTGTATTTTCAAATACAATTGAACCAATTCTGTTAATTCGTCCCCATGCCTCCCCATTTTAACCATCACTCCTTATTCTTCATCAGATCCTAGGAGACGGACACCAACTCATATACTCATCGGCGTGGTACCTCGATCATCTGAAGACTGGTGGAGACTGGACTGAATTCTACCAGGCGGACCCCCGGCAAGAGGTCAAGCGGTACGACAGCGACGCTAAAGTGGAGAACATTGTCGGCGGTGAAGCTTGTATGTGGGGGGAGGTTGTTAATGACATGAATATTATGAGCAGGTAAAGTTGGGTGAAACTCTTTTATATCAGAAGCAAATAGGTGAAGGAATTCTGGGTAGGTATAGAATCTAGGCCTACATCAAACTTATACACATTAAAACCCTTCAGTGGAGTTCGATACGAGAAGAAATTGTCATAGTTTATAGTCATCATATTTAGTGGTATCGCTATTTGCTCTCATGGTTTGTTCATAATTCCTACAGGGTCTGGCCCAGAACGAGTGCAGTTGCAGAGAAGTTGTGGAGTACAGACATGAGCGTCGTCCACGAGGGCTTCTATGGGTACAGAGTGCCGAATGAAGTCTACTCAAGATTGGAGGAGCACACCTGCAGGATGAACCGACGAGGGATACACGCCCAGCCCCCCAGCGGACCTGGATTCTGTGTAGGATCGGTTTAAAATCTAGATCTATAATAATTTTCGAATTGATAAATTTTGAAAGACAGTTTGTCCGTGAACAAAATATTTCAAATATTTTGATCTTGTTATAATATTATGTATTCAAAGGATTTTTCTTAATATGTTTTGGCATAAATTGCCTGCATTAATAAAGTACATTCCAGCAGTAGATATAAGTGGTATAAAAAAATATATGTTTTCCCTGAAATCGAATACAATTCTCTCTTAGATGTAATATTTATTGTGTAAACTTAATTTAATAAGACCTTGCCTTGCGGGAAACTAATTTAAATTTAACGATCAATATTTTAAATTTTGACGGTTATTTGCGTCCCTACTATGAAGTTAATGTCATATTCGTTAGGTGAAAAAAGCACTTTCATTATCGCACAATACACTCAAATTCAGGTACTAAAGATATTAAGATGAATTAACTTTTACTTTTATATGTTGCATGTTTATATATTTTATGAATTGTTTCTAGTTTTCATTTTTAAGAATTATTTATACACTTTCTTATAAGAATTATGTGTCATAAAATGTTTTATGTAAAATTTGTCTTTTTATAATCTTGAGCATCATAATTCACTAGCGTCCTATATACTTGGGATTTT
The DNA here is from genome assembly GCA_947568825.1 of Sphinx pinastri. Classification (NCBI taxonomy): domain Eukaryota; kingdom Metazoa; phylum Arthropoda; class Insecta; order Lepidoptera; family Sphingidae; genus Sphinx; species Sphinx pinastri. The sequence continues at coordinate 2,069,708 of OX387628.1, read as the reverse complement.
GTCCAAAATAATATTTGATTGAAAAGCGCCAAATCGTACACAATAAACTATAAATCATTCAATATTATTACTCGACCTATTAATCATTGTTTTGCCACCTGTTATGTGACCTAAATAAAAAGAGAGAAAGTAAATAATCTCTATTAGCACCATGTATTTCTTTAATATAATCTTTACTTACATTATATTATACTTACTAGCTTATACCCGTGGATCCACCCGCGTGAAAAAGTTTTTCCGGGATAAAAAAATTTGCGTAATAAAAAGTAACCCATAGCCATATTATAAATTATCTTTGCTCATAGCACTGAGCTTTGAGTATTTAACTAAATGCTCTAAAGCACTGAGAAGTAATTTAGCTTCCTTTTAGTGAAAGAATTTTCAAAAATAGGTTCAATAGCTCAAGAGATTAGCCCCTACAAACCTACAAACTCACAACATTTTCCTTTCTATAATATTAGCACAAATAGTGGGCGAGCCTAGATTTGCAGCTCTGCCCCCGTTATTGTCAGGGACAAGTCTATTCTTAGAAGAAATAAAATTTGTATTTAAATAATTCCCGACATTAAACCTCTAAAAAGTAAAAAAAAAACGGGTTGCACTCCGGGAGTGCTGGCAGAAGTAAATAAATAAAAATGTACTCGTTTAAGAATTATAGCTTCTACGCATTGTATTTAAGGTTCATATTAGAAAGGGATGGTAGAACCTCCTACGCATTTTCGATCAGGGTCACATGTCCTGAGGCGAGTTTAACATTTTATACCCATCCCAAATGTGCTCAACGCCGCTAAAGAAGTTTTCACTTAAAAAAATAAAAGTGTCTTTATTTGTCTTGTCGTTTTTTAAGAACCTAATAATATTTTGATCCAAGCGTCCTCGCGTCCGGGGACCGCTAAAGACATATTTTCATCTGCCTGGTCTAGAATTAGTCCGCAGACTAGTTGATGCTGCAGCATCAGTTCAAGGTGAATACGTCTTAAAATATTGCCGAAGTCACAGTACAACCAATTTTAAATCATTCAAACTTGTGAAAGTTGGAAATAAGCTGATAATCTTCAAACTCCTGAACAGATCTTCATAAATTATAGCTAAGAACCATCTCTATGACATCAGCTTTCAAACAAAAAAAACCGCGTCAAAATCGATCCATTGGTTTGAGAGCTACGATGCCACAGACAGATATGCAGATACACACCCTAAATTTATAAAACCCCTTTTTCTGTCGAGGGTTAAAAATAGGATTAGTCTTTAGACTACTCAATGATAACGTTGTTCGAAACAATAATATTTCAAAAATACCTTGTCTTTAGAATTTTATATGTAAGCATATTTGATTACCAAAATAAAATATAAAGAAGAAAAGTTACAAAAAAAAATACATTGCAATTTACAAAATACTTTTTACCGATTTAGAGGATGTGGAATCCCTATTTAATGAGACATAGACAATTGCTTGTTGTCACTTGCAAAAACCGGTTTTTTGATAACAATTTTACACGTCACTATTCCCATTGATAAAGTAGAGAAAGGGAACGTCTGTTTTGTTTATGGTACGCGAACTGGGTCGATTATGTCATGGCGGTTTAGATGTTTTCTGCTGTTGATTTTATCAAATTTGGTTTGAATTACGCCGTCAATGATCCCGTTTGGACCGCTGCCGTTGAACACTAAACGTATTTGTGTATTAGTGAACATATTTTAAACTATTCAAATGCTGAAAAGGTTGCAAATGGGCCTTCGCGCGTTCATGCTGATCGCATCTAAAGTATGGAGTTGTTTTTGTTATATGTTTAAGAAGCAATATCGAGCGGTAAATATGAAGAATCAGTTTATAATATGATTGTTGTGATGTATATACGATAATTTGTTCTCAGTGGTGTGTACGTCTCACATGGTGTTTGATTTTCAGTTGGCACAATACCAATCCGTGAAGTATGAAATATATCCACTTTCGCCGGTATCTCGACACAGGCTGAGTGAGTATTTATCTTAGTTTTGATTCGTATGCCCTTAGATCTCGATTGTACAGAGTGCGATTTTTATCGGTGCGATGTAGCTGATTATTTTTCGAAGTAGAATTTTGTTGGAAGTTGGTGTTAGACAAAAGCATGCTTATTTATAACTTTTACTGATAAGCGTCGTACACGAGATATTACTCGTCAAATATGCTGTGATAACATTGATAAAAACATTTTCATTTAGAATCTGTGATAGTCAACAAACTAACTTAGCATGCCTGAAGTACTAACATAATTTAATGTTACACTGTCTTCAATAATAATTGGAGTAAGTATAAGTGTACAGGGTCATTTTGACATAGTGTTACTAAATGAAACCACATATTTATCTCCTTGAAAATAACACTTTCCATTAAGTTATTTTAACTGTAGATGTAAAATAAAAAAGTGTAAATTTAGAACAAAATAAATATCAATAAAAAGTAACTTTAAGTTTACACGCCCTAATGCCACTACTACTACTCTAAGAGGATTCGATGCAGTGGCAACATTACACTTTCAGTCAGAAAAACACTCACGCATATGCCATATTTGCACTAAACTAGAAAATTATAAAAAAAAAGTAATGTAAAATTGAGATTTTTAGTGAAAATATTCGGTTTTCCTTGATGGTTTTTGGCATAATGCTAAAAGAGCCAAAGACGAGTATGTGGTTTCATTTATTAACACAATGTCAAAATAACCCTGTATAAGTGTGTAAATTAATAATCTTTACAAATGTTGATAACCGTGTAATAAGAATAATAGACATGTGGTCTAGGCAAAACATTTTGTGTAGTTTATCAGAAATCAACCTGCTATAAGTCTCTTACACAAGATTTATTTATTTGCGAGTTATTGGCATAAGAGGTTTATTTTTAACAGAATGGGTCTGTCACAGTTGTGACATTCAGTTCTCGCTTGAATCTATGTATTATAATTGTCAGTGTTTTTCAGACCGTTTTAAACAAAAGGACCTAAAATTGATATGGTATCAACAATTCTGTATCGGTCTTTTTTTAACAATTTGGTCTTTTGGAAAATTAGGAGACAACAAATTGCTATTAAATAAACATTTCACCAAGCTAAGAATCACTAAGAAGTTCATAATTTTACTGCTCAAATGAAACCAATAAGTGAATCTTTTGTGTTTACGATCTTCAAATTAACATATTATCTAAAAATGTTTATTCCTTTTTCCTCTTGTTTAGGTCCCTGACAATCATTGACTTTACTTAAAATAGCTAATCTTGAACCCTTGCAAGATTTAGCGTCAACATCGCACATAATTTAACTTAGATAACTCATGCCATATACATAACATACCAGATTAGTATATAAGTACCATTTGTACATAGAATAAATCAGACCAAATATCATGTCGTGTCAACATCCCATGTCATAAATAGCTGGCATATTGGTGACCCCGATGTAAACCATTATGAGACACCACCATGCCATAAACATCTGGCATACAAGACACTGGGAAAACTGTAGTTGTAACCACTTTTTTGTCATAATTATAACCAACAATAGCATTCTACCACAAAATTTATTTATAGTTGATGTTTTATTTCTAGTATACTGGGGAATGACTTTGCTTGTTTAAATATTTTTTGCAATTTAATGCATTATTGTTTGTTTTATTCATATGCAATCTGAGTCTTCATCTGATGCTAGATGGAGTGGCATCTAGATCATGTAATAATACTGCATTTGTCTCAATACAATTGACCTCTCTATGAATTGTGTTATTGAAATCTTAAAGGTGTTAATTGAATGTAACACTAGCACTTTGTCTTATGACATATTGTGCATAATGTTGCTTTTACATTGAATAAGATTTTATGTTTATATCTTAATATATATAAATCTCGTGTCACAATGTTTGTCCTCAATGGACTCCTAAACCACTTAACCGATTATAATAAAATTCGCACACCATGTGCAGTTCGATCCAACTTGAGAGATAGGATAGTTTAAATCTCAAATTATAGTCGCAATTTTAATTTATTGCTAATTATTTGTCTGTTATTATTTGACAGTCACAATTATCTGTTAACTCCAAATGATTCTAACAGATGTCGATACCTTTCGACTGGGTTGAGTAAGTAATCAATAGATGGCGCTGCTATGGTAAATCTACGAACGTGTCATATAAGCTACGGGTAGATTATGTATACTTTTTATACCGGGAAAATATAAAGCGGGACTTTTATACCGGGAAAACTCATTCACGCGGGCGGAGCCGCGGGCAAAAGCTAGTTAATATATATGGAAGATAAGTGTAGCAACAGCATTCTATTTGTATTCCATTCTCGGTTTGTTAACAACGTGTTAGTTGTAAGTTACATCTTTCTTTTTGCTTGGCGTTATCCAGCATTGGTGCTAGAATCAATCTTCTAACTTATCCACTTCTCTTTGCTCAGCCTATGGCATTACAAAGCCATTGATTTGCAAGTTTGTCATCTAACTAAAATAATCTACCGTAACGCATAAAAAATCAAGTTTATCATACATTTAAGACATTTAACAATATTCAGAAAGGCCGGTTCTTTAAAAAAAAAAATTTCTGATAATTTATTAAGATCATATTATGTAAAGAAATTTACATAATATACAAAAATATAGGTATCATTTGGAAGGGGTAAGCCATAAGCAGAATCGCAGCCACAGCATTCACGGTTCGGCGAACTCATTTCCGCTTTATCACGCGATAAGTAGCTGCAGCTGTATCAAGTAGTACACTCATATTTTTGAAAATAAATAAACGTTTAACCCTAATATGCGGCCATTAGACGAATAAGATGATGTAAGAACAATTTAAACTATGACCTGTTTATAAAACAAAATATACCAGAAAGTATTCACTTCACTGTACGAAGTGTCTTGGCTGTGTCTGACTTCGGCAATATCCAATATCGGCTCCGCCCGCGTGAATGAGTTTTCCCGGTATAAAAGTCCCGCTTTATATTTTCCGGGATAAAAAGCCTATGTGTTAATCCAGGACATAATCTACCCGAGTGCCAAATTTCATCGAAATTCCTTCAGTAGTTTTTGCGTGAAAGAGTAACTAACATCCATACATCCATACTTACAAACTTTCGCGTTTATAATATTAGTAGGATCATTTGATGAACCCTAATCACGTCCAAAAACATCCGCTATAAAAGAATCTTGTAAAAACTTTTATATGAATTAGCAATTGTAAGCATGAAGTGGCCTCCTGTACTGTGTTTACTTAACCAATTGTCAAGGAATTATCAAAGGCCTAGCTTTCCCCGGTAGCAAATTCCCATGACTCCTTAAAGGTCATCAACACACCAATACTTTCTCAGTCTGAATGTTCATATGTTGTGATCACTCATAATATTACCAACTAGTCTTGTAATAGCAATATTTTTTATTTTTTTTATACTAAGTTATTAGAATTAATGCCGACACCGTAACAGGGTATTAGGGTTTTATTGTTAAATACATAAATAAATGAAGATTGACACAACACAATATGGATGCGTGGAGTTTTAGCCTATCAATGTCAGCATAAATCAGCCTGCATTACATAGTCTGCTATTATTGTAGTAAATAATGCTGATCATTGAACTCATTATGGTTATCTTATGTGTTGCAATAAATGTATCCGTTTATGTATTTTATAATTATTAGTTATGTATTTATAGTAATGTGCCATAATTGATCTGTTCTATATTATACTTAGGGCCTGTTTCATAAGATTCCAAGGGGGACCACTAAAGAAGTATTTTTATCTCCCTGGTTTGGAGTTTGGTCCACGGACTCGAGGACATTTGGGCCAATTATTACCAAGTACTTATAATATAGTTAGGTAAACTTTTTAGGACACTTTTTGTGTTGGGGGTTATTTAAATTATTAATTTATTTTATTATTATTTTTTGATATAGATTTTTGATATTTGATATATATTTTTAATTTAATTTTTATTGTAAATAACGGGGAATGGGCTGACTTTCGCGACCCCGCGCCCGATGTGGTTAAGACGGCCCTGGCGACATGCTTGGAAAAGATTTAGTCTGACCTCAAGTTACAGGAGGCTAAGGGATGGGGGAAAAACAAGAATGAAAAGTGATTAAATATATCAAAATAGACAATATATTATAGAATTACCATATGAAACAGTTTCTGTATCACGAGTAGGTATGTACTACGAGTGAATTACAGTTGCACGACATTCAGACTTAATAAGGAAATTTGCTGAGCGCACACAACCATATTTCGTATAGGTGTAAGGATCCAATGACCACTGCATGATCATGAATGTTATCAAAACTCATATGGACTTCCGATGATCACCATGTCATTACAGATCGTATTTCTGAGGGAGTTTCTTGCGCCGCTTCTTCTTCTCAGCGATAACACGTTCCGAAGCGTTGGTAAATTTATGACGATTCAAAAGAGCTTGTGAAAGACTATTTGAATAAAGAAAATTTTGAGTTTGCGTTTGAGTTTGTCACTAAATGTCCCAAAAGTGATTTATGTTATAAATGTCCCAAAAGTCGTTCACGCGCAAAGGTGACAGCCTCACCCCCTACAGTACACAATCTGATGATCACATCAATAATACCATGTTGCAGGTCTAGTGCGACGGAAAATGCTAGTGCTGGACTTGGACGAGACGCTGATCCATTCGCACCACGACGCGATGCTGCGGCCGACGGTGAAGCCGGGCACGCCACCCGACTTCGTCCTTAAGGTCACCATAGACAAGCATCCGGTGCGCTTCTTCGTCCACAAGAGGCCGCACGTCGATTATTTCTTGGATATAGTGAGTGTTTAAAGATGTTTAATACTAGCTCTTGCCCGCAGCTCCGCCTGTGAGAAAAAAAAATCCAAGATAAAAGTAGCCGATAGCACTCAAGAGTAATGTAGCTTTCTATTAGTGAAAGAATTGGTTCAGAAGTTCCAGGTATTATCCCTTAAAAACCTACAAACTCTCAAAATTTTGTTTAAATTCTGATGAAGCTGTCACTGATGAGAAGTACGAAGTATGTGGACCTAAGAGAGATCCGTATGACGGTCTATAATATGTGCACCTAGGGTTTTGTCAAATATTAATCGAGTGGTAATACCGTCAATCAATCAATCAATAATTTATTCAGTAAATGGACCTTAGCAGCCACTTATACACATCATTTATACATAGTTATCGTCAGTTGTAATTTAAAACAACCCTATGATTAATGATAATATTTTTTGTGTATACTTTGAAGAAATATAAACAATGTCACTGTAGTCCTGGCGAGCGGCGATAGACACGATCTCTTGTCATTAAACTTAGACCGCAGGTACGTATTTGCTGAAAGCCCAATAAATCCCATTTCTCGTTAAAGGTCGCCCATCCTCAATTTATTTCTGCGTGGGTGTTGATGGCTGGTACTAATCACTTACCATCCATCATGTGATCCACCAACACTAATTGGTTGGAATTAAATTTGTCCATGTCATTCAGATTGTACCAAAACAAAACGTTTATAATGTTAATAAGCAGGAAAAATGATAATGGAAATGGATAATATTTATATACCTTAAACACGGTTGGTGACATTAATCTGCTATTTATAATCTAAGTTATAAATAACTAGACATCTGCTTGCGTCTCCGCCCGCGTGAAATTTTTTTTCCAGTATAAAAAGTACCCTATAGCACTCAGGAGTAATGTGTGTAAACTCTGTCCCATAGGGGTACGCAGAGACTATGGATTGCCACTTTGCTCGATTCTGGCACACTACTTTCGCTTCCTCTACCTTCATCAATCTTTTCATGCACTCCCGCCGGTTCAGGGTACTTTTGACCTGGCCTTTACATAGAATGTCAGATATCTGACATTCGAAGGTTCGGTGCGGTCGACCCCTGCTGGCCCTTCCATCCACACTCGCCTATATATCCTCTTTGTCATTCTCCTATCATCCATACTTTCCAAATGCCCAAACTACCTTAGCATACCCTTCTCAATTTTGGTCACTACACCATCTGTCACTCCACACATGTCCATCACCATAGTTTTCCGCACTCTATCACATACAGTCACTCCACACATGCTTCTTAACTAACTCTTAACATGAAGTCGGTGCTATCTTTTGTTAAAAAGTTTTAAATTATTTTTCTTTCAATGTACAGACACACCGGGTTCTACTGCTTTATTATATGTATAGATATTTGGAACTAAGTGTTGCTTGCGGCTTCGCCCCCGTAAAATGCCTTTCCCGCTTACAAAGTCTCTAAAACAGTGTACAACGCCAGCACCATGTATTTAAAAAACTGATAATATAAGTCCATTAGTTCCATCAGTAAATTACCGGGATAAAAAATAGCCTATATGTTAATCCAGGATATGGTCTGTCCGTGTGCCAAATTTCAACTAGCCTGTCAACCGTCGATATAATATGCCTCTCTCGGGATAGTATTTATGTTCATACAGATTATTCACTTCTATTAAATTGAACATACCATAGAATAAAGATTCAGAATGTAGGTGTCCTAGGTCTATGGAGCACACGCGTCCATTTGGAAATGGTATTGTGACAAAACAAAGCAACGATGTCGAAAATCTCGATGTGGTATTACCAATCTCAGAATAATAGCCCTTTTTATGTTTTTATTAAATGTTGCGGTGTAATAATATATAGAATAAAAATGTTGCCACTCTTGAACATTTTGTGCAGTGAAATTTCATAGCGTATGATGTAACGAAATAGCAGCGTAACGTCTGTTTACATTACTTGTTTATTTTGTTGAAGAAAAGTTGTGAAAATTCTCAAATGTTTGTTGTCATTTATGGCATTGGTTTGTGTGCTTTAACAATTTGAGTTTGTTATGTCTAGAGAAAATCTACGGATACACGCAAAATTTTAAATATGCCCCGTGTCAGCGTAGGCGTCGCGATGGTCAGTATTCTGATCACAGTCACCCATGAAAACTAGCAAGTAGCAACATTACATACTTGAACTAAAAGCTCTGCGTGGCGCTCGCCTCTGGGACATTAGATGTTAATTTTGATACATTCTAGACTAGTAATTATTATGACTTAGTTATTCGAAAATTGTTTTCTATACTAATATTATAAAAACGAATGATTTGATTGTTTGTTTGTTTGTTTGTAATGGATAAACTCAAAAACCACTGGACCGATTTTGAAAATTATTTCACTAATAGGAAGCTACATTACTCCTGAGTGCTATAGGCTACTTTTATCCCGGAAAATCTATTTTACGGGCGGAGCTGCGAGCAGAAGTCTAGTTTTTTATAAATACCTATATTAAAAAAATGGTGCCAATAATTCCCAAGTGTCTCAAATGAAGTGCTCAGTGTTGTCCAAAAAAAACTGAGAAATCTCACTTTATTTTAAATTCAACGAACACATTGTTAATGTTTATTTTAAGCAATTTATTAACAGTTTTACGTCCAAATGAATGTGTTTAACGCAAACAGTGGCGTGTGGGCGCATGTGCAGATGTTTGTATGTTATAAGGGGCGGCGCAGAGGATTGTAGCGAAGATTGATAACATTTGAAACTAAACTTTATGTTCGTCAGGATACAGTTGATATTTTAATAAAAACAAAATCTAATTTAGCTGCTCAACTTGGTGGCTTGTGTTTTTTATTATTATACTAATGTGAACCGTATGCGCAGGACTTAAGTTTAAATTTCGGATGGACTTGGAAATATATGCACATTTCACAATATATATTTGTACTTGACCGGATACAGACCGTGCTACATTCACATGGTGAAAATTTGACACAGTCGCTCGCTCTTCTAAGTCGCATTCCAGTGTTGATGAGTCTACATCCAATACACCAGGATAATACTGAATCTATCGAAGAACGCCACATAGTTTTGGGAGGCACATTTAGGCTCCACTGAGCTTATCTTCAAGTGCAGTGTATGCACATGTCAGAATAAAAAGTTTCTTATCGCTGCCGCTCTCCGTCTGCGCGGGTCGTTAGGAATGATATCGCACGTTATCTCCGGCGTGCTTCCGTGTTGATAAAATATCGCCACCTGATGTAAAATGTTTGTTTATATCAAGGTGGGTAAACAGGCGAGTGGCTCACCTGATGGTGCATGATCAGCATTGACCACCAAACACCTATAGGATAGGAGGTGTGGGTGGGTTGACGAAATAAATGAAAAGACGTGGGGTGGAAAGAGATTTTGCGGCGGCTGGAAAGTTTATTTGTTTTTGTCATTATTATAGAATCCTAGGTTTAGCCCGCGTGAAATGCGTGTCTGCCATTTATTGGCACAAATAGATCAAGGCCCTGGATTAACTTATAGGGCTACCTTTATCCCTGAAAAGTATGAGACTTCCACGCAAGCGAAGCCGCAACCAAAAACTAGCACTTTACAATCTTTGGTGATTTGATTACAGGTGTCACAGTGGTACGAGCTGGTGGTGTTCACAGCGTCGATGGAGATATACGGCGCGGCGGTCGCTGACAAGCTGGACAACGGGCGGGGCATCTTGCGCAGGAGGTTTTACAGGTGACGTCACATTTACACTGGCCTTCGCATGCCAAAATATGCAGTAGCTTTAGGATAATACCGGTCATTCAGATAAAGTACCGTAGGCAAAAAGGAACGCGCTAATATTGTGGGTCAAGAGTGACCCCATCAGTTAAGGCATGTTCAAATGATTGTCATATTTTGTGAAATCATGTAAAATGGTTCTTAAACTTCTGATTTACAATGTGGTTAGTCCCAATGCGGTCTCAACATTTTTTAGTCATATGTTTTAATTTTTATCTGGTGTTTTAACCGTTTCCAGTTCTTATTTTTGGTGCTAATGTGATAATTAATTTACGTGTTCATTAATACATTTTTGACACACATACACTAACACCTTTATCCCCGAAGGGGTAGGCAGAGGCGCAACTAGTGCATCCACTTTTCGCCGTGTGTATTCCGTTCCATGATGTGATAGGGGACGAGCTTATCGCTATATCTGGCACAAATTCCAGACTTCGGACTGATACTGAATAAAAAACCCCAACCAACTCAGGGATCGAACCCGACACCTCAGCATTGCAGTCGTACCGTGATACAACTACGCCACGAGGCAGTCAATACATATTTTTTTTCAATAGTCGATTGTGGATTTCTTAGATTTATTGATGTTGCAAAAACTACGTAACTTGATAAATTAATCATCGGATTAATGAGTCGTGACGGTAAAAAAATACGATAAGCGTGAGTTGCTATTTTTTTATTCAGCAAGTATAAGAGACAAAGGTCACATTAGTTGATGGAAAGTTTGCTATAATAAAATTATTATAACACTAGACTTTTGCCCGCGTCTCCGCCCGCGTGAAAGAGTTTTTCCGGGATAAAAGTCCCGCTTTATATTTTCCGGGGATAAAAAGTAGCCCATGTCCTTTCTCAGGCTCTAGACTATCTGTGTACCAAACTTCATTTAAATCGGTTCAGTAGATTTGGCGTGAAAGCGCGACAGACACAGACAGACAGAGTTACCTTCGCATTTATAATATTAGTAAGGATTTATGTAATGTATGTGATTGCAGACAACACTGCACAGCGGAGCACGGCTCGTACACAAAAAACCTGTCGTCAATATGCGACGACCTCAACAGAGTGTTCATTCTGGACAATTCGCCCGGAGCATACCGGGACTTTCCAGGTAATACGCAAACTTCTGATCGCTCCCTATTGAGTGCAGTTAGTGTAGTTTATTTAATACTTATTTTCATGTTTTTTTAACAAAAACCTATTTTGACAGGACTCTATTTATGCAGATACACAATATGGTTGTTGTACTGTTGATATAGGTAACCGCCCACTGGTCTTAAAACAATAGTGTAACTCATAAACTATTTTATTTTATGATTTGAGGATTGTCAATAAAGTTTACAATATTACAAACATTATAATAACAATCAGAAAATAAAACTAATTGCAAGTGAGACTACAGGCAACCACAAGGTGCTTAATACAATTTTACACTATAATTACTTAATTAAACGTTATAAGGAACTATACAAAAAAAGGTTAGATTTATCAGAATATTAGGGCCCCAGTTAATCAGTCGCATCTAAAAGAGTTTTCCTAATGTATTATTATTATTATTATTTTTTTTATTGCATTGAATGACGAGACGAGCATGCCGTTCACCTGATGGTAAGCGATACGACCACCCATAAACAGTAGCAACACCATCCAGCACCTTGACTGACAAAGTACTGAGTGGCATTCCACTGCGCTCGTTATCCTGAGACATAAGATGTTAAGTCTCATTATGTCCAGTAGTTATACTGGCTACAACGTCCTTCAAACCGAAACACAACAGTGCATGCACACTGTTGCTTGGCGGTAGAAATAGACACTGCGGTGGTACCCACCCAGACGGCCTCTTACATAATGAGAGACCTACCACCAGTAAATTATAGAAGTATACTGTACTATACAGACAAATGTTTGTGTTCAGACAACGCGATCCCGATAAAGTCGTGGTTCAGCGACCCGCTGGACGTGGCGCTGCTGAGCCTGCTGCCGGTGCTGGACGCGCTGCGCTTCACGCACGACGTGCGCTCCGTGCTGTCGCGCAACCTGCATCTGCACCGCCTGTGGTAGCTGCTGTGGGACGTCACACGTGGGACGTGAGTCACGCAACACAACACAACACAACTTACCTAGCGTACACGGGTCAATTTTGACCCAACCAAAATTAAACTGTTACGTATACTCACGCTTTTGTCCCCGAAGGGGTAGGCAGAAGCGCAACTAGTACACCCACTTTTCACCGTGCGTATGCCGTCCCATGATATGATATGATGGGGGCAAACCTATCGCCATATCGGTCACAAATTCCAAACTCTGAGCTGCATGGTGATTCTGTAAGGCATATGCGATATCACACCGCAGACGCGCTGACGTCATATCGAGCTCTAAACACAAACGCGTCTCTTAGACACGCCACGGCATGAAATTGAAAAATAGTATTCTGTATGCCACACGACAGGTTCTCTATGCTTAATATTTTCTATTTGACGATGTGTTTATGCGTTCAGAAATTTTACATCGGCTCGAATCGGAAAGTACCGGTTTTTTAAATAATATATTTTATTTGTTTGCATTCGTGGTATATCTCAAATAAATCATTGCCAAACCTTATCTAGTACCATTTTCGTTTAATTTTAAAGCAAAGAAACAAGAAAAGAATACGGATTTATATTTTTAAGAAATTACTATAGATAGTGATTGTTTTTGAACGATTATCAAATGTCAATGTCATAACTTGATTTGACTTCAATGATTTGTTTATTATAGCCAAAATATGAAAATGGAATCGAATTGATTTGTTCACTGCTGCCGAAGAATGCTCACGAATGCTTTTATATGAATAATAGTGAATGCTGTTGTGCTAATGCAGTTGGTGCGAAGTTGGCGCCAAAAACGCGTTTATATTGATAGGAGATTACTTGGGATTCTGCGGACTTCCAATCATTAAATTTGTGGCAAAATCGTTGAGGCATTAACTCAAATACTTTTTTTAATTGTAGTAGAATGATGAGACGAGCTTGCCATTCGCCTGATGATAAGCATTGTGATCGCCCATTAATAGTTACAACACTATCCAGAACTTTAAATTACAAAGCACTGTGTAGGATCCCACTGCGGTCGTCATACTGAGATATAAGTTGCTAAGTCTCATAATGGCAAGTAATTACACTGGATACAATTTCCTTCGAAATTAAACACAACAGTGCATACACACTGCTACTTAACAGTATAAATAGACATTGCAGTGGTAGCTATCCACTCTTGCATATAACAGACCTACTACCAACAAATATGTATTGTAATGTGTGTATATTACATAGTGCACAATCTTTTTGTATATGAATAGTCTTTTTACCCAGTAACTTTTACTTGTGGCTCAGACCACATTAGTCTTTATGGAATAAAAAGTGGTTTATTTCTCAACCCACAGCTTATTGTTTACATGAGTGTCATATTTCAAACATATTTAAGGTGAAATTGATTAATTAATAAGCATTCAAACTCCCAAATACAATTTTAATGTATAATATTATATTTCCTGTTGTTGAACTACAAAGAAAAAATAAAACAAAAGTAATGTGTAGTAAAATCTAAGTATATTTAATTTGTTCACAATATCTTGCATCACATTCACCATCCTGTAACAGATATAATATTAGTTTTACATTTGATGTTAACAATTTGCCTTGTATGCCGTTAGTCTCCTAAAATAAAAAAGGAAATTTTTGTACAAAGAAAACACTTTTTACTAGTAACCAAATATTTAAATCCCAATCATAAAATGACCCAAGGGCATAGGTAGATTCAAGACAAGTACATACTATTGTATGTACTTGTTAAATTATTGGGATTAGACCCCATCCTCACACCCGGCACTGAAACTTGTAAATTAGAATCAGCAGTGGCACACATTTTATGGCACTAAGCGGTGAAGCTCGGCAAGTCTTAGGGAACACTAATGGGTCTTTAACAAGCAACAAAATGAAATAATCAAATAGAAGGATAGGGAGGAGCTAGAAATATTAATTATTCACTTCCCTCCATAGCCAAGCAGGAGACAACATAAAGAACTAAGAAAGTATTTTAACCTTAAGTATAGGGATGTTTACAACTAGAAAAGCCAGTTGTAAAGCACTACAGATGAAATGTTAATGAAAGAGTGCTATTATATTATTATAAGCTGTCAAGTTATTGGGAATACTTACATGACATTTTTGCTTTGCTCCATTGGATCAAAATTTGAGATTTGACCTCCCTCGCCTCCTCTATTGAAAGCTGGATACGCCAATGGTTAAGATTTAACACCTCTACCTATTATTATTTAGGTATAACAAAAATAATGTACTTATACTATACGTAAGTACAATTCCCTTTAATAATCTTTATCGTCATCAAACAATAGGTACAAAACTTTTAAATTCTTTTAATTGTAATTTTCACAAATTGGATAGACATATAATTAAATATTTAATCAATTTGATATTTGATATCGAAATAATAAAAATTAATGAATCCTAAATTGTCAAAATTCGGGTTGCCAGTATTAAAGCAACTTATTTTACACCGCTGGGTCACTGATTTACAGAAATTTGACTTTCAAATGACAAAAATATAAGCATGATTATTTATTTGATCACTTATGATTTATGTTCATTAGTTTTTGCTTAGGTTAATTATTTTGTTTAAGATTTCACGATATACAGTGGATACAATTTTCAAATGAATTATACAGCCTTTGTACCTAAATAATTAATTTGTCTAAACGTGCTTGAACGCGCTTGCCTGCCGCGCGTTCGTTTGACAATTTGTGACGTGCACGTCTCGCGCCTTCCCGCGTTCATGAAATGTCAAATTGGCATACAGAATGCCATTTAACGCTAATTACACGAAGCTGTCGTAACACAGCCGCGTTCGTGTTAACACTGTCATACAGAATCATGCCCCTGATAGTATTATTGTGTAGTGTAAATTAGGCAGCAAGTAAATACATTTATTCTTAACACTTTTTAGTTTATCCTCACACATTGGTTCACATCGGTATAGAGAGACGCCATACTTATTTTTGGGCACAAACACAACTTACAGTGTTGCCAGGTTACATAAAATATTATATTGCTAAGTTATCATCTACACAGAAACAAACACACGTTTACAGATACTGATTAGAAAAATCAAATATCACTTTGCCCGGCCTGGGGATCGAACCCGAGAGCATTGCAGTCGTACCGTAATACAACTACTCCACTGAGGCAGCCAAAATGAAACTGTTGATTTCGGATATGCACCTACTTACAGGACTGTTGCATAGAAGGATTTATAGAAAATGTTCTTATAGTAAAATGCCGACAAATGTTTATTGGTAATAATTTCTTTCCCGTCTAATTGCAGATAAATACCGGCTTTTGTACAAATGAAGGACGCGCCGCGGGTCGCCTCAACCTATTTATTATTTTCCACTCGTTATGCCCCGTAGGGCTCCCATTCAAACTTAGTTTGTAATAATAGTTGAATAACTTGTTTTTTTATAAGTTTTGTTTAATGTAAACAAGTGATTATCACGATATACATATTACATGTATATAGAGTTACCTACGTATGTAGGGGGGCGTTTTTGAAACGTCGCTTCTGTGTGTGAGTCATGGAAGGTGGAGGCCTCACTGCAAGAGATTACCGAGTAGTTTAATATGTCTAGTCGTCCCGCCGTACGTGGCTGTCGCAGAAGAAAAAAGGCCGCTCCAGAATAGGGTTCATAGTTCTGCCGAATGACACGTCACAATGTTTAACCATGACAAACAAACAGCCCGAGTGTATGGCATGTCGATGTGTGCGCCGGCGCTGTAGCGAAATTGAGTGTGTTGTTTGGCGTATATATCATATTTTTCTTCCTTTTTTACGTTATCAAGTTTTTTTATGTCCATGGAAAAATTTTACATATTTGGATCATATATCTATTTTAACGTTGTACTTTTTATCAGTGCAAGTATCTAGCTATAGCTAGCTAGCTATCTCTAACGAGAATGATAGCAAAAATCATGCTACAAGTATTCAGATTTCCGAATTAGTGTTTTGTACGTTATTTCTACAATACCAGCCGACAGTGAGGCCACAACCTTTCTCACAAGAAATATTGTCAGGAGCCGAATGATACCGACACTAAATGGAAATTCATGTTGATAGATGTTTTTATTTGAGCTTTCTTATGAAAATACTGCCTTCGAAACAATGGAGAACTAATTTTGATGAGAACTATGAGAGGGATATTCTGATTGTGGGTCAGATGTGACCCTTAATTAGTTCCAATGATTTCTAGTTTCCTTGTATTCAGATGATTACCAAATCTGAGGTTTAGGGTAACTCAGTTCTTCATAGAAATTTAAATAATACACTTCCAATACCTACACTTGAATGAAAATCATGAGTGTATAAATATATCAAATCAAAATTATATCAATTATCATAGTAAAATTGAGCAAAATGTTTTGCTTTCGACTTAATACTTTGTTGCAATGATTTTATGTAATAATTTTAAAAGTCACCACTCCAGTCAATATTTTAATTTTTAATAAGTATCACGAATGGTAGTGGATTTAGATTTACATTAGAATAATCTGTCAATGTTTTCAAAAGCACCGTTTTTTATTTTGCGTAACAGTGTTTAAAATTATTACTTAGAATGAAAGTGTCTTCGAAGCAACGGAATAAATCCACGCAATACATTCACCAAATATGTCCCTCTCATTTGGAATCCAAGTAAAGTTTATTCTATGGATTGTAACTGTAAGTATTAAATAATAAATCGTACTTAAAATGTTCCTAAATACGGCCAGTATGCAAATAGAAAATGTAACATAAAAGGAATTTATTAATGTTTATTGTGGTAAATTGTTGAAGTTCACATGGATGGCATTTTTAGATCTTCCAAATTTGACTGTAAATTCCATAGATAATAAAAACAAACATTCAAACAAGATTTAAGGTTATGGAAAAAATAATATAATTGTACTAATAAACTAACAAACATCTGTGGCTTCCGTGCCATTTTGGCTCACAGATACAATCCTAAATAAACTGGCTAACTAACTGGATGGCAATAACTTTGATTATTACTAGAAACTTAGTGAAATACTGCTTAAATGTAAATGCAATTAACTATAAAAAGTATGGTTTTGTTTATCAATTTCCATAATAAGAAGTGTCCATGTGTTTTTAATTAACAGCATCGTTTTTAAAAACGCCACAACTAAGTACTGTGTGTACGAGCTGGCAAACTCTTACAGATAAGGTGAGTGAATAGGTAATTTCATATTAGTGGCCTGGTAAAACATGTTTAAATTTTTAAAACTAATAGCACAGCATGGATGTTGATAAAAGAGACCATCTTCCAGTGAATACTTTTTTGTAAATATTATTTTTAACGAACAGTTTCTATGTGATTTGCCTGCTTTTGAACACACTGATCTCTTAGTTTTAATTTGTGTTTAGTTGTTTTAGACGTACCAAATCGCATTTCCCATCGGTTCCAATTCTGTAACAATGACGTTTCAATAGAATACAGGACAATTTTCATTTAAAAGTAGGCAAATCACTGAGACCGCGTCGACCACTGCGATGGCACACGACACGCGGCGCTGGAAATACATGATAGAGGGCCGGATACGTTACGATTTCATTTGAAATGTCAATAAGATTGTAGCAGCAATAAATACTATTACTGTCAGTATTTGTCAGAAGCCGTAATGACTGCCAAATTAATTTATGGAGAAATGTCTGTAAGACCTTTTAGAGAAGCGGGTCCGGCCTAAACTAAATGTCACACTGGCCATTCGGGTCACAGTCGAGCGTTATATTTAACGCCACGCCGAGGACACGTTGCGTGGACGCGCCCTTACATTTCACACGGTGAAACTGCGACGATAGGCTAGATAATATAACCGTCATGTACAAATGGTATACAGATACAGTTGTGTACAGTTCTGTTCGTAATAAACGACAAGTTATTTGATCATTTGAAGATTGAAATTACGAATTACGCATGTATTAATTTTTGAATTAAAATTGTGTATACGGTGGGCAATAAATGTGGCACAACACGTGATGCTCAACATTTCTAGCAACAAAGATAAATGCAATTACATACGACTACCAAATGTCCCTAAGTTTGATTTTACTAGGTTATGTGCACATCATTTGTTGCCCAGGCAATACATAGTATCAAAGTGAACATTTAAGGTCAGTGAAGAGTGTTTCGGACTTAAAAACAATTAATAATACAGGGATTTAATATTTAAATGCAGAGGTATAGAGAAAGTCGTGTATTACGAACAAGATGCCGACATGTAGAGTTTTATAAAGAGTTGTTACATGATGCGCGTCGGACTCCAACAGTCGACAACTTAATATTACCCGGAACGGTCGTAGATGGTACACGATGAATGGGAAAGCATGTTTATTTAATGCGTAATAAATCTTATGATAATAGCCGTAGTGTTTATATTGCATTGATATGATAGCGCATATGTCAAATGAACGTTAAAAATACCAACAAAACAATGCTAAGATTATCAAAATAAGATTTAAATTCGTTTGTAAAATCTGCTTTGCCATCCCACAATACCTTGTACTGTCGCTGAGCGTTGGCGTTTATTCCTAATGGAATAGTATGTAATTATTAGTTATAACAAATTGTTTATATAGAAATAATGTTTTTTTTAAACCAAATAGTTGAGATGATAAGTTTTTGTGTCTAGTACAATTTAATGAAAGAGCAATGCATGTACAATACATGGTATGACTGATGTAAAAATTGTAAAAAAAATACGTTGAAAATGTCATTAGAGAATTCTGCATACACCGCGCATAAGTCATATTATTTTCTTTGGTATGACTGATATAAAAATTGTGAAAAAATACTTTTAAAATGTCGTTAGACAATTCTGCATACACCGCGCATAAGTCATATTATTTTCTTTGGTATGACTGATATAAAAATTGTGAAAAAATACTTTAAAAATGTCGTTAGACAAATCTGCATACACCACGCATAAGTCATATTATTTTCTTTGTGTATAAACATATTATGTCAATGGAAATTAGTTCCTTCTGCTTTAGGTTAACAACATTAGAATTTCTATAGTAACAAATTATTTCAGGCGAGTTTGTTTTAATCTGGCTAGTGTTGGTATTTAGGATGCCTGTCCATCAAAGCTAGATTTTAATCCCAGTACGGAATAGCCAGTATCAACCCGGAGTCATGTGTCCGGTAAATGGCAATAGGCCTGCCGTCTATTACACGGAACCTAACATAGCTGGCGATCTGGGTCTTCACACCCAATGCACGCCCATGCGCGGGGGAACATTAGTCGCGGGCCGAGGCACACAGTCAGTGTGTATACCTCTTGCTTGCATAACACATTGAGGCCTAAAAGGGCCCGCGAACATTTCCTGGCACCCTTTTCCCTTCCGCCCATCCTGAGAACCTTTCTCCACTCCCCACCTTTCCTTCCATCATCCTTTTCCGCTTCCTTCCCAGGCCCCTGCAGTCGTCAAGCCGGGGGACTCCAGTATCCCATTCGCAGGTTTCCCCCGGTGTTGACTGCAGAATCGCCTACCGAAAAAAAAAACATAGCTGGCGAAATGTGGGTGTGATACACATTTGCCTACCCCTGAAAAGGGGAAAAAGCGTGATGCTATGTATGTACGGAATAGGGAAAACACTGTACCTGATGGTTGGCGCCAGTGGCGTAGCAAGGGGGGAGGCGGCGGGGGCGGGCCGCACCGGATGTCAACATTTTTGGGGTGACACCAGATCAGCGCCGTAGCGTAGTTGGGTCGGGGGAGGCAGCAAAATGCGTAAAATAAAACCTTTTAAAATGTAAACTTTTTCGCTGTACACTTGAGAGCTAAAAGAACAAAAAAGGTGACGCGTGCGAAAAAAAAATAATTCGGGGCGCCCGGATACCTTCTCGGCGGCAAACACATTGGGTCCGCCCCGGGCGGCAGAAACCCACGCTACGCCACTGGTTGGCGCCGTTCAAATGTAAGGTGGATTGATAAGAGTCTCCTATCAAGCCACGTTATCCACGGTTTCTCGATTATCGAATGGATAAGGCGGCTGTCGTCCTCATTACGCGAAAATACGATAGTTACGAAAAATCAGCTCACTTCTATACTGTTAAAATCTCAAGTGCGTTTTGCTGACTTTATTTTCAACTACCCTTTGCCTGCGGTTCCGCCCGCTTTAAATAGTTTTTCCGGGATAAAAGTCCCGCTTTATATTTTCCCGGGATAAAAAGTAGCCCATGTGTTAATCCAGGACATGGTTTACCCGTGTGCCAAATTTCATCGAAATCCGTTCAGTAGTTTTTCCGTGAAATAGTAACAGACATACATACATTCTTACAAACTTTCGCGTTTATAATACTAGTAGGATTAGTAGGATACTATCGGAATATTTTTTGTGCAATTTTCTTGTTAATTTTTACTTATAAATCGCGCATATTTCCAAAATATGCGTATAATACGATGTTAAATTGCTTAAGTTATAGGGCATTCAATAATTTTCTTCTAAAGAAAACATTATGTAGACCATCTACACGGGGCGAGTACTGAGACCATGTCAACGTACAAACGAAAATTGTGCTTAATATTGATAAATCTGGGATTATTGCAATCACTTCAATGTTGGTCTCGTGTATATGGTCCGTTTACTGCATATGCAGTCACTTCTTTAGATGTCAGTAAGTAATATAAACAATAGAATAACGAAATCATGTAATAATTTGTGTAAATACGTTCTACGTAGCATATCATGGATGTTCCGTTGAAATCACAGGGTGAATTTTATTGAAGTGAGATTAAAAATATTTTTCCGTTTAATTTTGCCCTCACAGTAGAGGTCTCGGGTGTTTTGTACTTAGCTTAGTAGATTTCATAATATTTCTACATATTAATCGTACATAACATTTGAGACCGCAATACGATGTACCTAATATTGTATACAGAAATCATAGCACAATAACCATAACGAGATGTGGACATAATTCATTTCTTTTTTAATGTATTCTGTATTCGGCAAATTTTTGTAAAAATCGAATGAATGAATGTATCGAGTGATGAATCCATTCGTTTAGACTTCCATTGCTGTTTGAATTTTATAACTACTTACGATTGATCGAATTACCAAAATTGGCTTTGTATAGAAATCGGCCTCCGATTGTGTAAATATTCTGGAATGATATAATTATCAAATAAGTAACTTGAACTTTCAGGGAATACTTATTATTGACCAAACAAAAATAACATTTAGACAATAAAGGTGAGGGCAACCTACCCTCGTTTCCAAATCGTAAGTTAGTTGTATTTTTCAAACGGTGTAAAAAATTTGATAAATGTTTACTGTTAATTATAAAAAAAAAATGTTTGTGCGCCATGTCGGCGACTGTTTTGAAACAATAAACTGTGTAACAATGTTGTGGTCTCAACTGGTTGTTTAAAGTGCAAAACCGATTTGTAATATAGCGATATTAAATCGATTTAAAAAATAATTAATTGGTTTTATAATTTAAAAAATTGTGGGTATGTGACGGGGTATGTATATATATTTATTGTTTTATTTGCTTGGTGTTTAGATTTTCTTAGTTGCACCTCACTCCGTCGGGGACTAAGGCGCGAGGCGATTGTTGTTTTAGATTTTTACGAATAACTCCTTGGTAAGTAGTGGACGATAGCCTAGGTGGGAATGGAACGGTCTGCCGAAGAAATGTCCGGAGGTTCAAAACCCAAGGCACACACTTCTGACTTTTCGAAGTTACATGTGTATTTTTTATCAATTATCGTTCACTTTTACGGTGAAGGAAAACATCGTGAGGAAACCTACATACCTGAGAATTCTCCATAAGAATTTCGAGGGTGTGTGAAGTCTGCCAACCCGCACTAGGCCAGCGTGGTGGACTAAGGCCTAACCCCTTTCAGTAGTAGAGGATGCCCGTGTCCAGCAGTGGGCAGTATATAATACAGGACTGATTGCATTGCAAGTATGTGTAAATGATCAGTGACATTTAGGACCGATTTCACTGCTTGCTGATAAATGCTACTTGTTACATAAATGTATAAGCCGACCAAATACAAAAGTGACACTGGTCTCTGCTCCCAACTAAATGATTATAAAATTAGTACTCTATGCACATCCGTTTTAAATACGATAACTGTCAAATAAAATTCATTTGAAATCTGTGAAACAGGCCCTGAAAGTATCTTAATTAATTATAAAGTGTTCAAAAACCTAGTTGTATGGTAAAATGTGTGCAAGTTCTATTAAAAAGTACTCTACAATGTTATCAAGAAAATTGATGTTATGTAGTTTACGACAGAAATAAATACAGTAGTATCTAATCTATCGGTACAAACAAGTACCAGTAGGTGAAATCATTTTTCAAATAAATGCAATCAACTTTGTTCTAAGAAAACTTTAGTTTCATCATTGAGACAAATATGTACCTAAAAATAAACAAAATTAAATTTGTAAAATGAAACAAATTTATAATTCAATGAACCCTTTAATTTGAGACTATTTTGATGATATATTTCTAATGGAAAATTGTCAAAAACTATTTTACACCAGAACTAGATATGAGAAATATTGGAGCATGAAGAGTATTTGTAAATTCGTAAGAATGGTGATCGCACTAACCACATAATGAATTATCTAGGCCAGACTATCTTTAGAATTGCTCCTCAGTACAATGATTTGTAACATTTACACCAATTCATGTCATTTCACTCTGTGAAGGCGAAGACTAGGCTATTTATTTCACAAGTCATGGGTAAGAACTTTATTTCAAATTTGTCGCATTTCTAACATTGTAAGCCAGATCATACAATCTGCTTATTATCTGATGGTGTTCGTTTCAACAAAGTGTAAACACCTTTTTCTTCTTAAAGTTGTTTTTTTAATGGGAAGAGATTGTGAATCCCAATGGAAATTTAGGTATTTCCCAGTATGACCATTCTTTAACGTGGATGCTCAACATAACATCCGTAAAGCACGAAGTTGATTTTTAGGAGAAATATAAGTAAAAAAATGGTTTCTCCAAAATCAAATGGTTTTCCTTTTTTTTTATTAAGAAGTTATTTATCCAATTAAGTTTATTACTGACAAAAAAACTAAAATTTGTTTGATATCTTAAGTAGGAAAACTTGTAGAAACTTAAATGAAAGCTATTGGAATTTTTATGTCTAAAAGTTTCACATACAATAAAACTAGAAAATGAGACACCTACCAGTAACAGATTAAGTAAACGTAGACATTGTAAACAAATAGCAAATTTATGCAGTCCTTATATAAATTACAAACAAAGTCTAATTTCAAAATATCTCCTTATTTTCGTAATTTAATTGCAACAAACATATCTGTAAAGCTTTGTCATCTCTACGAGATAGGAATATGTATTGTCCTTTAATTTGTGTTCATATTTAACAAATCAATATACTAAACTAGGTATATGCTGGGACTTGTGTCAGAATTTCATCAAGCCTTAAGCTGAAGCCAATAGAAATATCACAAATAGCTGCTTAAGGAATCATTTACAAGACTCGCCTATCGAAAGGTGACAAGTCACCAAAATTCATTCTCTATACAGATTACAATGACACATTTTGTAGTTTAAAACTTATTATAAAATATTCTGTCCAAATAATGAGTTTCTACAAAACTAGAAGGTGGACAATGTTTTAGGAGATTTTACACTTCAAATTACAACTGTACATTACTGGCGGCCGGCAACATCGGCCACGGTCGTAAAGAATGAACTTTATGACACTGAAAATGCTTTTTCTGAAAAAGATTTTACGTAAGCCTCGTGCAGTTTGTTGACGAAGTCAGCGTCGTGTTTGAGTAGATAGTTGAAAGCTTGAAGCAGTTGATTTCTGGTGAGAGGCTCTGGAGTGGGCTGGACATCACCACCGGTACTCGCAGTGAACATGGTGGGTGGCATCAGGGCCGGCTTCTGCTGAGTGGTCATACAGTCAATCAAAGGGTACATTCCAATGTCTTCCACTTTGCTACCATTAAAAGTGCTTACCGGGTGACCAATGTCCTGGGATTGGTTAAGATAAGTGGCCAAAGGAGACGTTGACTTCGGTGACGACATCCTCATCAAATTCAACTCATTCTCCAGCGGTATTAGACCATTAGAATCATTCCCATCCAAACCCTTCTTAATTCCAGATATCCTCTGATTCTGCTTCTCATTAGGTGTTGACTTTAATGGAAACACACATGGCTGCCTCATTGCAGAGTCTATAGTTATGTTACCATTCGATGTTTGTCCCTCCTGAGGAGTGACAGAGCGCTGCTGCTTCTCTATGTGCTCGACTGAGTGCGCAGGATTACTCATAAGCCTCTGCAACAGCTGAGGCACTTCTCTCGCGTCCGTCGAACGTGGGCCGAAGATCCCGGGTGAGGGTAAGGAGGACACGGCGGGCATCTGCGCCGCGGCACCGCTACCTGCTTTCGCAAAGAAGTCCATCACGCTCTGAGAAGCCATATCGGAGGCCCGCGACGGCGTAGACTCATTCTTATTAGCCAGGCCTTTATTTGAATTGAAGTCGTCCTGCGCCTTGCTGAGCATGCTGAATATGTCGACCGGCTGGCTGGACGCAGTGGACGTGTTGTACACCGCGTTCTGCGGCATATTCTCACCCGGCGACTGCTTAATTGACTCCTTTACCAGCGCGTTTAGCTTCGTGGCGACTCTGACGCACTCCTCTTTATCGTAGAACCATATGCCGTAAATGCGACATTTGGCATTTCGGTACAGCAGGAAAGGTTCTTTCAATTGTAATTCGATCCCCTTCGACACGGGTTCGATGAGGTTGTTCGTGTTCAACCTATTCATAATCACTAAACTATGGTTCGGCTCTCCATTTCTACTGTACACAAACAAAGCGCCCTCGATGTTAGTTTTTTCCCATTCGTTCTCTTCGAATGTATAAAGCGCAACATGGGTGGCACTATCAACTATTGCTTTTACATATGGATCTGCTCTCTTTAAAGCAGCGAAATTCATACGTGAACCGGTGTCAGCCATTTTATAGCAACAAAATACTAGTTTTTGTACAGCGAGCAAGCATCACAGCAAAATGACAAGAACAAATATATTCGCCATTTTGTAACGTTCCGAAATTTTTATCATTTAACTATTACAAATAGTTTCATCCAATTTTAATATGGTTCTAATTATTCTTCTTCATGTAATAGATAGTAATTATATATATTCCTCATGTATTTAGTAAAGTAAAGATTTTTATAATTGAAATAAACATATAAAATATAGTTTTATATTTAGATATAAGTGAGGCCGTACGCTGTTCTCTCATTTAGTCTCTGAAAATAATAAATTAAAAAACTAAAAAAAAACTTTAATGCGACCATGGAAATAAATAGTAAACGATATAAAAATCAAAAGTATAAAATTTGTAAAATGTAGGTCCTCTATGTAATATTTGAGCGATATCATATTTCTGTTAACAATATAATTATTTATTCAAATAGTCAATGCTTAACAGGTATACGTAATACATCATAATTTCATGGTTGAACGCTTTTTCCTGCCAGAAGAGAATAATTTCTTTGTCTGCATTCTCAGAAATTCCCCTAAAACGTAAAAAGAAAAAAGGATAAAAGGTCATAAAACTTTTAAAATAATCAAAGAAGATAAAACATGTAAAAGTAAAATGAACGCAACCATAAAAGGTAGTGATGTGAATATATTATCGTCGAATGATAAAGAGACCAGTTTATCTGAGTATGTAAAGTTTACCATACCAGCCCTGTATTATATACTGCCCACAGCTGAGCACGGGCCTCCTCTACTACTGAGAGGGGTTACGCCTTAGTCCACCACGCTGGCCTAGTGCGGGTTGGCAGACTTCACATACCTTCGAAATTCAGAGAACTTCTCAGATATGCAGGTTTCCTCACGATGTTTTCCTTCACCGTTAAAGCGAGCGATAATTCACAAAGAATGCACACATAACTTTTTAGAAAAGTCAGAGGTGTATGCCCTTGGGTTTTGAACCTGCGGACATTCGTCTCGGCAGTCCGTTCCACTCCCAACTGGGCCATCGCCCCTTTTTAAAAAAATGTAAAGTTTAGAGGCTCTCAAAAAAAACTTACAGATTTAATCATTATTCTTTTTTATAGAATTAATCTTGTCTAATGAGAGATAAAATGACATAATGTAAAAAAAGAAAGATACAAATCGACGAAACATCACACCTTTTATCCTCGAAGGGGTAGAGGCACAACTCTTTTTCGCCGTGCGTATTCCGTCCCATGATGTGATTGGGAGCTGCCTATCGCCATATCGGGCACAAATACCAGACTCCGGGCTGATAGTTAGCGGAAATACCCAATATCACTTTGCCTGACCTGGGATTTGAACCCGGGACTTCGGAGCGATGTTGTACCGAACAATACAACTGAACTTCTGAGCCAGTCATGTAATTTATTATACACTATATACGTATATGTATTTATTTAATGAATGTTATATAATAGTGTGTACCAACACATTTTCCATTCCATTGTTTTTTATCTACCACACTCCAATGTGAGGTCAGCCTAAGAAACTCTGCACGTTTCATATTGCAGAAACTATTATGCTTAGTTCTTACGATTGGTTGCACCACCTTCATGACATTAACCCACTGTACGATCAATAAATGGATAATGTTGTTATTAGTTTTGAGAAATTCCAGTTACAAAGTTATTATAATGTAGGTAATCGTCTTCCTAGTAATATCGTTGTGTGTAAAAAATTCACAGTCGGTAATTTACTTTTTAATATTAGGGGCTTCCTCAATTAACAATTGCTGTATATTGGATTACTGATTACAAAACGTGTAAATATCGCATCCGGCGACTGTATAACTCAACAAGTTTGTTTTGTCGATACTTTTTATTGGCAAGTGTTGTACATCACTAACACACGAAGCGACGAAAAAAGAAAACATTTATAATCAACGTCATTTAAAAGTTTGTGCGTGTTTGCGACGCAAGTGGGTTCATTACCAATTTAAATTAAATTGAATTAAAATTATTTAAAATCGTCCTTTACCTAAATAATAATTATTATTGAATTTTTTAACCGTAATTCATCAAATAAATCTTCTTATGATAGTTTTTGAGAGAAAACTATAACATCAACACGTGATATAAACAGGCTAAGTTGCGAGTGGTTTTCGTAAATAAAATGACAGAGAGCAATGTTCTGGTGATTGGTAGCGGAGGTCGGGAGCATGCCATATGCTGGAAACTAGCGGATTCCCCGAACGTGAAGCGTATATACTGCGCGCCGGGCAGCGTCGGCATCTCTACCACCAACAAGGTTGAGAGTGTCGAGTTGGATATAAAGAATTATCCTGTGAGTTCAATAAATTACTTGTATTTTTATTTATAAACACCTACCGCAATTTTTTTATTTTCGTTGCTTAACTGCTCTACTGTTGTGAAAGATTATGATGATGAATGAAAGAAACTTAATATGTAGATACACAAATATTGTGTATTGATTGGACATCTAAATAAGTGATCATAGGTATGATCTCTTGGATGGCATATGCTATTCCATAGCATGAGATCCTGTTCTGTAATAATAAAAGTTACTAAAAGTTTAATGTGAAAAGGATGCTCGAAGATTCTTAATATTTTGAAAAATCATTGTAATTTGTTATTGAATTCTTGAGATGAATTACAGCCAAAAGTTGTTTTACATTATGTACCTTTAACAAAATTAAGTTGCTTAGTTTTCCTTCTGCAACCCTCATAAAACTGTGAATTCATTATTTTAAAAACTCTGCCATACGGAGTTTATTTAGAAACACAATGACATCCCTCAAGACAATAATTATTGTCCATTACCTCTTTATATTTTTTTTGGTAATATTGTAATTTTTTTTGTCTTATTTAACTACCCTGTGTAGGCTATTTCTTGAATTACGTATAAAATTTATAGATAAGAAACATTGAAATACGTACAATTATATAATAAAAATAATGGTCTAACTTGAGTAAGGTAATCTCACATAAATAGAATTTATGAAAAAACATGATTTTTCAAAGTAATGTAAAATAGTTTTTTTATCGGCTGTACTGTTGACAATAGATGTAAATAAGGTTATTTTCACATATATGTGTCTTTGAACAGTTTGCGTAAGTCACAAGGTTATCTTGCATAATATATGTCCATTAAAATCAATGCACATACATATTGTTTTGTGACGAAATATCTTAATTAATGTAAGCGTAAACACTTACAAAATGGGTCAACAAAATAATATTTCTAAAAAGATTATTAAAATATTTTTTCCAAAAAGTATGATAAGTGAAAAACTAGATTCTTTATTTAAAATGATATAATATCCAAGATAAGTTACATGTTATTTTACAAGAAAGTAAAGTTCAATGTAATTAATGTGCAATCTCAGAGAGCAGGATATCCAGAGTTTGAATCTTTACGTAGTAAATGAGCAAATTGATTAATAAAGGATGTTGATAAATATGTAGTGGCCTGTTATAAATTACTTAAAAAATGAAACTTAATAAGGCAAGTTCTCTAAATGATTACTGTGCTATGTACATTATTTTTCAAACTAATTAGCTGGATGTTTCAACTGGTCTCCTTTGTAACTTATTTTGTAACAAATCTTTTAAAAATATTCATTTCCAAGCTTTAAAACTTATTTGTTCATCATCCTATTAATGATACCACAAAACAAATTGGTTTTGCTTTCATCTTTGTGATCAAGAACTAAAATGTATTTATAATTTAAGTAGGCATATCAATAAATTAGTGAAGATAGAAAATGGCCATTAAATATTTGAAAAATCTCAGTATAATTGTATGCATACATAAATAAAGACCCTGATATGCTGATGGTACGATATTTGTGTATATGTGGAAAGCAAAAACCCCACACAAGGTGTAATATCCGCTGTAGTGGCCAATATATGTGCATTTCGGTATCAGCCTGTCCATATCCATTTCAAACAAGCAGGCATAATTATGTCGATCAGTGAGGGATAAAGATCTCTTTCAAGTCGACACTCTATCTAGACTCCACTCCGCTAACCATCAGGTGCAGTGGGGTGAAATGGCTGTGCTATATGAAATACTAGCTTACCCGGCGAACTCTGTTCCGCCTTACACAATAAATAAGCAGATTTTGGATTTTGAACGCGCATGCTCACGCCTTTTATCCCCGAAGGGGTAGGCAGAGGCGCAACTAGTGCACCCACTTTTCGCCAAGCGTATTCCGTCCCATGATGTGATCGGGGGCGAGCCTATCGCCATACCGGGCACAAATTCCAGACTCCGGGCTGATACTGAATAGAAAAATCCAATATCACTTTGCCCGACCCGGGGATCGAACCCGAGACCTCAGCCTTGCAGTCGTACCGTAATACAACTACGCCACCGAGGCAGTCATTTTGGATTTTATTAAGTTCAATTTTTTATTAGGAAATACAAATAAAAAAATTAAGTATTTCAATGATTCTTTGTTGTTCATGTATTTTGGTACATAGGTTGCACTCTTCAGTTTGCCAAAACATCAGCGGGTATTGCATATTTCCCGGGATAAAAAGTATCCTATGTCCATCTCCTGGTTCCAAGCTAACTCCCCACCAATTTTCAGACAAATCGGTTCAGCCATTCTCGAGTTATAATTAGTGTAACTAACACAACTTTCTTTTATACAGGGTCATTTTGACATTGCGTTACTAAATGAAACCACATACTCGTCTTTACCTCTGCTAACATCGTGCCAAATATAATCTATAAATAACGAATATTTTCACCAAAACTCTCATTATTCCTTTCCTGATTTTTTAATCATTTTGTAGTTTAGTGCGAATATGGTGTGTGCGTGAGTGTTTTTCTGACTGGATGTGTGATGTTGCCGCTGCACCGAATCCTCTTAGAGTTCTCTTTTTATTGATATTTATTTTGTTCGAAACTTACAATTGTTTATTTTACGCCTACGGTTAAATAACTTGTTAAAATTGTTATTTTCAAGGAGATAAGTATGTGGTTCCATTTAGTAACGCAATGTCAAAACGACCCTGTTTATATAGATATTTTTTTTAATTGATACTAAGATTCCTAAGATCTTTTTATAACTTTATAAAATATGCACTTTCGCATGTCTTTTTCAGTTCATCGCATATTTTTCTAGTGGTGTATGCTCAGTATCTCATTTGGCACTAGCCACTTATGGCAATTCACTTACATGCCTTACAGTACAGTAATGCATATACCTTTTCATGGTCAAACCATAGTTCTACTTAATTTACTCCTCTATCAAAATACTACCATTATATTACGTTTTGAGGAAGTTCAGCTTAACATTTCCGGACAGATACCATCTGGCGACCTTAAAAAAAAGAGCGTATTTCCACCTAAAAGGCCGGCAACGCATCTCTATACCCCTTGGTATTGCAGATGTTTATGGGCGGCGGTGATCACTTACCATCAGGGGAACCGTATGCTCGTTTGCCCCCCTATATCATAAAACAAAAAAGCAAATAATATCTAATATTTCCCCACAGGCTCTCGCAAAATGGTGCAAAGATCAGAGCATCGATTTGGTAGTTGTGGGGCCTGAAGACCCCCTAGCCAATGGCCTGGTAGATAACCTGACAAAGTATGGAGTGCCGTGCTTCGGACCTACCAAGGCCGGCGCCCAGATTGAGGCCAACAAGGACTGGTCCAAGAAGTTCATGAACAAGTACCAAATACCGACAGCGAGGCACAAGTCATTCACTGAAGCTGCGGCTGCAAAGGAATTTATTAACAGGTCAGTCTTCACAAGGTCCATATTGATATTGAATTAATATCAATATTACCAATTATGGAACAGATGCACTCTAAAATTAGCATCCATTAAAAAAATTGGCATTCGATGATCATATATTATTTTCTTGTCATCTATTGTCACAAAAATAAATGATCTGCAACAGGTCGCTAATGACAATAATTCGACACTTGATTACAAGTAACAAACATATTTTGTTGACCCCACGCAACGGGTAAAGATAGGAACATGAATCCTTATCAGCTTTTGTTACTTATAGTATTGTGTCATTTTGATGAAATCTAGCGCGAAGACATTAATATGTCGGTTTGTTCTGTCGCCACGAATGTTATGCTAATTGACCCTGTAAGGGCACTCAGTATCTTATATCTTTAAACGAGCAATTCTT
The DNA here is from genome assembly GCA_947568825.1 of Sphinx pinastri. Classification (NCBI taxonomy): domain Eukaryota; kingdom Metazoa; phylum Arthropoda; class Insecta; order Lepidoptera; family Sphingidae; genus Sphinx; species Sphinx pinastri. Next base: position 2,037,894 of record OX387628.1, on the reverse strand, counting down.
GTATATATATAATCTGAATCTCGGAAACAGCTCCAACGATTTGCATGAAATTTAGCATGCAGGGGGTTCCGGGGGCGATAAATCGATCTAGCTAGGATTCATTTTTAGAAAATGTCGTTTTATCCGTGTTTTCAGTAATTCAACTTAAACATTTACTGAAAAATATGACTCTTCCTGACATCTATTGGCAAGTAATAAAACTACTCCAATAGATGGCGTTGTTAAGCACATTTTGCCTATCGTTGGTGGTTGAAGAAAAGGCAATTGTGCTTCAGAGTATATTGATTGTATATGACACAACACTAAAACTACTCCAGTGGATGGCGTTGTTAAGCAACCCTAAACCAATGAGTGTTTGGTTTAAGGTTAGACCAAGAAAATCAATTGTTTACATGTTCAAATATTATTCATATTTAGTATGTACTTCGTATTTAAACACGATATACCAAAAAAATAAAAAAAAATGCCGGCAAAGCTCGATCATCCAGGTACTATTAAATTATAGGCAGTATGACAATAAGGGATATTGATAAAATTACGTCCAAGATAGAAGCGTTTGTGCAACAGGTTGAGAATGTTCTCAAAAATGTTTGATGTTTGTTTATCAGGACTCTATGAAACAGCGTATCTATTTGTCTCTTGATGAAAGAATTGAATCTGCACTGTACTGATTACTGATTTGCTCAAGAATTAAGCCAGAGAAAATGTTTCAGCATTTCAAAATGTAAATAATAATTATCAAATATCGCCCCCTATCACATCATGGGACGGAATACGCACGGCGAAAAGTGAGTGCACTAGTTGCGCCTCTGCCTACCCCTTCGGGGATAAAAGGCCTGAGTGTTCAAATATCCTACAGATGTTTTTGCTACAGAGTACCCAAAAAATTCTAGGAGTGTAGCAAGGAAAGTTCTAGATTCGCGATCATGCGTCGCGTCCGTGTTGTTACTGTAGGTCCGAAACGGTTTATCTAAAGTGTACGAGTGACCTGCGTACGTCGAGTACTTGACCATTATCTTGCCGGCCATTTATTAATTCTGTTTTTATTCCCGTTAATGTAGGGCAATGTCAATTCAATATACCCGTATGTATGTACGTAATGCAATTAAAATACTTTCCTTTTTGTATAGCATTGAAGGTATGCCTTTTGGAATGTAAAAAGTGCGATAAATTATAATTTGAAATAATTATGATAAGCATGATTTATCGTAGATTTACGTAATAAAGTTCATGGAAATTAAAATATTTTTATTATAGCATTGTTGAAACTATATCCATTTTGTTAAGATTAGTTGTATATTTAAAAATAAACTAAATTATCGCAATGTAGTGATGTCACCACCATTAAAACTCTGGCGTGCGACAGGGAAAGGGATATGTTTCCGATACGCAGGTGCGTGCGGTCGTACTATTTTTCATATTTATTACCATAATTTTGAAATTATTTACACATGCCTTATTTACACAGCCTATTCGGAACTCGAACATAAACTACAAATTTTGGTTTCACAGGTCTTGAATAGAAATATCTGGCAGTAAAAGTCCCTAGTAGTGTGACAGATTAATTTGTTAGATAGCGTAATATGTCAGATAGTTATCCGGAACTTTATCAGGAACTGGTGAAACTGGTGCATAAAAGATACTGTATTCCAATTATTTTTATTACTAAAACCCTTTCCATGTCCAGTGCCCCGTACCCAGCGCTGGTGGTGAAAGCGGCAGGTCTCGCGGCGGGCAAGGGTGTGGTGGTGGCGTCCACCAAGCAGGAGGCGTGCCAGGCCGTGGACGAGATCCTCACAGACGTGAAGTACGGTTCGGCCGGCGAAACCGTCGTCATCGAGGAGTTACTTGAGGGGGATGAAGTGTCTGTAAGTGTTTCCTTGTAATTTAATGGTACCATGCTAGTTAATATTATGGAAATGGTAAAAATACGCTAGTAAATGAACAAATGGGTCGTTATATTTTTTTGTAATAAGTGCCAAATGGTAAATTACATACATACATACATCACGCGTTTTCCCATTTCAGGGGTAGGCAGAAGTGTATGACACCCACATTTGGCCAGCTATTTTAGGTCCCATGTAATAGGGGGCGGACTTATAGCCGTTTACCGGGCACATTTCCAGACTTTGGGCTGATACTGAGTAGAAAAGCCTAATATCACTTTGCCCTACCCGAGAATCGAACCCGAGACCTCAGCTCTGCAATCTCACCGTTATATATGTACTCCACAGAGGCAGTCTTATAATTTATAAACAATCCGCCCGCGTGAATATGTTTTTCCGGGATAAAAATATTTTCCTGGTATAAAAAGTAGCCTATAGCACTCAGGAGTAATGTAGCTTCCTATTAGTGAAAGAATTTTCAAAATCGGTCCAGTAGTTTTTGAGTTTATCCATTACAAACAAACAAACAATCAAATCTTTCCGCTTTATAATATTAGTATAGATATGCTATTCTTTATTCTGTAAATGTATTGCTCTTATGCAATTTCTAATTGAGGCAATGACAATGTCGTGGCTTACTTTTGCTGCGAACAAAGGTTAAGTCTTAGTTATTCATTGTAGCAATAAATTATCAATACACTGTAAATCATCAATAAATTACAAAAAGTTGTTTACAAGTACAAAATTGATCATATGGAGCAACTTGCTGACGGCGTTACATCTTAGTCAATATTGAGACAAACATATTGATAAAGCAAATCGTTACGCCCATAGGGGTTCCTGATAACGCAATTTGAGAGTTCAATTGCTTAAAATATTTTTTTCTCGCCGATAAACAAGGCGAGTTTTATGATATAGGTGGTTCCGTACCTAGAACCGTTGAATATAATATTCTACTTACACGAAAAACGACGTAAAGTGATAGGTTAAAATGTTCGCCTAATTACTTTTTGAAAATTATAGGTTAACTACTGACTATAGCCTATAATTTTTACCAAGAGATTGGGTAAATTCTTCTCATTTCTCTAACGCGAAAGACGTTACAACTCCCTGTAGAATTTCGTACGATTAAGTAGATTCGACGAAGAGTAAAAAAAGCGGCGAGAGTCTAGTTGGGAGTGGAACGAACTGCCGAGATGAATTTCCGCAGGTTCAAAACCCAAGGGCACACACCTCTGACTTTTCTAAAGAGTTATGTGTGTATTCTTTGTATTATCGCTCGCTTTAACGGTGAAGGATAACATCGCGAGGAAACCTGCATACCTAAGAAAGTTCTCTGAATTTCGAAGGTATGTGAAGTCTGCCAACCGCACTAGGCCAGCGTGGTGGACTAAGGCCTTAACCCTCTCGGTTGTAGAGGAAGCCTGTGCTCAGCAGTCAGTATATAATACAGGGCTGGTATGGAAGTACATTTCCGTAGCCCCAAACACTCTATTCCGTTCCTAACCTTTCATTTATGACCATCAGCGCATTTATCTTCTAGAATTGTGTTTATGAGCATTAGATATAACTAAACAGCAGATGATCAACTTGCTTTTCTATTGGGCTTAACGTTTGGTTCAAAAATTACCCCATATAGTTGATATTAAAATATATTGTTGGTGAGACGATTTTATTAAGGTCATTCAAACTAGTTGAACTGTTCGTATACTATCGTGGATGTTATCGGTGAACTTTTTCGAGTTTCGTAATATCATTGTGCGATAAATGCTGAGTTCTTGTGCGTTTCTAGAGGTCATTTCTCCTATATTACGTTTCATTCAACTGATAAATTATTGTTAACAATAATAGTAAGCAACTATTGCTTAAAAGTTACCCCTTTTGGTCATGCGCAATGGCGAGACAATTCCTGCCCGTGTTGACTATTGCTGTAAACAATTGTTTACGATAATAGATTCACGATTCCTTTTTATGGTGATTCGATTCTGTGATTTTAGCAAGATTTATTTTCGGGGAAAATTGGTTGTCGCTATATTCTAGTCCTAACAGATGATGGATTCGTATGTTTTTCTCATTAGCCTAATATCCTATGAATTATTACCAGAAATTACCAGCGGGCAGCGGCAATTATATACCAGCGGGGATCGAATCCGAGACCTCAGCATTGCAGTCGTACCGTAATACAACTACGCCACAGAGGCAGAATAATAAAAAAAAAAGATAAAAAAAACTATATTATTTATGTCAACTTTCATAATCATTCACGTACTCCCTATTTCTCCAGGTGCTAGCCTTCACAGACGGCGAGACGGTATCGATGATGCCCCCCGCGCAGGACCACAAGCGCATCGGTGACGGGGACACGGGCCCCAACACGGGCGGCATGGGGGCCTACTGCCCCTGTCCGCTCATCACGCCCGACCAGCTCGCCGATGTGAAGGACCAGGTGCTGCAGCGCGCTGTGGACGGAATGAAGGCTGAGGGCATCAAATATGTCGGTAAGTATGAGGGGAAGTTTATTGATGACTAGCTTTTGCACGTGGCACCGCGCGCGTGAAATAGTTTTTCCGGGATAAAAGACCCGCTATATGTTTTATCGAGATAAAAAGTATAGGAATTATGAGACTTAACATCTATGTCTCAGGGTGCAGTTCTTTTTAATTCAAAGTTCTATATAGTTCGAACATCAGGCGAGCGGTTTCTTCGTTCCGTCTCCATATTGATAAAAAAGCAATACATCAACAATCCATACTTCCATAGTTATAAATGAGAAAGTAACTCTGTCTGGAATAAAACTAGTTAGTTTAGTGTTTTTAGTTTTATTTCAATGTGTATAACATTGTGACTGCCTCGGTGGCGTAGTTGTATTACGGTACGACTGCAATGCTGAGGTCTCGGGTTCGATCCCCGGGTCGGGCAAAGTGATATTGGGTTTTTCTATTCAGTATCAGCCCGGAGTCTGGAATTTGTGCCCGATATGGCGATAGGCTCGCCCCCTATCACATCATGGGACGGAATAAAAATGGCGAAAAGTGGGTGCATTAGTTGCGCCTCTGTCGGGATAAAAGGCGTGAGTATGCGTGTAACATTCGCGTAAACATAAAAAATCAGTATGTATCGTTATGCTTTCACAGCTGAACAATCGAACCAGTTACGATGAAATTTAGGATGGAGGTAGTTTGAGACCCTGGGAAAGACATAGGCTAGATTTTATTCCGGAAAAGATATAGCGGGTTTTTTTTTATCCCGGAATAGTTTTCACGCGGGCGGAGTCGCGAGCTACGGCTAGTATTACATGAACTAATCAAAATCGCAACGATACCCTATTTTAGCAATGACATTGAAGACCGTGTGCGACCATTATCAGTTGTTATTGTTGTCACCGTATTGTAAAGATTTTTTCCTATCGAAATATATGTTTTTTATTTTTTCCTATATTAGCGTCATGGCCATAGGTTATGAGATAAACGAAATAACAGTCTTACTATGCTTTCGTCTGGTGTCATGCTCCGGCTAACACGATTGGCTCCGTTAAATAAGTTACAAGTATAACTTTTATCTTTACGAACTAAATGATTCGAAGTTTCTTGTGTTCGGCATACTTAAAATCTACATAAATAAAATCTGATTAGGAGGCGTATAAATCGAAATCGATTAAATTGTTATCGATAAACTCAAATATTGATTATCGATTGATTTATTCGTAAAGCGATTTACATGGCTTTAGGCTTGCAACACAAACTGAAATATCTCATATTAGTGTATTATATAAGTAACGATTGTGATATCGATTTCTCAAATCGATTCTACGTATCAGATCGATCTATATGTTTGATTAATAACATCACTTCGATACGGGTGTTGATTTTTACATACAACTATAGATGACCCCAAACAACTAGTTACAACATAGACCTTTGATAATGCCATCTATTATGCGATCCAGGAACTAATCGCGTCTATTTGATGCGAACGATGCGCTTGACTGCATTTAACTTTGCAAATTAGCTGACTTTATGTTATGATAATGGCGTGTGCGTAAGATAGTCGTGTAAACATTAATTCGATACGTAGGTAAAATAATGTTCTTTATTCATCACGAACATAGTTGCACTTATGATAAGTCATGAGAGTACTTAATTATTTATCCAATTAATTCACTTATATAACTATAGGAATTTTATTTGGTATTGGAGGTACATAGATAATTTATAGGCTAGTTGTGACTGGACTTTGTGTTTGAGACCCGCAGCGTAATCTCGATCCGGTTGATTAATGATTTTTTGTCTGTTTGATTACGTGAATGCATGATTTATTTCGATCGACGGTTACAAATTATTGGGACTAGCTGGCGTTGTACAGTTGAGGCCTTAACCAACGCGGGCCAAGACGGGTATATCTTTGCGAGACCTTTTTTCTTCTTACCCCTTGCTAGTGGAGGGCATAGAGGACGTGCAACCCGGACTGGATAATCAAAAAATTACAGGTCTAAGGGCGAAGCCCCGGGCGTTTGCCCGGTTTGTACCCTCCCCACCCTAAAGGCGCCACTAGCGTTGTATTTTATCCATAAAAGCGATCGAATAAGAAAAACTCGCTTTAAATTGTAACGATGTGAGATAAGTGACTTCGTAGCAAGTGTTAGTAGTAAAATGTTGTTGAACTTTGAGGAAAGGGGGGTACGAGGGGTTCTCACTCATAAACTATAATAAGAAGTGTTTGACATCAGTGTCAGCCCTTTCATACTATCCCTACTTCTTACTCTTACTAATATTATTAATGCGAAAGTTTGTGGAAATGTTTGTATGTTTGTTATGAGTAACTGCAGAAACTACTGAACGGATTTGGATGAAATTTGACACACGGGTAGATCATTTCCTGGACTACGTTTTTATCCCGATAATTTAATCCCATGAGAAATAATGGATATTTTTAATCTGATCCTTTAAGTAGACGGCGCTGCCATCGTACTTTTTTTAGTGAATTGTAGCGGGAAAGGCCTTTCACGCGGGTGAAGCATGAGCATCATCTAGTAAATAATAATGTATAGAGCGCACTACGTACGTCAAGGCGTAAAGATGGCTGGACTCTGGGTCTTAAAACTGTCAGAAGATCCCATAAATAAAATTGTTATAGCCCATTACGAGCCCATTTAATGATTGGCGACTGCTGGTCGCATGATATAGAAACTGAATAATTAATATGGTTAGTACGTTAGTCAATATAATTTACAGTGTTAACAATGTAATGTCGCTACGAGAGGCGTCGTGTCTTCGACGGTTGCAATAGTAGGGAAGATGACTAGGTTTGATTCTGTACATTATTTTATATGTATTAACCCTTAAAAAAATTGTCTATCCAAAACTGCAATACTATTGCTTATTGCAATGAATAAAAATGGATTTAGGGATATCCCTCCGTCTCTTGTACTCACATCATTATGGCTATTTACGAACGGTGACGTCATGCCTGTCTTCACGCATTTCTATTCTGTTTTTGACAGTTATCATTTCTAACTGATTTCAAATGCGTAAATTATTTAATCTTGAGCGCGTTTTGCAAATTCTTTTTGCGCTATTATTTATTTATAGTTATTTATTAATAAAAGGATTTAAAAAATGACATCTATTATATTCCTTGGCTGATATTCGAACACAGTACTTGACTCTCTATGTTTTTTTTTACTACCGAATTCTGAAACTTTCGATCGCCTGATGTTAAAGCGCCTGATTATAATAATAGCATAAAAATCCCCTCCTAGCCGATTTCGGCCACGGCGGCCAATCTCAACATAGATCAGCCAGGTACGCAGGAGATATTATAGTGCACAAGTGTGTGCGCAATACACAGGTGAACTCGCTATTCCTTCACTCTCACAGTCCGGTGAGACGGCAATCCGACATGACTGGACAGAGATCAGACGCAGGATCAACAGCTTTACGTGCGTTATAGCTACATAACCAATCTAATAGTACCAACACAGCATTAAATGAATATAGATCCATTATCCAGTTATAGCAAGAGATACAATATTCTGGAGTAGCTTCGACTTTGTAGAGCGTCGTCTCTGTCTCTCACAACTGTGTTATTTTTTTCGCTTACCTGTAATATTTATTGCCGAGTATTGTATTATAACTAGATTTTGATGGCGGCTTCGCTCGCGTGACAGTTATTTTCTGGGATAAAAGTCTTTACATATTCTTAAACTATGTCCATGCCAAATTTTATCGGAATCCGTTTGGTCGTTATTGATTTTATCGCGTTCAGAGCGACAGAGGCGGTCGTGGACTATTTTCGCGAATATAAAACCTACAGCAGATATTTTATTATCAAATGTATCAATGTAAAACAACCCTTACGTCACTCGAGGACGGCGTATTGTTACGTGTGTCATCGCCCCCTGACCCCACTGTTTACACCTTATCGCTCGTCTCACTTCAGCACCACCACGCACCCGACAATACACCCTGTCACCAAAAAGATAAGGTTCATACTCGCTCGCGCTAGTTTCGCGGCAATTGGTGGTCGTTGTTGCGTTTTTGTTTGTCTGCTAGATTTTCAGTTGCTACGCGTGTTTAGGGAGGGAGGGTGGGATAAAGGGGGGTTGGTAGGTTGCAAGGTTATCGCACACGTGTAGTGGTTTCTTTGTTCCAGTGGAACTAATGTTGCTATGCGATGTCGGTCGTGGGTAAATGCGATTATGTATGTAATGTTGCATTATGTATATTAGAGTTGATTCGGACTTGGATAATTTCTTTGATAATGTGAATGTTGATCGTATAGGTGGGCTAATTACTCGTTTTCTCCGTTTTTTATACAATTGATAGACAATATGAGCATGTTTGCTCGCCTGAATAAGGGTCATGCCTGCCGTTAGATAATAGCAACGTCACATGTCACCCTGATACAGACATGAAGTCTCACATTAAGTTATGGCTGCAGAATCAAATCAAAAATTAGAAATTAACTAAATCATTGTACCTTGACAACAGACTCTTGAAATTTGCTAACGGGGTTCCTAAAATAAGGAATGATGAGAATATTATGTTTCTAGGAGTACTATACGCCGGGCTGATGGTGACCAAGGCCGGCCCGATGACGCTGGAGTTCAACTGTCGCTTCGGCGACCCAGAGACCCAGGTGCTCATGACGCTGCTGGAGTCTGACCTCTACAACATTATGAAGGTGAAGATTCATACATTTATTATTTCATGGAACTAAGTTTAAACAGTTTGGTGGCTTATGGTGAGTTCTAGTACAGCCTAGTCTTGTTGTTTATATAAAAATTTGTGACTTGAGTTTAGAGTTCTATATTTATTTTAATCTATAGGTGTTGTTCAAAGCAAACAATTTCTTTAACGTAATTACATATATTTATGATTGTAGTACTGTGGTTGCTAAAAAGTTCCCAGTAAGATTGTCATTTTTGAACACCCTGTTTTGACTATTCAACGTGAAGTAAGCAATAGGCATAGTATAGGTTTTATAATAGTCAATATCACAGTTGCTTTGATATATTTCCAACGGCCTCTGGGCTATAAGTCAATTCAGCACACTTTTTCTAAATTAAAATGAACTTGAAACAACCTGTATAGTTACTTTACTGAAGGTTTATATTTTGCATTCTCAGGCGTGCGTTAACGGCACATTGAAACAGATACAAGTGCAGTGGAACACTAAATTATCGTCTGTTGGAGTAGTCATCGCGTCCAAGGGCTACCCGGAGACTTCCACCAAGGGCTGCGTTATCAGTGGTGAGTGTAAAATTTTATAGTAAAATTACCATTAGAAATGCAAATATAATATTGTAATTGGTATGTTGTTAGTTACATTATGTAAAGATGTTTTTTGGTTTATATATTTTAATTTAATTTTGTCGTAAAGTTAAAAGTTTTGATCTATAAAAATGATTACACGGAAATCTTGGATATATAAAATATTGTTTTAAAAGGATTTACAATTACTGACAGACTAACTAGCTTTTTGCATAATTTATTTTTCGTCGTGTTACAAGTTTATTATGTTTATGTAACAACCTGTATAGTGTATATTTTTTTCTATACGGGAACAACACAATAATACCATACCACACCATAACAGCCCTGTATTATATTCTGCCCACTGCTGAGCACGGGCCTCCTCTACAACTGAGAGGGTTGAGGCCTTAGTCCACCACGCTGAATATTTAGTCATAGATCCACGATGTTTTCCTTGTCCGTTAATAATGCCGTGGTAATGGTTGTGTGTAGGTCTGTCGCAGGTGCAGTCGAACCCCGGCATCGTGGTGTTCCACAGCGGCGTGTCGCGCGGCGCGAACGGGTCGCTGGTGACGTGGGGCGGGCGCGTGGTGTGTGTGTGTGCGCGTGCGCAGGCGCTGCGGGGCGCGGCCGCGCAGGCCACCGCCGCCGCCGCCGCCATCGACTTCCCCGGCGCGCAGTACCGCAAGGACATCGCGCACAGGGCCTTCTCCAAGTAAGCACCGCCAACCACATCCTTATTAGCGAGTAGCGACACTATCGAATGCTATAATCGTATAGTGTGACTGCCTCGGTGGCGTAGTTGTATTACGGTACGTCTGCAAGGCTGAGGTCTCGGGTTCGATCCCCGGGTCGGGCAAAGTGATATTGGATTTTTCTATTCAGTATCAGCCCGGAGTCTGGAATTTGTGCCCGATATGGCGATAGGCTCGCCCCCTATCACATCATGGGACGGAATACGCTTGGCGAAAAGTGGGTGCACTAGTTGCGCCTCTGCCTACCCCTTCGGGGATAAAAAGCATGAGCATGCGTATAGTGTGTTCGTTTTTTCTTTTTGGAAAAATCAATGAGTTTAATTCCTGGCTATTATTTTAAAAAATCTAATGATGTAGTTTTAATTTTCATCAAAACCGACCACTGAGACTTCTTTGAGCATTTTTCGCTATTCTGCATAACTTCGGATGTCGCCATCCACACCCACTTGAAAAATTTCATTTCATAAGTTCAAGCCCTTCAAAATCAATTATTGCCTCATCGAAAAATCAATAATCTCATCTTTAAAATGCCATATCTTGTTAATAACTATTTATAAATCATGAAAACTGATAAATTCTAAATATACACAATCTTACATGACCAAAGAACTTTATACCATAAACCAAAACTTACATATCCTACCATAACAACGAAACACGAAGATTCATACATATAAGGAACTTTATACTTGTCTAACTGCATTTAATTTTTCGCGGTTGTGTGTCAAATACATACTTACATACATACATAGCATCACACCCTTTTCCCTTTTCAGGGGTAGGCAGAGGTGTATCTCACCCACATTTCGCCAGCTATGTTAGGTCCCATTTAATAGCGGGCGGACCTATTGCCATTTACCGGGCACATTTCCAGACTTTGGGCTGATACTAAGTAGAAAAACCTAATATCACTTTGCCCAACCCGAGAATCGAACCCGAGACCTCAGCACTGCAGTCGTACCGTAATACATCTACGCCACCGAGGCATTTAGTGGGTTTTAACCCATATTCTTTAGGAAATCTATAATTTTAGTCGTTAAAACCTATATTTTGTTTCAGCATATGAATCGAAACAGATCAACGAGTTTTTACGTTGCTTGATGATTGTAAAAGATAATAAAATTACTAATTACATTGCATTTATTGTAGCTTGCTTTGAGGATGTATGGTAAGATGATTTGCCTGGTATCTCTTGTATACTGGAATAAAATATGTTCTTTATTTTCTTTTGGCATTTTATTGGCCCTTTTCCGTATTTTTGTAGCATTTTTATTCTTGTTTTTATTTCTTGTTTCCTTTCTTTGAAAAATTTAATTGTTAATTTTTATAAGCGTAATGAACGAAAACGATCAAAAACTTTGGGTGGAGTCTATATTTATTTTGAATTTTTACTTCGGCCTTAGTGTTTCGAAAATTAAGTTTGGTATTTTTCTATAACCTTGTACAATTTGAATATTTAAGAAAATGCCATTATTATTTACACAATATTGCTAATATATTTAAACTAAATGAAAAATGTAAACTGCGTAAGTTGACTCGCAAAGAAATGAATATTGATTAATTTATTATTTTGCTTTCTGTCTCGACCTATCAATGCCTATAGGCCGAATATAGTGTGTTGTAGGTTTGATTTTAGGATTATAGAGTTTTTTTTTTGATACTTGCAAAAGTCGAAAAATAAACCTGGTTTGGGAAATTAAAAGAGTTAAAAAATCCCACAAGTAACTAATCTGTTCATTTGTGGTTTAAATATATATCTTTCTGCAACGCCATGTATAACCAGAGATATAATAAACAAATAATAAGACAACCTCGGTAAAAACATCATAAACGAATGACTAAATTTATTTTCCTCATTCACCACAAGATGTCGCTATATTAAATTTACTCTATCTCAAATATTATCTCAACATTGCCTAAAACGTGTGATATATTTTCTTTAATCAATTAATCGACATCAAAAGAGTCTCATATCTAGATCCTACTTCCTACTAATATTATAAACGCGAAAGTTTGTAAGAATGTATGTATGTATGTGTGTTACTCGTTCACGCAAAACCTACTGAACGAATTTCGATGAAATTTGGCACACGGGTAGATCATGTCCTGAATTAACATATAAGCTACTTTTTATCCCAGGAAAATATAAAGCCGAACTTTTATCCCGGAAACACTTTTTAACGCGGGCGGAGCCGCGGGCAAACGCTAGTCGTCATTAAATATACAATTTCAGTAAATAAAATTATTAGAGGAATATTATAATGGGGCAATATTAATTACCTATCAATCGTTACTTACAAATATAGATACATTCAAATGCTGATTAAAAATACATTCAAATAATGCATTTTTTGACAGAATCAACGGTCTCTCCTACCTGCAAAGCGGAGTGGATATTGACGCTGCAGCTACCTTAGTTCGTAAGATCGAGCCGTTGGCCACATCTACCCACCGGCCAGGGGTGTTGGGCAGGCTGGGCTGTTTTAGCGGCCTGTTCCAGCTATCCGCCATGGACCCGAAGCTCAAAGATCCTGTGCTTGTCCAGGGCACTGATGGAGTCGGCACTAAGATTAAGGTCAGCTTTGGAGTCAGTAGGAATCTATATTGCTGATGAATTTTTCACAGAAATGTTTAGTATTGTGTGTTGAAAATTGAGATAGACTTACAATTTTTTGTTCATTAACGGCAATGAAAAAAATATTTTTTTGGGCAATCCTGAAAGTGTATTAAATTACGTATTTTGTCACCTTAATAGATCGCGGAAATAATGAAGAAGTACGACACCATTGGTCAGGATTTAGTCGCGATGTGTGTAAACGACATTTTATGCGCGGGCGCAGAGCCGTTCGCGTTCCTGGACTACATGGCGTGCGGCCGGTTGCAGCTGGACGTCGCCACCACCATCGTCAAGAGCATCGCCGACGCCTGCATACTATCCGGATGCGCTCTCTTGGGTACGTTTTGGGAGACCAGTCATCGATTTCTGGATCGAATGGCATGTTATATGAACTATTCATTGGCCAGTCCTGGGTTTGAATTTTAAGCCAAGAAATATTTTGTATCGATTTTTCCAACATTTAGGGTTAGATTGATCGGAAGTAATTGACGTTAGGCTGGTGGCTGGCTGTTAAAACAGTAAAATGCAGTAAGTGTGTGGTGCTGACCCCTCATTTCAGTGAAATAAGCTCAGGAGAAAAGTCAAGTATTTAAAGTATCGATAAAACCTCCCCCCTATCCCACCAGGTGGTGAGACAGCAGAGATGCCGCCCATGTACGAAGTCGGCAAGTACGACCTGGCCGGCTTCGCCGTGGGAGTGGTGGACAGCGACAAGCAACTCCCACGCGCTGACTCCATTCGCAGTGGGGACGTGGTACTGGCCCTACCATCTACTGGGGTCCACAGTAACGGGTACAGTCTGGTGCAGAAGATCATGATCGAGACTGGCCATAGGTGAGTTGTTTGGCAAACATTATTAGAGTTAATGGTGTGTGGAATTTATATATCGTTTGGAAAAGGTCCAATGCCTATGACATTTAAAATTATCATGTGATTTTTTTCTCGTTATTGTTTTTCGGCTTAACATACTATACATTATAGAATATAGTGACTGGAAAAACTTTGCCTTTTTCTATTTTAGAGTATTTTTTTACATATCGCTCCCCATTACTTAAAAAATAACCACAACCGAGCCATGAAAACACCATAAACAATCCTTTCTAGATATAACGAGCCCGCTCCATTCAGCACGTCAAACAAGACTTTCGGAGAAGAGTTCCTAGTACCGACCGGTATTTACGTAAGGGCGCTATTACCAGCTATCAAGAACGACCTGATCAAAGGCCTGGCGCACATAACTGGTGGTGGTTTACTCGAAAATATCCCCAGGGTCCTGCCAGCGACTGTTAAGGTCAAAATAGACGCTAACAAGTTCGGAATCAAGCCGATTTTCGGATGGTTGCAAGCTAAAGGTGAGGGTTAAATTGTGTTATTTCTATTTCTAAAAGGACAGACACAATGTCATCCCAAGTCGAGTAATTTATTCGCCATAAACGGATAATAAAAAAGAAATATTAATAATTTTTTTTCTCCAGGTTTAGTGTCAGATTTTGAGATGTTGCGAACATTCAATTGCGGCGTTGGTATGGTGGTTATAGCGGAACAGAAAAACGTTGCAGAATTACTGAATACAGTAGAAGACTTAAAAGTTATCGGCGTTGTTGAAGATATGGGCAAAGAAGGTATGTTATAATTGATCCAGATTGAAGGACCAAATTTATATTTTAAAGAGTAGTAATTGTCAAATGGGTTACCTAGTGGTATCGACTAGATGATACACACTAGTTACATATTACAGGATGGAGTCGCTTGTGAGTTGCTGAATGTTAAATTTTATTGGATCTTGCTCGAAGGACCAAAAATAATATGATTTTTGCACCACAATTAGTTACGTATTTAAAAAAAAATCTTTATCTTCTTAGGTGGTCATCAAGTGGTAGTAGAGAACTTCAAACAGGCAATGACTCCGCTAACCACTCCGTACATGAGGGGAGACTGCGTGCCTCAAAAGTCTCTCTCGTACAAGGACAGTGGAGTCGATATCGAGGCCGGGGACTCTCTTGTCTCGATGATCAAGCCTTTGGCAAGGTAAATAATATATTTTAATTTGGTTCTTGACAATTTTAAGGGCGTAGTGGTGGTACAATTGAATGAATAATGCTATGCCAAATAAGTATTTTGAACAGTTTTGTGTGGTTATAGGGTGATATTGTGTACTTAACCTTTCTGCTTTCGAGCTGTCAATTTGACAACTGTTATAATATTTGAAATTACGAACGTATGGGTCGGCCCGTAAACACGCGCGAGTGCCATATTTTTTTTTATAATACAAAAGAATAGTAATAATACGCTTCTATTATGTTTTTTAGATCGACGATTCGTCCGGGTGTTTTGGGTGGACTCGGTGGATTTGGAGGGTGCTTCCAGTTGAAGGCCATTGAGAGGGAATATAAGGTAATCTATTAATTTTGATCGCTTGTCCCCTTTATAATAAAAAATATTATTGTTCGCTCGTCGATCCGTTACGAGTAAATGCGAATTTCACGAAATTTCCGTGAACCATTAATATGCGCGTGAACAGTTGTAGTATCTGCTCGCAAAGGGCGTGCGCTGCGCATTTGCAGCTCGTTTGCTATATTTGGACGTACTCTAAGTTTAAAGGCATAATAAAAATAGTTCTTTTTTTCAACTGGATCAGCGAAATTAAACAAAATATGTAATTTATTTTTAAACTTATATAATTGAATGATGTTTTCATGAAACTGAGTATAATGAATACTGTATGATATTGAATTGATTGTTTGTTGATATGTTTGTGTGCGGTGTGTGTGGTGTGGTGTGCGCAGGACCCGGTGCTGGTGGTGGCGGCGCAGGGCGTGGGCACCAAGCTGAAGGTGGCGCAGCAGGCGCGGCGGCACGGGTCGGTGGGCGCGGACGTGGTGGCGCTGTGTGCCAACGAGGTGGTGTGCGCAGGCGCAGCGCCGGTGACGTTCCTGGACTACTTCGCGTGCGGCGCGCTGGACGTGCGCACGGCCGCCGCCGTGGTGGCGGGCATCGCCGGCGCCTGCAGCCAGGCCGGCGCCGCGCTGCTCGGTACTACACTACACTATTCATTGTCACTTAACTGCATTTTTCCCCTTTGCCCTTTTGACACACATAAACTCTTTAAGCCTATTTACGACTCGTCCCATTCATCTCTTTTCACCCATAAGTTCAGTTGTTTTTTTTATTTGTTTAATCCAGTCTTTACTTCGTTATAATAAAGTAAAAAATATAAATATGTTTGAAAGTGTACTAATTTTTTTTTTAAATAATATATAAAATATCGATTAAATTTGACGTGTTCAAACGCCCCCATTTTTCGCGCCCTTAGGATGACGTCACAGAGCACGTTCAGTGTTATTTACTGTATGCATAGAGAGTTATGACTGAAGGTTTTTCAGTTTAAATCGCTGTTAAGTTATGAAAGAAGCTAAAAAAACATTTTACAGATATTGCATGGTACCAATGTGCCTAAAAACTATTAGAAGTACACCAGATACAGTGTTTTTTTCTGTTCTAAGAGATACGAAAATATGTAAACAATGGTGTTATTTTATGAGAAGCGATAAAGTATCTTCAATATCGCGTTTACGCTGTTGTGAAGATCATTTTAATGTAAGTATATTATATTTTGACAGTTAAAATGGTGTGAATTGGTCAGAAGTAAAAATAAAAGGTGGAAGAAAACTCAGTAGAGCATAACACACAAAAAATATTCGTTAGGTATCTATTTCTTCATCAAATACTTTAACACTTCACACACACAACATTCATTAAAATCTATTAAAATGTAATAAAGTTAGGTGAATGTTAACAACATATAAGGTTCGCCCATGCGCGGGGGAACATTAGTCGCGGGCCGAGGCACACAGTCAGTGTGTATACCCCTTGGTTGTATAAAACATTGAGGCCTAAAAGGGCCCGCGAACATTTCCTGGCATCCTTTTCCTTTCCACCCATCCTGAGAACCTTTCTCCATTCCCCACCTTTCCTTCCATCATACTTTTCCACTTCTTTCCCAGGCCCCTGCAGTCGTCAAGCCGGGGGACTCCAGTATCCCATTCGCAGGTTTCCCCCGGTGTTGACTGCAGGATCGCCTACTAAAAAAAAAAACATATAAGGTTATGTTTAGGTAAGTATTGCTGTGTGCACATATGCATAATAACCGATTTAATAGATAAAAAAATATCATATATTACAATAATTACTTTTCCACTTTTACTCCTTTGACCGAGGTGGACATAAAATCATAATTTGATGCAAAATATGTTGTCATCATAAAATGATATACTTATTTTGGTAGATGATCCGGTTGTGCTTTGACAAAACCAATTTCTGTCACTGTTCTTAATAATTCCTAGTATCATTATGTATCAAAATCGCAATAGGTAATAGAAAACACTACAGGAATATAAATAAAATCAATTTTTCTCTCAAATACGACTAGCAAAGTATGAATATAAATCCCATAACGTGCTCTGTGACGTCACTTTACGTTTCGACCAATGGTGATGCGTTTCGTGAATTTATATTTCGCGCGCATAATTTACGCTTTTTGAATAAAGTTTTATGCCATTAAATGCAAACTAAATAAGAAAATAATGGTATAGGAGTAACATCAGGACCACAAAGTATCTAGGAAAAAATAATCAAGGTAATTTAAATCACTTGCATATTCCCTATTACCACGTTCTTTTATGTCATCTATTTACTAAAGCCGCTTTTTGAAGTGAAACTTATTTATCGACGTACGGTAGTAGGGATGGTGCGTATTTACGCGACCAGGTTTTTACACCAAGCATTAACTTGCAAGTACGCCGACCAGGTGGCGACCTGAAATACTTGCAAAGCTTGAAAGTATTTTACTTGGCTACTTTTTCACGAGACGAACGAGTCACGTGACCTCGCCTCGCGCCGCCGCGCCGCGCTGCGTCCGCGCTCAGGCGTCGTCGTCCGCAAATGCAATTACAACAATCCCAGTGAACAATTTCCTTGCTACTTGCAAAGGAAATTGTGTGAAGAAGTGAAGTGTTAAAAGTATTTTATTTGTTAACGCGATTGTGCTCCTTATTCGTACGGAAACATTGGTCAATATCCTATGCAGTAAGAAAATACTTAAAACTATTTCGATTTTCAACTATCCAAGTGCTATAAGTACTTTATTTATAAACGCGATTGTGCTCTTATGTATAGTGAAACACGGATCAATTTCCTATACAGAAAGTAAATACTTAGTATTTATAGAATAGAAATATTAGAACTTTTTATGTGTGTACGCGATTATGTTCCTTATTTGTATAGTAACATGGATTAATTTCTTGTGCAGAAAGAATATACTTGGAAGTATATCGAACCTTGTTTTTATAGGCGGACGTACTTGTAAGCCCTGGTTCACTATTTTGCAAGTACGACCCATGCCTATAGCCCTATACGGGAGAAATCTATGTTTATAAAATCGTCACATTTTCTGTAACTTTAAAGTTTGGACAGTAACGGCACCGTCTTCCAGGGTCATTATTTCGAAGAGAATCTTGACATCGCGATGTAGTAATTAGGTCGAACTGTACAGAGCCATCTATTGTCGACAAGCGTAAACTGTTTAAATATTATGGTTTGCTACACTTATTGAAATTCATGTAAATAAATAGTGAAAGTAAGAGATCTTTTTTTGTAGTTTCGATGAATCATCACGTGATTGTGATTTTGGGATTATTTTTATGTTTACCTCACTTTTGATTGCAAGTATTAGTAAATTTATATTAACTTATTGCAATTAACCATCATTTACTAATATGACTGTCAATTTAGCAGACAATAATATTTAAATAAATAAATGATAATAATTTGACCGTATTAATAGAATACAATAATTATTATAAGAACAGTGAAAAAAATGAATTCATTGCAAAAATGTTACACTTCATACGTGTGTACATAACACACACTTTTTTCCTAATTTTTATACCTACTCTTCCTCACACAGTACATTACACTCAATTATTTCGCTTAATCCACCTATCAACTCCATACTTTGCATGCAAATATCATTCAAACATTAAAGTTTCCAATACATCATTCATAGGTGGCGAGACAGCCGAGATGCCCGGCATGTACGAAGCAGGAGTGTACGACATAGCCGGCTTCGCGTTGGGCGTAGTGGAGCGTGCGCAGATATTACCAAAAATCAACGACATCAATGTAAGCATTCCGCCACTATCATAATATGTTTTAACTTTTCAATATTCCATGTCAGTTCGACATTTGTCTTTTCAAATTTCTTATTAGAATAGCTTTAAATTTAACTTGAAATTGTTAATCTGTAAGGCACATTCATCCTGTATTTGATGTTACTAATTTCTTATTCTTATCTCAAAATACTGTAAGGACAAAATAACTAATTGGATCTTAACTTTAATAGTAATGGTAACAATAATATAGTGTAGTATTATAATGTACGAGCTTTTGCCCGCGGCTCCGCCCGCGTGAATGAGTTTTCCCGGGATAAAAGTCCCGCTTTATATTTTCCCGCGGTAAACAATAGCCTATGTGTTAGTCCAGGAGATGATCTACCCATGTGCCAAATTTCATCGAAATCCGTTCAGTAGTTTTTGCGTGAAAGAGTAACAAACATCCAGACATCCATACATCCATACTCACAAACTTTCGCGTTTATAATATTATATATATATATATATTATATATAAGTAGGATTATATCTTACTGTGTTCCTGTAGCAATATGTTAATTTTCATTAGCTGCTGTCTGTTCAATGCTTGCCATTTGTACCTATAATTAAGGTGGTATCTACAGTGTTTAATTTGGCGTTGTGTTCTCATGACTGTAATGGTGCTCACTTTGTTGGTGCAATAAATAAATAAATTAGAATTCTTTGGGAAGGTGCGTAAAAACGATTTCCGCTTAACTGTCAAGTGACGTTTTATTCCCTCGTGAACGCGTTGCGAAGAGAGATGGGTTAAGGATGGTATAATCTAGGTAGAAATAAATATCCGTTCTTTTGTTTTCTGATCTATTTGATATGATTTAAAGAAAGACCCTTAAAAATTACCAAGAAATTAAAATAAGACACTTACATTTTTTATGACTTTGAATGACGAGACGAGCATGCCGTTCGCCTGATGGTAAGCGACACGACCACCCATAAACAGAAGCAACACCATCCAGCACCTTGAGTTACAAAGTATTGTGTGGCATTCCACTGCGCTCGTCATCCAGACACATAAGATGTTAAGTCTCATTATGTCTAGTAGTTACACTGGCTACAATGTCTTTCAACTTGAAACATAACAGTGCATGCATACTGTTGCTTGGCGGTAGAAATAGACATTGCGGTGGTTTTTTTCTAAATTTGGTATTGGACTGTATAATGTACACGAACTTCACTATTTATACCATTATTTTTGACAGGTTGGTGACATCATTATTGGACTACCCTCAAACGGTGTACATAGTAACGGCTTCAGTTTGATTCACAAATTAATGAAAAAGGCTGGACTTACGCTTGAAGACAAGGCGCCATTCAGCCAAGAAGGATTGAGTTTGGGTAAGGAATGTTAAAATGTATTTATAATGAAGGATAGGGTGACATGGGGATTTTTTTTTGGAAGTAGCCATTATTATATGATTGGTAAAGTGTCAATGATTAGCGACGATAAACGTACAGATGGAGCCGAGTTGTGAGGATACTCGTGATTGTTCCTTAGTCGATGCTCGTTGTCTGTCGGCTTGTCTCGCATGTGGAATGCTTACACTGGGAAGGAAATATGCTACTTTTATCCGGGTAAATGTTTTTAATGCAAACAAAGCCGCCAGTAAAAGTTAGTTTATACTAATATTATAAAGAGGAAAGATTTGGTTGTTTGTTTGTAATGGATAAATTCAAAAAGTACTGGAGCGATTTTGAAATTTTTTTCACTAATTAGAAGCTACTTTACTCCTTAGTGGTATAGGTTACTTTTTATCCCGGAAAATCTTTTTCACGTGGGTGGAGCCGCGAGCAGAAGTGTAGTTTTAGTTAGTATGTTATATTAAGTATTTTTGTAGTGATATTGGATTTTTCTATTCAGTATCAGTCCAGAGTCTGGAATTTGTGCCCGATATGGCGATAGGTTCGCTCCCTATCACATCATGGGACGGAATACGCTTGGCGAAAAGTGGGTGCACTAGTTGCGGCTGCTACCCCTTCAGGGATAAAAGGCGTGAGCATGCGCATATTTTGTAGTTTATTAATAAAGTGTGTTGGTTAGCGGAGGAGCTGCTGCGCCCGACGCGCCTGTACGTGTCGGCTGGTCGCGCGGCGCTGCGCACCGGGCGCGTGAAGGGCGCCGCGGCCGTGGCGGGCGGCGGGCTGCTCACCGCCGTGCCGCGCCTGCTGCCGCCGCACGCGCGCGCCAGGCTCAACGCGCACTGGTGGCACGTGCATCCCGTACGTACGCACACACTGCACCATGCACCATCACCGGGGGCAGAAACATCTACAGTCAGCAGCATAAGTAGATGAACAAATTCAAAACTTCAAATTGCCTACACACTTTTGTTTTCTTACTAATCTTTTTTTTCTCTTCACAAAAATAAAATACAAGAGATTTACTTTACTTCAAACGAAGAAAAAAATGTTTAACTTAACGCGTATATAGACGATTTGAAATTTTGATTTTGTACAGATATTTATGCTGCTGACTGTACACATTATAATGCCTATGTGCATTAAACTTTTTCATTTTAATAAGGAGGGGGGGGGGGGGGGGGTGTACGTGACTTAGTTATTGAATGAAGGTTTTTTTGGTGTCATGGGGCGGCAAGAACCCACTCTACGCCACTGTCATTTTGGTAGCCTAGGACGCCCCTTATGTGAAAAATATAGATACGCCCGTGTAGACTACACCAACACACATGATGTCCTATGGAAACAAATTGTTCACACTCTTGGACAGATACATGACCGCTTTGACTTTCCTAAGGTTGACTGGGAAAAAAATACCCATGGCATTAAGTCCACCTGTAAACACGTGGTTACTAAGTGTAAAATAAATTAATTAATAGACATTGTCTTTATATACAAAGTTGATGTTTGATTTTCCAAATAAAGTTAATATTCACTCAAATATGTCAAGCCTTAAACACATGCACGATACTATAATTATTATTGATTTCACTACATTTGCACACAAACTAATTACACACACACACTCACACACGTAAGTTTAGAACACCCTATACAACGATATAATATATAGAGTGTTGCAAAAGTGAGATACAAATTAACATTTACTTCCCCATTTTACAATTATTTACTGTTACTATACTATTATACTTTACAAGTTTTTGCCCGCGGCTCCGCCCGCGTAAATGAGTTTTCCCGGGATAAAAGTCCCGCTTTACATTTTCTCGGGATAAAAAGTAGCCTATGTGTTAATCCAGGACATAATCTACCCGTGTGCCAAATTTCATCGACATCCGTGCAGTAGTTTTTGCGTGAAAGAGTAACAAACATCCATACATCCAGACATCCATACTTACAAACTTTCGCGTTTAGAATATTATAGTAGGATTTTGCGAAACGAGATATATCAAAAATATAATTTATTTCAATACACATGCTTGCCAATTCATTCGAATCATTTCCCGGTAGGTGTTCGCGTGGATAGCGGACGCTGGTGCTGTTCAGGACGAGGAGATGCTGCGCACCTTCAACTGCGGCATCGGGCTCGTGCTCATAGTCTCTCCAGAAGACCAGGCTGAGGTGAGAACACAGTTAAATTATAGTTTTTGTTGTGTAAACTCTCGATTAATTGAGATTGATCTACTGGAACCCGCGAACTATGCTATCTATTGGACTGGAAGCGGCGATAGCCTATTTGGGAGTGGAACGGACTGCCGAGACGAATGTCCGCAGGTTCAAAACCCAAGAGCATACACCTCTGACTTTTCTAAAAAGTTATGTGTGTATTCTCTGTGAATTATCGCTCACTTTAACGGTGAAGAAAAACATCGTGAGGAAACCTGCATACCTGAGACGTTCTCTGAATTTCGAAGGTATGTGAAGTCTGCCAACCCGCACTAGACCAGCGTGGTGGACTAAGGCCTCAACCCTCTCAGTTGTAGAGGAGGCCCGTGCTCAGCAGTGGGCAGTATAATAATATAATACAGGGCTCGTATGGTATGGTATGGTATTGTCAATAGTGACGTGCAGTAAAATTTATTGGAATGTATAATTGGATCCAGAATGGAATAACGACAAAACTCGGCATTTGTTTTTTGTTAATAAAATGTCTGAAAAAAAAAAAATCGTCGATTACTGGAACAAGGCGGTTTGCGAGAACCAATAAACAACCATAAGATACCATGGCGTGATTGTATTGCGGTAAAACTGCCATTCTGAGACTAATCCGGGCCACATAAAATGATTTGGGCTAATTATTATCCACGCGGAATCAGAAATAGTAAATGACAACAGACTCGCCCAATATTACATCGGACTCAACACAAGTGACAATATGTTGGTGTGATATCGTCTGCCTACCTCTTAAAAGGGAAAAAGCTTGATACTCAGGCGCGGTCCAAAGGGGAGGGTCACAGGGGACATGACGCCCCCCCCCCCCCCCAATCTTACACGTCAAATTGAAAAATCTAAAAGTTTACAAAATAAAAAATAGGAATTTTCTGCCCCTAGCCGCGATGCATTTTGTGTCATCATTTGTAGACATCTATGCATTTTGTTGACATCTAATGGTGCTTTTATGAACTACGATGTCCATAAGATTGTGTAGTAAAGTCTAATTTACTCGACCATATTTTATAATTTTTTTTATTGTTTTTGTCTTAGTTCTCAAAGTGTCCACAGACGATCGGATTTGGTACGGCCGTACCATTTTTTTAACCATTTTTTTATGCGGTACGGTCTTCACGCCACACGAGCGTACCATACCACGCATTGTCCAGTTTTTTTTGTGCTAGCAGCTAGGGATGGTGTGTATTTACGCGACCAGGTATTTACTTGCAAGTACGCCGACCAGGTGCTGACCCGAAATACTTGCAAGACTTGAAAGTACTTTACTTACCTACTCTCTCGCGACACGATGGAGTCACGTGACCTCGCCTCGACCCGCCGCGCGCGTCAGCGCTCAGGCGTCGTCGTCCGAAAATTTACTAATGGTTCTTATTTCAACAAACCCAGTGAACAATTTCCTATGCAAGTATTGAAGTGTTAAAAGTATTTTAGTTGTTAACGCGGATGTGCTCCTTATTCGTACCGAAACATGGGTCAATATCCTATGAAGTAAGAAAATACTTGAAAGTATTTCGGTTTTCGACTATCCAAGTGCTATAAGTACTTTGTTTATAAACGCAATTGTACTCTTTATGTATACTGAAACACGGATCAAATTCCTCTACAGAAAGAAAATACTTAGTATTTATAGAATCAAAGTATTAGAAGTTTTTATTTGTGAGCGCGATTGTGATCCTTATTTGTATCGAAACACGGATTAATTTCCTATGCAAAAAGAAAATACTTGGAAGTATTTCGAACCTTGGTTTTTGGCGCTGGTTTTTTTAGGCGGACGTATTTGTAAGCCCTGGTTCACGATTTTGCAAGTACCACCTATGCCTACTAGCAGCGCGTGAACACCTCTCAAAGTATGCCTCTGTTCTCTCGAAAAAGGCTACATTGTAGATACCTATTGAAGAAAAACTAATATGGAGCGCTTTCATTAGAGCATAGAGATAGATTATAGTCTCAACTCTGGAATAGCACATAGGTCACTTTTTATTCCGGAAAAATATATAGCGGGAAAAACTTTACCACGCGGTAAATATAAAAAGTAGCCTATAGCGCACAGGAGTAATGTAGCTTCCTACTAGTGAAATAATTTCCTAAATCGGTTCATCAGTTCCTGAGATTAGCGCGTTCATAAATGCGCCCGTGGTACTTGATCATTATTTTGTTGCGGAGTTAATTTATAACTATGATATCTCCTAACATATTCATTGAAATCAAATGACGTTGAGGGCAATTTTGTTCAAAATAAAATACTTGTGATGAATAACGTATTTAATTGGATAAGGATCAATGTCATGTTCATAAAAATACCTTCGCAAATAATGCATTATTTAAGAACAAATTTGATTACCACAAAAAAGGTTATACTGAGTCAAACTTAAAAGATAGACATATGCTGTCGCAGACTTTTTTTAGAACTTTTAAAGGGAATTAATTCCTTCATACATAATTTTTACGTACGATCGTATTCGGTACGGCCATACCATTTTTTTATGTGGTACAGACTTCACGCCACACAATCGTTCACCACGCATTGTCCAGTATTTTTTGTGCTAGCAGCGCGTGAACACGTCCGCACTGCACAAAAAACTCGCAATAACGACAACAATACGTCATTATAACTAATTACCTGGGTGATCGAGCCTAGCTCGGGTGATTTTTGAATACCTTCTATACATGTTATTTATTTCTTTAAAGTAGGTGCTAATAATATTTTCCATTTTAAGAAAATATTCACGACTAAAGTCAAAGGAGTTGATACCTACAGAAACACTAATTTCAAAAAAATCGGTTCATCAGCGGTTCAGATTTTATATTAAATATCAGGTTTCATATTTTTTTCATATTGAATTACATCACGAGCACATGGTTCAGTTCTCATCTCTCGTTTCACTTATTTACGAATTGATAAAAGACGAATGTCCTATGTTTATTTATATCCGCAACAAATTTGGTCTTAAAAATATGTTTCCCAGTTTTGTTTCTCCCCTCTTTAGCTGCCCTAAGTTAGTAGTTAATAAATATGAATATCCCATATTTATACTCAAGGTACATCTATATCAAATTTCACCATAATCGTTTCAACGGTTTATTTTCTTTCCTCTTTTTTAACCTTTTTATTTAAGAGTTAATAAAAAACTGAATATATCATATTTATTTATAAGTTGTATTTATGACTGCCTCGGTGGCGTAGTTGATTACGGTACGACTGCAAGGCTGATGTCTCGGGTTCGATCCCCGGGTCGGGCAAAGGTGATATTGGATTTTTCTATTCAGTATCAGCCCGGAGTCTGGAATTTGTACCCGATATGGCGATAGGCTCGCCCCCTATCACATCATGGGACGGAATCCGCTTGGCGAAAAGTGGGTGCACTAGTTGCGCCTTGCCTACCCCTTCGGGGATAAAAGGCGTGAGCATGCGTTATTTATAAGTTTCAAGAGATCCCCAAACCATATTTAAATAGAACTAGCTTTTGCCCTCGGCTCCGCCCGCGTGAATGAGTTTTCCCGCGATAAAAGTCTCGCTTTACATTTTCCTGGGATGAAAAGTAGCCTATGTGTTAATCCAAGCTATAATCTACCCGCGTGCTAAATTTCATCAAAATCGGTTTAGTAGTTTTTGCGTGAAAGAAATGCAAAATTTCATTCAAATCAGACTAGCCGTTTCCGAGAAATAAGTGATAAACAGTAATTACTAAGTTGGCAAAATTTGTAAAACTGCGGCGTGCACTTTCTTTTGTTTATTATTTTGTTACTTTATTACCTAGCTCGTAATTGACTCTACTATTGTTATCGCACGCGCCGAAAATTCAAAGCAATTCGTTCTTTTGTTTTATTTTGAAATTACCTTACACGGGCAGACTGTTGTTAGGTAGTGATGGATTATAATCAATACGTTATCATATTATTAGTTTCTCAGACAACTATACGCAGTAAGCGTTATTTGGTTTAATATTAATGCTTGCTGTTTGTATATTTTATAGGAGATTCATAATAGTAAAATAATATTTTTTTATCTCCATTTAACGCCCCTCCGCTGTCGTTATACAGAGTTTACACTGTAATTTATAATTGTTTCATGTAAATTTATTGAAATATGACGATTATTGTCGAAGACGTCGGAAAAAATCTAGTCGACTGGGAGTTTTCATTCCTAACGCTGCTTATTCCTTTGAGATATAATAAAATAATGTATGGTAGAATTGTTCATCTTTTATAGGTCTACAAAAAAGTTCGCGATGGCATATATGTCAGCAAAATGGCGCGCTAACCGTATTGGAAGCTATCTATTCGAAATTACAATACATACAGAAAAAAAAATTATCTCATATTTCTACAATTTGTTACTTATTTTGGTAGTAAAATTTTTTTATAATTCATAACTACTACTAATTGCTGTACATCATTGTCAATAGCGGCGTGCAGTAAAATTTATGGAATGTAAAATTTTATGACACAACTCGGCATTTGTTTATCTATAATATTAAAATGAATCGCTGAATGTGTTGCTAAGCGCAAATCTTGAGAGCAGCTGAACCGATTTCGCTAAATGTTTTTTTAGAATATTCCTTGCAGTACGAGGATGGTTCTTATGGAGAGAAAAATTTAAATATTGCCTGAAAAAGTCTAAAAACAACACTTTTCTATACTCCCATACAATCGATTCGTAATAATACTTGAAAGTAAATTTGAACTTTAATACCATACCATAAAGTTTGTGTTAATAGAGAGGTTCCGGGAAGGCAACACAATTGAGTGATGTTAGTATCGTATACATATTGATGTTAATATTTGTCAATATTTATACGATGGTAACATTACTCAAAAAAAATGGTTGATTAACAATTAGATCCGGTAGGTGGCGCTGTACTCGGGTTCTGGGATTTTATTTCCTTTTTAGGGCAGGACAACATCTGTCGGGGCCGCTAGTTAAAATTAGAAATTTAGAACAATTAAATCTAATACTATCGTCACTTATAGGATCGCTGGGCGCTGGCTAATCTAAAATTTATTTGTTACATAAATTATTCGTAAATCTTTGCATATTACCGCCCGTAAATCGTGCGTTGAAATGTATGGAATTAGGGCCATTTGCTCGGGGGGTCTTAAATATAGCTTACTATACTGATTTTAATGATAGAAAAAATAAAAATATCACATAATATATAGAAAGCTATTTAGACGGATACAGTATTAATCCATATCCGATTAAATACGTTAGCTATCTAAAGCATTTCATGCACATTATAACTGCCTTTTATACCATATAATTTTAATTAATATCTTAGGACTTATCGCAAGTCTAAAAAGTAAATTTTCTTCCTAAGGTTGTTCACCGTAGCAAGTTGATAATGTTCTTTCCATTTATCTAAAAGAATTTGCATCGCTTGATTTAGTGCGTCTTTATTGCAATATAGGCTGAGGGATGAATTCCATAAGCAGGTCAAATCTGTATACAATTCTAACTACTCTATTATACTGTATTTTTCCGTAACAATATCGCGCTCGGAACCTATTACGACGACAGATAAGGTGCTACGTTTGCGAAGGTTGAATAGCGACTGAACCACCGAACGGTACGATGGGTCGGCCAGACGACCAGATTTGGTACGGAGCATACCAAATCCGATGTGCAAGCGATCGAACCAACCATACCGTCAATAATAATAATAATGTACAGCATACCGTGCGCCACACGATCGGATATGGTACGGTGGCGTACCGTTTTCGTGGGACGGCCGTTCCGAATACGATCGTACGTAAAAATTATATATGAAGGAATTATTTCCCTTTAAAAGTTCTAAAAAAAGTCTGCGACAACATATGTCTATCTTTTAAGTTTGACTCAGTATAACCTTTTTTGTGGTAATCAAATTTGTTCTTAAATAATGCATTATTTGCGAAGGTATTTTTATGAACATGACATTGATCCTTATCCAATTAAATACGTTATTCATCATAAGTATTTTATTTTGAACAAAATTGCCCTCAACGTCATTTGATTTCAATGAATATGTTAGGAGATATCATAGTTATAAATTAACTCCGCAACAAAATAATGATCAAGTACCACGGGCGCATTTATGAACGCGCTAATCTCAGGAACTGATGAACCGATTTATGAAATTATTTCACTAGTAGGAAGCTACATTACTCCTGTGCGCTATAGGCTACTTTTTATATTTACCGCGTGGTAAAGTTTTTCCCGCTATATATTTTTCCGGAATAAAAATAAGGATCACAATCGCGCTCACAAATAAAAACTTCTAATACTTTGATTCTATAAATACTAAGTATTTTCTTTCTGTAGAGGAAATTGATCCGTGTTTCAGTATACATAAAGAGCACAATTGCGTTTATAAACAAAGTACTTATAGCACTTGGATAGTCGAAAATCGAAATACTTTCAAGTATTTTCTTACTTCATAGGATATTGACCAATGTTTCGGTACGAATAAGGAGCACATCCGCGTTAACAAATAAAATACTTTTAACACTTCAATACTTGCATAGGAAATTGTTCACTGGGTTTGTTGAAATAAGAACCATTAGTAAATTTTCGGACGACGACGCCTGAGCGCTGACGCGCGCGGCGGGTCGAGGCGAGGTCACGTGACTCCATCGTGTCGCGAGAGAGTAGGTAAGTAAAGTACTTTCAAGTCTTGCAAGTATTTCGGGTCAGCACCTGGTCGGCGTACTTGCAAGTAAATACCTGGTCGCGTAAATACACACCATCCCTAGCTGCTAGCACAAAAAAAACTGGACAATGCGTGGTATGGTACGCTCGTGTGGCGTGAAGACCGTACCGCATAAAAAAATGGTTAAAAAAATGGTACGGCCGTACCAAATCCGATCGTCTGTGGATACTATTAGATTCTTTTATTCTTTTGTGGCAATAATTACTCTTAATAAGCATAGTATATATGTCAATCTACAAATATTTATGTAAGTTGTAGATACCTTCAAAAGGTAAACATACGCCTTTATACTGAATTGTTTTGTATTAAAAATGTACTGTATGTGTTATCTAATGGTATCTCTAATAAATAAATAAATAAAATAAAAAAATAAATAAATTATTAGTGACCCCCTCCAAAATTTCAGGCTGCGACCGCGCCTTTTGATACTATGTATGTATAATCATTAAAACTTATTATATTACAGATTATGTATAATTGTGTCGACTGGCGAGTCAGTTGACAATCTATCTGGACCCCATTTCGCTTATCATCAGGTGGAGTAACTTTGCCGAACCCGTAACAAAATGTATGTTCATTGTTAGGTGATGAACGCGACGCGGTCTCACGGCGCGATGGTGATCGGCAGCGTGCAGGCGCGCCCGGCGAGCGGCGCCAGGATACTCGTCGATAACTTCGCGTCAGCCATCGACTTCACGCGGCGGGTACCGCTATTACCTAAGAAAAAGGTAATCTATATTAATATTATAAATAGGAAAGATTCAAGTATTTTTCCATGTTTGGAACGAATGAACACACAATTCATAAACTACTGGACCGATTTCAAAAATTAGCCGCGAGCAGTAGTTCTAGTATTCGATATAATATCAGACCTAATTGGTATTATGATGGAATAATTATAGTTGTTTTAGCGGAATGGTGGGAAATGGCTAAGTTAATGTGACGGACACGCTGTAGAATGATTTGTAAACAGTACTAAAAGGGGGCGACTCGCCCGGCAACCCGTATTTGTCAATTTTGCCGTGGCATTTCCGAGAGAAAGTGAGATGGAAAATCCCCATTCCGCCTCCTCAAAGGTTAACAATTTTCAATTTCTCTAGTTGCGTAGAACATCATGGGACGCAGTGATAGTTTGTTTTTAATCGCGCTAATAATTGTAGACTATATTATAAATATACTTCTCCAGGTGGCAGTGCTAGCTTCAGGCAACGGCAGCAACCTGCAAGCCCTGATAGACACGACGCTCGACTCGTCCGAGTGCGTGTGCGCAGAGATCTCGCTGCTCATCACGAACAAACGCGACGCGTACGCGCTGCAGCGAGCCGAGAAACATGGCATACCAGCATTGGTGAGTATGGACGTTAGGCGACGTTCAAGTAGATTGTCGTCATACAACGTCAATATGGCGCATAGGTTAGCTAATAATTATAATTACAGTTAACGACATAGATGTGATGACAGCACATATTAATTGACGAAAAATTTCATTAAAAACTGTGTGTGTACTTATGTACACGCGTTAGAAGTTATACTTCTTTGGCGTAACAAGATAAAAATCTTTTTAAAATTTTTACTTTTTACTAAAATGTTGACTATAGCTAACTTCCGGGTGTCGGTTCTACGTTCAAAATTCAAAACTAAAATGTTAACTATAGCTAACTTCAGGGTGTCGGTTTTTCGTGACGGTGTGCGCGCGCATCGTACAAATTTACTCTCATAATTTTTCCCTAACGCGCCAAAAGAAGTATAACTTCAAAAAATATATCGGATTTTTCGTGGGTCATATTTTACGCATCGACAGTTATTTTAAAATCCGTAAAAATCAAATTGAACAATCACTGATGTAGTAAGTTTGTCGCGTCCCCCAGGTGTTCAATCACAAAGACTACGCATCCCGCGAGGAGTTCGACCGCGCGGTGTCGGCCGCCCTGGAGGCGCACCGGATCGACCTCGTGTGTCTCGCCGGGTACATGAGGATCTTGTCGAAAGAATTCGTGCAGAAGTAAGTCCATTGACAATTTTTTTTTTGTACTTACTAAAGGTGATGTCCGCTTTTTCTATGGGTGCAGGCAGGGGCTCAAAATCTAACCAGGCTTTCAAAAAATATTTTTAGACCCCTTCATTTATAACAAAATTTGAAAAAACGTTCATTTTAAGTAAAGTTATTAAGCAAAATAAAATAACAAATCTCGAAATCGGAGGACTTTAATTATTATCAGATTTATTGCTAAGGCCTAATTTTTGGGAGTACTATCCAAATATATATATACAAGTTTTTGACCATGTCCTTTGTCATTACCAAATAATCTCATATGTGTTGTAGCAAACATAATATAATCCTTTCCTGTATTATATATTATCTCACGGCTGGAATCGTGCCTCCTCTATAACAGAGAGGAGACTACGGCTCCAAAACAAT
Organism: Sphinx pinastri; assembly: GCA_947568825.1. Lineage (NCBI taxonomy): Eukaryota > Metazoa > Arthropoda > Insecta > Lepidoptera > Sphingidae > Sphinx > Sphinx pinastri. Next base: position 2,005,984 of record OX387628.1, on the reverse strand, counting down.
GAAATATCTAGTGCGGCGCAGCACCCGCAGTGTTGTCCCGCACTGGCGTTTGGTTAGCAAAGTAAACGGATAAGTCTGTTTGCCTTTTCGGCCGCGTGCAACCCTTCCGGAAACCCTTCAAGAATAAACGGTTAAGTTTATGTACATGTGTAGATGGCATGGGCGGCTGATCAACATCCACCCGTCTCTCCTGCCCAAGTTCCCCGGGCTGCACGCGCAGAAACAGTGCCTCGACGCTGGTGAAAAGGAGAGCGGATGCACCATACATTTTGTTGACGTGAGTAGTACCTAGAATTGTAGTTTTTAAGGGTTTATACAGGGTGTTGTATCAATAATTAGCAGTTTAGTATCAGTAAATAAACAGAAAGAAAAGCTCAGTTATTTTTATATCGATTTGTAAAAATCTTAGCTCTTTTTGATTCAACTAGTAAAATCACATAGTAGTTGGGCGTTAAAATAAAATTAATTCATGTCTAGAAATTCCAACAACACCAAATAATCGGTCTTGAGTTTTACGGTTATTTGCAATGTGTATTTCTACCGCCAAGCAGTAGTGTATATGCACTGTTGTGTTTCGGTTTGAAGGACATTGTAGCCAGTGTAACTACTGGACATAATGAGGCTTAACATCTTATGTCTCAGGATGACGAGCGCAGTGGAATGCCACACAGTACTTTGTAACTCAAGGTGCTGGATGGTGTTGCTTCTGTTTATGGGTGGTCGTATCGCTTACCATTAGGCGAACGGCATGCTCGTCTCGTCATTCAATGCCATAAAAAAAATTGCATAGAATAATATAATTTTGATTCCAGGAGGGCGTGGACACGGGCCCGATGATCCTGCAGGAGCAGGTGCCGGTGCTGCCGTCGGACTCGGTGGAGTCGCTGACGCAGCGCATCCACTCGGCGGAGCACCGCGCCTACCCGCGCGCGCTGCGCCTGCTCGCCACCGGCCGCGTGCGTCTCAACGCGCACGGGCACATCATGTGGTACCAGTAACACCCTGTATATGAGAACACCCTATGTGCCTGATGCCTCCATACATCGACGGTGGAAACACCTATTGACTTAAGCGACAATTTTTATCGACATAAAGATTTTTACATATTCGGAATCACATTCTTATGTTTTATGAAGTTATTTTTTTCGGACTTGACTGCCTCGGTGGCGTAGTTGTATTACGGTACGACTGCAAGGCTGAGGTGTCGGGTTCGATTCCCGGGTCGGGCAAAGTGATATTGGATTTTCCTATCAGCCCGGAGTCTGGAATTTGTGCCCGATATGGCGATAGGCTCGCCCCCTATCACATCATGGGACGGAATACGCTTGGCGAAAAGTGGGTGCACTAGTTGCGCCTCTGCCTACCCCTTCGGGGATATAAGGCGTGAGCATGCGTATTTTTTCGGAAAAAAAAATCGTTTATGTCAATTAGCCTTTCAAAAATTGTGATACGAGTATTGAATTAACTCTATTCCTGGTATAAACCCCATGACGCTCAAAACCTGAACAAGCAAGGGTTTAAAAGACAAAAAAAAAAACAGTCTTTCTCACCCCATTCCTGTCTGCCATGCCTGACATACCTTGTCTATTCTAGACACTCCAGCACTAATGTGAGGTCGATAAGGTTGAGTTTATCTCCAAGCAAGATTGACAGGAAAGATGTTATTGCGTCTTGTAATTGCCGAAAAAATCAGTACAGGCCTAGTAGATAAGCTATCTAACAATAAATGTTTATGTTAGCATTTTCTGCACAAATAACATTTTGCCAAGTAAACCTCGCAAGAGTTGGTAGCTAGTATAAAAAACTATTTTTATTTTCTATTTGGCATTTAACTGAAATCATTCCTAATTGATATGGAGAATTTATGAATCTAGAGTATGTTAAGACAGACAGGAACTTTAAACAATACAATTTAACAAATAACTTTGGTGTAAGTATTGTGCTGTGTAGCTTTATCGCCTGAGCATACTCCTAACAAATGTCTCGAATCATGTCTTCCGATAGAATACTCGGATATGCCCTAATGTATATATAATACGTAGTTAAGTAGATAAAATATATTGTTTTAGATTTGATAAAAATATTTTGTTTGTAAACGGAAAGCTCATATCAAATGTTAGTGCATTTAACCACTATTATAAGTGGATATATTGTTGTAAAATTTATATTGTTAAGTAATACAGACTAGTGTTGTATGTTGTCAATAAAACATATATTTTCAATGTCTTGTTGTTTTATTTTATTTTTATCACAGATAATTCGTCATCTATGACGCACAGTTTAATCTACAGGGATGCGTTTTACCCAATATCTATATACATTTGTGAACATAATTTTACTAAAATTGTTATAAAAATGGCACAGGAATATATCCTGTGCCCGTAACCTTATTTCTTGTCTTTATTAAAAGTAAACAATTCTTCAAAAGCCTTGTAAACTGTGCTAAACAAATCATCATCCTGTGATACAACCACGGCTTTATTCTTTTTTTCTACAACCATATCTCTTTCTACAGAATGTTGTCCATTTTTCAATATTTCTTCAGAAATCTTATCAATTTCAATGTGAAATTTTTGTTTATTTAATAAAGGTACTATTAAATTAAACGTGTTTATTTTAATATTAATAGATTTGGCCAAGTCTAAGTTACTTTGGTAAATTCTTTCCCATTTTGTGACGTCATTTCCTGTTAGCGGGTAAGGACCTAAGTACATCCTCTCTGATTTTATCTCTTCTTTCAATAATTCTATATCTTGGTCTATTTCTTTGCTCATTGTTATCCATTCTGGCACGAATCCGTTGTTTATAAGTACCTGCAATAAATAAAGATTATAAAATGATAAATAGAAAAGGAAATTGACAATTATAATACTAGAAATGTATCAGCAATTTTGATGTTCAGATAAAATATTATACAAGTAATCATAAGACTCACCTCATTCAGTTTATGGGTCGTAAAATCAACATACGGATTAGTATTCTGATCTGTCAAAGGTTTCCCTTTTCCACTCAGATTTTCAAACTCTCCTTTCGACATTGACTCTTGTATCAAATCCTCTACAAGTCTATCAAAGCCATACTTTGTTTTAATGTCATGCTTCTTTCCATACTGTCCTTTCTTCATAAGAGTTTTCTCTGAAGCTACTGCCTTGGACATACGGTGCTCCATGACATTGACAGCTGCTCTTTGTGCTCGGGCCTGGGTCCATTGCTTCTCTCGTTGGTAAGGTGTGCCATGACCAACTCCCTCAAAACTTAGGTATTGGCGGTGTTGTGGTGCTGTGTGCTGAAAATGGTAGATTAAATGGTAGATAGAAGTAAAATTTATGTGTGCAATTTTAAATAATAACTTTAAACTGTTAAAGATTTTCGAGATATTTTAGAAGTAAATACCGTAACAGATGAAATTTGGCATACAGATTGACTTTGTCTTGAATTAACACATTGACTGCAGTGCCAAAACAATGAAATATTCCCCAGTGCAGCCATGAATGAATGGTGGTTGGTCCGCATTGGCATTTGGCTGCATGATGCAAGTGAGTGAGAAAGTCTTCAGACAACACTCCAGTTGTGTGATAGCCGAATGCGTATTGCTCCCAATAAACACATCACAACCAAAAAACAATGTTACACAAGCCACAGTCAATGTGTTAACATTAGAATCCTCGAAAAGTACACAGTGGGACTATTCATTTGAAGAAAATTCTTTCATGTGAATGGGGCCACTGTTGCAGATATTATTTTATATGATAACTCTTACCCTAATATCATAGACAATCTTCTCAACCTCCTCCTTATTGCTGACTCCAGTATTATGCTTGGTAATCACTCTGAAGGCTCTTTCCACAGCAACAAACTTGTCCATGTCTGCATCAGCTGACCCTGAGTCCGGATGGTACTTCTTAGCAAGATCCAAGAATGCTTTGCGGACAACATCCTGCTTGGAGTGCAGTGGGATGTCCAGGAGATTGTAGCATTCCTGAAATACATTTTATATGTTAAGTATGCATACTCACACCTTTTATCCCGAAGGGGTAGGCAGAGGCGCAACTAGTGCACCCACTTTTCGCCGTGCGCATTCCGTCCCATGATGTGATAGGGGGCGAGCCCATCGCCACATTAGAATAGAAAAATTCAATGTCACTTTGCCCAACCCGGGGATCGAACTCGAGACCTCAGCATTACAGTCGTACCGTTATACAACTACGCCACCGAGGCAGATAATAAATTTAGGACATAATTTACTGATTACAAAATATGTTGCATACAAATCTAAATTGAATCTTCAAGTGCTAATTATTTTGGATGGTACTGACTATTCCTTAGTACACAAGCTGAGGTAGTGTCTAGAGAATAAAGATGGTCCATTACAATTTAGCTTTTTATTTACAATCAATCTTACTTCCAGTTGTTTCTCGGCCTTTGATGTAATCCTTCGCGCCGAGAAAGTACCACTGTGATGTTTTATATTCACAAACTTTTCTAAACGAAGTAAATTATATGCAGACTTGTGCATTTTGCCGACTATTTAGATCAGTCCATGTATTTATTACGTAAATAACATATTGTTTTTATTCCACGACTTTCACTGTATTGGAAACAGATTGGAAATTTGCCCTAATTTGACAGAATTCAGATGATTTTGGCAGTTGACTTTTGGCAGTTTTTGCAATCGTTTTCTCCTTCCGATATACAGAATATTTTATTTAAAATTGTATAAAAGTCAACAACAAATTTCATCATTAAGTGGTTAGTTATGAAATACATAACAGTGATAAGAGATTTCTTCCATTTACTTTTGAAATTATTTTCTTTACTTATTGATTAATCTTTACGTTTACAAATATTGCGACATATCAATCCCTCTAAACAGAATTGGTAGAGATATCAAGAGATAGCATAACAATCGATTTCACACAAAATGGTAGTAAATAATCTATTAATTCACATGGTTTGTATATTATTTTATCAAATATATTACTTACGCATCATGGACTTAGAATGTATTTATATCTATACTAATATTATAAAGCTGAAGAGTTTGCTTGTTTGAACGCGCTAATCTCAGGAACTACTGGACCGATTTTGAAAATTCTTTCACTAATAGGAAGCTACACTACTCCTGAGTGCTATAGGCTACTTTTTATCCCGGAAAAACTTTTCCACGCGGGCGGAGCCGCACGCAATGCTAGTGTAATATAAAACTCGATTTAGCACTTTTAATGTGCTTTTTAAATTCATTATAATAATATGATCTGAGAATTGGGTGGTTTCCTATGTTCTATTTTGTGAATTATTTTATATGTAACAGAAAATAAGCCGAGAAAGAAATTCTTCTGTGAAATCAGCATCAAAATTGGTTGAAAAATAAAGCAGCTATTCATATTTGAAATATTGTCGTGAGTAAAAGTGGGGGCGTGGTGGGGATATCGCGCTGTCTCTTTCATACGCACGAAGTGCTATGGTCAGTGACACGCGGTGACGTCACAGTTTATATTACTGTTATTTGACAATTACCCCTTATACCAAATTTCAAAGCTTTATAACTTACTTATTATTCCGCCAATTTTGAAACATCTTTTTCTGCGAGATGTTGGCTGGCGCCTGGCATACATTTATGATAAATGTATTAAAAAAAATATTGTGAACTACCATATTAATTCGATTACAAATAATCGATATAATCCTAAATCCATTATCAATTGAAGGTGATTCATCTTGCGAGATGGCATCACTAATTAATTGATGACATTTTGGTGAGCAGAGTGAAAATAGCATAGTTTTTCTATGTTTTAATCGCAATTAATTAGTTCAGCTGGTGCGTCCACGCGCGATTTCGACGTGATATGTATTTATTGTAAACTATTAACCGCTATACAGTGTGTGCTCTGTGTGATATAATATAATTATGGCTCTAAGCGCGGAGGAGGTAGCCAGGCGTTACCCTTTGCATTGGCTTGTGTGGAATAACAGCCACGAAGAACTTAAAAGCAGCCTCGAGGCGAATAAGGTGCGTATTTTATAAATTCAATGATATATTGTATAGATTCTGCGTAGATTTTAGGTTATAATACGCGCTCCCGGCATTTCGACGTCAGGTTTGTTGATCTAGTAGCTCTGATTAGTTGAAACAATAGAAGTTGAAAAATAACTAGTTAGAATAGTCAAGAACAACGTGATTGTAGGAACAATATGAGTGATATTTTGAAAGGAAGTTTACTTTTATTATTTTTAGTAAACTTGCTTCATGAAATAAATTGCAATGTCAAACAAAAGAACATAAAAATAACCTACTGTTTTATTTTTGTATGATTTACGTATGCAGTAAATATTTATTAAGATAAACATTTGTGTAACAAATTGCACCTTATTTTGTTAACAATATGGTTGAAATTAATACAGTAACATACAAGCATTCAAATTTAATCATTAATTTTAGCTACTGCATACGAACAATGAATTAATTAAGTATTGAAATGAATTGCTTAATCAAGTTTTATGGTGTAGCAAGCTTTGCAATTAAAGTCAGAATAATCTTTATTGAAATAGACTTTCTTCCAAGAATAGTTTAAAATAGTCATGAATCTACCAACACGTTGCAACATGTTATTGGTGTGAAGAAGAAACGACCCAAGAAATTCGCTCAGCAACAAAATCAGTCGAAATAAAAAAAAACAAAAATATTACAAAATGTCTAAGTGACTGCCTCGGTGGCGTAGTTGTATTACGGTACCACTGCAAGGCTGAGGTCTCGGGTTCGATCCCCGGGTCGGGCAAAGTGATATTGGATTTTTCTATTCAGTATCAGCCCGGAGTCTGGAATTTGTGCCCGGTATGGCGATAGGCTCGCCCCCTATCACATCATGGGACGGAATACGCTTGGCGAAAAGTGGGTGCACTAGTTGCGCCTCTGCCTACCCCTTCGGGGATAAAAGGCGTGAGCATGCGTCTAAGTTCTGATAAATAAAAATATTTTGTCAATCAAAAACTATGGCTTTGACCCACTCGAACAAATATTTTTATGCTAATATATTTTTAGATTTTGGGTTCTTTATGTTCATATTTCTTTTAGCTGTCATACCACTTCAACTTATCATAGCAAGTATATATGGGTTTAGGACAATGTGTCTGCAATTATCATTATATATTAATTTTAAAAAATTATACTTTTGCATGTAATTAAATGAATTTACTTAAAGTCCAAATTGGTGATTATCTTGATTATACACATTAAGGGACTACTTTTATAAAGTTTATTTTATCTCTATGATTTAATATCACAGAAGGTATGTGTCCAATGGGATTTAACTCTCTTAAAATAAGTATTGAAATGTCATTCCTTAGTGCTCACATTGTATTCTGCAATAACAATTTATATTTATTTATAATGAATACAACAATGATAATTGTAAATACATTTTCTGATACAAACTTTAAAAAGGTGACCCAGTAGCACCGTTTGCTTCATATTCTATAACTGATTTCCATGAACCATCTCTTTCTGAGTTATACTTTGTCAGTGAGTCAGTTTTGTTTTTAATTTTATCAATTAGATAATTTTTTATTGTTTTATATTATCACTATTTGCAACATATATTGTTTGCAAATTTATCACATAGAATATATTTTAATTATATACTAAAACCTTCCCTCAAAAATATACATTTGAATAACGAAAACTGCATCCAAATCGGATCAGAAGTTTTTGAGAAAATCATGGATATAAAAACTTACATACATATGGGTCTAATACAGAACCTTCTTTATTGCATTCAAAGGAAAATTTAGGTTAAAAAGAAAAATGATAATAGAAGAGAATTTACTATACAGCAAATTTACAAGGTCTTTGAGTCATACACAATATTGAATGTTAATACCCAATGTCAGTAGAATGTAGTATAAAACTTCTCAATCCAAATATATGATTCATTATGATATCATACTCAAACATTAATATTTCCTAGAAATATTGAAGTGCAATCAGAAGTTAAATTTCAAACATGGCCATCTCCATACATTTTTGATTCTAGGTTTTGATGTTTAATAAAAAGCTTGAACTACATAAAATAAGTTTGAAATTTCAAACGTTTCCATATAATATTATCTACACTGAAACAGTATAAAACATAACGCCTATTTCTTATTTTGGTACAAACTTTATCAACAGCCAATTTAATTTGTGCGTTTCTGCACTTTAAGCTGTCATGGATATGGCCATGTCTGAAATTTATTGACTCAAATATTAAAAAAAAATGAAATTTTCTATAGCAAAGGTAAAAAGGTCCTTTGCAATGAAACCCCACAAAGGATGTTAAAAAATAATCTCATTATTCAAAAGAAGCCATACAGTTATTAGGAGGCTCTCAGCCAAATAGTTGGAAACACTTTCTTCATCCCAGGAAGTGGGTGTTATGACAATTATGAAGTTTTATTATAAAAGAATATACATTGTTCACTATATGAGTGTGAATAGAGGTTGATAAATGGTGAATTATGATCCTATTTTTGTATGTGACTGCGTTGGTGGCTTGGTTGTATTAATGGTACAACTGCAATGCTGAGGTTTCCGGTTCGATCCCTAGTGTGGGCAAAGTGATATTGGGTTTTTCCAATAAGTATCAGCCTGGAGTCTAGAATTTGTGCCCGATATGCTGATAGGCTCGCCTCCTATCACATTTTGGGACAGAATATGCATAGTGAAAAGTGGGTGCACTAGTTGCACCTCTGCCTACATCTCCGAGAATAAAAGGAGTGTGTGTGTGTGTGTGTGTATTTATTTATTTAAGCACTTCATGTACAAATGTATAAAGGCGGACTTAATGCCGTAGGCATTCTCTCCCAGTCAACCTTAGGGTGGTGGTGGGTGTGTAAGTGTATTTCATGTGTGTGTATTTCTATATTGAAATGTAACCTAAACTAGATATGGAAAAAATTAAATTAGATTTATTCCCAATTCTCTTGCCATAGAAAGACCTTTTGTTGATCATATTATATGGATATCAGAAAATGTAACTAAACTAAGATAACATAGTTTTCGTGTCCTCTCCTTTTCATCCAAATTTAATAATCCAACAGTACACAAGTGAGGAGCTCGAGCAGAAGGACCCTCGCGGTCGCACGCCGCTGCTGCTAGCCGTCACGCTCGGCCACATAGAGACAGTGCGCGCACTCATCGACGCAGGCGCAGACGTCAACTGCGAGAAGGACGGATGGACTGGTGAGGACAAGTAACAAGATGAAAAGGCTAATGGACTATAGTGACATATTTTGCTTTGTTTTTGAACTTAATTAATTTTACAATGCGTCTCGCCTCTCGTGTGGCTGTTGTGTTGGCAGCCCAATCATTCATTAAAACTGCAGTGGCTCTTGCCACTTCAATCTTGGTATTTGAAAACTAGTCTGAAAAGTAAGAATACTAATTAATACTAGTCGTGGATCTGCAACTTGGATCGCTACTTGTTAATCTTATAAGGTCTTAATATTAGCTTTCAAAACTGGAAACTGAAACAACATTCGCTGTATCACCGAAGCAAATATATGGTGTAATCTAAAAATTTATATATGTAATCTATAAAATAATGTAATGCGATAATAGGTAGTCTGCTTTGATTAATTATATACCTAGATAGAGTGATGCGCTACAATGAAACAAAAAAAAAAACAGGCCAACTTTTCTTAAGCTAGTATGCGTGACAGCTGTGTCACACGCTATCGCTGCATCATTCTGCGTATCCTTGTGTGCGCGCATAATAATACCAGTTATTACATGGTTTCTATTAAAACGGGGAGAAAATTATATGCATGAAAAACAACAAAAAATAATTCACTCAAACTCATTTAGTGGGGAACTGTTCACCTCTATTTTTTTTCGACGCGTTTGAAACGTTCAGTGTCTATCTAGGTATATAATTAATCAAAGGCAGTCTGGTTAAATTATAGGAAAAATTATGGATAGTATCTTATTTCCACATACATTGCCAAATATATATTGTAAATGATTGATGAGCTTATGTATAATTTATCTCTGATAGGAATCCTTGGCTGGGTTCGTACGGTAAGACGGCGTCCTACTTGGCAATCGTACGAACTAGCTGTCAGGCGTACTACATTTTATTTAATGTCCTGATTGATGGTCGTGCGATTAGTATCGTGCGATTTAGTCGGAAATTCGTGCGACTGCCAATTAGCACGATGCCTAAGGAATACATACATAATGCCAAGGTCATTGGAGATTTGAGACTTAAGTGAACTTGAATAAAGAATAAAAGAAATATAGTAGTGATATGAAAATCTATACACACAATAAAATCGTATATTCTCTGTGTCAATACAATAAATATTTTTGAATGATAAATTACTGGGAGACGCAAGAACTAACTAATAGACCATAAGAATCTTTAATAAAATGAAGGTATTGAAAAAAAAAACTTGAAATAGATTTCATTTACATTCAAGTTATTTTTCTCTGAGTTTTGCTACACGGAATTCCGCCTTCTTAGATCGCGCCTTAATTCCACAGTTACATAACAATACAATGAACTCTGGAAGGTTTGTGCTTATAGACGTTTTTAATAAATAGGTATTCGTTTTGGCACACAAACCGTTGTTATTCTTTCCGCCATGGGGGATATTTGGCATCACGCCACATCTTCCACCATGCCGTTAAGCCTATGGGATAAATCGATTTAGAGTGAGTCTCCATCGCCTACTATTACATTAGTTTTGAAAAATCCACAAACAATGTGTGAGAATTAGAAAATCATAGTATTTCGGTTTCCCAATATCTAGATCCAAAATAAATTTGTAGATAACACACATGTAAACATACATTTTAGTATGGGGATTGAATATATCATTTCGCTTTTCACAGCGGATTCATGGCCCACAGAGCTAAGAGCGTTTGAATCACACACACACGCCGCGTAGTGCTAAATGTAACAGAAGAACTATGGATGGGGTAGACCTCGCGCAGTGTTCTCTCTGATTTTGTGTAAAGCTCAGCTCATCACAACACTGCGCTTCTCCGCTCCAGTGGAACCGCACTCTTAGTCTTACGTAGATTTCCTTGTTTACTATGTAATGACTACAGTTGGCAAGAGATATAATAAAAGGGAATTTATCGCGTACTTGGCATGAATAATAAATAAAATATGGAAGAAGTGTTCCACTGCGATAAATGTTGGTATAAACAAGGCTGAGATACGCGGCCTTGTTGGTTTCTGGATCAATGTTGAAAAAAAATGTAGTAAACTTTACAAATGTATCAAATTATTTTATGTTAATATTCAAATGTTTAGAATCAAAGTGCAAAATATCTACGGCTCATATTTATTAAAAATTATCTTAAGTATTTGAATTTTTGAAGAGACTCCTCTCGAGTCGCACGGTTAACGGTAAAATTAGGCTGTCACCTGTAGTTTGGAAGGCACGACAGAACTATTAAAAATATCTATGCTATAAGCCACACTGACCATGGGCAAAATTATTTTAGTAATCTCCAAAGTAGAGTCTGTTCATCGACAGATTAGTGTTCCCAGAGACTCACCAAACTTCATCGCTCAGTGTCATAATATGTATGTCACTGGGGATCCTGGCTTACAGGAGTTGCAGTAGCGAATGTGAGTGCGGGATAGTCTCTGCTCCGTACCCCTAGTAGGTATTTACGCGTTTCGTATAGTATCCGTATCGAATAAGTTTGTTTGACAATACTATACGTCAAAAGAACAGATTCGTACTGTCAATTCCCATACATTTTAAGTTTACCGTAACCATGGTTACACGTTTACTATTCGAAGGTGACACGCGTGCGATACTCATGCTACCGTATTTAAGTTCCAAATGCGTCCAATGGGGCGCTGTACAAAGGACTTGTCCAAAAACGGGCCTGAAATTCTAAACAAGACAGTTTATATATATTTGGATAGAACTCCCGATAACTAGCCTTTTGCAATAAATCATTTAATTTTAAAGACCTCCGATTTCAAGATTTATGTAATTTTGTTTGGCTTGAAAACTACACTTAATATGAACGTTTTAAAAAAAGTTAGTTATGAATGGAGGGGTCTAAAAATATTTTTTTAATGGATTCAAGATCCATATTTGGCCCCTTTAATATCCCTAAAGTTTGAGCCTGTTTAGATTTTGAGGCCCAGCACCCATACAAAAAGCGGACATCTCCTTTCCATACAAAAATTAACTTAGTCGAAACCATTACGTTAACCATACGATGGTGCGTAGACTCGTGCTAGCCACACTGTTTATCGTCTTACGTTCCATATTGCAGCGGTCCAGGAAGCGACGTCCACAGGCGACCCGGCGCTCCTGTCGCTGGTGCTGTCCCGCCGGGACTACCAGCGGCACGTGCTGCGCTCGGGCGGCATCCCCGACCTGCTGCACAAGCTCAGCATGGCGCCTGACTTCTACGTCGAGATGAAGTGGGAGTTCACTAGTTGGGGTGAGCTTGGTTTGAGGTAGTGAATGTGGCAAACAACTTGGTAGGTCGTATCATCAAATACAGTCAAAAAAAGATTTAGAGAGAGAAAATACAGAAAGTAAGAAAGAGAGAGAGAAAGAGGACTGCTGACAAAACTATTTGTGATTCTGTTACATTTACAGTATATGAATAAACAATAGGGGTGTTTCAGAAGTTTCAAGTAAATTTAATTATTTTTTTTTATTTTTTTTTAAATGGCATTTGTATACACATTTTGCAAATGTCAAGTTTGGGTTGTCTTTTTTATTATCTGTAGTATGTCGAAGTAAAGCAGTGGCTACCTTACCAAGACTTTATCGAGGAGTTTTGGCGGCAACAAAAAAGACACTTGATTAGCACGATTATTTCAATTCACTTCATTTGAGGTCTTTAATAGAACTATATTGGATAATATACCACCATAATTAAGCAATATAACACTAAGTATCACCAAAATAATGAATTAAAACAAGAGCACCTCATGACACTTCCAAGTTCCCGCCAAAACTCCTAAATTTAATTTGTCAGTTATTGTATCAATAATCAACCCGTCAACACCCGCTTGTATATAGCTATAAGCTAATTTCCTTATATAAATGGACATCGGTTTCCACCGCGGGCGTCCAAGGATTAAACAACTAATGTAGGGACTAGGCAGTATAGATTAGACTCCTACTTTTTTATTTGGTCGGCTTATATATTTATGTGACGTAACATTTACTCAGAAGTTTTAAACGGGCCCTTCTAATTAAATTCTTAATTTATTAAGTGTGTTATGTGAATATAAATGAATTATATTTTATTATTAACATTCAAAATTGAAGACAGCTTTAGTTAAGATTCTCGTCTTGCAGTAAGCTTACGGCTTAAGCTCTCATATGTAAGAGTCCGTCTGGGTGGGTCCCACCGCAATGTCTATTTCTACCGCCAAGCAGCAGTGTGCATGCACTGTTGTGTTTCTGTTTGAAGGACATTGTAGCCAGTGTAACTACTGGACATAATGAGACTTAACATCTTATGTCTCTGGATGACGAGCGCAGTGGAATGGCACACAGTACTTTGTAACTCAAGGCGCTGGATGGTTTTGCTACTGTTTATGGTGGTCGTATTGCTTACCATCAGGCGAACGGCACGCTCGTCTCGTCATTCAAAGCAATAAATAAAAAAAGCTTTTATAGTTTTCAGTTGAGATGTATATCATCATGTTTTTTGTTTATTTCTAGTGCCGCTGGTGTCGCGCATGTGTCCGTTCGACACGTACAAGCTGTACAAGCGCGGCGGGAACGTGCGCGTCGACACCACGCTCGTCGGCTTCGAGAACAACTGCTGGCAGAGGGGTGACAGGACCTATATATTCAGAGGGCAAGGTGAGGAACATGTTAGGTAACATACTATAAAACAGTTGAGTCGTTTTCTAGGGGGAAGAGTGAGGTACGGTTTGTGTCCAAAGACTAAAAAATACTTTGATCTCGTTATAATAAGATTAATAACGTATATGTCTCAACAGCATAGTGTTGGTACCACCGGTATGGTTCACTCGGCTTCCCCGGTGTGAGTTCGTATGTTTGTTTGTATGTTGTTGTTACCTGCATTTATCAAGATGTCTCATTATGCGCCAAATGCTGTTCGAATTGAACCTTGGGTCGTGGGCAATAAGAGTGGTTTTATCCCAGGTCGCACGGCGCGTCTGATGGAGCTGGACCACGAGGCGGGCACGATGTGGTGCGAGTACGTGGAGCCGGTGGCGGAGGCGCGCGCGTGGCCCGAGCCCAGTGCGCATGCGCTCGACACGCGGCTCGCGCAGCCCATCGCCATCAACTACCTCGACACCGACAACATCAGCTTCCAGAGGTAACTCACCACCAGGTACCACCAGTAACTGATAACCGATCTACAATCCGCGCGCGGCCTCCGAGAATCCTTATGGATGATTTAGTGGAGTGATTTTATCGATATTATCGATGTAAAATATCACTTCAATTTACTACAAGATTCCCCGTATCTTGCGCACGTCCTGTATATTTTAATGTCGATTTCATGGGTATCATGAGAACCTAAGAGAAAAAATGCTACAGCCTTTTTGAGTGGCAAAATTGTCTAAAATTTTAGGACATCAAAAATCACAGACTGATAAAAATGCGTGTAAACTGCATATTTTTTTGCTCCCTGCAGTGCAATTTTCAAAATCCCTGAAAATCTCCATTCATATTTATTCCCGATCATCATATGCTATCAAAAGATTCAGTTACAGTACAGTCTAAAGTGTATTACCACCAGAAACAAGAGCGGCATCTGGGGCTGGCGGCAGGACAAGACTGAAGAAGTCAACGGGTACGAGTGCAAGGTGTTCGGCGCGAACAACGTGCAGCTGGTGTCGAAGACCCGCAGCGAGCACCTGACGCGCGCCGCGCACGCGCACGCGCACGAGCACGAGCACGCTACACATGCTGCGCGCGCGCCGCTCGCCGACCTGCTCGCGCTGGCGGACGACGCCGCTGACAAACATACGTCGGTGAATGTGGTATGTAGGGTGTTGCGAAATAGGGGTATTATTATGCCACATACAAAAAAAGAAATATTGGAAAAATATGTAGCCTAAAACCATTGTACAATAAATACGAATCGATAGACACCTCGTTTGGCAAAATCGGTTCAATAGGAGCGACGCTAGAGTAGAACATAAAATAGGTACAGTCAGCCACACAAGTAGCTAAACAAATTCAAAACTTCAAATCGCCTTTACACGTTAAGCTGTGTTGAAACATTTTTATTTCTTGGTGTGAATTAAAGTAAATGTCTTAAATTTTATGTTTGTAAAGAAAGAAACACTTTGGTAATAAAATAAAAGTGTATAGGCGATTTAAAGTTTTGTGGGTGACTGTACGTACATACATACATACATATATACATAGGGTTTTAAAATCATTACCCTCCCTTGCTCCGCCGTAGTCGGGTAAAAAAGGGTTTTGCGATTAAGTTTAATTTAAGTAATTATATCATCTGTATGTGTTTGGATTTCTTTAAAGTATCAAAATATGATAATGATCTAAAGAATCGGAGAGCTAACATTAACGAAATTCATTTGCTAAAAATAATATGACAACTACCCAACGTATTGCCACCTGAAGGTGGTGTACCCCATTGGTTATAGATGAGAAAAACCAATTACAACCTCATTCACCGTCGAAGATTATGGGCCCAATCCTAACTATTACAAATAATATATTTTTTTAAAGGAAAACACACCACCAAACAGTCAGTCCAGTGAGGACTTGACTCCAGTGACGTGGGAGGAGTACTTCTCCGGCGAGGCCATGGAGAAGGACATCGGTCGGCCGAAAGAAATCAGCACCAAGGTGCAGAAGTTCAAGGCTACTTTATGGTTGTGCGAAGATTATCCTTTAGAGGTGAGTGAAATATATTAACCCCATACTATTTTTCGATAGGCTCGCCCCCTATCACATCATGGGACGGAATACGCTTGGCGAAAAGTGGGTGCACTAGTTGCGCCTCTGCCTACCCCTTCGGGGATAAAAGGCGTGAGCATGCGTATGCGCATACTATTTTTCATATCTTTGTATCAAAATCGTGATTTTTCTAGTTTTAAAAATGCTACTTCTTCTTTACACTGATAAGCGTCAAAATTTCCAAATAAAGCAGTGGCTGAATGATTAAAAAATCTAATATTAAAGGAATGAATACGCAAAAAAATATTTTAATATAGCTCCATCTTGCGGCACTTGACTGAACTATTATTTCTAGTACAAACTTTTAAGCGTCACATTCATATTATAAAATATTGAATGAGTTATTGAACGATGTTATTTTCAGTTACAAGAACAAATCATGCCCATCCTGGACCTCATGGCAGCGATATCGTCACCACATTTTGCGAAGTTAAAAGACTTCGTGCAGATGCAGCTGCCAGCCGGCTTTCCTGTTAAGATAGGTGAGTTTGAGATGAAAAGACATCTTTTGTTTCTATAGGCACGGCAAGGTGATCCCATTGCATCTGATGGTAAACGGTTCAGATAAATTGTTGACCACGAGAGTCGATACAATAATGCCGGCCGGTTTGTAACCGGACATACACAGGCTGGTCTCGAAACGCGTGGGCCACTAAGGGGGGGATTTACACATTGTGTTCGGTGGTCGCCATCCGGATACAAAATCCTACCACCAGCAATCTTTTTTGCCATACTATACCAGCCTTGCATTATAGACTATACTGCCCACTGCTGAGAACGGGCCTCCTCTACAACTGAGAGGGTTTAGGCTTTAGTCCACCACGCTGGTCTAGTGCGGGTTTCGAAGGTATGTGTATTGTGTAGTCTTCCAACTCACACTAATCTTTTTATTAACCGACTTCAAAAAAGGAGGTTCTGTATTCGATTCGTATATATGTAAATTTGTATGTCCGCGAGTTTCTCAAAAACTACTGATCCGATTTGTATGGGGTTTTCGTTATTCAAATGTATATTTTGTTAGGGAAGGTTTTAGTATATAATTTATTATTAATGTAATGTAAAGTACCACCCTGCCAACCTGCACTAGGCCAGCGTGGTGGACTAATGCCTAACCCCTCTCAGTTGTAGAGGAGGCCCGTGCTCAGCAGTGGGCAGTATATAATACAGGGCTGGTATGGTAAAGTACCACCGTGGTAAATTGTTATGTGTATTCCAGAGATCCCGTTATTCCACGTGCTGAACGCGCGCATCACGTTCGGCAACATCTTCGCGTGCGACAGCCCCGTGCAGCACGTGCAGTGGTTGTCGGGGGGTGGGCAGGGCGCGCGGCCGGCCTGCGTGCTGGACGACGGGTGCTTCACGCTGGGCGCCGGGTACCGCGACGCGACCGCACGCGCGCGCGCCTGCGCCCCCAACGACGAGGCGCTGCTGCAGTACGCCATACAGCAGAGCCTCATGGAGGCCGGCACGCATGACGACCAGGTGTGTTACCAACCTTTCATGCCCAGTTTGGGAATGTTACAATTCGTAAAAATGTTAATCCTAGTTTCCTGTGTTTGATTTTGTACATTATATTTGCAACAGAAAAAATTACGAAAAAAATCTTCTGTACAGTCAGCAGCATAAGTAACTGAACAAATTCAAAATTTCAAATTGCCCACATACTTTTGTATTCTTACTAATCTTTTTTTCTCTTCACAAAAATAAAATAAAAGAGATTTACTTTACTTCAAACGAAGAAAAAAATGTTTCAGTTTAACTTACGCGTATATAGGGGATTTGAAATATTGATTTTGTTCAGATACTTATGCTGCTGACTGTACAATCAGCATCAAAATTGGTTGAAAAATAAAGCAGTTTTTCATATTTGAAATATTGCCGTGAGTAAAAGTAGGGGCGTGGCGGGGATATCGCGCTATCTCTTTCGCACGCACGCAGCGTTATGGCCGATGACACTCGGTGACGTCACAGTCTGATATTACTGTTGTTTGACAACTACCCCTTCCACCAAATTTCAACGCGTTATAACTTATTTATTTTTGCGCAAATTTAAAAATAAAATCCGTTAGATTTTGGATGACATACATTTTTGATTAAAATATTTTTAAAATAAGTAGTCAACTTCCCTATTATGGACACTGGCATTGATGGAACGACCAACAAAGATACCTGTTTAAGAAATAAATACTTTAATGCGACAGGTATTAGAGAATTAAACTTGTAATAGAATCCTGAATTTATAAGATTGTCTTTTATTTGTGACTAGACTTCTGCTCGCGGCTTCGCCCGCGTGAAAAAGTTTTTCCGGGGTAAAAATATTTACCAGGATAAAAAGTAGTCTATGTGTTAATCCAGGACATGATCCACCCGAGTGCCAAATTTCATCGAAATCCGTTCAGTAGTTTTTGAGTTTATTCGTTACAAACATACTTACATACAAATCTTTTCTCTTTATAATATTAGTATAGATAAAGTTTGTATTAATTTCCATATCTAAGGTGGATGTGTGGGAAGCGTTAAGAGGCGCGCGGCCGTCGTCGCCGATGCCTCCGCGATCTCAAGACTCACCCCAGGAACTCTTAGCTCATGAAGAGAGGCAGCTGCAAAGGTATGTGTTACACAAGTTACTTCTACCTTACTGTATGTGTTGGGGTGGGCTGTGATTAGCTGAGATTTTATACAAATTCTAACTGAGTTGAGTTGTGCTTTTGAGACTGTAAGGTGATGCATAAGAATTTTGTGACTTGTAGCCATTGATCATTGATATGAAGATCAAATTGTTTTGCGTGATTCTGCTGCATTTTATCCAAAGCTTAGTACATTTTGTTTGTTTACTCACTATAATTATGAGAAGCAAATTAACTATACCGATCATCACGAAATCTTTTCATTTAATTTTTGTCCGAGTTGTTTGTCAAGTCGATTTTCTATTCTACTTATATCATATGTATTGCATTAGCTATTAACAAGTGGATGCAGGAAAATAATAAAATCAATATTGTAGCACTCAGTATATTTTACTTTATTCACTTTATACAGAGATTGAACACATACTATGATTCAAAAGTTCAAATATAATACCTAATATAATTAAATGTATATATTTTTGGATACATTAATGGATACATTGTATATCATATCATCTAAATAAAACTGAATTACGAATATTTCTCCAACGTGGCAAGTATGTACGGAAATAAATAAACGTGCATATTCCTACCCCAAACGAAATCGAAGTGGTTGCACAAGTCGCGGTCCACCACTCGATACTCGACCACATTCGGCAACTGATCACGCAGGAGTTCCACATCCTTCACCTCAGACAGCTTGTCATTCTTACCCACGAACAACGCCGTTTTCATAACACAGTCACTCAAATTGTACAGAGGTGGTACCGTCGATTTGTACACTTGCATGTTCCTCTGAGAACCATAGTCGTATTGGGCGAACACCTTTCTCGATTTGGCCAAATGTATGGCCAACTTCCTGGACACACTGCCTGATAACTTGTTTTGGAAAGTATGGAAGAAGTCCAGTTCGATTTCCTCGTCATCTGCTCCGGCGAATGAGAACATAATCTTTCTACAAGTTTGAATACTGGCTGGATTCTGGCACGCGGCTAGAAAATTGGACTTGCTAACTTTCAATTCTGGCATGTTCTGTGTAACGAGACTTATATACGGTGCCATGCGTATAAGCGTAGATACGGGTGGTTCCACGTGCTTGAAATAGGCCACCGGTGCCAGACATATTAATATTTTGATCTTTTTGTTATATTCTGGTCGCATTGAACCCAGTACGTAGAATATTGTCGTACCTAGAGAAAAGCCTATGGCGGACAGTTGTGTTTGTTCTGTCTTGTTCAAAATATAGTCTATGGTAGCAGGTAGATCGTAGTATCCCATTTCGTGGTACGTGAAGTTCCAAAACTGCGCCTCGATTGGGTCCAAGGTGGCGTGATGTCTGTTGTATCTGTTACCCCTGAAGTTACCGAACCAGACGTCATATCCTTCTTCAGCCAGCGTGTATCCCAGAGATCCATTTCCGCGTAATATGAAGGTGTCCGCGGAGTCCATAATTCCGTGCATGATGAGGACCGGCCGGGACTTGTTCCCGGGGATGTTGAATAGGGTTTGTACGTATCCGTCTTCTGACGTTGTTACGTGAGTTTCGGCCTTATGCCCCATGGCGGACGCGAGTTCTGTGAAGTTGGGGTATTTGTACGGAGACGGGGTGGTCGCGATGTCGAATGACGTCACTATTGAATATGTCATAAACAAAATCACTAGGAAATACATTATTGATTTACAGAACACTGTAAGTTATCACATTTGAATGAAAATAACCTGAATGATTATAATCATCCATCACAACATACAACGGCCATTTTAAAAGTATTATATTATTTATTGATTTTATTCAAGCTGTGTACACTTCTATTTATCATGTTAAAATCTGGTTCTGTTCAAATATTTGGACAGTTACTGCCGTGTTGTGTGTTCACACTGAAGTTATTTTTTTCCGAGAAATATTTGGCTAAAAAGTACATTAGTACCCCAAGTTGTATAACTTGCTACTTGTTGGATGTTAGTCTTGGCGTCCACATTGATTAAAAGCAAAAATAAAAAAAAATAACTTTGCAATTTAACAAAGAATAGTAAATGGAGTTGTATGTTGCACAGTTTATGATCACATATTTTGGAGACAACAGACGTTATTTCATGTTGAGCAACATGTCATAATATTACTAGAATGTTGACTGTTTTTAAATGGTTTTTGTTATCCGGTGTTGCCCACTAATACTTACAAATATTTCTCCACAAAAAGTTCCTCTTTGTGGAAGTAACTTTAGGCAAATAAATGGAAATTTACTTTTCGAACAAGCTGTTTCAATACTTAGAAATATTTGAGCTTTATCTAAGTAACTGACTAAATTACTGCGAAATTATGATTAATTATTTTGGGGAAGTGGAGCCTCCTGGCTAACCTTAGATGATCTGCGGACTCAGTAATTTGTACTTGATCGGCGTAAATGATCCAAAGTCTGATAATATAAACAGTATGTATTTTTAGTTGAGGGACCTATTCAAACACTTGGCAGTTTACTTGTGGTAGGTCTCTCAGGTAAGAGTTCGTCTGGGTGGGTAACACCGCAATGTCTATTTCTACCGCCAAGCAGTAGTGTGCATGCACTGTTGTCTTTAATTTGAAGGACATTGTAGCCAGTTTAACTACTGGACATAATGAGACTTAACACCTTATGTCTCAGGATGACGAGCGCAGTGGAATGCCACACAGTACTTTGTAACTCAAGGTGCTGGATGGTGTTGCTACTGTTTATGGGTGGTCGTATCGCTTATCATCAGGTTAAAGGCATGCTCGCCTCGTCATTCAAGGCAATAAAAAAAACATGTTTGCACGTAAGTAATAAAAATATATTCAAGAAAAATAATGATAAATGACAGAGTAAGCCTTAAAAGAAATTCGTAAAAAGGCTCCCAACGTGAGGTCACCTTTCGGCTATCTACGTGTTTGACCTAGCTTAATGTATGAATATGGCCATTAAATATGATTCGTTTTCCCTTCATACTTCAAATCCTGGCTTAGGAAGACAAAAATACCTAAGTGCTAAAAATCTCGTTAAAAAATAAGGTCATATATTTTATATATATATTTGGGACGTGAATCGAATACTGAATACCCTCCTGAAACAGGTCCCTCGACTAACTTTACATACTGTATAAGAAGCTGGACGAGGTCTACTTCTTCTACTATCTTAAAAAGCAATGGGTTACAAGTAAGCAAGTCGACGTTACCTTATACAATGTCATTAATTTAGAAAGGACCACTGGCCTGCGTATGCGTTTCACATTTATGTCACCAAGACATATAAAGCAAATGACCTTCAAACGTAGGTTGTAGTATCCACCACAGAATTTTCTAATTGTACCGTTCTAGAATAAATACGGGTACAAATATAAATCCATGTGCTTCCCGTATATTAAGTCCAGATGGTTGAACTCTTGTCTCTCCATCACACGGTATTCCACCCCGTTCGGAAGACGACGCCTGAGTAGATCCGCATCTTTTGTCAAGGAAATATGATGTTCCTCCCCACGAATATGGCTACCTTCATTGTCACTTTGGCCAAGTCATATTCAGGTGGTTCTAAAGACAGGTATTTGAAATTGGAAAATCCATAGTCGTATTGCGCGAACTTTCTTCTAATCATAAACTGGAGTAAATGGACGGTAGTTTTCACAGAAGTGCCGCTGGGTTGGTGGGCTATAGCGACTTTCGCGAATTCTGGTTCGAACTCTTCGAAATCCGAGCCGTATATGTTAAAAACTATACCTTGGCTGCAATTCTCGCTCTTACAGAGAAACGACATGGCCTCATGGGCTTTCGTACCCTGGGAAAAGAGCTCCCCTACTCCTGCCAAGCTGGTGACACTAGAAAGCAACGCAGTGCTTAATTTAGTTTCTTGCGTTTTCATCTTGCAAATAGCATATGGGTCCTAATGAAATTTGTAGTTTATCTTCTCATTGTACTCTGGTCGAGTCGCCCCCATGATGTAGAAAAACTTAGTACCTGCTGAATGGCCTACACTATGGAGTTGACTTTGCCCTGTCTTTTCCAAAATGAAGTCGATGATAGCAGGAAGATCTGTATAACCAATTTCGTGAACACTGAAGTCCCAGTATTTCAAATCTTCGTCAGGATCTAAAGAGATAGGATGTCTCGAGTACTTATTGCCTCGCGCGTTTCCTGCCCAGACATCGTAGCCAGCTCTCGCCAGGGTTATAGCTGGTGAACTGTTCCCCCTGATGATGAAGGTGTCCGCAGAGTCCAGGAAGCCGTTCATCAGCAGAACAGGCCTCGTTTTATTTCCTTTGATATTAAATATAGTTAGGATGTACCCATCTTGAGTGGTGAAATTATGTACTTCGCACACTTGTCTATGTTTCGTTGCTATTTCAGGAAAACTGAGGGTAGCCTCTTCGGGGACTATGGTGTTGTCTATAAAATGTATCAATGTTGAAATTAAAATAAGTCTAAGTGTGATCATTGGTAACACTTGCACTCAGCTGGTGACATTAACTATGTTTTACTTCTGCTTTTATTCGTATGTGTCATGTCATATTGTGTTGTAGTATTACAGGTTTAGGTTTAACTTAACGCGTATATAGGCGATTTGAATTGTTGATTTTGTACGCTATGCTTCTGACTGTACCCGTGTGCCAAATTTCCTCGAAATCCGTTCAGTAGTTTTTGCGTGAAAGAGTAACAAACATAATTTTTTACAATCTTTCGTGCTTATAATATTATAAGAATATGTGCCCGTGACTATGCCTGTGCCTGTACAATTATCATAGCTTCTCGGTTCCCTAATAGGCACGCTTTTGAAAACTATACGAAAATATTTTATTTGTAAAATTAACATTAATTCAGAGGCACATAATATAAATACTATAACCTATCACCTCTGACTTTTCTAAAAAGTTATGTGGGTATTCTTTGTGAATTATCGCTCGCTTTAACGTTGAAAGAAAACATCGTGAGGAAACTTGCATATCTGAGAAGTTCTCTATAGGAATTTCGAAGGTATGTGAAGTCTGCCAACCCGCGCGAGGCTCGTGCTCAGCAGTGGGCAGTACATAATACAGGGCTGGTATGGTGGTGCTGGTGGACAGCAGCCTAAACATCATATTTCGAAGCCTTCTAGATTTAAACATTCTAACGTCTTCCCAAACCTTCATTTATGTAGTTGGATTACATTGTTGCAACATGATATTAAATTAACAATGTCCCGATTGCACAGTTCAAATGATAACCGTTAAGATTGCATGTATTTAATATATTTCACACTAGATTTTGCTTGCGGTCTTACGCGCTAAAAAGCCATTTACCGGAATTTTTCTATCTCACATACCCGGGTAATGCCTGGCTGACCATCGTTCATGGTTGATATTTAGTAATCCTACTAATATTATAAACGCGAAAGTTTGTAAGTATGGATGTTTGTTACTCTTTCACGCAAAAACTACACGGATTTCGATGAATTTTGGCACACGGGTAGATCATGTCCTGGATTATCACATAGGCTACTTTTTATCCCGGGAAAACTCAGTCACGCGGGTGGAGCCACGGGCAAAAGCTAGTTCAATATAATATTTAAAGCGTCGCGCAGTTGTATAAATTATTAAAAAATGTTGCTATTGCGATTCAAAATATAAGGATCCATGATTATTCTGGTATTGTGGACGTTTATGGGTGAGAGAGATCAGTTTAAATCTAAAAAAATACAGCATTGATAGAAATTATAGACAATACAGGTTTTGGTACTGTTTTATCAGGGTGCATGGCGACGTCCTTCCGTGAGTATTTGTTATATAAACCGGGCCTGCATTAGTGAAAAATGCGTTGTGATCTTTTAAAATATTAGTTTTGACGTAATTTATATTAAAGTGCTGTATTTTAGCGATGTAATATGCAACAGAGCCTAAATATTAAGGACTTTTTTAATACAATGAGCACACTGTAATATGAAACGATTTTCTAGACTTAACGGACAACGCAGAGGTTTAATGGAGACCCGGATTTAAATTACAAACACATAGAATATTCACTCATATGCAAAAACCTCATCCATTATAATGTGTTGCTTCCTACCACGGGCGTAGATATAGCTCTCACATAGGGGGGTTCCAATATCAAAATGTCAGTGGCGTACGTGGGTTCTTGCCGCCACATGACACCGTATAATATACGCCCATGCTTCCTGCTAGTATTCTGTCACAGGCATCCTGAATAATTGCGAAAATCGAAACGAATGCATTATGCTCTAAAGCATAATAACGAAGAAGAGTAACCACAACAATAGGTTTTAATATAAATTATAACTATCACTACATTGCAGTATTAAAAAACCCATCACTACGAAAATGTCGTAGGAGACATTGTGTTTATATAGTTATTTGTTCACCGTTCCCTATTAGAAATGGCTCCTTATTGTGTAATTGTTCCATAACAACGCCTTCAGTAGATTTGTGTACATGGTGTTCTCTCTTTAATTTGCCACGTGATGTCGGAATTATTATTTTTTCAGTTCCTTTATATTTGTCGCATAATATATTATGCATTTCCTGTCTCACAAATGGATATATCAACCTAATTCTGTTTGAAACGTTCTATTAATGAATAAACGTCGTTTAAAATTAAGTTAATGACATTAAATACCGGTTTATTTGCAGAAAAACGTGTAAAAAGTTCTGTAAGTTTATAATTTTTAATTTTTAACGTTTTACGTATAGTGACGTGTTTTCACACATTTTTTTTTAATTTTCCGTCGTGAAAGACGTTGTTAATCCTTTATTGATTTGTTTTACCACTTATCAAATCACTTATCAATCTAATCGGTTGATAACAAAGGTTAGAAGATAAGATTCACCGGACCAAAGATATATTTATAAATAGATGTAATCTTCATAATCTTCGTGTGCCCCTCTCACTTACTATTTTATCTACGTGTATCATATTATAAACAACATCGTAATATATCTTCTATAATGCACTGATGAATATAAGTAAATTATTTTACTGTATGTTTTATTTGTTCGTAGTCTATAGACTGGCACAATAACTATGCAAACTTTTATGACACGGGTGATCACTTTTAAATGCCTAATGCTTTGCGGTGCCGATTTGATATTGATAAGCAGGTTTAGCAATAAACTAAAACAGTCTTGGAAAATTTTATAATTTAGACGTGTTTAATTAAAATCTTGTGCCCATAAAGACTTGTTTTTACAAGCTTTTATTTAGCTTGCAATGTATGTATGTAACTATGTTTGTTTGGGTGGAATCTTGCAAGTCAATTTTGCAGCAGTTACCCTCATCCGATTGTGTTGAAATTTTGCATACACGTTCAGTTTGGGTGACAATGCATTGTTAGCTAAGTGACGTCATTCTGAATCCAATATGGCGGACGGCCCAAGATGATGGACTAGTTATTTTTTGTGCACGTCCATAATATGGGTATCAAATGAAAGGGTTTGCTAAGAAGAATACAAAAAATTAAATAACTTCTCTCTAAATCCAATATGACGGACGACCCAAAATAGCGGACTAGTTATTTTTTACGCACTCCTATAATATTTAACTCTAAAGTAATTAAAATGCAATTTTAAATCATGAATTCGGGACATTTATGCTTGTAGACCAAGTAAAATGCATATGAGATTAGCATTATGGACTTAACATCTGAAGTCTCAAGATGACGAGGGTCGTGCAGCGGACAGCATCCGAAATTATAGCTTACCTTAAAGGGAGGAATCATGCGTCCTCCCCATTAGTTGTATATAAAAGTAGTTGCTATGGTAGTGCTAAACAGCTAGTGCGGACAGGGCGATCGAGGCTTCCCTGGCTGCGATGACGCTATCTCCGGACCTGCCGGTGCTGGTTCCGGAGCCGCCGGACTCACCGGAACCGGATCCGGAGCTGCAGGCGGTACTGGCGCTGTCGGCGCGGGAGCAGCTCTCGCGCGAACAGCAACTTGAGGCGGAACAGCGCGCGCTCGATGAGGCGTTGCGGCTCTCGCTCATTGATAAGTGAATTGGTTAGTTTTTTTATGAACTAGGCAAGTAATATATACAGCCTCGTTAATATTTTTTTAAGAGGTGGCGCAAAGAATTGATGCTCTGGGAATCTCGTCGTAATTAAGTAATTTTCACCTGTGCCCTGAAACCAGAATAAATATAAATATCTATTATAATCGAGAATAAGTATTTGTAACTAACACAGAAATCTAAATCTATGTGTTTGCATTTTTCAGATCTCACCATAAAGAAGAATGTATAACGTCCAACTAAAACAAGACTTACGCCTAAAGTACTATATACATTTGCAATTAAGTAGTCCCAATAGCTCGGTCACACGTAAGAGAAGTTGTGGTCTGCGGGACGAGTGGGGAGAGCGATTAACGATCATTGTAAAGAGGTAGGAGTTGCTAGTTGTTATCACAGTTACTAGAGTGCCAGTTAAACATAGTGAAGGGGGGATGTGCAGTAAACAAGGGTTCTAAGAACAGCGGACTAGAAATTTTGAATAAAAATATTATGTAATGTCGATTATTTTACTTTTGTAATAGGGAGTGACATGTTGGGAACAACTTAAATATTACATTATAGCATTTTGGGCCGATTTCACCACATACCTAAAGTCCCTGATAGCTTATTCGAAACTTATCCGCCATATAAACTACAACTTTTCATAGCAAAGGCGGATCCACCTTTCAAGTCAGGGGAGGTCATATAGTCAAGGTCTAGGGAGGACATTAAATAAAAATAAAATACTAAATTATCAGTAGTCCACCTAGACTTCAGCCGGAGGGGGTCATGACCCCAATGGCCCCCCTCTGGACCCGCCCTTGTTTCACAGGCAACGAATAGAAATATCTGTCAGAAAAGTAATATTTATTTGTTAGATAGCGTTATATGTCACATAGTTGTCTGGAACTTTATCAGGAATAGGTGAAACTGGCCCTAATACATTCTTCTGTAGTCACATCTTATTTATATTCCTCTCTTACCCGAGGCTGCGGAAGATTTGGAAGAGAGACTAATAAAAGATGCACTCAATGCATATCCCAGCTCCTTAGGGCGGTATTAATAAATCAATCTCAAGTTTGAGTTACATCTCAAGTACTTAGACATAATGTGTTAATAGTTCCATACATTATGTCTACTTGAGATGTAACTCAAACTTGAGATTGATTTATTAATACCGCCCTTAGATACCAGTCAGCTGAGCTGTGACGTGCATTTCGTGAAGTTCAATTGGTAAATTCATTCCTGCCACAGCATCGCTAATCGCCTTCTTTGATTGTCAAGTATTCTTTATGGCTTTTCAATGTAATCTAAAAAATATACCACAGGTTAAGTTTAAAATGATAGTATACAACCCGATGCCATACAGTCTCTGAGAATATTATTGAAAATTCTTTCCTAGAGGTAAATGTGCTCCATTTCTGGAACCAAAAGGAATTATAGGAATTACAGAAATAAACTGGCAACCTTATTGGAAATGCTAACTGTAATAGCTAATTTATATTCTTTATTAAACTTACAGACTACTCAATGTACGACTAAACCATTGTACGACTTATATGAACCATCAGTTTTACGTAATTTACAAAAAAGTACAGAATAAAGGGATTTTAAATTCATTAAAATGAGTATACTAACGCTTAAAACTATAATACATTGAGAGCAATGTTACCTGTAAGTATTATTGACATCAAAGAGTTCTAAGATTATATAGAGTGGACATTGGGAAAATTGACATACAAAATTCTTGAGCCTGTTTGTCAGTAACTCAATCTACCGAAAAATAGCAAAACACCTATTTTCAATGCATTAGAACATACTTTGACATGGTCGTAATGCGCAAATTGGAATATTTTCTTCCGAAATATTGTTTTGTTTACGAAATTTAAGCATACCGAGACGTCTTGTCACACGGATGTGTCGGATAAGATAGCGACTTATTACCAATTGGTAATAAATTTTGGATGAAAAATTTGGTCCTGATGTCCGGTCTATAACTAACTATACTGTTTAATGTCTTATATTGACATACTCCAGAGAATTCTAACTCCTCCCCGCTCCCCGCGGCACCACAGGTCCCCAAGTTTTTATACCTTAGACAGTTATGGAAGATTAAGTACCAGTAAGTAATATTAAACCATGTGCCCAAAACTTCCGCCTTCCCACGTTTCTTCTTTAAGTTCAGTGTGTTTGGAAAAATTGGTTATACAGGAAATCGTGTTGGTATTTTATTTTTACTGAAAAATGTATTTTTTTAATGAGACGTATGTATATTTAAATGCTTCAAAACAAATATGTTTATTGTCAACGGGAAACGATTGTAAAAGTTAAAAGATAAAGTGCGTGCATTATCCAATATTGCCTTTGTTCCATTTTAGACCCTCGGTACAATAGCGTAAAAGGGAATTCAGTTTTTAGTACTTTAGATAAATATTTCATACATTGTTGTGCCATACGGGTGTATTTATCATTCCATATATTCGTAAAGTGATGACTGTGGGTCAAATAGGACCCATGAATGTTATAATGATAATTTCATTAAAATATCATGATTTCCAAGCACACTGATGTGTTTACCAATAAATATGTTATTTATATTAATCTATTATTCTTCCTATGAGGTATACTGCGATTAGGATAAGTTAGGAAGGCCTATGTGACTAGGATGGATCCAGAAGGACAAAAGTGACCCACTGTAGTAAATAATGTAGGATGTAATTTATTTAACAGATAGTTTAATAAATATTTTATTATCATAAATTTCATTTTTGAGCCCCTAATTTGAAGTATAAATAGGGGGTCACCCGACTTGAAAGTGTCACATATTGAAGTCAATATGTGACACTTTCAAGTCGCATATTGAAGGATGCGTATTGACTTTAATAAGTAAATTAACCTTATTATGAGACGCAATGTCTTCTGCATAATATTTTTGTAAAGGTTTAATTCCTTATTATTAGGTTTGACAGTTGTATTGCATATAAAATAACAAGCTCACGTCTATATCCTCACAGGGAAGGTGCAATCAGGAAGATTTGTCTGAAATAGTATAAGCCTGTGTATGTGTATATCTGGCAAAGAACATAATAATATACCTTTTGTGCTAGATTTAAATGGAATAATTCGTGATGTTGGGAGTTCAATGACTGTTTTATGACAATGAGATTTTGGAAAATGGATAAAGCTTTTTTAGCGGACACCTAGTTAGTCCATGGTTATTCTGGATACATCCTTGTTAGGCCAATATAGCCTTAATAACTATGTTGATAGGTTTATCTCGGCAATAATCCTATAGATGTTAATGTTGAGTGCAATATAAGAACGGAGACGCGTTGAGTGTTGGAACATTGTATAACTATTGTTTTTCATTCGCCTTCAGCGCCTAAGCTGTAGTAACTTAGTAGGCCTCTTGTATCGTATATGTGACTGCTGCCTCGGTGGTGTAGTTATACGCGTTTCGAGTACGAATTTGCCCGCTGAGGTACTGACTTCTATCCCGGTTCGGGGCAAAAACATTGTGACTGGGTTTTCCATCTTAAAAAGTACTCGATCGCAGCTCGGAGTCAGGTAATTATCGGTGTGATACCTCCGTGCCTGGGAAAGCACGTAAAGCCGTTGGTCCTGCGCCTAATGTCTCTCCGGTCATGCCGGATTGCCGTCTCACCGGACTATGAGAGTGAAGGAATAGCGAGTGCACCTGTGTATTGCGCACACACTTGTACACTATAATATCTCTTGCGTACCTGGCTGATCTCCGTTGAGATTGATCGCCGTAGCCGAAATTGGCTAGGAAGGGATTTTTTATTAAGTGACGGCTATGAGGGCGTGTGTTCGATTGCCCAATTTTTTTGTGTGCCATCAATATTAAGCAGTATATTTCGTATTTAAACTTTGTTGACAATATGTCGTAATTAAAGATACCTACAAAAGAGTTTTTCCAAGTGGATTATGTGACTTACTTTAATTTATTTATTAACTTCGCAACATAATAATGAACATCACAGACTAACATTTGAAATCCATTAGACAATATTATGCATTTTGTATCAATGTTCGAGTCACTCAGAGCGTCAAATGGTTCCTATAGTAAAATGAGGGCGTAGATAAATGTTACGGGACGTCTGTGTTGATCAATATTTAACTACTGTTAGTGCAAATGAAACGAAATTTATGCAACTAACATAAATAAGCTTAATCTTAGAGTTTTGGCGGGAACTTGGAAGTGTCATGAGGTGCTATTGTTTTAATTCATTATTTTGGTGATATTTAGTGTTATATTGCATAATTATGGTGGTATATTATCCAATGTAGTTCTATTAAAGAGCTCAAATGAAGTGAATTGAAATAATTGTGCTAATCAAGTGTTTTTTGTTGCCGCCAAAACTCCTCGATAAAGTCCTGGTAAGGTAGCCACTGCTTTACTTTGATAT
The DNA here is from genome assembly GCA_947568825.1 of Sphinx pinastri. NCBI lineage: Eukaryota > Metazoa > Arthropoda > Insecta > Lepidoptera > Sphingidae > Sphinx > Sphinx pinastri. The sequence continues at coordinate 1,975,008 of OX387628.1, read as the reverse complement.
ACTACAGACTACAGATAATAAAATAGACAAACCAAACTTGACATTGGCAAAATGTGAACACAAATGCCATTATAATAATAAAAAAAAGCTTAATCTTTTCTCCGCGATAGCAGTAGTAAAGTAATACAATTTTCTTTCGGCACATCAGTTATAAATTGCAACCATGAATCAAATTGGTGTTTTTAATGATTGGACCACATTTTGAGCAATATGTAATTTAAGGCAGTTATTAACGTTGACTGGATTCTGAATTTTCGTCCTAAACCGCTGTGATTATTACTAACCGAGTTATAGGACCCTGTTTTCTAACTACCTTCGGGTATATTATATTGATATTTGTCAACACAAGACGTCCGTTTTAGTTTAATTTTATTTATAGTATGTAGTTATCGAGAGCGAGTGAATGTTCCACAATGTTATACACAAAACGCGCTTAGGGTTTAAATTGTAGTATGAAAAAAAATGTAAACAATTGTAGTGACTGCACATCAAACCAGATTATAATGTTTTTTTTTAATAGCAAAAAAAAGAAAATATTTGTAAATACACTAAAATTACGTCAGTAGAGCAAGAATGGCCAAGAAGAAGCAAAATGTTAGAAAAACTCGTTATTTAAACTAATTTCCATTTGTTACACAAATTTTAATCAGTTTTAAAATTTTATTTCTCAGATTAATTTTACTTTTTTATATTTTAAATAAAGTAAATTATGTATACCTTTCAATGGCCGCTTTCAACAGGTCCGTCTGGAAATCTTTAGGGGAAGCTTATGCTCAGCAGTGGGCATCATGTGCCTGATGATTATGATGATGTGAAGTTGTCGGCGGAGATAAGTTGATTAATGCTTAACTTATGACCCGGTTAGTCTATTCTTGCCCTTACTGTTTTAGAAACAATGTATTTTTTAAAGACTTACGTTTTAATTTTGACTTCCACAAAAACCATTAAATATTTGGTGTAAACAAAGATTTTGATGTGCAGTTAAAATTACTTAAAATTATTTCCTTTTGACATTACATTTCGTTCCTTCCATGTTTTTGATCTCTGGCACTAGGAAATGTAGTCTGAAATTTTAGTATTTTTAATTTAATCCCAAAATTATTTTAGTTATTAATCCTGTTTTAGAGACGCGTGTATTTTGTGAAAATGTATCGCAATAATCTAGTGTGCTTTATTTTTGTAAGGTTTCGTAATGAATTTTGACACGCTAGCCACAAAATTAACTTAAAAAAATGTGTGATGGTATTAATATGACTTACATGTTTAAGGAAAGATAAAATGAGATAATAATACTTTCTATATGTTGCTCTTTCTTTATACTGTGTTTTCCTCGAATGAAACTGATGGGTCAAAATTGACCCAAATCTAAGATGGGGGAAATTAACTCATTAATGAACCTACGGGAAAATAATTTTATCACAGGAATTCACGCACGCACATTTACTATCCGAAACATGTGAAGTGGTAAAGCGTATTAAGAATCATTACGTTACGTTCAAATTATCTCGTATGTTTGTTATAATGACATCACCATCATTGTGGTAGCTCGCAATATGGACCGTTCGAAGCGACTTCAACACAATTTACCTACTGCGTAAAATATGTAGCAGTATACCATTATAGTATGTGACAATATTTATTTGACAGCTTTATCTGAACTTACAATTCATTCACTATGTCTAACTATTGTATTAACGCCCGGAATTTACAAACAACTTGATATATTCGGTGCGACTGCACAGATTGATCAATCAGAATAAAAGTGATCGCAACGTTCACGTATTGCATATATTGTGTATCAAGATCCACTTGCAGATATCGATCAAGATCATAATATGCGATCTGCTATATAAATCCATGATTCCCACGCATTAGATGGTAAATCTAAAAGTATGATGATCCAGTGGATTTACTTTAACGAACATTTTTGATTTTAAATATTAAAAAAAATTTACACACACAGGCATACTCACGCCTTTTCTCTCCGAAGGAGTAGGCAGAGGCGCAACTAAAAAACTAAAATATTGATCATTTTTTTACAAACATAGTTAGTCAAAAATGTTTTAATATTTACCAAAAGAATAATATTCATTAAAACAGGTCCCCAGTAAAAAAAATCTTTTTGATTTCCGACCTAATGCGTGGAACCCATGGAAGTATGTCTTAATTTAGACACTGTTTCGAACGGTCCATATTGTCATTTGATAGGCCAATTTTGTGTCTGAACTGTCAATTTCGACTCGTCGCAGTCGCCATGTTATTCCGCCTCTTTTGAACGACTACGTAACTTTGTGACGTCACAAAATCGACGATTAATTTTGATTCAGAGTTGGCCTCGTAGAGGTGGTACGGATCGAATACTGCTAAGATTTTTTTTATTATCGACTATCTTGTACTAGTTATGATTCAACGCCTAATAAAAGTTTCCTCTTTAATAAATAATGAGGGTCACCAGTTTTTTGTTACTAGTACATTGCTACAGTGTAAAGATAAATTGGACGTACTTACGTAAACGGGAACCAACCCACAACAAAATATTTTCTACTAGTTGATGCTTAAACTAAATTATTTTTGTTTTACAACTAGTTGTTTGATATAAAACGTCTGGCGTTTTATAAAGTAACTATTGAGGTATTTGGACAATTAACTAAGATTTAAATTATTTGCCCACATTTTCTTGCTTCGTCTGACGTAAAACTTCTGAACAGATAGGGGCACTACCACTGTCATTACACCTTTGTCCTATGCATCAGGATATCCTAATACCTATATAAAAAAAGGAAATAAAGACTATATTCTTACGACCTTATTCATATACAGTTTATAAACCTATTTTAGTTTACGAATGTTTTGTCTTCTTCGGACGAGTTTTAAATTGAGTATAAAAGAAGAAGACAAAACATTTTATAACTAAAATAAGTTAATAAATTACTGATTATTATGGTTGTTACAGTTTAAGCGCAGTATTGATCCGTACCAACCTTTTCAAGAGTTAAAGATGTATTTATAGTGATGCGTAATATATTAATGGTGTTTCTTCGGCGCTAATCCTTAGCTGTGATTTTAAATGGATAAATTGCTGGATGTTTTGCGAGGGTATCTGCAAATAATTGTTACAGCGCCATCTGTTAGTCTGTAGAAACATTGACGCGACATCTGTTTTCGAAGAACGGAAACTTTTATTATAAGACATTTCAATTATTGAGACAATATTTTAGTTTTTAAAAGTTAACGCAAAAGTTATTTCGTAAGAATTTTGTGTCAAACAAAAACTAAGCATGTCAGATACCTTCACAAAATATAGTGTACAATTATTGTATACCGATGTATTTATATAGACTATACATATTGTACAAAGTTTTCAATTTCCAGTTAAACGATGTACAATCCTACCAAAACGTGTATGATAATGCATAATGAATTATTATCATTATATATTCTGTATATTGATTTTTTCAGTCTTGTTTCTTTTAATTACCCAATTTTAAAATAGTGGGTGTGAAATTTGATAAATCTGGCGAGGTGAAACAAAAATAAATACACACAATATTATCTATGTATTTAAAATTTAATTTTCATTACTTATATACAAATTACAACATTCACTATTATAATAGGTATTAGTTCATCCTATATTTACATACGTAATAGTACACTTTAGAAGCGTAATTTTATTTATATCGAGTCAATAAATTACATCAGGAAACTTCGAGTACTGAACTCTTACAACGAACAAATAACTGGGGAAAGGGGACGCGCCGCCGCTACACTACGACTGTCTCACAAAGAATAAACCACATTTAGTATAGAAAACTTGATACTGTACACCTAAACGAAGTTGAATATCGAAACCGCCGGCCGCGTTCCCCGTTCCGATACAGCGAGAATTGCGTCCACTAATGCTAATCGAATAAAAATTCCCAAGGAAAGCAACGAGAACAATTAAAATCATAGAAAACTTAAAAAATAACGAAATAAATAGATTTTTCAATACATACAATTAAAAAAATATAATTTCATTTTCTTATGACCGTACAGCAAACAAAACTGGATACAATTCGCTGTTGTGGTATAAACCATCTCCATCTCCGAGTTTATAGCTGTCACATACAATTTTACTGTTTGTAATAAAAATATTTTTTTATCTATTTTTATAACAATTTATACACGGTTCCATTTACTGACTACTGTTCAGTTTATAAAGCAAAAAGGTAAGGTTCGTGCATTGCTACGTTTATCAATAAAAATATCGTCACCCCAGGCTAATATTATAATTATTAAATTATTAAGTTCTTGATATCTAATTATTTATCCTTCATATAAGGTTTGCAAGATTTCCAGTAAGTATATACGACTTGATAGTTTCTTATTAAAAAAGGAACTTTGTATTTAGCCAAGGATGGCGGTGTACAGCGAAAAATAGGTACATAATAATTATCACACTAACAAAATGGCAAATAAGCTTCGCTACGTGCATTTAGAGATCGGTTCCAAAAATGGAATTAGTAAATAACGTATTATTTTTGGTATTTTTGAGATAATAGAGGAGTATTAAAATGACCACGAAATTATCCTTTTTGGTACCGAACTCTTTACAAATAAGGTAGCGACATCTGTTAATGTGTATACGAAACAAGTTTGACAGGTGAAGTCATAAGAACATGAAATTACGCTAACACAGACTTAGGGACTGGCTAAAATGAGATGTATTCCTTTATACTATGCCATATTCGAGTTTGAACTTTTATGGTAGGGGAAAATAACATTTATTAGAAGCTTATAATACAAACCACCGATTATGTCAAATTGGCAATATTGGATAAACTTATGGATTATAGAAATATTGGAAAATCTCGTGACATGGCACAGTACAATTGAATTATAACTAATAATGTAACTTAACCGAATATATCGTAAAATGCGCGAATTATTAAATATTGCACCTACTCTCATTTTAACCAGTTTGTGAGACCAGATTAACATACCAATGCTAAACTGAGGATATTCGCTTGACATACCGTCTATAAATATAGAAGCCTCCGCAAGGCAGGTTGCGTTTAAAACTCGTATGGTATAATGCATTGTCAAAGCATTTGTTGAAGATTCTATTATAGGACAACAGATGGCGCTTACTTGAATTATAATTAAATCAGTTCCTTAATTATTACATTATTATGATATATTATTATTGAAAAATAGCATTTATATTATGTCACTAACACTGTATCTCACCACCTTGCCGATATTTTCATTACTTATAAAAATTTATTTCAGCGCCATCTGTCGACGACTTGCATAGTGTTCGGTGTAAAACTAGTGAAAACCGACGCTAATTAAAATTTTAAATTCAACCCGCGTTGCCGAGCCCCGTACATAAATTAAATGCATCGTACCGCCACTTAACTTGTCTAACTACGTTAATACATACACAGTCCAACATGGATTGCACTCATTTGGAACTACGCGCCGCCGCTGCGGCACTATTTGTCATAATAAATATCACAACTAAATAAAATTATGCCCTATGCACATTACTCTGTAACTGAACTCGACCTGACGCACCATCTTATATTTACGGATATGGTATCTTGAGCATCTACGTTTTGTCACGTGAGGAAAGCTCCTGACATATCCGCCATTTTGAGAACATAGACACCTTATGTCCTACTCATTGCCCAGTGCAAATTATCCTGGGACTATTAAGAATATTTAAGAAACATTATATAACTAATTCATAATATTCAAAACGCAGATGCCCCATAGAGGTGGGTAATTGGAAATAAGCAATTCCATTCCAGTGTAACACACGTATACCGTGAACTCATTTGCATACGTGACCTATACAAAGAGGTTGAGACTATGTGATAAAACATGCTTAATTAAAGCTTTGAAACTTCACCTAAACGTACTTGGCATCGTCGATCCTCATAAGATTGTAATGCTCTCACTAAAGGACAAGCAATTCACACTTTACTTTTAGATATAAATATTTAATGCTTTGATTCAAAGTTGAAAAATGAGAAGTCCGTTTTACTTTATTTCTGAGTATAACATAAATGGATAGATAGATACCTATGCCAATGTAGCAAATGTTTTAGAATAGGTTATGATGACCACAATTTAATAATTGAAATTAATTTATAGTGAGCTGTTTGTCCGTCAGTGGAACAATAAATTCGTGTACAGACAAGTTCACGCGGTGCAGTGTGCAGACGGCACTACAGCAGGCACCGCGAGCGCAGCGCACCACCGGGGTCTAACAACTTCGGACGGATCATTTCGTTCACCAGCCGGGCTTCGGTGGACTCAAAATAACATTACCGAGCGCATAAATTAACATCAACAACGCACCAAACAAATGAGTACTTTAAAATTATAACGCGACGATTACTACTTTTGGTGTCTATTAAAAAACAATTTTACATAAATATTTCTAAACGAGTTCGAATAACATCTGCTAAATTAGAGTTGAGGGGTAAAATTTAAATGAGAGTTAACTTTTATAAAAAGAGATATCTTTGTTAAGAAGTTTTTAAAGATTTGATATTTTAACAAGAGTTATTCAAAATTGCACATTTTTGAGATTATATGCCTGATATACATCTTAATGTAATGTAAATTATAAAGAAAATGTAATGTACAAAAAAATAACAATGAATAAATACAACGTGACTGCATTCCTTAATACTGTGTTTTTGTATAAATTCGTACATCGTATGACGTCAATATTCTAAAGAGATTTTCTTTTTAAATGTCTAAATGTAGGTACACAAAGATGATAGTAATTACATTTTATAGAAAATTATAAATAACATGGTAAGTATTCGACAATCGTATATCAGACAGGAATGCACAATAAAGTATATTTCGTCATAGTAAATAGTTTATACGAAATAAATATAAAAAAGTTACTTCGATGTGATGTAAGTACCTAAAATGTACTTTTTTTAAGATATTGTTTACAGCGGAAATATTTAAACATGAATATTAATTTTACAATAAAAAAATTACGGATTGCAGTATAATGATATTATCTACTATAGGGTAAAGCAACGATAACTACCAGGAAATAAAAATAGTCCTGATTGTCACATATAGATGGCGTTGGCGAAACATGTAGAACAAAGAGCTAATATTGTTGAATGTCTGATGGAGTATGAAAAAAAGTATGCATTCCGTAATTTTAAATTGCAATATTCCGATGACCAATATAGTTTTATAAGTAACAAAAAGGTTTGCGTCCAACATGCGAAATAAGAGTAATGTCCAACTCCAGTGTAATTGTCCACCGTGGCCCGTGCTCAGCCGTCCGAGAGGCGCTCACTGCGGGTGCGCGGGCGGGGGCCCGCGCGGGGCCCGCGGTCAGTCGCCCGTCGCTGTCACCGTCGTCCAACTCCATGGGCTGTTATACCCTTTTTGGCTGGAAATAGAGAGAATATAGGTTAGCTTTCTAGTGAAGTTGGGTTAGATTTTGTATCAAAATTAAAATGTCTTAACTATATCCGTGTTATTTTTTCCTAAATATATAACGAATACCTATAGCTTCCTTTATGTTTAAAATCCGTCATTGGACATAATATTTTGTTACCATTTTTGTAAGAAAATCATAATCAAGATTTACAAATTAAATTTATTTATTCGTGTTTGTCATATTCGTTGCACGTTATCTACGCTTTTTCACACATGTATCCCCGCATAGTATTTAAAAAAAAACTCAGCCATCGACAAACCAAACAAAAAGCAATTAAAACGTAATCCCCTCGCAAATCCATTCCCAATGAATTTTAAAGTTTTTTTTATGTAAACGTGAAAGTGTGAACAAGAGCGCAGTTAAGTGGCACCAAATAGAAGTGCAAAGCCGTGCTCCCCGAGGTACGTGACGCGTCCTTAAAACGTTCCATTACCGCCGCCCGCTAGCTACACTTTACCCCTAACTAAAAGTACTTTTGTACGTACTCCGCTCGCCCGCTCCTGTACTGGACATCAAAGGTTTCACACTTTTAGCTCTGAATTCTGCATCTATATTTTCAAAGGCCTTAAAACCCCTCGAATTACCTTTTTGGTCGTATATTTCGCTTTTAAATCGTTGGTGAAACCATTTGACCTCTCTGTACGACGGCTCATCATACACAACGAAGATCAAAATTAAAATGGTCAGGGAAAAGCTAGAGCAAAAATATTTGTACCGATATGTTAATGTAGTCATTAGCTATTAGTGGGTGAGATGGAGCGGAACAGAGCTTGTACACGAACTTGACCCAAATGCAGCGAATATGAATTATTTACTGTAGTTGTTCTACCGCACCGTGCACGCAACGTTACGCATGCGTTTACGTTCTTACAATCTGACTAATAAGGAGGGGGTTGTGGTGATAGCGAAATTTGACACTTGTAATCTTCATTAAAATTACGATAGAATTTTCATGATATTTTTAGTACCTAGCATAATCTCCTTGAAATTGAGTTTTAAGAAAAATAATATCGGATGCTGAAAATGTCCCCTTCCGTAAGCCTATTATCTTTCGTAAATGTCGTTGTACCTACAATTTCTCTAGCCTTGTAGTTGTTTCTGCCTGTAGTTTATATTTACAGCTTCCTGAAGTGCTCCACCTGCCGTTTGCTTTAAAAGCTTTAGTGCACTGAAGATGCAAATCCCTGTCACTTGGTCTGACCAATTCTCTCATATGTAGTATTTATATAAAACAGTAGCAATGGTTTTGCTGAGATCTAGGTTAGTGTTTTGTTAAATTGTTTAAGGGCACTTTCTAGGCTGTCATAGCGTGCGTCAAAATGAGGTCGCAGTTACAATTGTACCTTTTGACGTTATCTCTTCCCTAGTTTGTTTGCTTTCACCTACCGTTTATCGTGCCTACTCGTATTTGAAACCTGGGCAGATATAATGTATTATCTACCTAAATACATAACATAAACTCGTCTACTTATCCTCGAAGGGTCAGGTATAAACCAAATTGCAGTTACAATGGTTAGATAAGGTCGATCTCATATCAAATCGTTCGATTCTACTAATTGTTGTCCGCTTATCGCTTGTACTAGCACCACTTATCGCTTACACCCAAAACCTATCCTATCATGACAATCTAGCATAAAATGATATGTACGTACGTCTTGAGCGTTTCAAACTAAGCAAAAACTAAACGAATGCCGTCAGAATAATTCGAAATATGCCACGCCGTGACGGCCATTGTGAATGATAGAAAAACTATACGTAAGCGTAAATTGAAGTTGTTTTTAGACGAGCAAATCGTCTGATCGCAGGCGCCTTGATTGCTCGTAAATATCAGAAAAACCGAACTGAATTTCAATTTAAAATACTGCATGCCACTGTATTGCGCTACTCAGACTACGCCATACTATGTTATAGATGTATACTTAGGTTTCATAGTGCCTAGTAATTATTGAACATAATATTTTACCTACTTATCCCCGGACTCAAATGTTATGAGGTAACTAACATCTTGTACTTCAATGTAGGTACTATTTAAATGAGGAACCCGGAAGCGACTATCCTACATAAAACGACAAAGCAGCTATGTTGTCGCTTTTTTATTGGTTAGAAAAATGGCGAAATCCATAAAATTACATCACTTTTTCAATCCTCGCTCCTGTCTTACTACCAGAACTACCTGCTCGATTAACTTTTTCTAAAAAAAAACCGCGTCAAAATCGGTCCAATCGCTTGAGAGCTACGATGTCACAGACAGAGTATACAGATAAACAGATACAAAGATACACAGTTACACACCCTAAACTTATAACTCCCCTCTTTTTCTGTCGGGGGTTAATAAAAATAATACTTAAACTATCGATTTTTGTTTGAAGTAGCTTTTAATCGCGATTCTGGCTGCACAGTATTGTCCGGAATAGAAATAATGAATCCAAACAAGCTTGTGTATACTCAACGTTGCTTTGTACGTATTAGCGCATGAATTTTACAATTCGGTTCATAGGTTACAGGTATTATGCATATAAATGAACACAATTTTAATGAATGAATTTGTATTAATAATGTTGATAAAGATTACCTACAGTATTACAAGGCAAAAGTTTTGCATTAATGCAATCAAGAAATTAAATTCAGTAATTTAAATATCCCCAATCCCACGCTGTTTCATGTATCTTGACAATAACAGGTCTGCGACCATAGAGAATCAACGTAACTTCATTGATCGTCCTCGTTTTCAAGTAATTAAAACAGTAATCATTTAATAAAATCAGTAATTAACCGTTCTTCACTAGTGCTTGTTAGAAATACAAAAAGTCGGTATCGTAATGTAGTAGTTTTGCTTGGCTTTTGTTTTTTCCTAGTTTGTGTTATCTTTGAAGATAACAAATGACTTAACCATGAGGGAAAAAGAAATGTAGTGAATACTGAATAACAAGTTTGCGATTACACGTAGACATAACGTACCCGCGACGATCCATTTTAAAACTAGATACAAAAGGCTCAAAAGACCGAATGAAAAATCGTTTAAAATTTGTCTAAATATAAATTTTATAATGACAAACTTTAAAAATACGATTACAGGAAAATTAAATAATCGATAACGTTTCATTGTTTTCACGACTTTAATAAAATATAATGATTAGGAATTTCCATTGTGGTAAACATGAGTTTGATAAAATTTTCCTTGTTGTTTGTTGTTTTTGAGTAATAATAAGTAAATTTACTACTTTAATACACGTACAGTACGTCGGATTAATAAGATAACCGTCCGATGAACGAATTAGTGATAAGCGAATTCAATCTATATTCAAGCAAAAAAAATGTAATTATAATAATTGTTCTCGCGTACAAAAACAGGCGAATAATTTCCTTCATTTTCTAGTACATCATTAGCTGGCAGTTTGTGTCGCGTTTCCTTGTCTATTTGAATGTTAAAAAACTGCAAGCGAGTGAAAAACTACATACCTATCTGCGTCGCGTGTATAGAAAACGTGAAGTGAATCTGTGGTTATGTTGGTAGCGGGACGCGGGAACGAATTATAAGCTGACGTGTGAGCGTTATTTAATACATGTTGTCTCTGAATTTGGACATAACATATATTTATATTACATGTATTAAATTGACGAAATTCCTGTCGATATTGACGTATTGTAGACAAAAATGTCAAATGCTGAGCTATTAATGGTTTAAATTTTAAAACATGATAGACCTGTAACCGCGTTGCTGACCCGCTCCCGTTTCCGCTTATGACCCGGGACTCGGGCTTATTTAATAAAACCGCTGTAACGCCACGTAAATACCTGCGTGTAATAAACCCAATACCGTAATTCAACAATATAGCATTAATTTGAGTTATATTTCAAAATAAGACGGGTGAGGTTAACCGCCGCTACGTATTTAACTACCATATTAACATTGGGCCCAGTTATTCCTCAGTATATATTGCATTTTGTAGTAGACTATGGGCATAGATAGAGGGTTATTGGATGGTAAGTGGTCTTGTAAGTAGTAAGGGATTCACCGATACTGGAGCAGGTTCGACGGCCGGTCCGCTCGCTCCGCTCGCGGCGCTCCGGCGGCTGATGGCCGACGTTTTCGATTGCTCCAGATTCGGCCCGCGGAACCCGCGAATCGATCCGCGGATTACTTTAATACCTACCGCGAATTAATTTGATACCTACCGCGGATTAATTTGATACCTACCGCGGATTAATTTGATACCTACCGCGGATTAACTTGATACCTACCGCGGATTAATTTGATATCGACCGCGGATTACTTTGATAACACCCGCGAATAAAAATTATATCGTCCGCGGAATCCGTTTCATATCACCCGCGAGGTAGGTATGAACCACGAATTTGTTCATGGTCTACGGTTCCCTTAAGCTTGTACCTTTTCCCTGTTCGTTGTGCTTTTAACTTTCTACTTTCTATCGGCGATCCTTTTTTTTATTTGAAGGATGCAAAGGTCTTTGTCGCGTATTTCTATTAACTCGTGTTTCTACGCAAAAGACGTTTAAAATTACTTAATAGTTACCCTTTACGCATTACGAGCATTGTTTATGATAGATAAAGCAACATTTTCCCTGTTTCGTTGTGTTATTGACTTTCTACTTTCTATCGGCGACCCTTTTTTATTTGAAGGATGCAAAGGTCTTTGTCTCGTATTTCTATTAACTCGTGTTTCTACTTAAAAGCCGTTTAAAATTACTTAATAGTCGCCCTTTACGCATTACGGGTATTGTTTATTATAGATAAAGCAATCGTTACAATACACCATACCTTTCTCAAATTCTAGGTAAAACCCTTTGGGTCTTCTCATTGTCATAATAATTACGGTTCCCATTATTCACATTACCTGATATTACGTATTCAACGGAACATTTAAGGTGAAAGTCGAAACATGTTGGATCTTGTCTGCAAGGAAACAATACTCCCTCTCCATATAAAAGACCGACTCAAAATCACATGGTATCGTATTCCACTCTGTGCTCTGCTCGAAGTGTGATCTCCAGTTGTGTGTAACAGTGAAGTGATAGTAAAATTGTGAAATAGTTAAATAGTGAAAGTGTTATAAAAATGAATGTAAGTACCTTTATATACTTTGATCTAAAAGTGTTGTAACCAGATGTTTCATTAATTGTTTATGCTATGTGTTGTCCACCAGGTTAATACATTTTAGCTATCTTTGATGTCTTATTAATTTATCATTGTTACTAATGTGTACATGTATACTTCGCATACCTATAAGTATTTATCATACAGTACTTACTTAACCGATAATTAAAACAGTTTCATTTCATTTTGTTACAGTTTTCTGAAAATACTTACAAAAACTACTATTATGCTGAAGAAATCGACGAACCTAGTGATGAAGAAGGTACACTCGCTTTTAAAGTAAAAAAAGCGATAATAGCAAATAAAAGACCGATCGAATGCAACAGCATTGATGAGTTCTTCGAAAAACCAAAAAAGAAGAAGACAACAACAAGAAAGTCATCCAGTGTTGGTCGATCGACGAGCGGGGGTGTTTCATACATCCGATCAAACAGCGATGACAACAGTTCTGCATCACATCTCATAAAAATTGAGGTGTATGAAGTGAATAAAATAAAAAACATCGCACCGACGGAACATTGGAAACACGCTGATGTGCGAGTCAAATATTACGCGGAAACCGACAGTGATAAGAACTTGCAAAGTGTTAAGGACACTATATACAATATAACTAAACAGTTGGCTAGTAAGGACGATTGTGTGAAATATTTTATAGACACAGACAAATGAACAAAAGTGCCAGTGCGTGTTAATGTTTTAATATCTTAAACTTTAATCATATGCTTTGTACTACTATTATTGAAATAAGAAACTATTATTGTAATAACTGTACTTAAGAATCTACCTGTTTAAATTTAACTTACATTGTATTGTATTTAAACTTTGTACTCTTTTAAGTTACATACTTAATAGATTAATTTGTTTTTGATTCTAGAACTCTTTGTGAATTGTGTTATTGCTAAGTATTATTGTAAATAGTTATAAGTCTTTTTAGTGTTTTTTCATGCTCATGCTTACGATTGTAAAGTTATTGGGAACATTCATAAATTGTTTGGAAAAAAGTGAATAGCTTATAATGTAATTACATTGTTTTGGGTAGTATATAAGCGTTGAAATAACTTAAAATATACTGAGACATTCCTTACCATGGATACAAGCTGTGATTTATACAACATGGAACTCGTCGCACTTCTCGAAAACATCGAATCAATGGATCTGATGTCATCGCAATACGACAAAGAACTGTACGAGCTCTGTGATAAAATGGAACAAAGACAAGTCGAAACGTGAGTAAAACATTTTTTATTATGTTAAGACTAGTTGTAACATGTTTTGGGAATCCATGAAGAGGGGATACACTTAAAGTATTTATAATGGTTCGAACATCTTGCACAATCATTCAACTTGTTTCTTCCGTTTATATTTTTAACATTGAAGTGCAACCAAAATGTACCACTCACTTGATATTTCTAGTTTATCTCAGAGTGAGATTGCGAGTTTCGATAAAAAGATAATTTTACATAAATATCATCGTTTCATACGGTTTTGGTATATATTAAATGTTTTGCCAGAATCAATGTTGGGAGATCCTGATATTTCTCCTTATTATACACCATGTAGTGGACATAAAATCTCAAAACAAACTCATTCCGATGAGGATGATATTGATGGTGTATTATCAATGAAAGCATATTGTTTGCAGTGTAAATAACAAATAATGTTAGTATCTATTTAAATAATAGAAACATAGCATATTTATTTCGTGAGATAACATTTTTTTAACAGTTTTCTTATCCATCAGATCTATGCAGAATGGAGAAGGCAGCAGGAAAAGATTAGCGCCAACTGAATTGTTTGAAGAGGATCCATTAAAGAGAAGAAAAAATATTCGTCTTGAAGCTCCTTCGACATCTACATCGTCGCTGGATAACATTTTAAATGTAAGTACAGAACAGCATAATGATAAAATTGAATGTCCTGAGTGTCACATATATGTGTCAAAAAAATATATGACCAGTCACTATAAGAGCAATAAACATAAAAATAATTTAATTAGACGAGATAATAATCTACCTAATGTTCAATTCATTGATAGTGCTTTCGGTAATAGAATTATTACATATCGAGTGCAATCTAGTTTAGTTTCTGATACACAGCTTGAATCACCTGAATTATTTTTACAAAATATTAAAAAAATAATTTATACATTACTAGAACGATCTATCTTAGAATATTCTGTTGTAAAAGTTAATTTTATTCTCAATGCGGATTTCACACAAGAAACAAAAAATCTACACAATATTTTTGATTTTCAAATTTCAAACTATCTTGTTTGTCAAGGTGATGACAAAGATATTATTTTCTCATCTATAATTACCGAAATAACAAACAAAATGACCAATTTCCAAAAAAAAGGTAGTGGATGGAGTTTAGTTAAAATAAATCACTTGGATATGAATGTCAACAAATTTAACCCATTGCGTGGATCTTCATACATAGACCTACCGTTAGATATAAAACATAAGAAAGCTGTAATCAATGTTCAAAATAACGATCATGAATGCTTTCGTTGGGCAGTTTTGTCAGGATTATTTCCAGCTACTCATAGTTCCAATAGGGTATCATCTTATATAATACACAAAAACAAACTAAAATTTGATAACCTATCGTTTCCTATAAAAATTAATGACATCCATAAGTTTGAAAAATTAAATAGTATAAGTATTAATGTTTTTGGATTACAATATGATTCAATAAGCAAATCAAATAAAGTTGTGGGTCCATTACACTTTACGAAACACCGTAAAATTACTCACTTAAACTTATTGTATATATCTCAAGGTTCCAAAGGTCATTTCTGTTATATTAAAAACCTCTCGAGATTATTATCTAAACAGTTATCGACTTCTGAACATGCAGTTCATATTTGTGATGGGTGTTTATTAAATTTCACGTCATTAGATAATTTAAAACGACACCAAGAAAATGACTGTTTCAATGTGTGTACAAATTTACCATCGGAAAACGATAGAAAAAGAAACTGGTTTAATGAATTAATACCATCAAACCAAATTTCATTTAACAACTATGAACGTAAATTAAGAGTTCCATTCGTTGTGTATGCTGACTTT
This sequence comes from Sphinx pinastri, assembly GCA_947568825.1. Classification (NCBI taxonomy): domain Eukaryota; kingdom Metazoa; phylum Arthropoda; class Insecta; order Lepidoptera; family Sphingidae; genus Sphinx; species Sphinx pinastri. Next base: position 1,959,351 of record OX387628.1, on the reverse strand, counting down.
GAAGCATTTTTAAAACCAATAGAGAGTTGTTCTAACAATCCAAATCAATCATCAACTGTTAATATCCAAAAACATGAAACGTATAGTTTTGGGTATTATGTTAAATGTTCTTATGATGATAATCTTTCAGTATATAGGTCTTATACAGGGCAAGATTGTGCGCTAAAATTTATGCAATTCATTTACGCAGATTTAGAAAATATTTGTAAAAAGAATTCTTTTGTCAAATCACCATTACCGTTAACTGAAGAAAATAAAATAAATATCAATCAAAGTGAGTCTTGTTACATTTGTGCTACTAAATTAAACATGGATAGAACAATATCATATAATTGGCATACTGGTGCATATGAAGGTGTAGCTCATAGAGTATGCTCTCAGAAATACAAAGCTCCTAATTTTGTGCCAGTGTTTTTACATAATTTAAGTAATTATGACGCTCATTTCATAGTGCATGGTCTTGATTTCGAGAAAGGTGACATTGAACTTATTCCTGAGAACAAGGAAAAATATATTTCTTTTTCTAAAGTTTTACAAATCAATAACAGAGTTATAAAATTACGATTTCTTGATTCTTTTAAATTTATGTCAAGTAGCCTTAACAAATTAGCTCAGAACTTATTACTTGAACAATTTCGTGAACTCAAATTAAAATATCCATGTGATGAAGATTTTAAACGTTTAATAAGAAAAGGTGTTTATCCATACGAATACATGACGACATTTGATTCTTTAAAAATAACTTCTCTTCCCACTCGCGATCAATTTTATAGTTCTTTAAATGATAGTCACATTACAGAAAGTGAATACCATCATGCTCAAGACGTGTGGAATCATTTTAATTGTAAAAACATGGGTGAATATTCAGACCTGTATTTAAAAACAGATGTATTGTTGTTAGCAGATATATTTGAAAACTTTAGGGATGTCTGTCTTAAAACATACGGTTTAGATCCTGCCCACTATTATACAGCACCTGGTTTAAGTTGGGATGCTATGTTAAATTTTACCAAAATAAATTTGGAACTTTTAACAGATATCGACAAGGTTACGTTTATAGCGAATAATATTCGGGGGGGTATATCACAATGCAGCAATAGACATGCAGTGGCAAATAACATGTTTATGTCGGAATACGATTCAGATAAACCATCTTCATTTTTGATGTACTTAGACGCAAATAACCTTTATGGTTGGGCTATGTCCCAATGTCTCCCAACAGCCAAATTTGAATGGGTCGATATAAATACAGATTTTAATATAGCCGATGATGCCAAACATGGTTTAATATTGGAAGTAGATTTAGAATATTCAAAAAATTTACATGATTTTCATTCAGATTTTCCATTTTGTCCAGAAAACGTATGTTTAGGAAACAGCAAAGACAGGAAACTGATCCCAAATTTAAAAAATAAAAAAAATTACGTCATTCATTATAGAAACCTTAAGCAATGTTTAAAAAATGGTCTCCGATTGGTTAAAGTACATAGAATTTTAAAATTTGAACAATCCGCGTGGTTGAAAAGTTACATAGACTTGAATACTCATATGCGTTCATTAGCCACTTCAGATTTTGAGAAAGATTTTTTTAAACTTATGAATAATTCTGTTTTTGGTAAAACAATGGAAAATGTAAGAAAACGAGTTAATGTCAAATTAATTAATCATTGGTTAAATCGTGGCAAAACTCAAGGTGCTCAATCTTTGATAGCAAGACCAGAATTCCATAGTTTATCTATATTCTCAGAGAGCTTAGTTGCAATACAATTAAATAAAACTAACGTTTTATATAATAAACCAATTTACCTCGGTTTTTGTATTTTAGATATATCTAAAACATTACTATACGATTTCCATTACGATTATATGAAAATAAAATATCAAGATAATATTAAGTTACTATATACTGATACCGATAGCTTAATATATCAAATATTTACGCAAAATTATTATGCTGATATAAAACTTGATTTAGTCAACTACTTTGATACGTCCGACTATCCACCAAATAATCAATATGGTTTACCATTATTGAATAAAAAACGGTTAGGTTTTTTTAAAGACGAAAATAACGGTAAAATTCTTAAAGAGTTTGTAGGTCTTCGCTCTAAAATGTATGCAATGGATGTGCAGAATAAATGTATATGTAAAGCAAAAGGGATTAACAAAAGTGTAACAAAAAAATTTTGTCTTACCGATTATAAATCATGTTTATATGAAAAGAAAACGCAATACAGCGAAATGATAAGATTTAAATCAATTAAACATGCTATATATACACAAAAAATTAATAAAATATCTTTATCACACAATGACACTAAACGTTATTTAATAGAAAATTCAACAGATACTCTTGCATGGGGTCATTATAAAATAAAGGACATTTGATTTTATCAACGATTTCTGTACAACGAAAATATGTATGTTAATGTGTGTGTGTGTGTGTGTTTCTGTCTTTATTATGTACTATCTTTTTTTTTTTTTATTGTTTTACTATGACAACTGTTTTGTATAATATCATGAAAAATTAGATGTAAATTTTAATGTATGTAGTTAGTTATTTGTTATACCTGATTTAACTTTATTTTATAATAATTTTCTTACTGTAATATTTTTCAAAACAGCTATGAACTGTATGTGATCATTTTTCAAAGTATTTGTATATGTAATCTTTGTATGTAAAACAAAATCAAATATAATACATTCAATCGTAACTTCTGGTTTTATTCATTCCGAAACGCTTTTCGAGTTCACACGTGTATTTAAAAATGTTTCATTTTTATCATCCTTTTACTGCCATAGTTGCAGGTCCAAGTGGATGTGGAAAGTCTAATTTTGTAACAAACTTTATTAAACATATTAATGAGGTGTGCAACACCAATTTTCATCAAATTACTTGGTGTTTTGATGAAATGCAGCCCTTATATAATTTACCAAATGTAAACTATTATCAGGGTATACCAGATTTGAATATGTTTGATGGAAAGGAAGCTAACCTTATTATTATCGACGATCTCATGAGGGAATCTGATGGTCGCATTGTTGACATATTTACCAAAGGTAGTCATCATAGGAACTTGAGTGTATTTTACATTACTCAAAATTTATTTCATCAAGGTAAAGGACAAAGAGACATTTCTTTGAATTCAAACTACATAATTTATTTTAAAAACCCACGTGATAAAACTCAAATACGTTACTTAGCACGGCAAGTATCACCAGAAAATAGCAAATTCATAGAAGATGCTTACAGAGATGCTACAAAAGAAGCACATGGCTATTTGATGATAGATCTAAAACAAGACACTTTTGACATGTGTCGAATTAAATCAAAGATATTTCCATCTGATGGTCATTCTACAGTGTACATTCCCACAAAAGAGTTTAAATATGTCAAGAACCAACCAATACCCGTCATTTACAAATGATGGATCGACGCTTAAAGACGCATGAACACTTATTAAATGCTCTTTATAAACTTAAACCAAAACATCAACAAGCTCTTTTAAAAGTCTGTAACGAAAACGAAATTAATTTTATATGTGAATGTATTCATAACGTTTTACAAGGAAATATAAAACTTGAAGAAAAATCAAAGAGTAAACTAAAAAAGTATAAAAATCTACTACGAAAATTGGTACGTAAAAGTACAAATAAAATAAGAAAGAATATTATAGTTCAAAAAGGTGGTGCATTTCTTCCGATTATATTGGGTTCTATTTTGAGTGGATTGATAAGTGGACTAGTTTAAAAATGGAACACGCCAAAAAAATGCTGTTAGTTGATCCAAGCTTGATAGATAAGTTAAATCAAAAAAGAAATGAAAATCCTACCTCTCGTTTAGATAGTGAAATGGAAAAAATACTCGACAGTAATATGGATGATCGAAAAAAGTGTAAATTATACTTACAAATTTTACAAAGATATCTTCACTTTATGGAAGAAGATCGTCGTCCCATTGAACTCCCTATAATAACTTCAAATGACGATAACATTAAACCCACATCTGAAAGCTGGAAATTTTTTAATATAAATAATGATATCAAGAATAAAGATGTAGTTGTCAGTCAGACACTGAGTGATGCAGAGAAGCAACAAGAAAGTTTTACACTCGAAAAAAAACCTTCCTACTCAACAAAACAAATTTTAAATTTAATACCAAAAACATATGTAAAAAAAGGTGAGTTGTTATTGAATTCGGTGTCACTAAATAAAAACAAAATTTATTGGAATGATGCTGGCACAGTGATTGTAGATAATGAAGTGATTCCTAACAGTAACATTATCGATTTAGTAAGCGATACACTGCGACCATTAAAAAACAACGACCCACCTGGTTGGGAAAAATTTGCTAAAGCGTTAAACGATTTAAAAGTACCTTTAACATATATTGGCAATCCAAAAAGACGTGAGTACATAGCTCGACTTCAAAAAGCCATCGAAGAACAACCGCCACAAAACACAGAGGTATATTTGACGCCAACGAGCGAAGATAAACACGCAAATAAAATTAAGAAAAAGATTGATTGGGAAAAATGGACCCCTTATTAGAAATAGATCAAATTTATTATGATGTATCACACCCAGCTGGATATAGCAATATCGACAAATTATCAAAAGCTATGAAAGGTAAAATGAAAAAGGAAGAAGTTAAAAACTGGTTGCAATCCCAATCTACGTATACACTCCACAAACCAGTACATAGAAAATTCGCTCGGAACAAATACGTTCTCTCTAATCTCAATGAACTTTGGCAAGCTGACTTAAGCGACATGCGGACTTATTCTAAAGATAATAAAGGTTTCAACTACATTCTTTGTGTTATTGATGTTTTTAGCAAATATGCATATGCTAGACCCTTGAAAAAGAAAAATTCAGAAACCGTAAAAAAGTGTTTCGACAGTATATTTAATGAAGCTAATACTACACCCACTCACATTCAATCTGATAAAGGCACTGAATTTGTATCGAAAGATGTTCAAAGATACTTTAAAACAAAAAACATAAATTACTATACGACAAATAATCCAGACATCAAAGCAAGCATTGTAGAAAGATTTCAAAGAACGCTAAAAATGAAGATGTGGCGCTATTTTACACACAAGAATACACATAAATATATTGATATTTTGCAGAATTTGATACACTCTTACAATCATAGTTTCCATTCTAGTATTAAAATGTGTCCTTCAGATGTTAATTCTAATAATATAATGACAGTTTGGAGTAATTTATATGAAAAATCTGAAAAATCATCAAAAACTATACTACCTATGTTTCATGTCGGTGACCATGTCAGAATAACTAAATATAAACACGTATTCCAAAAAGGTTATGAATCTAATTGGAGCGATGAAATATTTGTGATTTCTTCTATAATAGAACGTACTCCGTGGCCCGTTTATACTATAAAAGATTTAGATGGTGAGGAGATAGTAGGAACGTTTTATGAACGAGAATTACAAAAGGTCATTTATGACCCCACCATTGAACACAAGATTGATAAAATAATTCGCTCTCGTTATTCTGGCAGCAGACAACAAGTGTTAGTTAAGTGGAAAGGTTATCCAAACAAATTTAATAGTTGGATTTTAGCTTCCAGTTTAAAAAAAATATGATTAAAGATTTTTATTTAACTTTACTTAGCAATAGTTCAATGGAATATTTTCCTGAGAACAAAACATCAATTTTTTCAACAAAATTACCCAAACCCATAATATTGGAAGGAGAATGGTGTGTAGGAATCGTTGAATTCCAATATCCATGCACCATGTTTACTGTTCAAGATCATGAGAATGTTATTTACATAACAAAAATCATGAAAATGCCCAATGAAGACAAACTATCTACAGTTTATTATAAGACTCACATACCTGCCACAAACTATGATAATATTAACCATATTTTGTCAGCATTAAATAATATAAGAGAAAAAATCAAATTCCGCTACGATAATATATCTAAATTTGTTTCTGTTTCTGTGTTAGACGAATCAATAAAATCTGTAACATTATCTCCTAAACTAGGCTTACAGTTGGGATTTGAACCAAACAGAAACCTTGTTGAAAAGAATTTAGCTAAATGTCCAGCTAATTTACATTTAGGGTTACCATCTCAACTATTCGTTTACTGTGATATAGTTGAACCTCAAATTGTAGGTGATGTAATGACACCTCTTCTGAGAGTAATACCATTAGATCCTTCAAAATACATCTATGGTGCCAATAAAATGCATGTATTTTCACCTCCTCATTACTTATCGGTAATGCGAAGAGAATTCGATACCATTGAAATAGATATAAGGTCAAGCACCGGACAAAAGATACCATTTCAATTTGGAACGGTGTGTGTTAAACTACATTTTAAAAAATTATAATGCATTTTGAACGCTCCAACATGATATGTCCTTATCAACGCTATTATTCTCATCAGGCTGGTTCAGGTATAGGGGTGGTATATAAAGGGGCGCCTTATCAAAAAGGACATGGAATTGGTAGTTTTCTTGGGGGATTGTTTAGGTCAGTTTTACCATTATTATGTAGCGGTGTTCGATCTGTTGGTAAAGAGGCATTGAGCGCTGGTGTTGGTCTATTGACAGATATGGTTAGTGCGCGACCAATGGAAGATTCAATAAAAGCACGTCTTAAAGAAGTTGGTTCCAACTTAAAACGCAAGGCTGATGAAAAAATAGATAAAATCAATATGTCTGGATCCGGATATATAACAAAACGAAAACGTCTACCTGGAGTCAGTCCGTCGTTGACCGCGAAAGTGAAAGCTCTAAAAAAATCAAAAATTACTCAAAAACAAATCAAGGACATATTTTCTAACAATTAATCAAAATGTCTTTTTTACATAGTCATTCCTGTGAATGTATAAAGTCCGAATTGGATTTGTTTGCATTGCCGTCAACTCAAACTAGCATTGAAAGTGGAATTTGGATCCATTATAAACCAATTTCATCTCTTGCCGATGATGGTCCTATAGAATTTCAAATTCCTGGAGCAGGAGATGACTACATAGATTTATCTCATACGTTACTTCACTTGAAAGCGAAAATAGTAAATCAAGATAACACCAAACTAACCGCATCTACAGTCGTTGCTCCGGTGAATAATTGGTTGCACTCACTCTTCAGTCAACTTGATGTCTACTTAAATCAAAAACTTGTATCACCACCCAATAACACATATGCTTATCGTGCGTATATAGAAAACTTATTGAACTATGCTCCTGCAGCAAAAAAATCTCACCTCACCTGTGGTTTATGGTATGAAGATACAGCTGGAAAAATGGATTCCACCGATGATACTAATAAAGGATTTACTAAGAGGCAAGAATTATCTAGTGAAAGTAAAGAAATGGAAATGATTGGTCACTTACATGGTGATTTATTCAATCAAGAAAAATTTTTAATCAATGGTGTTGATATATGTGTTAAGTTAATTCGTTCTAGAGAAAATTTCAATCTCATGGCCTCTACAGGTGACCTTAAATTAAAGGTATCTATTACGGATGCATCTTTGATTATTCGTAGAGCACGAATCAATCCCAGCGTGTTACTTGCTCATCAAAAGGTCTTAGCTTCTACCACAGCTAAATACCCCATTACTCGAGCTGAAGTTAAAGTTTTAACAATACCATCAGGTGTTCAAGGAAAAACTCTAGATAACATTTTCTTAGGACAATTACCTAAAAGGTGTATAGTGGGATTTGTAAATAACGCTGCTTTCAATGGAAACCTCACTAAGAACCCATTTAACTTTCAAAATTACGACATCAATACTTTTAGTTTATATATAGACGGTCAACAAATACCATCAAAGGCTTTACAACCCTCATTTGAGAACAAAATTTTTACTTCAGTATATCATACATTGTTTTCTGGAACAGGTATACACTTTCTCAATGAAGGTAATGGGATATCCCGAGAACAATACGCTGAAGGGTATTGTATGTTAGCGTTTGATTTGACACCTGATTTATCAGCAAACTCTGCAAGTCATTGGAATCTTGTAAAGCATGGTAGTGTGAGATTAGAAGTGCGTTTTGAAACAGCTTTATCACAAACTATTAATTGCATTGTTTATGCGGAGTTTGATAATGTTATTGAAATAGATAAAAACCGCAATATTTCAGTAGATTATAGTAGTTAAGAACACAAAATTAACTGTTTAAGATTAGATTAAGCGTGAATAATTTAATTCAGATTTGTTGTTAGATTTAAGTTACCAATAAAACGAATTCACAAAATATTAAGTTCTTTGTTTTACTATAATCCTTGCAACCCCACAACAAGAGTCAACTTGGCTTATAAGTACCATAATAGTGTCTTGTTAACCTTATATAAGACATTACCACTTTATCATTCGACCTGATAAGATTCTGCAGCGATACGGTGAATAAAAATGAATACAATAGAAATACAGAATTACTTAAAGAAAATTGATCCAAGTATTGAATATAATGTATATGCAGCCAATCGTCTACCAATATATGTGGTAACTCCTACATACGTAGTTAGCAACTTAGACTCTGATAACAAACCAGGTTCTCACTGGGTCGCCATACACATAGATAAGAATGGTTTTGGACAGTACTTTGATTCATACGGTCGACCACCTCAAGGATACCACCGAATGTTTTTAGCGAGAAATTCTAGAATGTGGAATTACAATACAAGTCGAATTCAAAATGACTTTACTATAGTTTGTGGAGAGTACTGTTTAATGTATCTGTATTATAAATACTATGGTAAGAGTCTCAAAGATTTTCAAGTATTATTTAGTGATAATACAATATGCAATGATGTGTTTTTAAATGGTTTATTTAAATCATGTTTTGAGGTGAATAAATGAAATATGAAAATGAATGAATGATTTTTCTTTATTGAAGATTAATAACCCCATACAATACTTATAATTCTTCCAAACAATTTATGAATGTTCCCAATAACTTTACAATCGTAAGCATGAGCATGAAAAAACACTAAAAAGACTTATAACTATTTACAATAATACTTAGCAATAACACAATTCACAAAGAGTTCTAGAATCAAAAACAAATTAATCTATTAAGTATGTAACTTAAAAGAGTACAAAGTTTAAATACAATACAATGTAAGTTAAATTTAAACAGGTAGATTCTTAAGTACAGTTATTACAATAATAGTTTCTTATTTCAATAATAGTAGTACAAAGCATATGATTAAAGTTTAAGATATTAAAACATTAACACGCACTGGCACTTTTGTTCATTTGTCTGTGTCTATAAAATATTTCACACAATCGTCCTTACTAGCCAACTGTTTAGTTATATTGTATATAGTGTCCTTAACACTTTGCAAGTTCTTATCACTGTCGGTTTCCGCGTAATATTTGACTCGCACATCAGCGTGTTTCCAATGTTCCGTCGGTGCGATGTTTTTTATTTTATTCACTTCATACACCTCAATTTTTATGAGATGTGATGCAGAACTGTTGTCATCGCTGTTTGATCGGATGTATGAAACACCCCCGCTCGTCGATCGACCAACACTGGATGACTTTCTTGTTGTTGTCTTCTTCTTTTTTGGTTTTTCGAAGAACTCATCAATGCTGTTGCATTCGATCGGTCTTTTATTTGCTATTATCGCTTTTTTTACTTTAAAAGCGAGTGTACCTTCTTCATCACTAGGTTCGTCGATTTCTTCAGCATAATAGTAGTTTTTGTAAGTATTTTCAGAAAACTGTAACAAAATGAAATGAAACTGTTTTAATTATCGGTTAAGTAAGTACTGTATGATAAATACTTATAGGTATGCGAAGTATACATGTACACATTAGTAACAATGATAAATTAATAAGACATCAAAGATAGCTAAAATGTATTAACCTGGTGGACAACACATAGCATAAACAATTAATGAAACATCTGGTTACAACACTTTTAGATCAAAGTATATAAAGGTACTTACATTCATTTTTATAACACTTTCACTATTTAACTATTTCACAATTTTACTATCACTTCACTGTTACACACAACTGGAGATCACACTTCGAGCAGAGCACAGAGTGGAATACGATACCATGTGATTTTGAGTCGGTCTTTTATATGGAGAGGGAGTATTGTTTCCTTGCAGACAAGATCCAACATGTTTCGACTTTCACCTTAAATGTTCCGTTGAATACGTAATATCAGGTAATGTGAATAATGGGAACCGTAATTATTATGACAATGAGAAGACCCAAAGGGTTTTACCTAGAATTTGAGAAAGGTATGGTGTATTGTAACGATTGCTTTATCTATAATAAACAATGCCCGTAATGCGTAAAGGGCGACTATTAAGTAATTTTAAACGGCTTTTAAGTAGAAACACGAGTTAATAGAAATACGAGACAAAGACCTTTGCATCCTTCAAATAAAAAAGGGTCGCCGATAGAAAGTAGAAAGTCAATAACACAACGAAACAGGGAAAATGTTGCTTTATCTATCATAAACAATGCTCGTAATGCGTAAAGGGTAACTATTAAGTAATTTTAAACGGCTTTTGCGTAGAAACACGAGTTAATAGAAATACGCGACAAAGACCTTTGCATCCTTCAAATAAAAAAAAGGATCGCCGATAGAAAGTAGAAAGTTAAAAGCACAACGAACAGGGAAAAGGTACAAGCTTAAGGGAACCGTAGACCATGAACAAATTCGTGGTTCATACCTACCTCGCGGGTGATATGAAACGGATTCCGCGGACGATATAATTTTTATTCGCGGGTGTTATCAAAGTAATCCGCGGTCGATATCAAATTAATCCGCGGTAGGTATCAAGTTAATCCGCGGTAGGTATCAAATTAATCCGCGGTAGGTATCAAGTTAATCCGCGGTAGGTATCAAATTAATCCGCGGTAGGTATCAAATTAATTCGCGGTAGGTATTAAAGTAATCCGCGGATCGATTCGCGGGTTCCGCGGGCCGAATCTGGAGCAATCGAAAACGTCGGCCATCAGCCGCCGGAGCGCCGCGAGCGGAGCGAGCGGACCGGCCGTCGAACCTGCTCCAGTATCGGTGAATCCCTTACTACTCTTGTATAAAAACAACTCAAGAGGAATGCGAGCAAAGGGGGGGATTTTCTAAGCCGTTTTTTTAAAAAGACGATGGTATGTTACGAAGACTCATTCTTACAAAAAAAACAATACTGATCGTCCTGGACTAAAACTTTCCTATTGATTCAATAACCCCTGACTAGGCTTCCTTCAGGTTACATTTAAAAATATTTTATACATTGAAACTTATTGGCGGTCCGTACTATCTTCCTTTGCTCCTTCTCATACATACATCAGCTACGATTGTCCCACTGCAGGGCAAAGATCTCCCTATCAATTCAATTCATCTCTATAGCTTTCTTCATTACATACAAAACTGATACATTGAAACATTGCGTTTGCCATACTTGGCATAAGCATAAGCTAGCTACTGTGTTTCAGTTTGAAGAACATTGTATCTAGTTTAATTACTGGGCATTATGAGACTTAACGTCTTATGTCTCAGGGTAACGAGCACATTATAGTGCTATGTAATTACTTTGTAATTCGATGTTCTAGGTGGTATTACTCGCAATCGCTTACGGGCGAGCTACTTGCTCACCTCGTTATTCCAGTTCTAAAAAAAGTAGTCAACTAATTAGACAGCTCTCCGAGAGTTCGCCGTCTAGTTTTCTAGATTTTGAACAGTTTTTTTGAAAAGCAGCTGTCAGCAACCGACGTTGAATCTTTAGAAGTTTTCCAACGCTATTATTTTGAAAAATGTCAACGATGTTTTTTCATGTCTAAATCATTAGAGTGGCGCAGTTAATTTTGGATTTACGCTCGTCACTGTCAATTAGGATCATTCGAATGCCTTGATCTATTCTTGCCTCTTTGTAAAGGAAAATTATGTTCCCGCACAAAAAGCACGAATATGAAAGTTGTAATAAGCGATAAAAGAGTTTTGGAGTGTTGAATATAACGAGGAAAATGTGTTCTATTTAAAGAAATTATCGATTCATGGAAAGTAGAATCAAAACTTGGTAGGTATCTCAAAATAAAATTATTTTGTGCTCAAATCATGGGAAGAACAGGTCGAAAGTCTGATACTAAGCTCCACTGCTCATAAATCGTAGCAATTCCACACAAAACTATGAATTGTAATGTTTTAAATGTAAATGCACTGCGCTGATTTTTTTGAAATTGTGAGCTTGTGAATCAGTAACGATTAAAAACAAGCCCTTAGCCAAAGCCGAAGCCAAGGCCAGAAGCTTTCTGGAGATACACTAATCTTCTCTCTCTCTCTTTCTATTCTCATATACAGCTCTAGCCATATAGTTTAGAAGTAGTGTATAAGTTTCATAAAATGTTTTATAAAATGATGCCTTTGTAGAATGTTATTCTTGTGAATATGCATTTTATGATTTCTCTTCACTCTATAGCGTGTAATTTACAATGAAAGTAATAAGAATGAGATAATTACGCAGATAAACCCTCTTAACTGTAATGTAGACATAAATAAATTATGTTCTATCCATTCTTACAGTTGCTTAACTGTTTATAAACAGTTTTGGATTTTTATTTTAATCTCAGAATGACGCGGCGAGCTAAGAACTTGGAGATTGTCAATACAATTTGTAAAGAGAACACCACGTAGAATTTTTAATCACATTACCACCCATTAAATGTCCCATAATAATAATACTAACCCTGTTTTAAGTATATACTGTCACATTGCTAGGCACAGACTCTTCCACAGGGTGGTCTTAGTCCACCATAGAAGCTTAGTGATAATAATTACTATTAATTACTCGACAAAGGTTAGTAACCTAGTAGCTTCTGCCTGCCCATGTACATTCCTCGCGTGACATTATAAGACTGACGAGTGGTTTTTCTAAACTGTACATCGTAAAGTACTGTTAAGTATAGGCTATTTCAGTTTGTTACTGTTTTTTTTGTGAGTCAATGCCGTAAATAAATGTTCCGTCATTGATACTCCGATAAACCGTGTTCTGACTCACTGTAGTTTTTTGTGATAACCGTCAAAAGTATAAAACTATGTCGCGTAAACAGTCTAATAGTTGATTGTATTGGTATATTTATATAAGAGATGCTATGAGTGCATCACTGGCCTTAGGGTGAGCAACTCCTAGCTGGTTAGCAGGGCAATCTAGTAATGTTGATATACCCAAAAAGCCGGTAACCTATCACTATTTTTGAAAACCGAGAGCAGTGGTTTAAAATCTGGTCCAGCTCAGAAAAAACCTTAATCCTACGACATTTGCTACTGTGTAGGTATAATAAGTAGCAAATTGAACTTTACTGCGTTTACTATTAGATCCAGTGTAGTCCACCTTTCTACAGCAGGCAAATGACACATTACCTATTATTAGGGCTTAAGCCAAAATATAGGTACAGTCCTAACTAGTGCACATTTTTCAGACCATACCCATCCCATGAGGTGATAAGGGGATAGTTACCACATTGAATAAATTCCAATCTCAGGTTTGTTTACAGTACTTTCAAAACAGAGCATTGCCATCCATGATAGTAAATATTTGTTATTTCAACGCTAAAGCTTTCCGAAGGCCGTTGCCTATAGTTCACGCGTTAGTTTACCTAAATGTCATAATAAAGTCAGGTTTTAGGCGTGGATCGAGCCCTAAATACCAATTAGGTTGCGTCTAAATTGCTCCCTTTGTCTACCTTTATGAGCCTGATTAATGTCGAAAGTTATTCACCTCGCAGAATCGGAATAGCGCCATCTGTTATTCAGGTTGGGAAACATCTAATTTGAAATAGGTTGGCAGGTATGCTCTGACAGCTTAGACTTTGAAATAGTTCCTATTTGTGAGGCGTCATTTATGTACAAAATCATTTTATTATAAATAGCATTATTGTGCATCGTGAGATTACATTACATTTTGACGTCCTTAATGTAATTAAATAGTACATACGTAGATAGGTACATAGCTTAGGTAAGTAATTAAACAGTTCTCAATACCTAAATTTGACCGGTACAAACTTAAACAGAGTAAGTATTTTAAGAAAAGTACAAAAAGCAGTGGGTATTAATTTGTTGTCCGGTCACATGGCAATTTAATTCAATTGGTCCTCGACCCGCGGCCGGCACTCGGCGGCCATCTGCACAACCAATCGAATGTTATTGACGGACGTGCATTCAAATTAAATATTTATATTTCCGAGAACTCTTGCTCTAGTCTGAGAGTACAATAGCGGAATCCCGCACTAGAAGTATTGAGAATTAGCTGATGGAAATCTACCCTGCCTACGAAATACACCATCAAGAGGTTTTGACTTATGACATTACACGCAAAATCATAATTTCAAAGTTATTTTACGAACTTTAATGTTCCCTACAAATCTTGTGTAGACTGTTTGAAAGAAGAAATATAATATGCGTCATTAGTACCCCGATGTACGCATACGAAAAAGTACCACCTAATGAAACATACGACTCGTGAGGCGTAAAAACGGATCACTCTTAATTTACAAATTGTCGGAGACGCGAAATAACGTAATGAAAACATAACGTGCCTACAGAAATATTTATATAGCAAATTTCAAGAATTTTTACACGGAATCCATCAAATTACGTAGAGTAAAAAAGCGGGGCATTTTTTCTCTCCAGTTTGGTCGGAGTATTCGTGAAAATGTTTCGTGGGGAGTAGGGCTTGGGGAAGTGTAGGCAGAGCTGAAATTAGGAATGTGTGGGGGGTCATGATCATAAACTGAGTGATATTATTATTTATCAAATGTTATCGATATTTAAAGAGTGGAGTAGAAACCGGCATGGTGAACATAAAATATAGGACTTATATTTTTATAGACAAAAGTTTAGACTACTATGATGTGTTCAATTAAATATGTATTTTTTTCCATTTGGAATTGACTTTTTATTTGTATAAAAAACATAAGCGAAATTAGTAATCCGCTTACTGATGTGAAACCATTTCATAAAACATTAAGGCAATTGTTTTTGCAATATCCATTAGCGCTTATGTTGAAACTTTTAATTTTAATATTTTAGTAACGAACTGAACGCTATGCATATAAAAGTAATACGTTCACCATTTGCAATTCTATTTGCGTAAAAATCTATCTAGGAAACGCCTATGTTCAACACACTGTTGCAACGGCTGAAGAAGAAGAAAAATCGATTTCCGTTCAAAAGATCGAAATCCAATTTCCCAAAGTTGTATGATTATTTTATTATATCTTGTAATAAACAGGAGCCAACCATGCACCTTATACCCTTTTGTAAATCTATATGACTTATAATATTACTAATATCTTATCTTAGTACTAATATATGTATACATATAAATGAGACATTTGTGAAAATGTTTTGGATGTTTGTAAGTGTGTTAGAAGTAAACGCAGAAACAACTAAACGGATTTTTATGACATTTGGCACTCGGGTAGATCATGTCTTGGATTAAAGCACAAGCACTTTTTTATTCTGGTAATTTGTTCCCGTTATTGTGTTTTAGGGACTTTTGTAGCGGGAAAGACCTTTCAGGCGGACGAAACCGCGAGTATCACCTAGTATTACATATTTCGAGGGCATCCAACTGTGCGTTTCGTCCGGTCAGTAATTTTGCCGGAGGGCCAAACAAAACCCGTTGCTTCATATGCCGGAAGCACTTACGAGTCTTTACCTTTGATTGTGTTTATTACGTTATTTATTGGTTACCTGTTTAAAAAATTATACGTACTATGAAATTTTGAAAAAAATATATTGACAGACCGTGTTGCTGAGGGAGTTTCGCACCGCGCCGCATTATGTTCACGGTGATAACACGTTCCGAGACGGTGGCAGATTCAGGACGATTCAAAACAGCTTGTGAAAGACTATTCGAATATATAAAATTTTGATTTTGACTTTGAGTTTACCATTGTGGATATTCATGAGTGGTGATGGTGATTTACCATTATGTTATTTACTTGTTCGATTGTTAGTCTTCGTTAAACTGTGAAATAAGAATTTTGGAAACATGTGTATTATGGTTTTCTACTCTTAATATACGTTCTCAAATCGTATTTTCATATTTAGGTCTATTTCGTTCAACCGACAGAATACGTTAATAGTCACCTAAATAGCGACCATTGCACTGTAAAAATGACCTGTCTAGCGAACAACTACCCTGTGTCGTGTTTCGGGACCATCTACCGTTTCCAGTGCTGCAAAATACATTAATGACGGGCGTAAAATAATTTGCGTTGAGTAGTTTGTTAACACTATTGCAAAACCTACTTTAAGGTTAAAGTAATAAATTTAACTGCCAAGCATAATTACCATTACGACTGTTTAGAATATAATTATTCGCAAACACGGCACGTATTCGGGAAACTAGCAGCATGACTCGTCGGGTATTTAGTTAAGTCACATATGACCCCCAGCTGGGGCTGAGTACGTGCCTGGGCGAGAGAATGTGTGCCCACATTATGGTAACTTTAGACCTTTCGTAAGGGCAGGATCGTGAATGGTGCTGACTCAGGCTGGCTTTTGAGACTGGCGAAAGAACCTACGGAAAAATCCGTCATCAAACATGTATGACGTCATCTATTTTCGTTCGGAGCAGTTAAGTATTCAATCGATAAATGTATTAACGTTCGGTTCAATGCATATAAAAGTATACGTTTAATTTATCGCTCTAAAGGGATTCCAATTTTACATTCGTTATCGCTCTGGCGATCTAACGAAGTAAATTGGCAGCAAAGTGACTTACAGTGTCGCAAAATTATTTAAATTGATGAATATGAAATAAAGCATATTTGAGTTCTAAATATAGATATTTTGTATTATTTACTAGAAGATGCTGGTTATATTGAAAATGTATGTTTCTAAAAAAAACAACAGCAAATTGAAAATCGACGCAGTCGTTTTGCACAACACGCATATAAAAATCCTATGTTTGATTAACAAAAAAATCTAATATTTTGGTTAGTATGTACTAAAAATCGAAAACATAAGGTACAAAAAATATGATTTGTCATTTTCGCGCCATACGCACATCCAAAATCCTAGATAGGTCTATTTATAGAGAAGATTATTATTATCCCGCAATATTGAGCTTTATCGCTTATCGGCATGGGCCGCCTCAATACGATAGCCACTTGGCTAGGCCCTCTATCTAGCCCAGACGCACCGAGAGACTCATTACTCGCAGACAATGCTATATCGACAAAATAATCGACATTGGCTAAAAAGGTGGATACTGGATACGCATCAGTTAACGCCTTTCTTAATGCAATATATAAAGTATAAGTAATATGTTTTGGTAAGTAAAACTTTAGCTTTTGTATTCGAACCTATACTACTTTTTGCATACATATACTCACGCCTTTTATCTCAGAAGGGGTAGGCAGAGGCGCAACTAATCCACCCACCCTTCGCCGTGCGTATTCCATGATGTCATAGGGGGCGAGCCTATCGCCATATCGGGCACAAATTCTAGACTCCGAGCTGATACCGATTAGAAAAATCCGATATCACTTTGCCCGACCCGGGGATCGAACCCGAGACCTCAGCATTGCAGTCGTACCGTAATACAACTACGCCGCCGAGGCAGTCTATTTATTTTTGTTAGCCATTTTCTTTACAGTGCTTTAACATTACTCCTCCATGATGTTCGCTTGGCTTCGTTTTGTTCTTATTTTGCTAGCAGGCGTGGTACATTGCACTTTCATAGCAATTTCCGGAAAAATAGTACTCAGGTTGAAGTTAGCCGGAGAAGTTACTGGGATGGTAGAAAGTGTTCTGTCGACGTTGTGTCCAACGCTATCGATAGATTTAAAACACAAAGTAAATAATAAGTTTGCGCGAGCATAGTTTAAAATGATGAGTTAATAAAGCAATGATAAGTATACCAAAAAGTATTAGATATAGGAAAGTACCACTGCTGCAAATATACTCACATTTCGAAATCAGTATATCGAAAAAAGTGTGTTATTTGATTTGTTTGTTCACGAAAAATATTGATAACATCGCACCTTCAGAACGAAAACGACACAATTCAAAAAAAGTGAAAATTGAGTTATCGTCGTAAAATTACTCAAAACGAAGTTCTCAATACAACAATAGTTTAAACACAGCCATATTCAAGTGGGAACAGGTCAAAACTATAATATCGGTCCCTGTTTTATTATATTTTTATAAAAAAAAGGACACGTTTTAAGTAATTTTATGACGCTAACTCAATCTTAGATTTCTTTGAATTTTGTTCGCACCTTTTCGTTCTAAAGGTGCGACATAGAGAATCGAAACCTTTCGTTATACTCCCACGTCAATCAACCCACCTATTTGCCAACACAAATAGATAATACAAAACACAACACAGTTTGATATCGGAAGAACGCCCCACGTACGCACGGGGGTGCCACCCTCGGGGTGGTCCCGGGCCGCCCCCTGACCCACTAACCCCCGCCCCATCGTATAAACAAAAAACTGAAGGATTTCTGAGTTCGGACCTCCTTTTATGGAAGCCTAATTTAACGGCACCATTTTAGCACTTTAGTATTAAAAATAAAATGCTGCTTTTTATTATTTTTAATTATGGTTCGTATAAGGCATCTAATTTAAATTAAAAATATGCTATTAAATTCAAATTGATTATATCTGCATTAGGAAACAGAACGTAATTACTTTTTGTGCTATTACGTCTGTTATAGTATACGTAGGTACATATGATTTTCTAACAGCATGGGTTCAAAGATTACATCAGAATTCATTTAAAATAGGAAAATAAATCCCCAATATAAAATTTCATTACACCACGAACACTAAAACAACAAGGTAAAATTGATACTGGGGCACACATTTCATGTGTCGCTGCAAAGTTTAGACAGTTTTGATTTCCTGCAATATAACATAATGTTATGACAGCTGAATGTATTTCTAAACATGTGGTAGAGTCACGCTCTATTCAACTATGGCTGCATGAATAGGAATTTGAGGTATCCTCTCAAAAAAACCTACGTAAAGCTGTACGTTACATACGATCAATGCCTAGTGCGCTTCCGAAGTTCTATAGTCTATACTCTACACCCTCTCAATGTTCATTCGTTACCTCAAAGATCAGTAATCCACCATTACATTAAGTACTACCTAAAACGTTCACGCATACACATCATTTTCATCTTATACATAACATAAAACTTTTACAGGCCATCTATTTTTACTGCGGCTGTATAATTTTGGTTCTCTAGCCTGAACATAACCTCAAAATGTTACGTAACACTACCTATATCACGTGAGCGCGTACTCCTGACGCACGCACGTCCTCTCCTAATAGGATTTAGTTGGGACGTGACAGACAACGCAGCAGACTAAGTTTTATGTGTAATTAATTAGCTTTTAAGTTATTGGGCATAGTCACAGGCTGACTATATGTGTTGAAGATATTTATTTTATTAGAAAGAATGAAATGTACAAGTTATTTTATGAGAGAAAGGTGGCCTTTATTGTGATTACTTTTTTTGTTAGCTTGATGCTGTTTTATTCTCTATGGAAAGACAAGAAACAAATTAATGAAGCCTAGACTTAACTTGGTGAAGTTTTTATTTTATCTTACGGGAAAATAAGGTTAAAAATTATTTTCTTTATTCAACAGGGCATACCCTATAGCTGATAATGATGATAATTATTCATATTCTAAATCTATACTAATATTATAAAGCTGAGCATTGCAGCACTGAGCACTCAGGAGTAATGTAGCTTCCTATTAGTGAAAGAATTTTCAAAATCGATTCAGTAGTTCTTGAGATTAGCGCGTTCAAACAAACAAACTCTTCAGCTTTATATATTAGTATAGATTTTGCCCACTGGAACTATTGACTTGGAAGCCTTTATTTTAAGCATAGAGTTCTAGATTATATAGAGCGGACATTGGGAAAATTGACATACAAAAAATTTCATCCTGTTCGTCAGTAACTCAATCTACCGTGAAATAGCAAAGTACCAATGTAAAATGCATTAGAACATGCTTTGACATGATCGTAATGCGCAAATTGGCATATTTCCTTCCAAAATATTGTTTTCTTTACGAGCATACCGAGACGTCTTGTCACACGGACGTGTCAGATACGACGACTTATTACCAATTGGTAATAACTTTTGGATGAAAATTTTGGTCCTGATGTCCGGTCTATAACTAACTATACTGTTTAATGTCTTTGCTTTTAAGTCATCCCATTGTACTGGATTTGATACTTTTGCATCTTTCACGAATCTTACTTACGCGTATAGCGCTCGGTCCCATCTATCACCTAAGTTAGGGGTATTACTGAATCATAATTAAAAGATCTACTCTATAAGTATAGGAATACTACAGTGTTTATGTTTTTTTAAACATAGGACAGAAACTATGCTTACAAGTTACAATCCGATAATATGTACTTACAGCCTGCGGGTGTACCAGCCCCATTACAAGTACTATGTAATTAAAGTGGCTCGTCTGTGCCAGTAAATTGGAGTAACATTTCAGAGTTGGATTAAAGTAATATGGATAATATGGTTTTATTGAAAATATTAGACACGTGTTTTCGGATCCTTTATAATTAGTAAGTGGGATGTAAGTCAGGAAGAGAGAGAGGGGATGTCGTTTTTTATTATTACAGTATTGGTGGTTAGGTTATACCTGACCTTAAAGGTATCTCCTCTTCCTCCAGGAAATTAAAAAACCTACTTTGGGGACAGTTGCCAGTACAAGAAGTTTTACTGGTGGTAGGTCTCCCATATGTAAGAGTCCGTCTGGGTGGGTACCACCGCAATGTCTATTTCTACCGCCAAGCAGCAGTGTGCATGCACTGTTGTGTTTCGGTTTGAAGGAAATTGTAGCCAGTGTAACTACTGGACATAATGAGACTTAACATCTTATGTCTCAGGATGACGAGCGCAGTGGAATGCCACACAGCACTTCGTAACTCAAGGTGATGTATGGTGTTCTACTGTTTATGGGCGGTCGTATCGGTTACCATCAGGCGAACGGTATGCTCCTCTCGTCATTCAACGCCATAAAAAAAATCACCACATCATGGCGAGATTTATTATTTTCCTGTTCTAGCTACACCCATTAAGATACCCATATTTTTCATATAGTGCGTGAAAAATCGTCGCATGTAATCTGCCATTATCTGATACTAAACTCCATGCTAACGGCACACCCAACACATTTTCCACACAGTGATAAAAGTAAATTTCATTAACATCGTTAGATATTTCAGTTCCAAATACGAGCCTGTTGCAAATTATTCCGACCTCCGCCGTTGTAGGTCATCGGCCTACGTGCCAAATTGACGGTAATGTTGTGAGCAATAAGAATTACATTCGTGTGTACGCAGTTTCGTATACATAGATGTATCTTGGAGCGATCGATAAGATCTCGGTATATGTACTAAAGTTGGCTTCACGTCGCGGCACAAGAATTTCGGGATGTTTGTGGAATGTCTGGGTTTTCGTTTTTGGTATGGTAAATTCTATAGACTGTGAAATAACTTGTGCGTAGTCGAATCGAAAAGTATAGAGATATTCATATGTTTTGGTTGAGAAATAATTTTATGTTAATAAATGAATATGCTATTTTCAGGTATAAAATTGATTAGGTCGGCGAACCGTGAGTCTAATTACACTTATATAGGATACTTTTTAGTTTTTTGTCCAGGAGTAGAACTTACGCGTACAGAGCCGCGACAAAATACTAGTTTAGCGATAAAACGAAAAACCCTGTGGGAATAATACCGAGACTGCTTAGGCGCCTGTCTTGTAATCCACAAATATGGTCAGACGGTGTCAGATTTATTGATAATATTCTAATGAGACACGGCTGCTCCCCAATATGGCAATTTCCTACCATTAATTCAATTAGGGTCAGATGTCTTGGAAATATTCTGGTTCTGTAATTTAAAGGAAACGTTTCTGCAGTACTGGGCATTAAATATTACACATAAAGCTATAGAAAGAGAAACGGCAGGTCAGTGACAAAACGCCACATAATTGTGTGTGATAAACTATGCTCTACGAAGCAGAAGGTAGAGACTATCCCGCTCTCACATCCACCACTTCAACTCTTGTAAGCCAGGATCAGCAGTGGCAAGGCATCGAGCGATAAAGCTCGGTGAGTCTCGGGAACACTAATCTGTCTTGAACCCGCAACGAAATTGATTAAATAGAAAGATAGGGAGGAGTTGGAAAGCAGAAGGTAACCGATTATCTCTTTCTAAAAGAAATGTGTGAGCATCGTTATTATCTATCTATTTATTTATTTATTTATCATAATGGGACAACAAACAGTTACACAATATGAATTAAGTCTAATGAAATACATGCTAATGCCACAAATAATAAATGTGTAACCCCCAACGTTATCCTCAAATTAGTTTTACGACAAATTATTATTAATTCGATGGATAGCTTTTTTAAAAACTATTTAATTATTATTAATTAATTATCATTAATCAAATGAAGCCCAAAGCTGCACATATGTCTCCCCTAAAGATTTCTAGACCTATCAAAAGCATGAAATGTGATATTCCCCGTCGAATATTGTATTTCTTTCTATCTCTAATCTATAATATTTACGGCGAGTACTAACTACTAGATACTAGTTATGAAGTCTCTCGTATGTCAGAGTTCGTCAGTCAAGGTATTTTTCTGTGGAAGTAGCATCCGAACACTCTTGTTCTCGTTTATTATGACTGTATAGCCAGTGTAATTACTGGGCATAAATAATATTTAGTATAAAGAGGGATATGCAGTACCATGGAGTACTTTATATTTCAAAGTACTGTTTACTGAGTAGTGACGCTTAACCTCAGGCGTGGCTATAGGTGTTTGTCAATAATGTCTTAAACCGCAGACTGCCCGCAACATACATACGCGCCTTTTGTACGTACATGCGACGGAAACGGATGTACTCCATAATGTAGATATCATATCGCAAAGATACTGTGTTTCGTGATTAAATAATTAATTACGCCATTATATTTAATACCACTTCCGGTATTGCCGGCAACATCAAAACTTTTTATGTTATAACACGCAATAATATTTTTGTTTTAACGCCTTGAGACTTGTTAACTTCTAAACAGTTATGTTTTACATAAATTACAAGAAATACGCAAGCTTTTTGAAATAAAGAAAACGAGTTATAAAACATAAATCTTAATATCGTAATATTAAAAGAGACATAATTATTACGCGTAATGTTAATGATATTTTTTATTATATTTATCTGGTATCTCATAGGTATTGTTAAATATTAATCCGTTTTCTTTATCCCACAGTCAGGAGTTAGAACTAGTTAGCCCTATTCTGAACATTGGTAGTAAAAATAATGGGAAGCTACATTATCCCTGAGTATATTTATATTTAGAACTAATGTTCTAAATATAAATAATTCTTGGATAATTCCAAGGAAAGGATTATAAGGCGGAGTGCAACGCGAATAAAAGCTTATTATTTACAGTTTCCATTTATTCATTATTTTCTCAAAAAATACATCTGTCTGAACGCGATAAACTCAAAAAGTACCGAACGGATTTCGATAAACTTTGTTATGGAGATAGATTGAGACCCTGGGACGGATATAGGCCAATCCCTAAATGAAAAGAAATGAAAATGATCCCAGAAAATCTCTTTCACGCGGCCGAAGTCGCAAGCTAGTAATCCTTAAATTTAACGAACACTAAAGAATATAAATTGATTCAAACCTTTGAACTTAATATCCGTCAATACCAACGGTGTTTCTTATATCATGAAAAAGGCAATTTTTCTTCATTAACTTATAATTGTTATTAATGAACGCCAGGTGGTAAAATCAATATGAAAGCATTAAAACGTCAGTATAGCGTATCGTTCATAGTATTAGGGACTCGGTCCAATGCTCGCTCGGATGATGCTATACTCCCGAGTATCGACATTGGGCCGTAAGACTGTGTGAAACCAACATAACCGTTCCACTCACGCCCCAGTGGTGGTAGCGACAACGCGTTTTTACTCCGCGAAAAAATGTATAGCGTATCGTTACGGCTGTGTAGCTAGAAGTATAAGCAGTAAAGTGCACCCATGGTTAGATGTTTTATATAAAGACCGAGTGCATCACCTGATGGCACGGGCTTCGCTCGCGTGGAATACGATTTGTGAAAAAAAATAGCCTACGTCCATTCTTGGGATTCAAGCTTACCTACTCCGTACAGAACTTCATCAAAATTAGTTTAGTGGTTTAGCAGCGAAAGCGTAAAGCCTAGTTCGCACTACGCTAATATTTTAGTCGAGTAGAGAGTAATTTAGTTACTAAACGTGTTTATAATAGTCTTCTCGATTACATTTTTGATGTTCAAACGGAGTAAAGTTTGCGTTTTTAATATTAGTTGAACTCCCGTACAACAATTGGCCCAAACATGACCACGAACACTGTTAAGAGTGCACGATAACGAAGATGAATATTAGGTAGGTATTCAAATATTAGATCACTTTTCACCAACCCCATATAATTGGGGAGATTTAGAAATCATCGAGTTACATTTAATGACCCAATAACTTAATTTACCCCACCTTAAGTGGCATTACAAAAATAACTTGCCGTAATCGGTATCAATTGAAATCCCTCTCGTCAGGGATCAGTCCCCAGGGACGCGGGAAGGGACTTCGGTTAAACGCAATAAAGTATGAGGGGAGTGGTGTTTTGATTTTGTCTATGGTTTCCTACGTTTCCTGTGACTTGGATTGCGTTAAATTCCAGTGACCGCGTTCGATTTTTCAAATGATGTAAGTATTGCCCTGTTTTCATGTATTTTCATTCGGTTCCGTTAAGTGACTGCCTCGGTGGCGTAGTTGTATAAGGTACGACTGCTGTGCTGAGGTCTCGGGTTCGATCCCCGGGTCGAGCTAAGTGATATTGGGTTTTTCTATCCAATATCAGCCCGGAGTCTGGAATTTGTGCCCGATACGGCGATAGGCTCGCTCCCTATCACATCATGGGACAGAACACGCACGACGAAAAGTGTTACATTTATTATTTATCTTGTGCCATAGCATGTTTAGACATGTGGGGTGTAGGGGAAGGGGGGAGGCAAAAGTTCCGGTTTTTGATACGTTAGTCACCCTCCCTAAGTTTTGTATTTAGCCGGCTTATACGTTTATGCGACGAGTAGCATTTACACAGAAGTCGTAAAACAGGCCCTAAGTCTCATAAGGTCCAGTGCATCCAATTTTCTATTGCGGAATAAAACTGATTGGTGGTAGAAACAAACAAAGCCCCCTGTCTAGGGATATCTAGGCACGTAGGACATTCGCCGAAAGACCTATCAAATAATAACGTAATAGAATCTATTTTATATAAACGGGATTAATATGTCCCACCATATTTTGTTTATATCCGAACCACTCTAATATTCGAGTGCCGCGGGCGTGTATCCGATGAAAACTTTAGTATTTAGCAAAGTGCTATTGTTTTACGATATTCCATTTGTATGCAAATGGATTTTTTGCGTAGTTCGAGCGTGTATTCTGTGCTTTTGAATACAATAATAATGGATAGTTTTGGTGTTTATTTTAAGGTTTCAAAGATAGTTTTTGAATAGTTTTAGTAAGAGAATGCGGAAACCTTAAAAGTTTAATAGGGTGGGGACTAGCCTTCCCTGATCTTTAGTTCTTATTTTAAAGATCAGCGGACTCACAATATGTTCGTTTACCTGTCAGTAATAATAATGAAATATTTGCGAATCCCACAATTTTTTTTCTCGCTGTGGGGATCGTATTCGTGTTTGCAGCTGACTACTTCCCAGCCCCTGTTAGGCCACGTATTTTTAGTTAAGTGTATAAGTGGTCATTATGTTTATAGGATTGTGAAATAGATTATGTTCTAAGTTTGGCTCATAGAGTAAACCAAAATTGAAAAAATACGCATGAAATAGCAATAGAAATATTATTGGTGCTTGAAATGACGATAAGCTTGTTCTTATCGTCATTTTAAGACTTGGCACTTAATGGTACTGCTGCCTATCCCCTTTATATAGCGTGAACTTAAATACGCAGATAATCCTTGAGGCGGCACTTAGATATATTGCCTATGCCCTCAGGGATCCAGACGTGAGTATAAGCTATACATATACATACAACTGGTATAGATCAAAGTGATACATAGCATGGAGATAGCCGATCCCTACACATATCGATAATGTATCGACTATAATATAAGTATGTAAGTGACTATAATATATCGACAATATATTATAGTCACTTCCCGAGTGTCGTGGGTCGTGTTTCGGGACACGTTGTTTTCGCCTACGTAATCGTGGGATATCTAGGAAAACAATACTTTAATTTCAGAACACAAGGTTTTAGGGCTAGGTATACTGTATAATTTATTGTAAAGTTCGTCTAGGTAGTTAATAACGTATTTTATTTCTCTGATCGGTAGTATGCAACACTGTCGTGTGACGATTTAAGAACATTGTAATAACAGTGTAATTACTGGGCAATTGGACCTAGAAACATTGCAAATATTGCAATATCTGAGTATGACAAGACATAAAATATCACCTAAGTTTAATGTGAAAAAATAATTAAATTATTAGTTTAATAACACTCCTTCGAGTTTACTGATAAGGGTAAGTGATCGATGAATTCCGAAAGTATACAGCATTCCGTCTCTGGAATGTCGTATGGAAATGCAGTAAAAGCCTGAGCGAAAGGAACGGCGGCGCACATGCCGGGTCAGAGGTTGTAATCCAGTGGATTTAGCGCTTGCATTCTGCGCTGACGTATGAGGGAACATTATAGGTAATCGTTAGAAGTATGACTTACAGGATATAACCGACGAAAATGAAATTTGATACAGAAATATTGTAGACATATTTCTCTATAGCATGAATGGGTCGAATTGTTTGAGTCAACTGACTCCAATAAATGGAACTCCATTGTCTCGCAGAAAACAGGTGAAGGAAATGAGATTAGGAAGCCTAAATAACCCCCCCTAATATTTATAAGAGGGAGTGAAAAGTGCTCTCCTCCCGGTAGGCAACGGCTTGGCTGTGCCTCTGGCATTGCTTTAGTCCATGGGCGACGGATGCTGCTTACCATCAGACGAACCGCTTGCTCGTTTGCCTACTAAGGTAATAAGAAAGAAATATGGATTGTAGTTCAATCCTAAATTGTTTTGAACATAAATAATTGTTAATTTACGATTCTAAAGTTTTCCTTAGCAATAATAATTAAATGTTCGTATTAACTGTTACCCCAGACTAAAATCCGGAACCTCTAGATTCCACTGCATCAAATATCATAATTTTCAACAGCGGTTTCGTTTTCATAGTTAGCTGCGTTGTCTTAACCGAGTCGAGAGTAACTAGTAGCAAAACTACAGTTAGATTAGCCGCTTGTTTACAGTTAGAAATGCTATGTACATGCATTCGCTCGGGTGGGCTGTTGATCTTACCTCTGTACATTTTAATTGCAATTTAAGGGAAAGGTTTTAAAGAAAGCGGCTACAGCCTAGTTGGGAGTGGAATGGACTGCCGAGACGAATGTCCGTAGGTCCAAAATCCAAGGGCACACACCTCTGACTTTTCTAAAAAGTTATGTGTGTATTCTTTGTGAATTATCGCTCGCTTTAACGGTGAATATAACATCATGAGGAAACCTGCATACCTGAGAAGTTCTCTGAATTTCGAAGGTATGTGAAGTCCGCCAACCCGCACTAGGCCAGCGTGTTGGACTAAGGCCTTAACCCTCTCAGTTGTAGAGGAGGCCCGTGCTCAGCAGTGGGCAGTATATAGTACAGGGCTGGTATGATGATGATAAAGGGAAAGGTCGGACAGTATGGTTGGTTTGAAAGATATTCTAGTACATTATATGATTTTCTTGGCTTCGAATGCGCCGGAGGAACCTACAATATTTCCGATACCTCTCTATCTTTCGTTTTGATTTTTTTATTTGTGGCACGGCAGTGGCCTTGCATCACTTGATGGTAAGTTAAGAGAAGCCCAAAAACACGTCGACCAGTAACAGATATACATCCCGGAAGGTGTGTTTGATTAGTTTCGTTGCATTAAATAATGCTTCCGGAGACTCGAAATTTCATCGATTGACATAATGCGTGCCACTGTTGATCCTGGGTTACAGGAGTTGCGGTGTTTGATGAGGATGGAATAGTCTCCCAACGTGAAACATAAAGTGCTATACATTGGGTCCAGCATTCAGCGGTCGGCTCGCACTTTCATGCAAAACATTTCTTGAGGTCCGACTCTTCAATCCATAATAAAGAGTTAATGCTACATAATGCATGTAAACATTCACACTCAAAGTTCACTGCACTTAGTACTGCCGTATGGTACGGATATTAAACTATTCGTTGAATTATATATGGATTTCGTGACTTCGCGGAAACTTCTAGATGGCTCGTGATTAGGCGTTCATCCAGCATGAAAACTGTTATAAATAAATATGTTTTCTTTCTTCTTTCTATCTTATAATAATACCAGTCTTGTATTTATATTATGCTGGTCACAGCTGAGAGGTTTTAGGCCTTAGTCCACCTTACAATTATCCTTTTTGTATAAAAGTACCAGCTTTTTCTCGCGGCTTCGGCCGCGTGAAAGAGTTTTTCCAAGATAAAAGTCCCGCTATATATTTTCCCAGGGTCTCAAACTATCTCCATACCAAATTTCATTACAATCCTTTCGATAGTTTTTGAGTTTATCGCGTACAGAGGCCACGGTCGATTTTGTTTTATACTATGTAAGAAAGAAAGAATTGACGTATATATGAGACTAGCATTGCATATAATATTAGTATAGATACTAATATATAAAGCTAAAGAGTTTGTTTGTTTGTTTATTTGTTTGAACGCGCTAATCTCAGGAACTACTGGACCGATTTTGAAAATACGCATACTCACGCCTTATATCCCCGGAGGGGTAGGCAGAGGCGCAACTAGTGCACCCACTTTTCGCCGTTCATATTCCGTCCCATGATGTGATAGGGGGCGAGCCTATCGCCATGTCGGGCACAAATTCCAGACTCCGAGCTGATACTGATTAGAAAAATCCAATATCATTTTGCTCGACCCGGGGATCGAACCAGAGATCTCAGCATTGCAGTCGTACCGTAATACAACTACGCCACCGAAGCAGTCAAAATTTGAAAATTATTTCACTAATAGGAAGCTACATTACTCCTGAGTGCTATAGGCTACTTTTATCCCGGAAAACTTTTCCACGCGGGCGGAGCCGCGCGCAAATGTAGTATTAGTATAGATAGGTAATTGTGTAAATAACTACATTATCCACAATTATTATGACTGATATCCCCTATAGCCACTCTATTTCACGTATTATTTTTAATAGGGATTGATCATTGCCGCTCATAGCATTTGCAACTAGGAATGATAGCGTTTGAAATGTTGTCGGCCTCGTAACTTTTCTTTTAAATTATCCTTCAGATTACAAAGTCTATATTAGGTAGTTAGTAATATGATTTATAGCTATAGTTCTGGAGTCAACGTTCTTTGGCTGTGAAATTGGTGGAATTGCGAGTTCAATTGCCAGGTTACAACTATAATTTTATGGCGATGAAGTCGTCCCCAACATCAGCCTAAGAGGGCGGCGCCCAGAGCATCCATCCAGTGTCTCACGCTTCGAGGGGCACAAAGAATAAAAATTATCCTCCTTCGGCAATTGTGCTAAAGGTCTCAAAAAGATCTGCCACCTAGAGCCTCGCATTACTTAACGCCGCCACTACCTAACATATCATAAAAATTCGTTGCGTGAAAAATATGCATTTGAATTTAGATGCAACATTCCTCTTTGAACCTCAATCTTTTGGGAACTAAAAGTGATTGTTTACATCCAAATACCTGCAACCACGACACCATGTAGCGTCTTATATACCTCTAAGCTTGAGCTCAATGCAGACATATAATTTTATCATATTTTGCCTTGGCCCGCGTGCATTGCCCCAATACAATGGCTAATCCCTTTCACGGCTATTTCAACGGTTCAAAGCTAGCTGGAAAGGCGCGGAATTTCTGCAAATGGTAAAGACCTTTCTTGAATTATGCATAGATTATTTGTTAGGACGTTGTCGTGAACCCGGGTCTTATATTTGTATGTATATTGTGCGAAGGTTGTAGATTTGCTGAACATGAGGGCAAAGGTTTGGAGGTGTCGGGGTAAATTGTTCGGGTAAGTGTGTTACAAAATAAGCATTGAGTATTTAAATATGTGTTCAGCGACATATTACAAGCAGTATATGTTTTAGAATTTCCTGTCGTTAGTATTTATTTTTATATTACTTTTTTTTTTTATTGCATAGAATGACGAGACGAGCATGCCATTCGCCTGAAGGTAAGCGATACGACCACCCATAAACAGTAGCAACACCATCCAGTACCTTGACTTACAAAGTACTGTGTGGCATTCCACTGCGCTCGTCATCCTGAGACATAAGATGTTAAGTCTCATTATGTCCAGTAGTTATACTGGCTACAATGTCCTTCAAACCGAAACACAACAGTGCATGCACTGTTGCTTGGCGGTAGAAATAGACATTGCGGTGGTACCCACCCAGACGGCCTCTTACATAATGAGCGACCTACCACCAGTAAAATGGTGGTACTATATGGCAAGATGGTTAAGGAATATAAAGTATCTAGGAAATTTGAATTACAAAGCACTGCGATGAATTGATCTACGCTCGTTATTGAGTGCATTAGGTAGTGCTGAGCGCCTTTTTCACCATCTACCTCGTCTGCGTAATATCAAATACGTAACTATGCTCCCAAAGAAATAGTAATCGGATGAAAAATCGGATGAGAAAAGAATATTATTTATTATTATATATTAGTTAACTATTGAAAGGGGGCAGTTACGTATCAAATAGCGGATCCTCGCCCCCCCTTCGAGTTCCGATACCCCGATGTGAAACACAAAATTTGTTGTGAATTCGGGGGAAAAACTTAAAGTTAACTGACGGACACCATTTGCTTAAACATTGTTTAATAATTCCTATGTTCCATAAAGCTCAGTCCTTTTAAGGCTTTCGGAGGCTTTTGCACAGATAAAAACTAGACCTGAAATTTCCAAACAAAATATATGAATAGTAAAATAAGTGCTCGGAAAAACACACAAACGTTCACAATTTGCCAATTTTTTCTACGTTAGCCATTTTAGGTAGGCCTACTAGCACACTTATAGACAAACAGACCACAAAACAACATAAAAATACTAGCTATTTACTATTGCAACTATAAATTCCGGACAATACTCACACGGTACAGACAATTCTGTCGTTAAACTTTTAACTGAAACAAAAATATTGTGTTAATTTTGAACTTCCAATAAATCATGCTTGGTTTTATCTATATGTACTATTATGAAATTGACGAGATTGTTCATTTGAAAGTGCAAATTTTTACAACTACTGACCTGATTCTGAAATAATAATATTGACTCCTAAGAAGTTACAATATTCCTGATTATTTTTCCGACCCAAATATCGACCAATAGAATTGCACCATTCGACGTCACGTGGTACAACCTACATGGTATTATACTGATAATTTTTTCTCTGGTAGTTACTATATATTATGAAATTCTTATTTGTTGACTGTTCATTTCATCTCATGGTGCAATTCTATTGGCCGACATTTGGGACGGAAAAATAATCCCCCGAATACCACACGAGCTTCAAAATTATCTGGCATTTCCCTCAAGGTTCCCTGCAAACAAATAAAGTCGTCAAGTTTTTCAGGAAAAATCACTCGCGCTTCGCGCTCGTGATTTTTTAACCTGAAAACTCCTTCATTTGTTTGCAACGAACCTATCGGGAAATACCCGATAATTTTGAAGCTCTTGTGGTATTATAAGTGAGTATTTACTATAGACCGCTTTTTATTTTGGGAACGTATGGAGCCTTTTCAAGAAGCATATCGTAACCGACTTGCACACTTTTTACTAGAGCGGCTTTATTATTAATTCTCAAATATATGTGATATGTTTACAGTATTTAGTAATCATTCTATAAAAATACTGCAAAATACCATAAATTTCGAGTTTTTGAATTAATAAAGAGAAAATCCGAGTTTTTTTCAGTCACGATGTTCTTCCTGAAAAGGCTCGATATATATATTACAGATACGTGTTCAAAAGCTAGTACTAATGTAAAAAGGCATACTTTGTGAGTTTGGTTGCAGGAAGTAATCTCCAGAGACTTGATTCGATTCTGAAAATCATTCCCAAGTAGAAAGCTACAATATCCCTGAGTGCTGTAGGGACTTTAGCGTGGGCGGGCCCGCGGGTAAAAGCAAGTTTACTAATAGCGATAATTCCCAGTGGAATTAAATGTACAATATCTCAGTTTGGTAGAAGTGCCTTATACGTTAGTCTATATAAGGCGATGGTCTCTTAATGCTTTTCGCTTCCGTGTGTTTAAATGTTATAAAATTTATCGTTTATTTCTGTATTTAGCTATATTACTGCCTCGGTGGCGTAGCTGTATTATTAAGTTATTGGTTGAAAGTAGTTATGGGAAATGTGACATAACAATTAATTAATGTAGTAGCTAATAAGTTGTTGATATCTTGTTAATTTGATTTTTAATATAATATATGAATTATTTCATCTGAATTAAATATATAAAATAATAATAATAATTACGGTATGACTGCAATGCTGTGGTCTCGAGTTCGATCCCCGGGGCGCGCAAAGTGATATTGGATTTTTCTATTCAGTATCAGCCTGGAGTCTGGAATTTGTGTTCGACATGGCGATAGGCTAGCCTATCACATCATGGGAAGGAATACGCACGGCAAAAAGTGGGTGCAATAGTTGCGCCTCTGTCTACCCCTTCGGGGATAAAAGACGTGAGTGTGTGTTAGCTATATTTATATTGCTTTGTAAAGATGAACTGAGTTTCAACTCCGGTTACAATTAATTAGCTAATGTAATTTATTTAATACAACATGTCAGTCTTGTATAATGCTTATTCTCTGCTAATGGAAGTTGGTATGTTATAATGCTGAAGGAAAACAACGAGAAAAATCTTGCAAACTAATAATTAATAATCACGTAAAGTCGACCTACGTTACACCAACGTGGCAGATCGAAAGAAAATATGCAAACGTAACAAATAAAGGCCCGAGGTCAACAGTAGTGCTGAATCCAGGGCTCATAACTAAGCGACGAAAGCCCCACCATTGCATAAAATTAATATTGCCGAGTTAACAATAACTATAATTGTGCAGTACAAAGTAAACTATGTGGAAATCTTGGAGGTTTGCTAACTGTTTAAATTATTCAATGAAATTATGAAAGTTCCGCGAGGTGAGGTCGCGGGGACCTTCGACCTTTGTATCTGATTTAGGTCACGGGGTCAAGGCGTACAGGGTCGATTGTAGGTCAAATTGTGGATCTAACTCGGGAATTGCGTTTGGTTTTTGGAGGTTGTTGAGGATGCTTGTTCTGACGGGTTAAGGTTAAAATATAAATTCATAATACTTCCGCTTTTAGAACATAATTTTACGTGTAGAGCCAATATCGTCAGTTTTATTCCAAGGCGGATCCCGCTGGATAGGGATAAGTTTAATTCTGTATTTATTTTATTTTTCGTGTTAGCTATAGTTCTTTCAGTTATAATAATTGTAATATTGTGTGTAAGGTTTTAATTACTAGATTTCAATTTGATCGATTTGTAGCCTTTAGTGATCCTAAAAAATAGATAAGTACTATTGTCTCTCAGACCACTGACGAGTAGTTCACCTACTGTGTATGTGTTCCCCTTCTTAAAGGTCGGCTACGTACTCCTGATTCCACAGGCGTTGGGCGGCAACTTCAGCAATTATCTATACATATAATAATTAATAAAGCAGTAGAACTGGTGTGTCTGTTCATTTAAAGAAATGTGATAAAAAGAAAGGGGGTGACTAAAGAAGAGTGATGGAAAACAAATCAGCAGTTTTTATAATCCTTTTCTGTCTGTCTGTTTTTCTATTTGTTTGTTACTGCACATCTCAGAAACTACAGAACGGATTTCGATTAAATTTCGCACACGGGTAGATCATGTGCTAGGTTAACACATAGGCTACTTTTATCCCGGGAAAATAAAAAGCGGGACTTTTATCCCGGAAAACCCCATTCACGCGGGCGGAGCCGCTAGCAAAAGCTAGTCTTTCGTGGTAGTGTAGTGTTACTCGGCAACAAGTCGAGAGCGTCTGCGCGGTGCTTTAAGCACTGCGAGCGTTCATTGGTCGTGACCATCACTTACCGTCATACACTTACCTATTCATTGACCTTACGTAAAAATAAATAAAGTTCGAGAAGACATTATTTTATGCGGAATACAAGATATCTTTACAAACGTCTTTGTTGTCTTACATATTTTTGTATATTTTATGTCTGTTTTACACAAGCTAAGTACTATCACGGCGGGGTCACCACTGTTGGTATTCTTGAGTGTAGGTGTGTTCAATGAATGTCTCTGATTTAAACTAGCTTTTGCGCGCGGCTCCGCCCGCGTGGAAAAGTTTTCCGGGATAAAAAGTAGCCTATAACACTCAGGAGTAATGTAGCTTCCTATTAGTGAAAGAATTTTCAAAATCGGTCCAGTAGTTCCTGAGATTAGCGCGTTCCAACAAACTCTTCAGCTTTATAATATTAGTATAGATTAAACTAGTAATTATACTATAACATTTATTACTATAGACTCTACAACGTGCCGGGCGTAACTACACTAACTTAACAGCGCTAAACAAACCTGCATATAAAAATGCAACTATGCAATTATCAATACGTGTGTTGCTACAAATACAAGGTGACGATAATAATTAAAATTATTTTTTTCGTTGGTTTTCGACTGAATAACAAGACTAGAAAGTCACCTGACGGAATACGAAACATATATTTGTAAAAACCAACAATACCCCTATCTTAAGGTTACACTGCAATGTAACAATGCTTCTCACTTTGAGACATAAGATGCGAAGCTTTATGTCTAAACATTTTAGGGATAGTCGATTAATCGCGTGATGTTTTTTAGAAACTTTTGTACCGCCTCCCTCCCCCCTGGTGATATGTAGTGAGGTTTTAGACTACCGCTCCCCCTACCAAAGATCACGTGTATTTTTTTACAAAGAATCTTAAAATATTTAGTACATTATCTTCAAATACAGGTAGTA
Source organism: Sphinx pinastri (assembly GCA_947568825.1). Lineage (NCBI taxonomy): Eukaryota > Metazoa > Arthropoda > Insecta > Lepidoptera > Sphingidae > Sphinx > Sphinx pinastri. The sequence continues at coordinate 1,924,157 of OX387628.1, read as the reverse complement.
TACCTAATTGTAATCCTCCTAGCCAGTTTCGGCCACGGCGGCCAATCTCAACAAAGATCAGCCAGGTACGCAGGAGATATTATAGTGCACAAGTGTGTGCGCAATACACAGGTGCACTCGCTATTCTTTCTCTCTCATAGTCCGGTGAGACGGCAATCCGACATGACCGGAGAGAGATCAGGCGCAGGACCAACGGCTTTACGTGCTTTCCGAGGCACGGGGGTATCACACCGCCAACTTCCTGACTCCGAGCTGCGACTGAGTAATTTTTTTAAGATGGAAAAACCCAGTCACAATGTTTTTTGGCTCGACCCGGGATTCGAACCCAGGACCTCAGCGCGCAAATCGTACTCGTAACGCGTACGCAATACAACTACGCCACCGAGGCAGTCATATACCTAATATAATACCTAATATAATTTGAATCGCGCGCGAAAAAATAAATACACGTCATGTATCACTACACCAATGTGATATTTTGTGATTTATTCCGAACCCCCTCCCCCGCCTTTCCAGGCTCACGTGATTAATGGGCCCTTACTTAGAATGTCAGATATCTGACATTCTAAGTAAGGGCCAGGTCAAAAGTACCCTGAACCGGCGGGAATGCATCAAAAGATTGATGAAGGTAGAGGAAGCGAAAGTGGTGTGCCAGAATCGAGCAAAGTGGCAATCCATGGTCTCTGCCTACACCTATGGGATAGAGGCGTGATACTATGTATGTATGTAAGTATGTGATTAATGGACGACCCCTTAGTGGGTCCAAGGATCTTTGTCTTTCAAATCGATACATACAGTTTAGCTACATAAATAGGCCGAGCTATTCCATCACGAAATCTCTAGAAGAGCCATCACTTAAAAGAAAGCATTTTAACTTGTTTAATTTCTTAAACTAACTTTTGATTGCCTCGGTGGCGTAGTTGTATTACGGTACAACTGCAATGCTGAGGTATCGGGTTCGACCCCCGGGACGGGCAAAGTGATATTGGGTTTTTCTATTCAGTATCAGCTCGGAGTCTGGAATTTGTGCCCGATATGGCGATAGGCTCGCCCCCTATCACTTCATGGGACGGAATACGCACGACGAAAAGTGGGTGAACTAGTTGCGCCTCTGCCTACCTCTTCCGGGATAAAGGGCATGAGTATGTGTAATTTCTTAAACTGCCTAAATGCCACATCTTGTTAGTGAAAGAAGTTTATACTATTTGGAAGTTTTGCGATAGTATCGTCTGCACGTCGGATTCCCTTATAACATGTTTGTCCGGTCCTGTTTGATTGATAAGCCTCTTCTATCGTGTAATTCAATGCAACTCCTTTTATTAAATCTTACATAATTTTTGGCAGGGAGTTTTTAAGGTTTTGACCCAGAAAATGTGAATCATAAAGTTTTGTGAACTCCCGACAGAAAAAAGAGGGGTCTTATAAGTTTAGGGTGTGTGTTTGTGTATCTGTGTACCTGTATGTCTGTCTGTAGCGTCGTAACTCTCAAACGAATGGACCGATTTTGACGCGGTTTTCTTTTTGTAAAAGCTGATGTGATCGAGATGGTTCTTAGCTATAATTTATGAAGATCTATTTAGGCGTTTGAAGAGTAGTAGTAGTAAGTCAGCTCATTTCCAACTTTCACAACTCGGATTGATTTAAAATTTGGTGTAGGTACTGTGACTTCGGATATATTTTTAAGACATGGTAACTCTTTAGCAACTTATAACAGATAAAGCGTTTGTGGGCTCATGAGAATTGTCTCAATGAGTAGGTGTTAGATAGCTGATTATCAAAAGCCCCATAATGCAGAATATGGTAATTTATTTTTATAATTTGATTTCCCAATATTTGATTGGGTTGGTTTGGGTGTTAACAGTACCTAATAGTTACTTTATATGATACTAAATTTGCATCTGATAAGCTGCCATAGCCTAGTTGGGAGTGGAACGGACTGCCGAGACGAATGTTTGCAGGTTCAAAACTCAAAACCCAAGGGCACGCACCTTTGACTTTTCTAAAGTTATGTGTGTATTCTTTGTGAATTATCGCTTACTGGAAAACATCGTGAGGAAACCAGCATACCTGAGAAATAATCTATAAAAATTTCGAAAGTATGTCAAGTCTGTCAAACCGCATTAGGTTTGTAGGATTTTGTGCAGGTTCCAAAATATATATTATAATAAAATAATCTGCAATTATAGTCGGATATTATTAAATAATGCAACATTTATCTTGATGCGGGAATCAAATAAGCGAGTAATGAACCACAAATACATTTTTAATGTAGAAATATTAACAATTGCATGCGGGCTTGCGTTTACAGCACTTGTTACAAAAAACTGGTAACGTCATAGCGCGAAAAAACACGTTTTAATTTTTTATTTAAAGTAATAAAAATGACGCATGCCCGGACTACTAGTTTGGTTTGTGTTTTAATTAATAAAGTTTAGACAGTTTCGTCGGCTTGGTTAACAGATGGCGTTAATTATAATTATTAAAATATTTATTCCGTAAGCGTAAATTGTAGGTATACGTAATTTAGAAAAAAAAACTGTTTTGATCTTTAGGTATAGGTACAAAAAAAAAATTATCATTGAGTTATAATTATTTGTTGAATGTAATACTATCTCTTTATAGAAATTACATATTTTATGAACTTTGTATGGCTGCACGTACATTTTTTATCAAAAATGTACAATTTAAAAGCTGAACTTTTTTTAAGAACTTTGGCTTTTATTCCGAGAGAACATTCACGAGGACGGAGCCACGTGAAAACTAGTATCATTTATAACTTTAAATATTGAAGTATTTCCTTTGTGTAAACTTTTTCGTTTCGTTACATGTCCTGTGGTGGGATTCTTTTTGTTACATAAAAGTTCATAGAAGCCTTACAAACTTGGGGACGGCCTTTATATCGCGGGCGTTTCATTAGGAAAACTTAACTTTATACCGGTTGTGAATTTGAATCCTACATTATGGCGCAGGTGTTATAGAACTGGTTTTTGTAGGCTTTAAATATACATTTTAGTGTTTAATTACAGCTAATTATACAGCTATAATTAATTCCTTAACTATCAATCAGAAATTCCGAAACTGAAATGTCAAACGCAAATTTCACATACATTGCTCGCTCCGTTCCGCACCTACAAAAAATCCGCCCACAAACAGCGCAAACTATTCCATCCATCTCAAAAGCTGGAGTTATAACAGATTCCAAAGCATCGTACCGCTGCGCGGGGTCATCGACCCGCTGTGGGACTGCGCATCTCCGTTGTACGTTCTGCCACGTCATAGTAGTACGAGGGACGTTTTTTCATGAGACGGCGCGGCGCACGCGCGCTGTGCTTTCGGTTTCGATATTTTGGATATAGGGAGCGTGCACGAACTATAGGGCGCAGCACAAAATCGACACAAGAGCCACAGGTGGATAAAAAAAGAAACTAGAACATTTGTTGATATATTCTTTTAATATGACAAAAATGATAAAATATGTGTTCCGGCCGAATGTTATTTACACCCAGCGTGTCCAGAATATGCTTTTTTTTAGATGGGAGCTAGTTATTTAAGCAAAATTAGCAGGTTATGTTCTCTTAATTACAGATTTTTTGTATATAATATTACCTTCAAAACATATTTATTTTTTTCGTTAATTACGTAACGAAACATTTCTAAATGCTTTTGGAACTCATAATTATGTATGTTTTATACAGCTTTTATTATTTTTATCGATTTTCACATAACCATGGAATGTAAGTACTTAGGTACTATTCTTGGGAACATTATATAATTTCACACCATTTGATTTGTTTATTTTTATGTTTTGGAGCATCCATATACACAGCGATACATTATCGACAAATTAAATGTTATTTTTCATCCTTTTAATGAATATTGTATGTCAATGCCAAGTATCGATGGGCTGAAAATGAGTCGTCAAATGCCAGTGCAAAATATGGATTGCGCCACTAGATGGCAGTGCTTACGACGTGCACGTTCCCTATAGGGATGTGTTATGGGGTATAGTTGGCGATTTCGACTGATGGTAATGATATTGATGATAACCTCCTTTCTCAAAGCAAAGCAAGGTGACTGTCAGTGCATGTTAGAATATTTCAATGAATATTATTTTATTGACTGCCTCGGTGGCGTAGTTGTATTGCGTACGCGTTACGAGTACGATTTGTGCGCTGAGGTCCTGGGTTCGAATCACGGGTCGAGCTAAAAAAAATTGTGACTGGGTTTTTCCATCTTAAAAATTACTCAGTCGCAGCTCGAAGTCTGGAAGTTGACGGTGTGATACCCCCGTGCCTCGGAAAGCACGTAGAGCCGTTGGTCCTGCGCCTGATCTCTCTCCGGTCATGTCGGATTGCCGTCTCACCGGACTATGAGAGTGAAGGAATACCGAGTGCACCTGTGTATTGCGCACATACTTGTGCACTATAATATCTCCTGCGTACCTGGCTGATCTCCGTTGAGATTGGCCGCCGTGGCCGAAACTGGTTAGGAGGATTACGTTAGAATATAGGAAATTATAAATATAAATTTAATATTGGAAAAGTTTGGTAACAAGTTTTATAAATCCAAGAATTCTTACAAATATCTCATTTAAAATTTCATAAGTTCTGATGATCCCAGCATCTTATTTCTTTTTAAAGAAAAGATGAAATATTTCGCTTTAATAAAAGCATTTTTCGCAATCTTTTAGCCGGTGTCAACGCTCGAGCCACCCTCTAAACCCAAGCTAATAAAGTTACAGAAGCGGCGGGAGGAAACGGGGGGGGGGGGGGGTGTAGGTATCCTACAAACGCGAATACTACAGTTTATACGTAGGAACTCCAATACCACCGGGGGTTTACCGACTGTCGTGCAGTGACGTTTAATCTATTTCTTGCAATGTTTATTTCTTTAATATTTCTCGAGTCTAAACTTTATTTCCTAGAAGTAAGAGTTTGTAATATTTTAGCGCTACGTTTTATATCCTTCTGGGTAGGTAGGATTTTATTTTATCAATATTTGCCAGGCAGCAGTGTGTACGACTTGTGTTCTGAAAGACATTGTATCGAATACAACTAGATATATAAAGGGATAAACTGTAAACTACCACGTAATCTATATCTATACTAATATTATAAAATGGAAAGATTCTATTTTTATATATTTGTAACGAATAAATTCAAAAACTACTGGACCGATTTAAAAATAGCCTTTAGTCAATATAAGCTATATTATCAGCGAGTAACATAGGCTATTTTTTATCCCGGGAAAATATAAAACGGGATTTTCATCCCACAAAAACTCATTCACGCAGGCGAAGCCGCGAGCAAAAGTCTAGTATCTTCTAATTTCGTGTACTGTTACATCCCAAAAATATTCATTCCACACCACTAAACCATAGGAAGCTCAAAGGTGCATTGACCAACGTAAAGGCCGAATTCCCTTTCGTTAAAGTGGTTGATTTTACGACTGACCACTGCAGTACGTTATGTGCAACGCATTTCCTTTGACCGCCAGAGATGTTCAAGATACTTCATAAAAGTATCTGAAATACAAGTTACAAGATACTTGTAAATAAAGGATTTGAGATACCAGATACAAGATACTTTTGAAAATGGTATCTAAATACTAGATACAAAATACGTATCTTCTAAATACTTTTTTCAAATAAGATACCTTTTGAAATTATTTTTTTATAGCCTTGAATGACGAGACGAGCGTGCCGTCCGCCTGATGGTAAGCGATACGACCACCCATAAACAGTAGCAACACCATCCAGCACCTTGAGTTACAAAGTACTGTGTGGCATTCCACTGCGCTCGTCATCCTGACACATAAGATGTTAAGTCTCATTATGTCCCGTAGTTACACTGGCTACAATGTCCTTCAAACCGAAACACAACAGTGCATGCAAACTGCTGCTTGGCGGTAGAAATAGACATTGCGGTGGTGGTCTCTCATATGTAAGAGTCCGTCTAGGTGGTCCGTCATACAATGCCATAAAAAAAAAAAAATGTTGAACGTTTTAGATTTTAGAAGCTACTGTGTTTATTAAAAAATATGAGTAAAAAGTATTAAAATTAGGTTCTGCTGATTTAATAAAGTTCATTGAGATTTATAGGAATCAGGAGACACACTGAAAATCAAAATGATAAGACTCAATGCCCTCATGTTTTCAAAAGAAGACAGAAACCAGCTGAATACAATGTTTGGTTAACCAATTATAGCATGCTTTTTACACAAACAAATCAAGACTGTTACGGGTTGATTATTTAAACCATGCAAGTCATATATTGCTTCAATTTAATTGTATGCAACAGGCAAGAAACTTGCAACGTGTATATGGGCCTTAAATGAGCCGTTAATGTAAAAAATGCATAGATAATTAGTAAAAGTATCTTAGCAAATTAAGTATTTATAAAATACTAAGATACTAAAAAATTGTATCTAAATACAAGATACTAAATAAAAATTGAAAAAGTATCTTAGATACAAGATACTAAATACGTATTTTGTATCTTGTATCTGTATTTCAGATACTTGTATCTAGATAAATCACATCTCTGTTGACCGCAATGAGACTGTGCAGTGCTGCGGTTGGTGCGGTACCTGCTTTTTGTGCACAAAATAGATATTATGAATATACTTGTTGGAAAATTCGTACGGGCTTACTATGTAGGTTTTAAAGGAATTATGTGAAATTAAATGAATTTATTTTATTGTCCCAAGGTAGATTGAGATTCTTATTGGGATAGGTGAGAGTTTTACATACCACGTTGTCGTAATTGCTGGATTCTCAAGGTGTTTTTTATAAACTCGTATCAATATTTGGAAATAATTTTTAAATAAAATTAGGGAATACTTATTAACATTTCTTCATATTACGAACTTCAACCGTGAGTTTATATAATAACGCGCATAAGCCATAAAAAAAAATCTATGAAAACTTCATTGTTAATTTCACAGAAATGGTATGAAAGCCATTATGCAATCGTTGTTTCCCGCAACATAAAATATTTTACACTCACATTTTATAGGTCGTTATAATATGATGAATTTTGGAGCCCATTAGACAACATTGTTTGGCCATTATTTTAAAGAGAGTTTAGTATGCTACGAAAGTAATAATAATTTTCATAATCGACTGTGTGGTAACTAGTAACTACATAATAAGGAACCAACTATAGTCGCTTGTTCCGAGATCACTTAGTGGGTATAGAGCAAAACTTGTCGGCATAATTCTGGAATTTATGTACAGTTAGCCACATAAGTAGTACAATTTTAAAATTTCATATCGCCTTTACGCGTTAGGTTCAGTTGAAATATTTTTTTCTTTGTGTGAAGTAAATTACATCCCTTTTATTTCATAACTGTGAAAAGAGAAAAAATATTGGTAACAATACAAAGGTGCGTAGGCTATTTAAAGTTTTGAATGTGTTTAGCTACTTTTGTGGCTGACTGTACATAAGAAGGTAGAATAAGCATGACATACCTAGACATATTAAGCCTGTCCAGTAGCACGGTCAACTACGAAGACTTCTTATTAGTCATTGTATTTCGACCGATGTTACTCTATAAAACACAGAACCCGTTAACAATAGTAACGAGTAATTGACTGCCATTAGACAAGTCCATTAGCAGTGAGCGACTTTCTCAGACCGCAAAAGAAAGTAAAAAAAGAATGCTGGTAATAGACAAGCTGTCCAGCGATAAGGCATTGTCATTTCCTTTAGATTTTTCTAAGAGCATCTATTGTTTTGCGTACGAATGCCCAAAAATGTCAATGAATTGACTATGATTTAAAAGATGTGTATTTCTGCGCGACCCTAATATGTGAGAGACCCCATATTATTTGCACTGATGGGAAAAAAAAAAATTTATTGTCACAAAATGTGAGTAAATATCCTAATTAGTGATTTATGTTACTTGTCTCACTCTAAGTTTAGAGATAATATACCGCAAAATTTTACTAAAAATACTAGATATCTTTAAAACGATATCTTCAAATCAATTTAATGTATCTTGACTTATCATAAGTGCAACTATGTTCGCCTACGTGATGAATAAAGTATTTTATTTTATTTTATTTAACGACTACGTTTTTAGACATGTATGAAATCACTGCCTACATCCTTCTCCGATATTCATGCATTAAACAGCAAAATGTCAGTGGTAATTTAAATAGTAACCTAAGGATAGAATTTATGTTAATGGTTGCTAGCGCGTCGTAAATTTAATTTGAATGCAACGATGATGCGACATCGGTTACTTTTATGTGCCAGTGAGGTTAGTTTGAAAGCATGGCGTCACTTAAAGGTATCTAGCTATTAATATACCTTATAATAAATGTTATAAATGACTGGTTTTTATCATCGTGTTAACATAATATTTGTGAAGTGTTTCTGGAGTCTCAAACATCTCCACCATCGCTAATTCTAATTTATTTAATGTCAGTATGATTCTTCTGATACTATATGGTTGTTTATGAGCATTGAATATCATATAGCATTAAGTGATGCTTGTCTGTCGGGCTATAATATGAAAAAATTGGGATGTTTTATATGTTTTTTAAAAGCTAAAGTTAATTAATGGGTTTAAGGTTGAGTATTGCGAATATTTTTTTTGTATGTTAAGTTCTGACGTAACGCATCGCCAAATGGGCACGCACCAAAGCCGTCACGAGCAAGCAAGGACCTTTGGGTTATGCAAGCGCGAATGTTATGTCTACCTCGCAACTTATCCTAATGGCTTGCAGTTCTAGCGTCCCTTAATCACTCCCAAACTCGGGTCAATGCCCCTTACCTTGCATCTGTGTTGAAATCCTAACTGTCCGTCATTACGAAAGGTTATTTGAAAATGTATTTGTGGTTGTTTGAATGAAGTTTATGTTTGTATCTGTAAAGTCTACGGAATCTAAAGAAGGTTTTGCTAAGTTGCTATTACGAATACTTTATTTTTAAGATGATAGGTACAAATAAATAAATCCATGCAATAGTTATGCGTTATACGCAAATTAATAGCCAAGCTATCAGTTTGTGTAAATATCTCACAATATTTAATTATACGTAAGGACTATATAAATGCACTTTATCCGAAATTGAAGTGAAAATCCGGGAATATTCCTGTGAGATTTTGCTAATGGATTGCTTAGTAATTAATATTAATTTACTAATAGCCTAGTGGTGACAGTAGCTACGAAACAATCCAAACGTCATGCCGCTGGGATGACTTGAATCACACAGTTCTAAGTTCCGAGTGGGGTCGAGGCAAATCCACTTTCTCTAGCAAGTTGTGAAAAGGATTTGGCATATTTTTACGACTGGAATCCTCCTTCATATCAACCTCTCTGGAGAAACCTACGAGCCAACCACGCGTATTCTTTTGTCCCAAGACCCCCACTTGACATAATATTTTTTAAATGTATATTGAATGGCTTTTGGAAAAAGGAGCCTGAAAAATAATTATTAATCGTTTTTATGAATCAGGTTTAACAGAAGTTTGTTTGACAGATCTCAGGCTAAGCTAATACCTTATCTGTACAAATATTAGTATAGCGACATCTCGCGGCACAAGCCCGTACTACTTTCAAACTCGGTCAGGCAACATTTCAGCTTTTATAGGTTAGTTGGCACCGTGCAGCGAGAATTTTATGATTTATAATTTAAGTTCACAATACGTTTGAAAATACACATTTTATTGGGGTTAATGTAATGGCGATCGATTGGTCCAGTGTTAAGACTGTAAACGAGGTCCTGGGTTCAATGGCTAAGACGAGTAATTCTATAAGTTGCTACATGATTAGATTTTCTTATGCTGTGATCATGACCATGCTGTGATCTATAGACTTACTTTGAGTTCAACCGAGTTCGTTTGTTTTATTTGGTCTCTATTTGCATATATAGACATCACATACATATTACTAACATAATTTAGAAAGTAAAGAATACTAAAGCTTATTTCAATGTCCAAGTAAAAATATCACAAATTTAATATCCATCCAACTAATATTATAAACGCGAAAGTTTGTAAGTATGGATGTCTGGATGTATGGATGTTTGTTACTCTTTCACGCAAAAACTGCTGAACGGATTTCTATGAAATTTGGCACACGGGTAGATTATATCCTGGATTAAAATATAGGCTACTTTTTATCCCGGGAAAATATAGAGCGGGACTTTTATCCCGGGAAAACTCATTCACGCGGGCGGAGCCGCGTGCAAAAACTTGTCTAAAATATATTGAAATGAAATGAAATGAAATAATTTATTCGAACCCATAAAATGTTATACATTATTTAGATTCCGTCAATATTAACTCTACCACCAGTTCGGAAAGCAGTTCTCACTAGAGAAGAACGGGCAAGAAACTCTAGTGTTGCTCTTTTCAAAATCAGTTCAAGGTATAAAATACAATGCATTATGTAGAGAAAAAAAAATACAATTCAGTATTTGTTAAGTTTTGTTAAGAGCAGTTCATTTATATACTCGCAAAATAGGTAATAAATTTTTAAATTTTATTACACTGTAACTTTGAAACACATAATTTTATTACTTATAAACACTCAGAAGTTTATAAACTCCAAAGGCGATGTTAATGCTCTTAAGATGTATGCTATAAAAAAAACTAAACGAATGAATAATGAATGGCGGCTATATTTAATTATTATCATTGATAATAATTTATCAATTAAAGATATCTCTGACGTATATGCGACTTTTTATATTTGTATCATGGTGAGTGCTTTGAGCGGCGATAGCCTAGTTGGGAACGGAACGGACTGCCGAGACGAATGTCCGCAGGTTCAAAACCCAAGGGCATACACCTCTGACTTTTCTAAAAAGTTACGTGTGTATTCTTTGTGAATTATCGCTCGCTTTAACGGTGAAGGAAAACATCGTGAGGAAACCTGCATATCTGAGAAGTTCTCTATAGAAATTTCGAAGGTATGTGAAGTCTGCCAACCCGCACTAGGCCTGCGTGGTGGACTAAGGCCTAAACCCTCTCAGTTGTAGAGGAGGCCCGTGCTCAGCAGTGGGCAGTATATGGGTGGTATGGTGGAGTGCTTTGAAGAATTGTTTAACCTTATCCCCTCCTCTACTTTCCTAAGCAGAACCACGCGTGCTGGCTTGCGGAACCACAGCTTAGTGGTCTCTTCTATCTCGGCTCGAACCAAAAGGTTCGGTAATTCATATTTCTGCCGCACTATTACGTTGTGGAACAGTTTGCCAGCGTACGTGTTCCCTTCCTTCCTAAAACTTAGGGTCCTTCAAGCGAGCGTGAAGAAGCAATTATGCCGGCATAACTGTGCCGACCGACCAGGGATGTTTATCTCTTACCGGTCGATATTATTTTGGGCTTCAGTTAATTTACCATCAGGTGCAGTGAAACCATTTTGTCGAGCTATCGAAAAAAAAAAAACAAGTAATGCACAGAGGAGAGAGCAGGCCCGCGTTTGAAAAAGAAATAAGGGGAAAACTCTCCATAATATAGAAGTTATTTAGATTACTTTGAAAGAGGGCATTTTAAATAATTACGTAACTAGTGTTTCTATAAAATCATTTATTCTGAAGCAGTTTAATGTCCTCAGAACATACTTACTTAGGTTTTTATTAATTTATTTTTATTTGATCCATATTAAATCCACATACATGCATAATCTCATGAATTTCCCATTCTTAATAACCAAAACACTTTTTAACTACCAAAGTAAAACATAAAGTGCATGAATATTAACTATGCCCCGCTTCCCATATCGATCAGTCCTGGGCTGACTATTAAGTATGTAAATTTTGACCCCCATCCCAAATACAGGATCCATGACTGGTCGGCTGCAACCTTGAGTGCTTCGAGCCTTAAATACATAAATGTATGAGACGCCATACAGCTGTGTGCGAAAAAATATTGAATTATTAATCTTTTATTACTTACCTACTTACGAGCTTTTTTTTAATTAGTCTTATTTTTATATACTACCTATTGCTCGCAGCTTGGTCCAGGTTTTTTCTTGGGAGGAGATGTATTTATTCAATATTAAACTTAGTCTATTTTGCCCAGGAATGTTATGGCTTTTTATTAAAAGATTTGTTATAAATTCGTTCAGTAGTTCTAGATATTTATCCGACAGTACGACTGCAATGCTGAGGTCTTGGTATCGGTCCCTTGGTCGGGCAAAGCGATATTGGGTTTTTTATACAGTATAATACGCACGACGAAAAGTGGGTGCATTAGTTGCGCCTCGTAGACAGAGTTTCTTTCGCATTTATAAGGTATGGAGGTATGGATTCACACTGCGATGATGCAGTCAGTATGATCGTGATAAAATCTTCTGTACATACTAACAGTTTCAGACAAATAAAAATAGTAACTGTCAGTTTTCTGTTAGTGTTTTCGGTAACAAGATGGCAGCATATGCGCGACTCCTAAACCTAATCCTACGGTCTCACCTACGGCATTTCGTTTTATAGACATTACAGTATATTATTATTTTTATTCCATTGAGACGAGCATGCCGTTCGCCTGATGGTAAGCTATACGAGTACCCATAAACAGTACCAACACCATTCAGCACCTTGAGTTACAAAGTACTGTGTGGTATTCCACTGCGCTCGTCATTCTGAGACATAAGATGTTAAGCTTCATTATGTCCAGTAGTTACACAGGCTACAGTGTCCTTCAAACCGAAACACAACAGTGCATGCACACTGCTGTTTGGCGGTAGAAATAGACATTGCGGTGGTACCCACCCAGACGGACTCTTACATATGAGAGACCTACCACCAGTAAATCGTAAAGACGCAAAAAAGTTACGCTTCATCCTTAAAGGGTTAAGACGCAACGAGTGTTGTTTCTATATCAACCTTATCCGTTCATAATAGAGAAAGAATTCCAATGTCCGGATATCTTGCGTGTACAGAAATTAATACAAATAGGTCCCAAAATGGCAATCAAAGCCAGGTTTTACAGCCATAATAATATACTATAAGAACAATAATTCTTAAAAGGAGTAACATAAAATATAATACTACTTTCCTTGAAGCGATAATAAGTTCTTATTTTGATGGATGGGGGAAGACTATACGATGGATTGTGGGGGTGATGTATTATGTGAATGATGGGGTACCTAGCTGGACGTAGCTGAGAAATTTCTCTTACTTTGTTATATAGATACAAATTATATTATATTTATGCCGAAGTTTGTAATTTATTTTATTTATTTATTTTTATTTTATTATTTGAGGATTGCCAACAAAGTTTACAATAACACAAACATAATAATAACAATCAGAAAATAAAACTAATTGTAACTCAGACTACAGGCAACCACAACGTACATAATACAATTTTACGATTTTACGATATTATATAAAGCTGAAGAGTTTGTTTGTTTGTTTGAACGCGCTAATCTCAGAAACTACTGGACCGATTTTGAAAATTCTTTCACTAATAGGAAGCTACATTACTCCTGAGTGCTATAGGCTACTTTTTATCCCGGAAAAACTATTCCACGCGGGTGGAGCCGCGCGCAATGCTAGTTTTACGATATAATTACTCAATTAAACATTATAAGGAACTACATTTATCAGAATGTTAGGGTCCAAGTTAATCAATCTCACCTAAAAGAACATGTTTACATGTTTGAAGTAAACATAAGAAATTTCGATAAAACTTGGCACGCAGTAAGGGTAAATATAATCTAGGATTTTACAGAAAAATATGCAGTATGGCTTTTCCCGACAAAGGTACTTTGCAACACCTAGGACAACTTCATAATGTGAATGTTTGTTATAAGACTTTCATGATAAAAGTAATATAAAAGAAACTACTTAATTGGTACTGCCTCGGTGGCGTAGTTGTATTACGGTTCGACTGCAATGCTGAGGTCTCGGGTTCGATTCCCGGGTCAGGCAAAGTTATATTGGATTTTCTATTCAACATCAGCCCGGAGTCTAGAATTTGTGTCCGATATGGCGATACGCTCGCCCCCTATCACATCATGGGACGGAATAAGATCGGCGAAAATTGTGTGCGTACTTAATTGGTGTGAAAGCCTCAGCTTTTCCCTTCCTTCCTAGTCGATTTCGGCCACGGAAGCCAATCTCAACGGAGATCAGCCAGGTGCGCAAGAGATATTATAGTGCACAAGTGTGTGCGCAATACACAAGTGCACTCACTATTCCTTCACTCTCACAGTCCGGTGAGACGGCAATCCGACATGACCGGAGAGAGATCAGGCGCAGGACCAACGGCTTTACGTGCTTTCCGAGGCACGGGGGTATTACACCGCCAACTTCCTGACTCCGAGCTGCGACTGAGTAATTTTTAAGATGGAAAAACCCAGTCACAATGTTTTTGGCCCGACCCAGGATTCGAACCCAGGACCTCAGAGCGCAAATCGTACTCGTAACGCGTACGCAATACAACTACGCCACCGAGGCAGTCAAAAACATCAGCTTTTACACACAAGCTAAACCACGAGCAAAACCTAGCGCTACCTTAGTTAAAGTACACATTAATCACCATCGTTTTATATTGACATTTATTTCCCCTCCAAAAAAATAAAAGTAGTTAATACAAAGCGGGAAGCGCGCAGCCATTCGTAAGTCATTAAAACACACACTTTTCTTTTAAACATCAAAGAGATAAAAGAAAATTGTGCGCGGTCATCAAATGGTGAGATAGACGGGAATTAGTAGTAGAGAGAGACAGATCCGTGCGAGCGAGATGCTAGATAGGGTTCCGTTGTCTCGGAATGTTAGTGAAAGCGGAACTTTCATGGTGAAAACTATAAATTTCCGAAGAGTTCGTTTGTTTTGTATGGAAATTATTGGTTATTGGTAAGTAGGTGTTACTCAAATCTCCACCCGCGCGATAGACTTGAATATAACTCCTATTGTGTACTCTTTCGGGATAAAATAGCTATTTTGGTAATAAATAGCGGGATCTCTCTCAAATTAAATCAAATCAAATCATCTCAGTGTTAAATTTAATGCAAATCCGTTCAGCGGGTTTTGCGTTTATTTTACAACAAATATTCTAATATCTTATAATATTCCCGTTAATTATATCAGTGTTAATAAGATTCATGCTATTTAATCATTTCGGCTTATAATAATAATAATAATTAAGCCTTTTTTTATTTCCACATCATAATATTTTTACATTACAAATGTGTGTTAGTCGTGTTAGTTTAACTTATTAATCTAGTCTTAGTATGGTTAGTTATCTTCTTGTGATGTGGATCCCGTTTGGGTGAAGGCCTCCTCTTTCTCTTTCCATAAACTCCTATCTCTAGCGAGGGTAATTTCGGCTTATGTTTTAGATATTCTCTGTATTAGTTGGTGTGTAGCGAAATGCAGTACAGTACCATGGATGAATGATGACTGGTACTAACTACTATGGTACCCATTATAGTGCTACTATATTAGGCTTATATAATTTTAAGAACTGTCAAAGGATGCACTTTCTTTGTCTCTTTCGTCGAGATTCTGTTTGGACTCTACAATAGTTAAGTACGGTCTGTCTTTGCTTAGATACAACAGAAAAAGAAAGTGCATCCTTCGACAGGCCTGAGAATTATATAAACCTTACTGAATATAACACTATGATGTGTACCATGGTTATCCAGTAGGACAAGTATTTGAGCTACCTTCTCATTAATCAAGTTAACACAAAAGCTTTCACCACCAACCCTATAGTAAATCTTCTCATACCACTTCTCCTAGAAAGCATCTAGAATTAATTTTAATATCTACTATAAGGAACCCTTCGCTTTACGTCGCAACACGCTTGACCCAAGTTGAAGGTGACAGTGCAATCAAATACATCTCAACAGAAAGACGGATTTAAAAGAAACATCTCGCAGACTTTATCGTCGATTAAAAATAAACCGTGTGGAATGAAAACACGGATTATTATTAACTGTCAGATAGTTTTTCAGATAAACCTGTTTTTGCTTGAGGTTTTATCAAATGCTTTTAGGTTTGATCTTTGAGGCAGGTGTCACGTTAATCCTTTCAGGGTTGAAATTTGACAAAAAGTGATGTGGACGGGTAAATACGTATTGGTACAATGATATTTTAATAAAAATGTGTATATACGGCAACTATACTATACTCGGCTCTCAAAAACGGCACATTATCCCACACATAGTTAGTTTAATATTACAATAACAAACTATAACACGTGAAAGTATTACGGCATATCATAATTCTCATTATTACAATTAGAAAATTTTGTCTAATATTCTTTACACGTCTAACTTCAACAGATTCTGTCACTATACCTCAGAATAAATAAAGCACTATACTAAGGCCGATTGTGCTAATTAGCTCAATTTTAGTGTGCCATTTGGAGACTTTGGAATCGTAACATAACAAAGGCCACTAAGATCAGGCTCGTTAGGGCACTTATATTCCCCATATTTCTGTACGCAGCTGAAACATGGACGTTACGCGAACTGGAAAAGAAAAAGGTGGATGCTCTAGAGATGTGGTGCTGGAGAAGAATGCTTGGGATATCATGGACTGAATTCCGCACAAACCTTTCCATTCTCCAAGATCTCGGCATCAGGCAGCGTTTATCCGAGTTAGTACAGTCCCGTATACTAACATTTTTCGGTCATATCTCGCGGCGGAATAATGACTCCATAGAGCGTCTAGTCGTTCAGGGCAGAGTGGAAGGAAATAGACCTCGTGGTAGGTCACCAATGAGGTGGACCGACCAAATAAAATCAGCAGTAGGAGACCCTGTACACGAATGTACCCGATTGTCGTCTAACAGAGACAGATGGAGAGATATCGTGCGGCGAGCTACATCATCGTTTGAACACAAATAATAGTGACCACGACCGTTCTGTCAAGAGCGAAGCGAAGAAGAAGAAGAAGAAGAAGAATTTGGAGACTGTTTATAACGCATCTACACCCTTTTCTTTAAACATCATTGTATGATTCTTTGGTGTTATCTTACTTTACTTTTAGTTTAGACTTATACTGGATCTAAAGGAGCCTAAAACACAATGCTACTTTAGCAGACTTGTAACATTTTATTAATAAAACAATAATTGAAAACGTTGTATGGCACGAGCAACCAAATCTTTTCTTATCTTTAGAAGAGGTTACTCTTTACCAAGAAATGATTTCTCATGTTGACGCGAATGTCTACATTGAAATAAAACTAATTAACTGTTTTTTTCGCGAAAGGTTGATTTTTACATTTCTTTTTATTCTGTTTATCAAGGGTCAGAAGCATAGTAGTAAAGAACTTACTGTAGTAGGTACATTCAGAAAAGTGTATGCTCGACCACCTTAAGGTTCTAAATAAGTCGCCTGCGCGTTGTCTGTCAGCAACATGCAACTTACAACTAAAGGAGACGTTAAAAGTTATCTGCTGTTTCCTTTGTACATCTCCGAAATTATAGCTACTGCTTGGTAAAGTATGAAAAATGGCGTTTTATCTTGGGAAAGTGTACTAGCACCAAATTGGGTGATTGTACATGTACTTCTAGTAGGCCGCCATAAGGCAGGCAATACCGTGACTGTCATTCGACATCGTATTTGTTTATATTATTATTAGTATTATGTTTTACGTACAATGCTTTAAACGGATAAAAACTAAGCTGTGAATCAGCCTTGCTCACGTGTCCCTAATATAGGGTCCCGAAGCGTGAAGCAGCAATTAGCATCCCCTGATTACTGAGAGGCTCACGTTTCGGATCCTGTTTGGTGGCTTTAACTCACTTTAAAACGGATTTCGACTACCCATTCTGATAAATGTTAGTGATTCTCGAATCACCTAGCCTATATCACAGGGAAACAAATTTAGGTGTTAGGACATGTCATTCCCTTAATTTTTTTTTACAAAAAAATGTCAGGGAATGACATCCTAATGCCTAAATCTATCACTGGATCTGTCATTCCCAATTTTTTTTGTTTTCTACTAGCATTACCGATTGTGGAAAGGCATCTCGTCTTCGGTCCCTGATGACGTTAGGCATAACTGCCTCGGTTTCGAAGGAAGCTTGGAAGCTGGATTCGAACCTGCGACGTTTGTCACGGCTATGCTAACGCCTAGTCGTGACATAGGTTTAATTTCGATATCAAATAAATTCTATCTTAGGATTTCAAATGGAAAACTTAATAAGAATATTTTTCGTACAGACAAAAATAGCTGATCGCAATAAGAGTTCATGGTTTTCTAAAGGGTAGAAATGCCCCGGGCGACCCCCTTCAATAAAGCCATGCCAAAGTTATTTTAACCATAGCGAAAATCCTAACTAGCTAACACGAAGGCGAAGACATCTCGCTTCCGGTTTCCGGTACAATCAGACCCGGGGGCGTGTTTTTGCTATCCCTATCGACCCACGCCTAAAGGATGCGTCCTGTCGGGAACATCTCTAATTCAAAAAATATTTACTCACACTGGCAAAAGAAACGTCTGCAAAAATATTTTCCTTGTGGGTGAGAAATTGTAGTTATGGTGCTTGTTAATATTTTCTTGATAAATAGTCTGAATATAATGATTAAAAATCTTAAATAAAAGAGACTTCGAAAACGTTTTGGCTAGTATTTATTGTTGTATAATTCTAAATCAAATATACATTGGCTCCTTCTTTTGTTTATACAAGTTTTTCCCGCGGCTCCGCCCGCGTGAATGAGTTCCCGGGATAAAAGTCCCACTTTATATTTACCCGGAATAAAAAGTAGCCTATGTGTTGATCCAGGACATGATCTATCCGTGTGCCAAATTTCATCGAAATCCGTTCAGTAGTTTTTGCGTGAAAGAGTAACAAACATCCATACATCCAGACATCCATACATCCATACTTACAAACTTTCGCGTTTAAAATATTAGTAGGATTTTAAGTAAGTAAGTGAGTGGTAGTGTCGGACGGGGACGTCCTAGACCTACCTTCATGGACCAAATTGGCAAATTGGCTCCTAAGGAAGGGCCAAATAAGGAGTTCTCGTAACCGACGAGCATGTACGAAGAGACTGATGACTGTGGAAGAAGCGAAAGAGGTATGCTTGGATCGTAGGACTTGGCGCTCCATAGTATCTGCCTACCCCAATGGGAGAAAGGCGTGAGTTTATGTATGTATGTATTTTAAGTAGATGGCGTTAGCGTCGTACAAATGGCGCTATGGATCGTTATGAAGTGATTTAAGGATTTTGTAGTGGGAAAGGCGATTCACGCGGGTAAAGCCGCGAGCAACACCTAGTACACAGTATCTATTACAACTGGTGCTATTTTTGGGTAGGTAGTAGCCAAAATCCCTTATTGACTCCATAACTACCGTTTATTCTAAGTTCGTTGCCCTTCGTCTTAATAGAATATAGTCGTAAAATTCAATTTATGCAAGCCCCGGCCGCGGCGTTTCACTTCGGCGAAAGATGTTTTTTTTAGTAAACTCCTGAAGGAATGCCATATTAGATACTATTTTACCAATAAATATTTAAATTGTGCTTACCTAAACACTGTTTTGAATTAAAACGTTTGATACTTTCTTTGTGATGTTGGTAATGCCCAATGCCTACAAGTATCAATATATTTTTGTTAAAATATCAGGAAGCAAGGTATTAATTGAAATAGAATTAACAACATGGCAGCTAATCACCCGAACGGACTTAAGCTATGCGAAATAAAATAGAATGCATATTTATAATTGCAGTTAATGCATGGACACGCTGATTCGAAATACAAAATTCATGAATTTAACCCCTACGACCATTCAGTTCATAATATTATTTTAAACAGTTCTGAATGCATCGACATGCTATTCGAAATTTAAATCTCAAAGTATAATACTATAAAAAGTATTGTATAATAAGTAAATTAAATCCATTTTCGAATGCTCTATTTCTAGGCGATCTGCTGACGGTTCGTTAAGTCTGCGTCATCCAAAACAAATGTCAACTAACAAGAGACGTGAATGTCTTAACGGTCGCTGTAATTATGTCGGCGTGCATAATTGCTTCTTCACGGTTCGCTTACTTCAAGTTCCAACTATAAGGGCGCGCGTCCACCATAGATGTACGAACAAGCTAAACGAAATATCTAGCAATAGTAACACGTCATTTTCAAAGCCGTATGGCGCAGCACTAAAATTGCAAATTTCCCATTTGGCAGGTTCGCTACGCAACATCGCACTTCTTTGATGGAAATGCAATCTAAGAAAAGAAGAAATAGGTCCCCAATTTAGCTACCTATGCCATTGACAACATCTGCCATCCTTTTATACATTATAGAGATTTTATTAGTCGATTTGGACAAACGAAGTTGCCCTGGATCGGAATTTGTGACCCGTACAGAATTTGTGACAGGCTCGCCCTCTATAAAAGCAAGGCGCAGATTATATAAGTTTGCCAAAATGTAGATGCAATTGTACATTGTACAATCCAGACCACAAGTCACAATATAAAGACCTATCGAAGATATATTCTAGTAAATTTTCTTGAGGATTAAATTACGCATGCTCACGCCTTTTATCCCCGAAGGGGTAGGCAGAGGCGCAACTAGTGCACCCACTTTTCGCCAAGCGTATTCCGTCCCATGATGTGATAGGGGGCGAGCCTATCGCCATATCGGGCACAAAGTCATTAAATTACATCAATATTAATTATTTTATCCAGATTAACACAGTGGTTTATGCGTTTATTTCTTACATACAAACATCTTCACACACCTTCACATTAATTATATTAGCAGGAATGTCATAATAAACACGTGGTGCCAATCAAAATAACACAATATTAACGAGGGGGATCCTTTGACGTCCCCAATACAATGAACGTACACCGCACTTACAAATTACACAAACGGGTGAACAAACTTTAAACGGTTGTAATAAGGGTTATTTTGCTTTAAATTTTCTATAAATTGATGAATATGGTTTAAAAAGTTCATTCTACCTCCCAGTTGAACCATATTTTTATTAAGCTAAGGTCGTTATTAGAGTGTCGAGGGCACATTCCGATAGTTAGGGTACGCAATTATGTCGGCAAAAAGTAGGGGAATGTGTGTAAACAAAATTATTTTATT
Organism: Sphinx pinastri; assembly: GCA_947568825.1. NCBI lineage: Eukaryota > Metazoa > Arthropoda > Insecta > Lepidoptera > Sphingidae > Sphinx > Sphinx pinastri. The sequence continues at coordinate 1,903,142 of OX387628.1, read as the reverse complement.
TTCGCTTTGGGAGTCATATTGGAGATTTTGTAGTTTTGTCATAGATATAAACACTTCAATAATGGTTTTTTATGTTCCGTATCGTTTTTAGGTGAAGTGTTATACTTACTATGTTTGTCTATACAAAGAGATGAAACTGAAGTATATGTGATTTTGAAATTAAACGTAAACACGCGTTATGTTCTTTTTGGTTGACACTAAGAACCGTAATGCACAGTTTGCAGGATATGGACCTTATAAAGACCTTTAAGTAGGAGTTGCATGCTTAAAATTTTATAAAAAAATCCTGTACACTTTCAGATCATCTCAATACTCAAACCTAAAAGTTAAACTTTAAACAACAGTCCCACATTCGAACCATTCGTTCTTTCGTTCGTTCTCTAATTACTTCCCTAAATATCTGTACACAATCCCCTTTGTTCCCATATGAGGCGCATGACGAACGGCTTATTTCGTAATGGAACTCGACATGCGGGTTCCGTAAAATCATATAATTTTAACTGACCTTTTCCTGTGTGGCTATTAGGTAACAGGGATTAGTATGACATAAGCTGTACGCTTAAATCATCTAAGAGGTAAGCAGAGAGCGAAAAAACAAAGTTCACAGATTATTTGCGATAACTCATAAGGATGTTAAATATACATTCCAAATTCTGGTAACATGACAAAAATTCAGAGATAAATGAGAAATACACAAATCTATATCCACTCTATCAGAGCGTCCCAAACTAGACTTCCAACCTCAATATTTTATTACAGTACTTGGAATAATATAAAGGCTAAAGTTTATTAATAATTCAATAAACATAAATCAGATTTGTAGGGCGTTAATAAGACAGAAATGGTACGAACGTGTTTGGCGCAGCGGAGTGACTGACACTACAACGGATAAGATATTCTGTTTTTATACAAATAAGTGTTTTGTGTAATACAAGTGTTTTGTCAGTTGACATTAATAGTTTTTATCTTGATGACATACTGTTCATGATGGTGACTCTAATATGGTCTCGCCGAACATTATTAAATTATTTTTCAGGAAGTATTTGGTTTAGATTTTATAACCTTTGGCCTGCTTGACGTCAACACCCTGAAGGAGATTTAGTAATATTGTTATCGACCCAACTGTCGTTCGATCAGAGAATCAAATCCTCTGTTCATTTCGACCAATATGTATAAATTCATTTTATTGGCACAATTCTTACTGGTACTATGATTTTGAACCCCATGACTCCCGAACTAGTGTTAATTGTGTCTCGGTAGCAAAGTCTTCACACAAACGTTAAATATAGAGGGTGGATTTTTGAGATGGGGCAGTAGGTGCAGCCACCTTAACCACTGGTTGCGGTGCTGTCCAAATTTAACGTCAACCAAACAGTTTGCTTCCGTGGTCACCAGCCTTATGTCGTCCATTCTTAGAGCATGTATACAGGTCGTCAAAGAATTGTAATTCTTCAGAGAGCTATAACAAGGTTTCACCATGTAAATCAATACATTCAGGTACAAGATATATAGAAAATCGTACCATCAATTTGTCCGTGTATTTATTAACCGATTCTTAACCCCCCGGGTCCTATTCTCAGTTTTACACGAGTATTAACGAATTTATTATTATATCGACATGCCCTATTTCTTGAAATATATTGTGGGTCAGACAAATATTTATAACAGCCTTTGTCTGCTACCAGACGCGACAGGCTGCAAAGAATAAGCCTTTATTTGCAGTATCTGTTTAAACAAGTTGCATATTTACTTGTTTTGTCTGTTAATAGTGAAAAATAATAGGAGTTGTGACCTTGCCTCAATGGTTTTATTGTTTGGGACGTGACATGGTGGAAATATACCCAGAAATTACACTGTCCTCGAGAACTAACCGGAATTCTCTGGAATGATAATTCCAGAAACTGTACTGTATTCGAGGCTTGAGCGGAATCACTGGGATGAAAAAACAAATACTATGTAGCATATTTGAATTAGTAACAAAAGTTGTAACGTATGTGGTTGCCGGTTTAATTATTTACCTATATGTGACTATTTTCAGTAGTAAAAAAAAAGATAAAGCAAATTTGCTTGATACTTATAAGTCAAAATTGTTGGTAGGTTATTCATGCCAAAGTAAAAATTTGGCCGAAGTAAAAATAAAATTATGAACAAATATGAATGTAATTTTCGTTTCACGTTTCGTTAACATCTTATGTTGAAAAATATGTAGTTAAAAATGTGCTCAAAATAAACATTGCATGTCCCGCCGCCATCAAATTAGTCCACATTGAGGGCCAACGTGTGTTGACAACGCTCAGTGATGTACAAAAAGTTTGGATGAATTTAAAACAGCTTTTAAATACGTTTACAGAGCTACAAATACCTTCAGGAGGCAAACAATTTGGGATATTTCTTTTAAATTATAGAATGTTTAAAGTTAGTTGACATAGCTTGATATTAAATAGAAAAATTATTTATTGAATCTATAAAATATTAGTTATCTGTCAGGATTAAAAATGGTATAAGATATCAATAGGTATTATTTTGGAACTAAATAATACCAAAATGTATTACGTAAGATACTAATTTAATATTGACATTTCAAGACAAAATTTTCTGACGTAAAACTATTTTTCCCTTCTGTTAAACAATAGAATATCCGACCTCTGATCTAAATTAAAAAAAAATTAAGTTTCTCAAATTAAAACCATCAAATTATTGAGATTAAGAGATAATTATATAATTTAGATACTGGAATTTTTTGCTCGTCTGTTTAAAAGGCAGTCTCCTCTAGAGGAGACAGTATAACTCTGATTATTATTTTCCAACCACACAAACTCAAAGCTTGAAACTGTTGCAAATCATAAACAACAAAATAGTTGTAATAACTTTAAACTAATCAACTGTTAATAGTTAAGACATTTCCCGATAAAACGATACTGTCCACGGCTGAGCACGGGCCTCCTCTACCACTAAGTCTGAGAGGGTGTTAGTCCACCACGCTGGCCTAGTGGGGGTTGGCAGACTTCACGAATCCGATAAATACAAACATAAAATTTAATGTGTATAAATATAGTGACTAACAACGCACGACTCTGTTTGACATAAAATGAATTTGGATATGAATTTGTAACTTCGTAACATATAAGCCATATCCCCCTTCATTTGCCTGTCTTCCCCTGACTCATGTCATCACGAATAAATTTATAGAGCGGGCGGGATTCATCTGGCATCAGACATAGACAACAGACGTTAGATTTACGACAGCTGAGTCACTTCCAAAATATTGCTAATGACATGTGACATGTAGATTTATTGGGATTGATATATGGATAAGGGATATATTGTACATTATGTGGCACTGGAGGGTAATTCTGGTGAAGTAGACTTATGAGTTATGTCAGACATAATGTCGGAATAAAATGGCGTCTTATAAAGACATATGGATTTTATTACGATACGGTTTCATGCTCGCTATGTTTTTGTATGAGACCATAAAGTTTTCAGTGTACGATAATACGCACGTCAATCATAATTATGACAATCACATAATATTTAATTCATAAGTTTAATATTATGTATATTCCGCACAAATACCTACGACTTGAGAATAAATCCTCAGATAGCATACGGGTAAAATCTTACGACAGTGTTGTCGAGATTCTTCAGACCCAACGCGTGGTGCGTTGCGGTTGATGAGACCGGAACTAGAGGTCGCGGGTTCAGTTTCCATAAGCAAATGTAATCCGCTTATATTTGCTTCGAATCTGGGTGTTAGCAAATATGCCTTGTAATTGATACACAAGGTTTGACTTTTCATGACAGATGGACAATTATTATGTACATAGCCGATTAAAATATTTCACTAATAAAGGCATCTCGCACAGACGTTTTCAATTTGTTGCCCTGACACGCTCCACTATGAAACTGTCAATTGCTAAAGTTGCTGACACATTTCATAATAATGTTACGTTTCTCAGCAACTACTTTTGAGCGTCTGCGCAGCGCGTTAGAGTCACCTTTGCCTACCCTTCAGATACTGACGTGACATTAAGTTCTAAAGGAAAATCTGGTCAAAAATCGACTGCAGTTTTCGTTCGACATTCCTTCGGCTCGTGACATCGCGTGTTTATGGCAGGCTTTTAAGGTATTATTGCTTTTATAAAAAACCCATTATGTTGATGGCATAAAGAAGTGTAATTCACGTAAATATCGTATTAAATGTAGTTTATGTGACCTCGTCTTCGGAAGTTTCTGGAAACATATAATGACGAATTATCGATGTAAGTGGAGTGGTTATTAGGGGCAGTGGCCACTGCTGGCCCAAAGTACTCTAGAACTTCTTTACCCGGACTTAATGGTCTCCAATAAAAATAAACTTATAGTCTATATTTAATAATAATTAACCCGTCAACGCCCGCTTATATATAGCTAGAAGCTAATTTCCTTATATAAATGGACACCGGTGTCCACCGCGGGCGTCCAACGATTAAGGATTAAAAAATTTAAGCTATGAAGAGTTAATGACATGGTCCAGCACTCTACCGATTTCTACCATCTCTCCGGGCGGCTTAACGCAAGGTCTTAAGACCCTAAGGTCTAATTTCACCAATTTCTTATATAACGGGCGTTAGTTAATCAGGCATTAAAGTTAACGGGAATATCAAAGTATCGTGCGTCCCATGAAAGAACGTCTAGTTAAGAAAGATAATCATCCGTTAGGACATGGCGGGACACTCAAAAACCTTAACAGTCCGTTAAGACAGTAAACAGGCTGTTAAAGTAGTTAAAAGTGCATGGGGAAATCAGGCCTAAACCGCAAAAAACGGCACACGGGTAGATCATGTCGCGGATTAATACATAGGCAAATTTTATCCCGGTAAAGTGCTCTTATGGGGAATAATGGCATTTTTACACACGTTTTATTAAATAGATGGCACTGTCGTACATTATTGTAGGGGCTTTTTAGCGGGAACGGCTTTTTACGCGAGCCAAGCCGCGAGCAACACCTAGTAGGGAATAAATAAAAGCAAAAATAAAAAACTAAACAAATACCTTGGGAGAACCACCCGGGAAACTCACTTCAGTACATGAAAAAGAAATCGTGACGTGAAAATTCGGACACACCAATGGACACATAATTAAAGCAAATTTAGAACCCCGTCACGATGTACACACTAGAGAAATAAAAAAATAAAAACAAAGATTGAGGTTACAAATAGAAATTAAAAGAAACTTTGACATTTCATTTGTTTTTAATAGCACCCTATACTATCGTAGGATAATGTTATAAGACCTCTGCTTAACCATTCGGAGATAAAGACAGGCTTATTTTAAAAGGATGCCGCTTATATCTAATGTTTCGGGTTAAGAAATGTAATGCCAGACTCCATAGTTGGGCCGCTTTTGACAGATCCGTCTGGAAATTTTTAGGGGAGGCCTATGTTCAGCAGTGGACGTCATGTGGCTGATGATGATGATGATGATAGTTGGGCACATGTTGTATTAAGCCTCTTAGTCTTATTTTACTCGTACTAATATTATAAATGCGAACGTTTGTGAAAATGTATGGATGTTATAGGCAAACGTAGGAATTGCTGAATGGATTTGGATGAAATTTGACACACCAATAGACCATGACATCTTAAGTTAGAATACGTTACGGTTTTTGAGAGCTAAGTTTTGTTTATGTAACAACGCTTACTTAGCTGAGGACAGGCTCTTAAATGACAGCTTAAACTTGGTTTTCAGATGAAAACAAGCTCATAATGGCAGCTTAAGCGTGGTTTATTAAATAGTTTAATACATTAAATGTCTACTTGAAATTTTACTCAAACGTGAGATTGATTGATGAGATTGACTGCCTCGGTGGCGTGGTTGTATTACGGTATGACTGCAATGCTGAGGTCTCGGGTTCAATCCCGGGGTCGGGCAAAGTGATATTGGATTTTTCTATTCAAAATCAGCCCGGAGTCTGGAATTTGTGCACGATATGGCGATAGGCTCGCCCCCTATCACATCATGGGACGAAATACGCACGGCGAAAAGTGGGTGCAATAGTTGCCCCTCTGCATACCCCTTTGGGGATAAAAGGCGTGAGTATGCGTATGCGTAAGATTGATTTATTGATACCGCTCCGTGTGTGTGTGTGTGTGTGTGTAGTGTTTTATAATACAAAGTGTTAATTGTATAATCACTGCTTAGACCCAGTAGCGTATCAACATAGCTCGTCTTCTCATTCACGTATCCTTGTCCCATTTATCTATACCGGTCACAACTTGCCTATTGTAACGACATAAACATGCCTCGATCTCAATCGACAAAGAACTTATTCACTTACAAAAGGCCATAGATACGGCGCGTAGTAATAGTATCAGCCCTGTATTATATACTGACCTACTGCTGGGCACATGCCTTCTCTACTACTGAGATGGTTTAGGTCTTTGATTAATTATATATCTAGATAGACACTGAGCGTTTCAAACGCGTCGAAAAAAATAGAGGCGAACAATTCCCCCTAAATGAGTTCGAGTGAATTAAGTTTTGTTGTTTTTCATGGATATAATTTTCTCCCCGTTTTAATAGAAACCATGTAATAACTGGTATCATTACGCGCACACAAGGATATGCAGAATGATGCAGCGATAGCGTATGACACAGCTGTCACGCATACTAGCTTAAGAAAAGTTGGCCTGTTTGTTTTAGTTTCATTACAGCGCGTCACTCTATCTTGGTATATAATTAATCAAAGGTCTTAGCCCACCAAGCTACCCTAGTGCGGGTTGGCAGACTTCACATACCTACCTTCGTAATTCTTAAGTAATTTTTTTAGGTATGTAGGTTTTCTTACCATTTTTTTCAGCGTTAAAGGGTAAACATTTTTTTTAACAGGGTAAACATTGTATTATTTGTCTATTGACAAATAATACAAACGTGATTTCGAAAAATCACAGGCGGTTTTGAACCTGTGGACCTTCGCCTTGTTCCCTTTCTAACTATAGCGCTCTGACTCCGCATAAAAAAAGAAACAAATTAACCTAACTCCATTTATAGATTAATGGCACAATTATGTTAAATTACAGTTCAAATAAACATGACTAGGGCTTGTTTATGGCGGTTGTATCGCAAAAGGAGTAACAACGTCCGGTGCCGGTCGGCTTTTCTACGCGTTTTTGCAATGCATCATTTGTTTAAATCTATCATAGTTAGTAAACTATGATAGACAACTAAACGAAGTATCGTTTAGTTGTGTTTTTTTAAACTATGGTATTCCCTGTTAAAATAAGATTAAATATGTTTTTGGTCACGTAGGAATATAAGTTTGCACTCACGATAAGTCAAAATAAATCATGAATATAATTAGTATTGATAATTGTAAAATAAATTTTAGGATATGTTGAGGAATATGCATGACTGCAAAACAGTAACAATTCTGCGCTCGTCAACTATACCATCAGATATGTCATAATGTATAGTAATTACACTGGTGAAAATTAAAATTAGAACACGACAGTGCTTGTCTGCCAACAGAATAGAAGGTGTTGATAACTACTCAGTATACGAGAGAAACTTAGATTGAACATCGTGAGACTTAAAATCCAATATCTGAAGTGATCATAGTACAGGATCAAGTGTTGAGAGCGCTTCGTAATTCGGTATAAGTCATCTTGATACTTGCTCGAGAGTAGTTGTGTCGCTTAAAACATACTATTGTTTTTATTGCATTTTGATGCAATGATATAACAGAAAACGATATGAAACCATCTCATAATTACACTAAGTTTTTTTATAGCAGCTAAATGATAAGACGAGCAAGGCATACGTCTGATAGTAAGCGATACGACCGACCAAAACAGAAGCAACACCATACAGAATTTTTAAGTACAAATTACTGCGTGTCACTTCACTGCGCTCGTCACCCTGAGACATAAGATGTTAAGTCTTATAATGCCCAGTAATTAAGCTACTATATCCTTCAAACCGGAACACAATAATGCACAATGCTTGGCTGTAATCCTTGAACAAATCAATAGATATATAAGAACTAAGAAGCGTCTGTTATCGAGATTTATGATTTACACGAGATCAAAGGCGCCGTGATGCAGTACGATTATCCAATTAAAGCGTAGAGGGTGTTACATTGTAGATAAGTGACATATAGAGGATGTAGCAATCTGGTGCATCGAACCACAAGGCCGCTCGAATTAGGACTAGCAGGATACGTCCATCACCATAAATAGATAGGCTTTGGAGGGCAAGGTGTGACATGTAAGACTAGATTGAAACGACCCAGTTATTTTTTATTCATTCGAAATATTCCGAAAACAATAATCCAGTAAGTACCCTGTAGTTTTAGCTTTATATGCTTTTGAAATGCAAATGTATTACGAAACTAGCAAGTCTGCTCTCATGTAAAGTGACACGACTGCCCTAAGAATTTGAAGGCTTTCTTTTCTGTCGTATTCTTTAATATAGAAACCGTTAATCATAATAAAATAAACGTTCTCCTCACTTCCTATTTGATAAATTTCGTTTCGGGTTGAAGGTACCTTAGTAGTCCCAGAGACTTGTTGAGCTAAAAAAAATGGTATGCCTTACTTATGGACTTAGGACGGGTTTGAGGAATAGTCTACTCGTATGTTAAAATGTTCGTAGAAATATAACGATCGATACTTAATATGTAATGTATTTGATTACCAACAATTCTATACATGCTGGTAATGACAACAATTATTAAAAACATAGGCAATTATTATAATTATGTCTAATGACGGAGGTATACGCAGCGCATATAGATATAAGACTTAGATGTTAACGTTTTATAGTCTTTTTGAGTTATTAATTTATCAACACTCTTGCTCTTTCACCTGCCTAAAGAGTATTCCCATAGAAGTAAGATTGAAAAATAGGTCATTGGTATTTTACTTAACAGAATTTATCATCGCCATCAGCGTGTTATAAATAATCTTTTTCGTTTTGTACAAGTGATTTGAACACACACTTTTTTCCTTCGTTCTAAAATAAAAATAAAACTAAAGTCAAATTCTTCGTTTAAAAACTTTATTTTCCAATATCGCGTTATACTGCAGCTATTTTACCACGTAACGAAGTAACCATTATGTTTAATCTCGTTATATATTCATTACCGGCCATCCCTTTTGGATTATCGCTAATTTTGATCGTAAATCCATTAAAAAATGTCCAATACAATTATGAAGCGTTTTTAAAAGTTATTTATGCAAGTGATTTTGTGGAAAGCATAACAAAGCTTTTGGAGTATTCTGGCATGGTTTTAGTTTACGGGATCAGCTACGAAATTTTTACCATGGTCATAGATTCATTACCCAAGATAGTATTTAGGTGTAAGTCATCAGAAAGATATATGTTTTAGTTCGAAAACGATTACTTATTCGGGTTTAATTATTCACGAATTTATCACAGATATAATAGGCAGTGACAGAAGCAAATCTCGTGCCCGATGGCAATATATAAGAATAAGTCTTTGATTAATTATATACCTAAGTATCGAGAACTTTTATTTACAAATGCAATTTGAGACACAGCACTTTGCTCGATCGATACATCAGAAGAGACTTTGTGCAGTAATTACAATCTTCCCTCAGAGGTTATTGACGTGTATCAGGCGGCCTTTCGTAAGCCAAAATTTCTGAAATAACCTTCAAAAATTGCGCTAATCTTGCTTAGACTGGGTTATAGCGAAAAGAATTACAAGTCGTTCTAACCGGAGTAAATGAGTCATTCCAAATGAAATAACTATCATTTTAATACCTTGCTACAGCAATGTACAGATTTCATTGTTTTTTTTTTTAATAAAACAGTGCGGTTTCTTTGTGCTTGTAAGCAGTTATATTGTTTTTTTAAAAGCACTTGAGGCTTTGTTATTGCCAAGTTATATTGCTATTCGAGTGGAGATGTTTTTAAAGTGTATATTTATTTTTCTTGAAGTTATTTTCCGATGGCGTTTGTTTTATTGTTTGAAATGTTATGATAGAGAGCATAAACATCTGGACTTTATAAATATAGAAATATAAATTATAAAGCTGAAGAGATTGTTTTTATTTGAAGGGCTTAAATCTGGAGTTATTCCTAAACCTAAATCTGAATACTACAGACTTCTCGGGAAATGATTTTGCGGAATCCGGTCAGACAAGCAAGCAGTGTTTTGTTTTGAAGTATCTAGAGCAAAAATAGATCTAAAATTCCCATAAAATCTTTTATGCAAGAGGAATACACAGTTTAATTTGCGAGAATTGAACCTGCATTCCGGATGCGTTGATTCGAAGATTGACGCCACTTCAAATGGCTATGTGAAGGACCTCGTGGTTTATTCCACTCGGTGCTAATAGATGGTATCTACGTCATACTGTGATGATCTATACAGGATGGTAATGAACTCCCCGGCTCCCCTGTTCGTCATACTCTCTAGCGAATTTGGCATTATGATATGACCAGAAACATAATGTAAAGAAACCGATCCAAATAGTTATTCCGTAGGAATGGAAACCAGAAACATCGCGGTTCATAGCTCATACAATTATTATGTTAATTTACATCGCAGAATATAAAACAGTCCATAGTTCTTCAATTACGTATGTGAGTAATTTAGTAACATTTTATTGTATTAAACTCTTTGCTCTTTCAAAAGAATTCCATATTTAAACGGGCGCCGGGTTGAGGAATGTTTTTATTTTAAATTACAGGCCAGTTTAATAAAATCCTCTTTAATAAAAGATTTTTAAGTTCTTTTTGTACCAGGCATTTGGATTTATTCAGCCAGCTATAATCCTCGGGTACACGTCCCTTTGAGAGAATAAAACACAAAGCATTGGACTGAGCGGCAGTCAATAGAAAGGGCGTACACTTTTCCATCCAACTCTGGTTGTAGAAAGTTTTTAGTATATGTGTTTACCTCAAATGCGAGACAGCGTGGCATCATTTCTTTATGAAGACCACCTGAACTTCGTCTAAGATGTCGGAACGTTGCCAAATCGTTATCTTAAGAACTTGAAAACTCTACATTTCAGTACATAATATATTTTTTTATCATATTTTATTGTGTTTTAGTATTAGTTAACGACCTTTGCTGTAAATGATATAACTAGGTACTTATATTAATTCTATCGATAAAATAAGTTAGTATGGATCGTTGATATAACACGCATGCGACTCAAAAGTAGAGATTTTGTGACTTATTTCAAATGTCACATTAGGATGTATCAGCAGTATAAATACTTCGATTATAAACTTGAAATAATTTTTAGTTTTATAGAAATAGTCCCCGATATAAAGTAAATGAGTACTAAGAAAGGTATTTTGGAAATTAATATCCTAAAAGCATGAATTTCCTTCGGGCACACGCCTAGTAGTTCATAACCATTTTGTTCATGTATACTATCACAATCCCTTGCCTGTGTTTCTCTAGGATAGAACTTTAACTATGTATATTTCGAATCCATTAGTTTAAATAAACTAAGACCCACATAAAAATAGAGGTTTTACTGCTGTTCCCTATATATTATGATTAAAAATATATTTTTTATAACGAAATCAAACACGCAGCTCAAAACCGATCGAAATGGCGAGTCACTGTGAAAGCCTTCTGCCCCATCCAGGAGACATAGGACCCTAATGATCTATGATAATTATCATTTCGTGGTAACATGAAACGTCTAGAGAATATCTAACATGCCACTCTATTTGTTTAGAGAAATTCCGAAATCTGAATTATTATTAAACCTATTCTAATAAATCGTAACTTAATTATAGCTTAAAATACTGGCCATATGATGAACATTCGGACTCTACCATAGCCTTCGGAATTACGATACGCTACGAACAAGAATCTTACCCTACGTGGCTACCTTTGAAGTGGCTACAGACTACACACTCTGCCAAAAACGTATTTCAAAAATGGAACGTGAGTTTACTTTAATACACAAGGCGAGAAAATGTACTATTTACGCTAAATACTACAACATCCTCGTACACAAATATCGAAAATTCAAAAATGGAACCTAATTGTGGTGCTCATGAATGGAGTAGTCGCGTGAACATCGGCAGTGACCTTGTGGACTACTCGACTGGGCCAGGCTATTGCACCGCACGCGCTGTACGCCCGCGCCCCGCCGCGCCGCGCCTCAACCCCCCACGCCCTGAATGGGGTTGCCAGGCGGGAGCTAAAATTACCGGGAAGTTACTACGCTTGCGTAACGGGATATGATTACTTATTACCGAAAGCTTGCTGATTTCACGGGAATGAAATTTAATCTTGGCTTTTGTGTAGTCATTAATTTTGGCTCCTGTTTCACTTCCCCAAGAACATAATATTATTATTTTATGGTACATGTATTGAGTGCGTAATAATAAGTATTTTTATATAGGGACTAATTTATGCATACAAGACCTTTGTACACTAGTAAAATGTAGTCATAAATTGAATGTTACATAGCCACTAACCAGGTATTTTATAAGGTAAATAATCTTTTTGCTATAAAGGGAATGAAACAGGTGCCGCCGCCCGTCAGCCCATGATGAATGAACGCTGTCACGTCGCCCTATTGGTATCAATTTTCTAGTAATTCTCACCTCCGTTTATAGAAAACAAACATTCTAAGCACATATTATAATGTTCAACAAATGCTAAACCTATATTAAACTTTAATATTTCAACATCCAATATTTCTGGTAAGGTGGTCAGCTGGCAGCCCCGTTGGCCGGGCTTGCACGCAAATTATTGAGCTACCTCGCGCCCCCCTAACCCCTCCGCCAGGCCCCCGCCCCGCTGCACTTCCTTCCGCGTCCCTCGCCCGGGAACAAGCCGTAGTACGGCTCCGCTACACACTTATTGCTTGTTCTTTTTTTGAATTTGATGTAGTGAAGAATTTCTTAGACGCAAGATGGCGTCTTGGGAAGTAGCTGTAGGTATTTCATTTGTTGTTTATGGCATACTTAGGTTCACATTATGTGCCTGAGTTTATATGATAATAAAGCCAACGAAGAAAATGGTAGCTTACATTCTCAGATGGTTATTATTATTGAGAGTGATATGGAAAATGCTGGAAGCAATATAAAGGAACAAACTCTAGTCTTCTTAGAAATATCATGTCTTGTCCTGGCTAATTAAAAAAGATTAAAATACGGATCCTGTACATAGAACGGGTATGGTACTATGTAACTGACGACATCAGTACAAATATAATATCGCTTAGCAATGTCGTATCATTCGACGGACATTTCCAGAATTATTTTAGTAAGCTTATATTGAGGGCATTAAACTGTAAATTGGATAAATTGATTTTTGACACAGTGCTAGGGAAAGAGAGATGACTTCCCAATATAGTTAAAATAAACGATAAAATATATTTCTGTTACACTACATCTAAAAAAAATTCTTGTACAATTTCAAAAGGGCAATCACACAAGAGTATTAATTAATTTCTTAAATCAATAACGATTGTCTAAATCATATATGATTTATGCATGCATGCATACACTCAGGCCTTTTATCCCCGTAGGGATAGGCAGAGGCGCAACTAGTGCACCCACTTTTCGCCGTGCGTATTCTGTCCCATGATATTATCACGCCTATCGGAGGCGAGCCTATCATCATATCGGGCACAAATTCCAGACTCCGGGCTGATACTGAATAGAAAAATCCAATATCACTTTGCCCGACCCGGGGATCGAACCCAAGACCTCAGCATTGCAGTCGTACCGTAATACAACTACGCCACCGAGGCAGTCAATTTGATACAAAACTCAATAGGGAGAGCATGAATATCAATAGTTGCTGAGAGCGTATACTTAAGTGAAATATTTATAATTACTAGATGTTACCCAAATCCAGGTATAAGTCCATTCTCGGGATAAAACCTAAATTTAGCACTTAAAGATATTATAGATTTCTATAAGTGATATATCAGAATCGGAACAGCATTTTTAGAGGTTAGAGCTATCGAAAATGTCTCTGACTGCACAGTATCTATATGCATATTTAAAATAAATGAAAAGAAAATAAAGTCGACGTAAATATAAAAAATTTACTGTGAAAATTTACTTACAATACTGAGTTAAATGTTTACTGTTCTCAAGTTTTATTTGAAGCACTTTCCAACTATCCCATTTATGAAAGCTCAAAGAGCTTTACTTTATTACTAAACAATACGTATTACGCTTCAATCTCCGAAGGGGTAGGCGGGGGCGTAAGTCGCAACTACTGCCCACGGATTTCTGAGCTTATTTTCTAGATAGGAGACAGGCTTATCGTCGTATCGGGCAATTACCTACTAATCTAGGACTCTTACTGCTTAATAAAATGAAAATGATTAAGAAAGTTGCAGGAAACGGGAATCGAATTCGCCACATCACCAGTTTCATCATTTTAAAGACGTCGCCATATTGAAGCTTAATTCTACTGCTAATAATATAAATGCAGAGAGTGAAGGTGTTTCGATTTTCAGGAGCCGTAACCAAGATGCTTTTCGAGAGACGAAAAATGTGTGCGAATGATTCATCATGCAAAAAAAAAAGTATACTAAGAATACCATAAAATAATAATGTATTACTTCTTTTTAGGTTTCAATTATTATGCTTGTTCAAAAATATATGACATAGGACACACATACGCCCTTTATACTCGAAGGGGCAGGCAGAGGCGCAACTGGTGCACCGCTTGGCAAAGTTTTATTATGTACTGTATGTAATACATCATTAGATAGACCTAGAAATTCAACCTAAACTCCTAATGAGACCATGACTAAGAATATGTCCATTAAACTTTTCTTACTGTCTTTTTATTTTTTAAATGCTAATTGGGCACCCGTTTGTCCGCTATCCGTCTGATGTTAAGCGATGTCTCTTTTAAGGAAAAGACGCGTGGCATAGTAACAAAATAAAAAGTACCCGCATAACTACGATAATGCTATACCGTGGGTAGTCGCGTCACTCCGCGAATCACGTATCTGCGCCCTGTTTTGAATTATAACCGGTCTCAACAGCTGATCGCGGCGTTGCCGCTCCGCGGTGCGCTCCCGCCGCGCGACGTTGCCGCTCCGTCGGGATGCCTGGTTCGCTGTACCGCGGTTTATCCCTGGCTTTCCCATTTTCTATTTTCTAAGTTGGTACAGGACTTTTGGTTAAACTTATGTAATACTAGACATTGTGTGTTCGCTAGCGTGAAAATTCTTTCCCAATAACAATAGGCAATTTTCCGGTATAGAAAGTAGCCTACGGTAAATATTCAGGACATTCTTTGTGCCAAACTTCATACAAATCTTTTAAGCGGTTTATGGTTCATTTACTGGTAACAAAGATCCAAATATATTCACAACATTCGCGTTTGCAACATTAGTAGAAGGGATAGACGGGTAACACGGAGTACGTGATCATTCCAATTAGATATTTTTTATTGAGTATTGGAATCTTTATTAAAAATATTTTTATTGAAATATCAGTGCAGTAGACTCTACACTCTACAGTATCTACCTAGTTTTTTTCCTACTCTCTTTCTTACCTAGTCTCTAAGTCTTCATGTGATAACCTTCAAAAATATTTTTTAAAGACGAAGAATATTCATAGTATAAAATATAACACAATGTTTAAAATTGACGAGTCGTAACAAATACGAAAACGTAGAATATTGCGGGATTTAAACCCGCACCCTATAATTTCGCAACCGATACATTGTCATATGCCAATAGTCACGTCATTGGTAAAAACAACAAGCTTCACTTATTTAGGTTATTATGATGCATGCTATCGATCCTTGCTTACAGGAGTAGCTGTAGCGAGTCTGAGGGTCGAGGGATACTCAGTCTCCAACGGATTCAAACCCAGGAAATACACAGAAAACCTTAGGTTAATCACTAATTAAAATCGTATATCTATAAGGTTCAAATATCTACTCCTGACTTCATCCGTGTAAAAATGTAATGTACATTCACCCAATTTGGTACTAATACACTTTCTCAAGATAAATCGCCCATTTTTAATATTTTAGCAAGCAGGTGCGATCATTCCGGAGATGTATAAAAAAACAGCAGTGGACTTAGAATGTGACACGAAGACGCAACTCGTAAAACGATGTCGTTTAATTTTGATGTTTGTGATTGATCGAGAGACCAATACGTCAGTCACTTGTTAGTCTCTCAACCGATCCCAATAAGACGAAACGGAGACGTGACGTGTTTTTTTGTCACATTCTAAGCCCACAGATAACTTTTTGTCTACTTTAGTTATAAGTTGCATGTTGACAGACGACGCGCAAGCGACTTATTCAGAACCTTAAGGTCGAGCGTACACTCTTTGACTGTATGCCTGTCTATATCCGGTTCTAACAGATCAGTATAATTGCTCTGACTGGCTCATCTCTCGTCAGTAGACACTCTATCTATACCCCCATCCGCTTAACAGCAAGTGCAGTGGGGTAACTTTTCCGTACCTATAAAAACAATCTTAACGGGATAGACACGACAGACGACCTTGTAAAGGTCTCAGGAGCCCGCTGGATGCAGGCCGCTTTTAACAGGTTGGTCTGGAAATCTTTGGGGAGGCCTATGTTCAGCATTGGACTTCTAAAGGCTGAAGAAGAAGATAAAGAATTGCACTCAGATAATATATACGATGATTTTATAAATCCATGTGGAATGATAAAACATTTGATGTATCGCGGAAATTGGAATGCTATGGAAATCGAAAGCGTTTACTGTGCAAACAATATTTATATTATAACGTGAAGAAGTTAAATAGCATAACATCTGTATTAATTCATTTAAAAACTAATAGAACTCTTATACACGTGTAATTCTTTACCGACTTTAAAAAAGAGGTTTGAAGATCGTCGTATTTTTTGGACGTTCGGCGATTGTTTACCACGTCATCCGATTTTAATGATTGTCTTTTTTGTTATTATCGTAATTCTAATTATTAAAAAAATCTTAATCTTCCACCTGCCCTAATCCGAACTCAATTTTGGGTCGGCGAAGTAAACCTTTTTGGCATGTTGGAGAGACGATTTGTCTTGGTTTTTATGTGTTACCGCCTTTTTAAAGTCAACAATTCCTGAGCAAATCTTAAAAAAAAAACAAAGAGTTTCCCGATTGGGAATCGAACCCAAGAGAAGACACCGAAAACCTCCAAAAACTAATTAGTTTAATCACTTGTTAATAATATAGCCAGTGTGATTAGAATGTGGCCAAAAACACGACAAGAATCCGTTTCGTTTTGTTGGGATTGGTTGAGAGACTAACACTTGACCGACGTATTGGCCTCGCGATCAATTACAAAACATCAAAATTAAGCGACATCCACTTATGAGTTGTGTTTTTTTGCCACATTCTAAGCACACTGGGCTCTAATTACGAATCTGAAATCTTTCTACTCATACCTCTATCCACGTGAAAATCTTTTTCCATTATGCATTACCTACTCAGGGGTATGTAGCTTCCTATTAGAAAAATAATAAAAAAAACTCAAGAGTAGTAGCAAAAGGTAGTTAGGTAGAGGTTAGCGGGTTAAAGCAAAGAATCAGCTCTTTAATATTAGTATGGCTGATGCTGCTTCGCTCGAGTTAACTGTTAGTAGTCTTATGCAGTCAGAAATACTGTAGCTTTCGATTAGTGAACGAGTTTTCGGAATCGGACCAGTAGAGTCAGACATACCGCAAATAAACTTCTCAGCTTTTTGATATTGAATACAAGGAAAGAAAAACTGAATTTAAACAAATATCTGTCAACTCATTTATCTTTTGACCTCTGTGGCGTAGTTGTATTACGACCGCAGTTCTGAGGTCTCGTGTTCGATTCCCTGGTCGGGCAAAGTGATATTGGGTTTTTCTACTCAGTATCAGCCCGGAGTCTGGGAATGTGCCCGGTAAATGGCAATAGGCCCGCCCCCTATTACATTGGACCTAACATAGCTGGCGCAATTTGGGTGTGATACACCTGTGCCTACCCCTGAAAAAGGAAAAAGCCGTGATGCTAGGTATGTAAGTCATTTATCTCTTTTATGTATTGTGCTAAATGGCGATCTAAAATCCGCTTATTACTATGAAATTTAGGGGTGAATAAGCATGTTCAGAGTTATTAACCAACTAACAAAAACACACACCACGCCTTGAACCCCGAAAGGGTAGGCACGGGTGCACCCAAGGCACCCACTTTTGGACATGTGTGTTCCATCCATGATAGAGGGCAAATTTTTCGCCATATCAGGAACAAATTTCAGACTCCATGCTGATACTAGAAAAGCCCAATATCACTGCCCGACCTGGATCGAACCCGGAACCTCAGAACGTTGTCGTACCGCGCACGCAATTCAACTACGCCACCAAAGCAGTTCAAATGATTGTCAGATAAACTAAAGCTAACAAAAGCATATAAAAAGTACTATTTATTTATATTCCCCGAATACGCGATGACATAAGGCTTCTCACAGAGGTTGCCGACATCCCAAAATAGATCGCTTTTTGTCCCGGAACAATTTCCTCATTTCCCTGGCGTATTGGGGTTACCCGGTTGATTTAAGTGTACACAGATGGACGTTGAGTGGACATTGGACCACTTTCTATTATTCTTGGTAGCGTTATCTTTGGAATGATGATTTACTTTAGATGATTCGATTATGAAGTTATTCTTTTGTTTGATTCATTTAAATTGATCGCTACCGTAGTCCAGTGAGAGTGGTGATGGACTGTGACGTCTGAGGTTTAAATCAACCCTGTGCGGGTTTTCTAATTTGTCCGGTATTAGAGTCAGTTGACGTCAAATAGAGTTTCGACTGACTGGACATGATTATCACTCGCCCGTCAACACAATAATGCCGGCCTGTTTGAAGTCGGATATATACAGGCTGATCCTGGAACGCGACACAATTACGTGGGCCACTATGATGTATTTTACACCTTGTGTATGGAGGTTGCTATGGACGGATATAAATATACCTACCACCAGAAATCAAAATCTTTTCGATAACATGCTTGAAGAAGTGTCGTGCGCCGACTCTACATTGTAGTGGGCTAACTTATTTAGAAGAGCGTGTCAGTAAAATGGGGTGAACGAACTCACGTGGTGAAAAGGCAGGAAATTATCATCGAAAAACTAACTGTAATGCGAATCACATCAAGAATGGGTCGTAGAATAATTTTCCAAAATTATTTTCAAGTTACATTCCTATTTATACCTTTTTTTAATACAATGTATTGAAATTCCCTATAATTGGATACAAGCTGTTAAGTATCATCCCAAAGAGCGTCTAATGAGTCTATGAAAACTCCCCACGAGATGAAAACCTACTTTCATTAAATTAGCATAATTAACAATAGAGCATGCTAATGTATGTGGAAATAGATTCCGCCTCGGTTTTTTCCAGATAGCTATTTGAAAGCGGATGTCGTGATTTTATCTTGAAAGTGGATAGGTCTAGAGGTAGATTACTAGCGCTGTGGAAGTACTGAGTTCGATTCTTAGGTAGAGCAAATAGAATTGCTTACTTATTTCAACGCGTAAGCTGTTGAGATTGTTCTCTACTTATGATTTTAATGATAAAGCCTTGAACCTAATTTATATCAGAGACGCTTATTGTCATTAGGGTTATATTTCTGAATAAATAGGAAACTCTTGTGAGAATTACTCATAGAATTACTCTTTATTGCCCGATATGGTGATCGAATTCGAGAACTCGGTTTTCCAGTCTAAAGGATCTCCCATTAGACCAATATTTGCATCCTTCGATCTTTCCCTACTCTCATTAAAGTTAATAAGACTTCACCCAACATTGATCCCAAAGCCAACAGTAGCTTTAATTCTATCGACTCAAAATACGTTCAAGTAAGTACGGAATCACAATAGTTTCGGATACGCCGGCATATTCAATTTGTGTGCTACACGGCCTTCCGATGTATTCCAGTCCCAGACTTATTCGACTTGACATGATGCACAAAGTCATTCACATATTACTTCTAGATTAGATTTATCAAAGGTATTATTTCATTCAAAGCTTGTATCAGAGGGTATCGGACGTATTTTATACCAGGGACTACGACATTTAAAAAAAAATAAGTATCATTTTGACAGATCGTGCTGCTGAGGGAGTTTTTTTTTTTTTTTTCTCTTTGGCAAGGCGCGGTTTGCGCATCTGCCAGTGTCAAAGTTTTTGGAAGTTACATATATAATATTGTTTCTTTTTTATCCTCAGTAGTAGTAGTACTATGTCGAAGTAAAGCAGTGGCTACCTTACCAAGACTTTATCGAGGAGTTTTGGCGGCAACAAAACAAACACTTGACTAGCACAGTTATTTCAATTCACTTCATTTGAGCCCTTTAATAGAACTATATTGGATAATATACCACCATAATTATGCAATATAACACTAAGTATCACCAAAATAATAAATTAAAACAAGAGCACCTCATGACACTTCCAAGTTCCCGCCAAAACTCCTCTGAGGGAGTTTCTTGCGCCGATTCTTCTTCACAACGATAACACGTTCCGAAGCGGTGGTAGATTCATGACGATTCAAAAGAGCTTGAGAAAGACTATTTGAATAAAGAAAAATTTGAATTTGAATATACCCGAGTACCAACGTACCATGATGAAAAACCCGCCACAGTGACATGTTTTGAGGAGTCGCGTTCTGGAGCTAGCTGGTATATCGAATAAAATAGGCCGGTATAATTCTAGAGATCGTCGGCCGTCGCAGTCTCCCGTTAGGCGATATTGTAAGCTTATAATTATGTTAATATATGTTTGTTGACTATATATTATAAAAGTTCATATTTTTCATGTACAAAGATGTTTTTTTATCAAACGCTAAGAAATTTTCAAATAATCCACGAGTTGCCTGAATATTTTTTTCCAATTTCTTCCCTATTTATTTTCACTTATCTTTGCAGTTTTTTTAGAGGTCTAAACACCCTCCAGGCGACCTTAATTGCTATTCGTTTCCTTATAATCCACATAGGCGGTATATATAACTTAGCATCAGGTGCCCCACTTGCTCTACGCTATAAAAAAGTAGAGTTTATGTCATAATTTACTCATTTCCAGTCCCGTTGTCCTCGAACTATTTTTTATGACAAAAAACCAACACTACACCAATTATTTGACAAATTGTAGACATCACCCAACTAAATTGGTTGTTACGCCATCTGGCCACAAATGTCTAAAATTTATCACTCATTTTGTGAAGTATTTTAACATTCTGTATTTTTAACGTCGACTATAGATGTTGAGTGAATGAATGAGTCACGTTTAGATGTATTGTCAACATTTTGAAAAGAAAAGGAAAAATTGGGATAAAAGTTATCACTAAACAGGCCTAAGGGTGTAGCTAAGATGCGTTTCTAGTATCATTAACGCTAATGTTATGCATGGGAATGACATAACCTAGCGATAGACTTATTGTTAGCATAACTACGTCATTCCCCTAAATATTTTTTTTGTTTTCTATTAACCTTTTGTTTGCCTTGGTAACAAATCGCCACGAAATAATAAATAATAAAATTGTAAAAGGGACGGCTTAGTGGCTTTAGGTCACAATACAATAAATACATTAGTCGTATTGACTGCCTCGGTGGTATGGTTGTATTACGGTACGACTGCAATGCTGAGGTTTTGATCCCCGGGTCGGGCAGTGGTATTTTCTATTCAGTATCAGCCCGAAGTCTGGAATTTGTGCCCAATATGGCGGTAGCCTCGCCCCCTATCGCATCATGAGACGGAATACGCACGGCGAAAGTGGGTGCAACTAGTTGCGCCTCTGCCTACCCCTTCGGGGATACAAAGCGTGAGTGTGTGTATGTCATATTAAAATTTGAATTCAAAACCATGCTTATTTCAATACCTTACGGTTAATGTCATTTTTTAATGTTTTATCTCCAACTTATTATGTATCAATTCAATAATAATTTCGGCCATTTAATTCACCACGGAGCAGCAAAGAATATTTTATAATATTTTCCATTGTTAAAAAAACCCGCACGTTTTCACACGAAAACTTTCCATCGATTCGGTCCGAATATAAAAGAATATCCAAAGCTTTTGAAAGTGCAAACAATGTTATAGGAAAGGATTTTATCTCTTTGGATCTATTCCATTTGGGAAATGGAAATGTACCCAAATTTAATGTTACACAAAATTCCAGTGGAAACTTTTTGTATTTTTGAATACAGTGACGCGTGAATGGGATTTAAAAAGGTTTTTTTCTGAATGACAAAGGAGCAAGTCGCTCGCCTGGTTAGTACCGCGCCAGTCCATAAAAAGATGCTACTATTACTTAGGGTCTGATCTAGGTATTCACCCTCTCCGGGCAGTAATAATATTCGCCGCCCTTTACGTTAACATTATAAGACATGATCTTGTTATCACAAAGCCAATACCTTTTGTCGGGCTCCTAAGTATGGTATTTGTTTTAAAGTTTCTATCCTGGAAGGAAAATTCAAGATTAAGTGCACCGCGCCGACCTAATTTTTGCTGCTTTTGGCATTAGACCGGCTGGCTCCCCCTTAAATCAGGCCCGGTTATTCCTAGTGGCAGGTCTCTGTATGACACAATGTCTATTTCTGCAGTCAACCAACATTGTGCACGGACTGCTGTGCCACTTCAAGGACATTGTTCTCGTACCGCAAAGTCTATTTCTGCAGTCAAGCAACATTGTGCACAGACTGTTGTGTTATTTGAAGGACATTGTAGCCAATGAAATTGAGCATTATGAGACTTACCAGCTAATGTCTCGTGACGAGAGTAGTGTAGTTCGACGTAGTGCTTTGTAATTCGGTGTTCGGTGGTGTTTTTACTGTTTATGGGCAGTTGTTTCGATTAGCAACAGACAAGCGGCGTGCTCGTTTTGTCATTCATTTGTATATTAAAAACAGTATCTATCACTACTAACATTTCAAACTAAGATGCTAAGATATGCTCGTCACCGAAATTAGTAAGTTTGATAATGCTTATTAATTATTAATGTTCTGAACACAATCGTGGCACTCTTTTGCAGAAATGGTTGATGACCTGCAGACGTTAGTAATACCAGCGATGTATTATGGACTGAGAGGGGTTCGGCCTTGGTTCACCACGCTGGCCTAGTGCGGGTTGGCAGACTTCACATACCTTCGAAATTCTTATAGAGAACTTCTTAGGTTTGCAAGTTTCCTCACGATGTTTTCTTTCACCGATACTTCACAAAGAAGTTTTTGAACCTGCAAACATTCGTCTCCGCAGTCCATTATAATGCAGACGTTAACCGACTTCAAAAAGGAGTTTCTCAATACAACACACGTATTTTAAATACTCAAATGGATTTTAAAATACTAACTTCTTTCCTACGAACACATCTTATACGACTCTATCCCATAGAGTAAACATACTGAACATATATTTATATAAATAGTGGCCGTATCGTGCGATCTCAAGCTTTTTATTAACGATAACTTTGATGAGCCATAAACTGTATGCATAAAGATTTTAACACAGAGGGTTATTGTAGCTATTTACGACAGACTGACATAAAATCCGCATAGTTGTTTCATGAGTTTTTTTTAATACTTCGACGAGGAAATCTTTCGTCTAATGGACAGCAACACGACAAACAAAAGCAACAAACGGAATATGCATCATCATCAGCCACATGAAGTCCACTGCTGAACAGGTCTTCCCTAAAGATTTCCAGACGGACCTGTCAAAAGCGGCCTGCATCCACCGCATTCCTGCGACCTTTATCAAGTCGTAAACATTATATTATTTAAACAGAATTTTGTATTACGAAATTTGAAAGACCTGGAATGAGTTCGTCACCCAGACACATTGATCGTTATGTCTGATAGTGCTTAGTAACTTAGTCTTTCAAACCGAGACAATCGTGAATGCATGCTATAAACGAACCAAGGCGTGTTCTTCCAGAATCCGGAAATTACCTCCACACGAACCGCAACAACAAAATCTCACCTATTTTCTAAGACAGTGGTTTTACCCCAGTCGAGCGATTCATGCTGTACACCACCTATACCGTGGCTCTACCACTTCTACCGGTAGTACACACTTTCTCCGCGAGATGGCGTGCCGCGTAAGAGGATCAAGGCATTAAGCCTAACAATAGCATCGGCAATTGGCTTTTCTGAACACAATGGGGATTTTAAATCTACATACAGAAATGTACATGTAAAGCTTGTTACACAATCGCTTTATTAGTCTAGTCGCAGATTTAGGCTTCACTTGTGAGGTTCTTAGTTCAATGCCTAGGTTGTGTTATTAAATGTGTTTAATTACTTTTATAAACAAACCAAAAAAAAGCTGGTTTCCAGTTTCAAAACATAATGTGCTCTTAATTTACTGTCAAAATTATGTGAAATCACGAAAAGGGAAACGGTAACCCATCTGCTTATGTCTTCGTAGACAAATTCTGTAGCATGAATTTCTTGGTGTCTTTGTCTTTGATTACATCGCATCGGATGCGTGTATGCCCGTTTTCTGTCATAAAATGAATATTACTTATCCCTGTGGACAGGAAACCAACAACCATAATTACAAAATAATGATTCCTTTTCATTTTATATTTATAAAGTTTCTCTACGAGACTTATTTCGGTCGTAAATGTCAGTCCTTTGACGCTTACAAATCTGATCTGGCACAAAATTAACTAATGAACACACGACGAAAAAAGTAAGCCCAGTAGCACAGATAAATTAAGCCCGAAGTAGACTAATTCCACTTTTAAAATACATTTTGTCATTATTATTTCCTCTTTAGTGAATAAGAGAATATTGTAAATATCGATTGAGTCTAAGCTCGTTTTTCTTTGATGCAACTGGCCAGTCATTTTTACAATTGACAAAAACCACGTCCCTTTTTACGCGATTTATAAGGAACTAGAATTAATTTAAAAAAGGAACGTGGTTTTTAAAATTAATTCTGTTCTAAACCAGGCCTTACATGATCCACCCACGTGTATGTAAATGTATGAAACAGGGCGCCTCGGAACGTAACAAATTATACAGAGACGCGGCACACTAATGGACACGGCATTGTCTAGTCTAGGGTTCAATACGGTACATGTTGCTTTGTTGGCTAGCGAAAACAACTCTAATGTGAACAAATAGGCGACACTTTTTGTTCCTAAGAGGGTAGAGTTGCAAATGATAGACGGTGAGTGCTCTTCCCATTATTATTTATTTTACATTTTGTTGTTATTCTGTAAAACTGAGAAAGGGGAAAAAGCCGCGCTATGCTGATTTTGAATTCTTTTGTGTTTTGCAGATAGTTAAAAAAGATGTAGTATGAAATATTTTAAAATATTTAATCAGATCGGATCCCAAATAAATTTTATAAATAAATGGTCCTTTTCAAACCTTTAACAAATATCTACGTTTTCCAAATAAAAAAGAATACAATCATTTATCACATCTATTCGTACCAAGCTGTTTAAATAAGTGTTCGAATGACAAACACAAAAGATACGACACAAAAGTTGTCACAAAGTCTACAGTCTACAGATGTTACTTTGAAAACACCCTCGGCACAATGTACTTTTAAAAGCATATTTGCATGAACACCTTATGTTATGAAGAGGTACACAACAACGTCTTAAACGAAGTTTAGATACCGAGTTTTAAAAGTTTTTTTTTTTTTATTGCTTTGAATGACGAGACGAGCGTGCGTTCGCCTGATGGTAAGCGATACGACCACCCATAAACAGTAGCAACACCATCCAGCACCTGCAGTTACAAAGTACTGTGTGGCATTCCCCTGCGCTCGTCATCCTTAGACATAAGATGTTAAGTCTCATTATGTCCAGTAGTTACTTTGGCTACAAGTATTCTAGTACATTACTAGTAGTTAGAAAAGAAGGAATTTAATGTAATTTTGATTTTATTACGTAGGATTCTGCGTCTGGTTTGATACCATAGCTTTGTCTCTCTGCTGCCAAGCAGCAGTGTGATTTGTTCGGGATTGTAGACATTTCCATTGCATTATTCGAGTTAATTTTTAATATACATGTGACGAGTAAATTTCTGGACCATGTAGAGCTTTGAAATTAAAATTTCAAAGCATTTAAGCATTAAAATTCAAACAATGGGGTAATTGTTTGATCGATAGGAGATCATACTCAGGCTACGCGTTTATGTTAGGAGGAGCGGCTATTGCTTGGCGATCTCAAAAGCAAAGAACTGTAGCTACGTCTTCAACGGAGGCTGAGTACATTAGTGTTAGCGAGGCAATGAAAGAAGTTCTCTACCTTAGTAGTTTATTGAAAGAGATAGGATTAGATAGCTTAAAGTGGATTTGCAACTGTTTATGAGTTTTAATTTCATGGCATTCTATGAATGATAATATGACAATGGGTCGCTTATCAAGTGAGAAGATAGATCATCAATAATTTCAAAAGATTTATTAAATCGCTGCCGAATTTGAAGGTAAGGAATAGGGTAAGCCAATCGTGGGGGTTTTTTGGGTTTCCGTAGAACAAGCTGCCACTTCCCGACGGTTTATGAGATAGTGATACTATCTGGTCCGAACCCATTCATCCTGTAGTCTTTGGACAGAATGCCTACAGTGAGGCTGTATTTTGTCTTTCCCTGGATAAAATCATTGAAAGTGGTAACCCCGGTCGAATCAGCACAATCTTGGTTTGTAACGGGCACGGCCAAATGTCCCCACTGTACCTGATGGTATGTAGGTCCAGATAGAGCGTCAACTGACAAGAGATGAACCGTCGCTAGTCGACACATGTCGGTCTATTTGAAACCATATGAACACCGGCTGATCCCGGAACACGACACACTAATGTTTTTTTATTATCGATGGCTCGACAAAGTGGCTTCACTGCACCTGATGGTAAATGAAGTGAAGCCCAAAATAATGTCGACCGGCAAGAGATAAACATCCCTGGTCGGTCGGCACAGTTATGCCGGCCTGCATAATTGCTTCTTCACGCTCCGCTTGAAGGACCATAGGTTTTAGGAAGGAGGGAACACGTACGCGGGCAAACTGTTCCACAGCTTAATGGTGCGGCAGAAATATGAATTACCGAACCTTTTTATTCGTGCTGGGATGGAAGAGAGCACTAAGCTGTGGGCCACTATGGCAGGTTTAACACCTTGTATAAGTGGCCGCTATCCGGGTGAAAACATATATCCTACCAACAGTGGGTTATGGTTTCCTGTGAGACAGTGGTACGACCAGGCACCCTTCATTCTGTAGACAAAATCTCTACAGCGACTGTGAATGAATACTATATGCTTTCTATGAATACTATATGGCAGGGTCTGTGAACGCACAACTACACTCTATAACTCAAAAAATCTATTCTTGGATAAAAACTTTGCCAGTAGTACACCAATGGAGCCTGCCATCTTGTTTACAAATGTCTCTGGCTCTTTAATTTTGTCTATGCCAAGGAAAAAACGTTAGTTTCTAACCCTTCGAATGAAGTTCAACGGCACGAGCTCAGCGACCTTTAGTTGATTGTCGGTGATGAATATTTAAGAGCCATTCTCCCTTCGGTCGTTTTTAACTTATTAATTATCACCCCCGCTTCAGGGAGGGGCTGGCAGGTTAATGCGTTTGGATGTCTATAAAAAATTATTAATAAACAGTATTTTCAAAATAGCTCTGCATCTTGTACTGTAAATGTCAAAAAAAGGGATAAGTATCTCGTGATAGTCGTAAGAATTGTGTTTTGTGAACTTATTTTGTTAACAGCAAACGTTACTGCGTAAATTATAAAATTAAATGTCGTAAAAAAAACAAAACGTAATCCTACTAGCCAGTTTCGGCCACGGCGGCCAATCTCAACGGAGATCAGCCAGGTACGCAGGAGATATTATAGTGCACAAGTCTGTGCAATACACAGGTGCACTCGCTATTCCTTCACTCTCATAGGCCGGTGAGACGGCAATCCGACATGAACCGAGAGATCTCAGGCGCAGGACCAACGGCTTTACGTGCTTTCCGAGGCACGGGGATATCACACCGCCAACTTCCTGACTCCGATCTGTGACTGACTAGTTTTTAAGGTGGAAATACCCAGTCTCAATGTTTTTTTGGCTTGACCCGGGATTCGAACCCAGGACCTCACCGCGCAAATGTCGTACGAGTAAACGCTACACAAAAAAGCCAACTGTCACAAATCCATCTTCAATATTAGAGGCAATGTATAGCAAACCGATATCAAAATTACTGGTCATTGAAGCATAACATCTAATGTCTCAATATGATCGCGCGATTTAGAACCAAGGTATTTAATTGAAAGTTTTAGGTACCTACATAGTCAGGCAACTTGCAACTCATTCGTATACACCAACAAATAAAATTACTTCCATTCTACTATCCATGTCATGCGCGTAAGGCGAAGTCGGTTCCGCAACTAACCCAAATAAATGATGTAAGAGTTGAACGAACTTGAAACTCATTGTCGGGATTTGAACCCGTGACCCCTAATTCACGGACCGTTGGACACCGGTGCTTTACACTACGTTGTCTATAACTGGACCTTTGAGTTATTTTCGGTAATGAGTTAGCGAAATTTAGATTACTTAGAGTCATGTTTATGTGAGGGTTGGGCACTTGCCTTTCTTGGTTGAAAGTATCGGATATATTTTGTGTCCAAATGGATGTCTACATATATGGACTATAGTGGATTGGTGTGTATACAATTAAGAGCGGCATAATTCTGGCGACTATAAGACATCATTACTTGACGTTACGTTTAGACCGCAGTGTTGTTCATGCAAAATGTCGACGTTATATTTGTCGATAGTTGCCACAATTATGCCGGCCTGGAACAATGCAACATCTTTCATTTGTTATTAAAGTATATCTGATGGTAAATGCGGTAAAGTTTATGTAAAATGTTGAATAGGATTGTCGTCAGTTGTCTCAATTATGCCGGCTTGTGTCATTATTCGGAACATTCAAACTCAACACTTAATATTTATAAGCTCCCAAACCATTAACATGACGTACAACAGCCTAAATTATTACCCAACTAAATTTTGTAGAAACGAAAGGATTACTAAATTATTCGTAACGAAAATGGATTCCGGAGTTACCGTCATGTATAATGTATATTTGGGGAAGTTGGGGTTGTAGAGGACGCACGAGTGACCTTGAGGTCTAAATCTGTACAGATATATACAGCTCAAGTGTCTGTTTGTAGAAATAGGCTTTTTCCTAAGCACATTGGTTGAACGTAAACACTCTAAGTTTACGGAGGCATTTTGCTGACGTAAATATGTTTTTATTTGTGTTTGTTCGGCTTAATTTATAAAACAGTTGTAACAATTTCAACAGGGCTTATACTAGTATATAGAAGACTTTACAGAGCCCAATCTAGGGTATAGTTTAGCCCCGAAAAAGATATGCTGACGGATTCGGGAACAAAAGAAATTTGTAAATACATGCATTAGATTAAAGAAGGTCAAAACGATAGGTACTAACTACGAGGTATTTCAAAATATATAACCTTGATTTTTGGATTCAAATTGGACGCTTTTTGGATAAAAATCTGCTTCACGTGTCTCCACTTACTTGGGCTAACATTGGCGAGGTCTTAAAGGCGATTCCCGGGTAATGAATTGTCATTATTTGAATTTGTCATTAAATTGTTTCGAAAAAACACAAAATGTAAATAATATACAACACTGATTTGGTTAGTGATCTAAAAGCATGTTTGTTTCATAACGGATATAATTAAAATAATAAGTAATTAACTTCGATAAGGATTTGTACGAAATGGCGATCGCGGTGTTCGATAAAACAATCATTAATTACGGTAAACGGTAAATTACATAATTTTAATTATTTATGGGAAGTTTTGTATAACGGCAAAATTGTATGTGATTGTATTATAATAATTTGCCCGCGGCTCCGCCCGCGTTATAAAGTTTTTCCGGGTTAAAAGTCCCACTTTATATTTTCCCGGGATAAAAAGTAGCCTATGTGTTAATCCAGAACATGATCTACCCGTGCGCCAAATTTCATCGAAATCCGTTTAGTAGTTTTTGCGTGAAAGAGTAACAAACATACATTCTTACAAACTTTCGCGTTAATATTAGTAGGAAGTAGGATAAATATATTTTCCTTACTACTTATGAATTAAGGCGATATTATGCAGATAAATCCTGTTTCCTACTTAATATTATAAATGCTTTTGTGAAGATGTATGTTAGATTTAAACGCAAAAACAGCTGAACAGATTTGGATGATATTTGTCACATTGCATATATCTAAGGCTGCTTATTCGCAGAAGAATTGATTGAGCATTTGACCTTTTAATAAATATTATGTTTTGTTAAGTTTAATAAAGACATACATGTTCAGGGTGTAAGAGCAATTTGTTTGTCTCATCAATAAGATCCTTAAAAAACATATGTTCTAATAAATTATCAGATAAATAAAATCATTGCCATGTGAACTTTAATACTTTAGTAAAAAACGTCGGCACTTTAAGAAACAAATTACCATAAACCTTAAACATGGTCGTAATTTGGTCCTTCGAGCGCTCCATTTTTTATTCGACCATTTTTTGTTCGATTCTAACAAAAAAACGAAACCAAAAAAGTGTTTCATAACAGCCATTGTTTGCTAATCAAAGTCAGGCACGTGCTAATATAAAAACACTTTAATTGGTGTAATAAAAACGAGCTACTGTGGCCGAAACAGTCACATGCAATTTTGTTATGACTCTACTTATAGGGGGTTGTCGTTAGGGAGGTCGTAAAAACTTAGCCGAATTGTTTCTGCAACATGCTTGAATTACGCCGACCCTACGTTGGCGTGGTGGAAGATACTGAGATTGATTGGTACTAGCATGGGCGTACATAAGGGGGGCGTTTAGGGGGTCCGGACACCTTCCCTTAGCTTACAATAAACGACGCTACGCTACTGACCGCTGACATTTTGGGGATCCGGACCCCCCCCTTAGCTTCTAAAATGATCGGGCTACCAAACATGTCCACACTCTAATATATTACGTGACGGGGGGGTGTGGGTGTGTGTATGTGTGTGTATACGGTGTCATGCAAGACAAGAACCCACGCCACTAACATTTTTATATCGTAGGACCCCCCATGTGAAAGCTATAGCTACGCCCGTGGGTACTAGGTTCAATTTTTGAGGAGAGCCGAAGACCTGGGAGCATGGAGGCGGCTCGACATCGACTCCATCAAAATATTTCAGGAAGGACACGACCTTCAGGGATGAAGAGAACGATTAAGAAGAAGAGATTTAATTCCCTGATCAGGTAATTGAAGTGAGGTTGAAGGTAGAAACTAATGTGCTCTATGTTCGAATCACAGGTAGGGTCATCGAAATTAGTGAGTTGCAAAGCTCAAATTTAGGCTTGAATTTACGACAGACTCTCCAACTAATCACAGAACCACCCTCGGCTTACTATGAACGTATAAGGTCTCTATCTATTCCATCCAGGACATGAGAGTTTATGTTAACAGAAGATTAACATTTTCAATATTAATCCGAGATTATAACATCATATATCACTAATGGCTGAACGAGTTCTCAATCTCCGTTCTGATACATTTCAATATTAGTTTCAGTCCGAAGGTATTATAAATTCTGCGCACGAAAATGTAGGAAGTCATTTAGCATACTTAATGAGCGCGTAGATAGACCGGATTGCGAAATGGAAAATCTATCTAATCGCTTTAATAATAAGATTGAATTGTAAACACCATTTTTGTTCGGTAAAAGAACTTTCATGTGGTAAAGTCCTATTTTTCCAGGATAAAAGTGTTAATCCAGGGTCTGATCTAACTGTTTGCCAAATTTCATCTAAATATTTTTAGCTTCTCCGTTTATTTTACAAACATTTTATCAAGATCAGAAAATTCGCCTTTATAATATTAGTAATATAAAATACAGTCATACAGATTCTGGACTCCACTAAGACGCCTTTTGCTGTGGATATTTGGAACTGCGACACTTCTGATTCACAAACATTGAAATCATAATCAAATATGTATAATATTTCCACACCATCCAAATATTATACTACGAATCGATGTACTCAATCAAGTCAATATCTATTTCTTTTTATTTAAGTGACCGATCCAAAAAAATTTTTGAAAATGCATCTACCGCCTCCTACCCTATGTTATTCATTTCATACACCATTTCAGTCTCAACGCACAAACAGCATCACCTACGGTGCCCGGGAGCGCAATAAAATCGATGCAGCAGCCAGAACTGAAGGCTGTCCAGGGTACCTGACGTGTGTGCGAGCGAGACAGCTCGCCACTCCCGCTGGAGCGAGAGGGAACACGACCCGTCAGCTTACAAGCGTAACGTTTGATTTAATTAAAAAAATTGTATTAGTGTATTGGTTCCTGTACGTGTTTCGTTTTGAATTACGCTTGATGATGTAATATTTACCGAGGCATCTTTGAAAGTAGGTGCGTCTCCTTAATATCATATATCATCAAAGACGTTAAACAGTATAGTTAATATCATAGAAAGAGTACGTCTTGGGAGTTAGTCGACGAAAGGCATACCTTATCAATTGTGGTAGAGCTTATTAATCAATTGCTGAATAGCCCAATGACATGACAAACATATATACATAGGTATAAGTACATAGCAACATATTCCTAATAAAATATAACGAGATTTGGAAACTCTTGATTTTTTTATTATTCAGTTAAACTTGAAAAATATTAAGCTGTTGATATTAAAACAGTAGTAGTTTTATTTGAATGTTTCAAAAGTTGATGAAGAGTAAATTAGATGTAGAGTACCTACAAATCCTGCCATCAACGCAATATTTCATTTACGGACAAATCATACGTCATGAAGTGATGAATACAAAAAAAGTAGGTAGGTGACTAATTTGGGGAAGTCTCGTAACTCGTAATTCTGTTGCCGGCCAACCAAGACGCGCCTTCACGCCTTGTTTAACGGCGCCAGACACTCCAGACGCGTCAGTGTCGAAAAATTTTACTCTTTTTTACCAGCCTAAACTCTCGGTTAAGCAAGGATTCCAAATTATGATTAGGAGATGGGTTTGGGTTTAATCCCAGGACATTCCAAGCAGCTGTCAAAATAAATAAAACTGTTTTCTTTGCTCGCCTTTATGCTAATTCTGTAGGCAATGAGAGGTTGGGATTAAATTCCAATAAGATTTAGATTAAGCAATCTTCTAGTATTCATGAGTCTCTTAGGGATGTGCCCATATTATAGATTAGTTTACGTCATGTTAGTAGCAGGACATTATTTTGTTATTTCTTTGTCTTGGACCCCATTAATTTCGAACCCGTAGTAACTTCTATAAATCCTAATCAGTCGTAATTTTGTTATTCTGCTTTATTCACGTTCTCACTCGAAATTCTTTCATCCATCTTTTTTGTTATTCCACACCCCTTCTACAAAAATGTGGGACTTCATACATTAAATAATGGATGTCAAATTAGTTGACACTTCGCTTGCTATTTGAATATCATTACTGCAGCATTAATGTGTCAAGCTGTATTATTTCGCGTAACATGACAGAAATTGGGCGCGTCAGTTATATTCGGTAGTTAAATCCAATTAGACTAAAGAATGACCAAATTGGATGGCGTATTCAGTAGTTATTTTATATCCAGTATAATTAATTGCTTCGAAAAACATGTCATTTCTTATAAATGTTTTATACGCGTGACCCAATTACGCGCCATATTAAATCACGTTCGAAAGATAAAATGTTAAATACACAAACATCGTCCAATCAGGCGACAGGAACGTTTATCGACCAATCACCGTGTTTGCCGTGTCGATAATAGCCAATAGGAACGGAGAAGACGGGTACGTCAGTGTTGCCAGGGAATCCAGCATTTCGAATAAATAAATTAAATTAAGGTGATTGGTGATGCAAAACAAAAGTAGCTATAGTGTGATTTCTGTGTTTGTTTATCCTATGTTTTTTTATATACTTTATTAGGGAGGCAATAAGCATTTGATGGTAAGCAAGCACTTCGGTTCGTAAATACCGATATCATTTATAAGCTTAAAACGGATAACCTTGAACAGTTATGGTATGAAGCTTTTACGAGTCAATAGATAAGTATTATATTATGTCTAATAA
The DNA here is from genome assembly GCA_947568825.1 of Sphinx pinastri. Lineage (NCBI taxonomy): Eukaryota > Metazoa > Arthropoda > Insecta > Lepidoptera > Sphingidae > Sphinx > Sphinx pinastri. Next base: position 1,869,076 of record OX387628.1, on the reverse strand, counting down.
TAAATAACAGTAAAATTCAACAATAAGCTTTTTATGTATAAATGAACGATAAAAGCTTCCAAGAATTATGACTTGGAAGCTATTTTTTCTTTTTGGTTAAATGTGATCTGCGCATTGGCCAGTCTCAAATATCTAATAATTTCGTATTCTTGTAATTAAAAAAAAGTCATTCGCACATGATAGGTCATTCCCATTACTGGGCATAGTTGCAGACTCCGGGCTAATGCAGAGCATTTTCTGACAGAATAACCCAATATCACTTCAACCTGGGGATCAAAATAATTTCAGGCTGATATATCTTATATCGTACAGAAATCGGAATATCTTAAACACTTTTTAATCAAAACATTCCCATTGTTAACAAGTTCTCAGTAGTTAATTAGAAGATTCATTCCGATACTTGCAGACGAATGCTATCAGCTAATCTTGAGATGCTAAGATTTCACGTTAGTGTGGCACAACGGCTTGCTTTTTAAGCTGTACACTCTCAACGTGCCCACTCAGCTCGTGCACATCATACGAGATTTCTTGTCGAATCGCGGCTTTCGTTATCGAGTGGAGGGAACCTTGTCTTCCCGACACCCCATCACAGCCGGAGTCCCGCAAGGCTCCGCACTATCCCCATTTCTTTTCTCGCTTTACACTAGCGATATTCCAAAGCCGAAGAATACCAATCTGGCACTCTTCGCTGACGATACTGCCATCTACGCTTCACGTAGAGATAAAACACAGTTGATTCGCCTTTTGCAGAACGCTGCCGACAAACTCGGCGCGTGGTTCAGCAAATGGCGAATCACCATTAATCCCACCAAAAGCCAGGCCATCCTTTTCACTAGGAGTAGGATTGCACCCCCAGTGCCTAACGCTACTGTCACAATGTTCTCGCAGTCCATCCCATGGACCAATACAGTCAAATATTTAGGAGTGATCCTTGATCGGAATCTGTCCTTCATCCCACATGTTAATGCGGTACGCGCGCGAGCCGCATTCGCGAAAAGTCAGCTCCACTGGCTCGTTAACAAAAAGAGTAAGCTCTCTATCCGCAACAAGATACGTATCTTTACGACATGTATTAGACCGATCATGACATACGCAGCACCCGCGTTCGCTCACATACCACCCGGTCGGATTGAGCGCCTGCAGGTTGTCCAGAATAAATTTCTACGACAAATACTCGATGCCCCGTGGTACGTGCGTAATCGCAACCTCCACGTGGACACCGACATGCCGACCATCAGGCACTTTATTCAGACGCTTAGCAGGCGCTACTTCGATCGCGCGGTTAATCATCATAATCCGCTCATCCGAAACTCATCCATTTATACTCCATTTGACCGCGCGAAATGGAGACGTCCCCGTTCAGTCCTGACCGATCCAGATGATGCCATCACTCTGGCCATCCAAAGAAAGCACGAGTTATTGAAACTCTCACACTCCTCAAGACCGCTGTACCGTCCTCGCCGTCGAGGACCTCGCCGTGTCCCCCGATGTCCCGACCCAGTTAGCAGTTCCGGCCCGCGTGCTGATGAAAACAATGGATAGATTGGTGTATTACACCGCTAAAATCCCCTAATCGCTGATGTCTCAATCATCTTCCAACGACTGCCCTGAGCCGAGGCTCGTACCCCACTTAGGGGGTGCCCTCAGCGTGGTCGTTTAAATGTAAAGGGTTGGAGCGTCTAAAGCGTTCGCCCGAAAGTCCGGTGTGGTCAGAAAAGCCGACTCGCGTCAGGCTACTGACCGTAAAGTCCATAACAAAAAAAAAAAAAAAAAAAAGTTACGGTAAGAAATAGGTTATATTGTCATAGATGCATATCAAAAGAAAACGGATGGCCTCGCTAACGTTAAACCCACAGTGAGAAAGAAAATTCTAGAAGGACTATTATTATACTACAGGCTTCTCGAAGTTAGTGTGTATTTTATCAATAATCGTTCGCTTAAACGGTGAAGGATACTTTGTGAGAAAACTTACATATTTGAGAATTCTCTATAAGAATTTTCGAGGTATGTGAATTCTGGTAACCTGTACTAAACGATAATAGAGGAGGCCGTGGTCATACTGGAAGGATAAAATATTTTGTATGGAGTAAATTTTGTGTAAAAATTGTTGAGGTCCTATAAATTCCTTTTGCAATATCCAAGAACGGCTTTAAAAAGGCTTTAAGAAACGTTGTCAGACAGATATGAAAATAGACGACGAGGTGAAGGTTTAATAATTGGCTTGCTTTGGTACCCTTTGGATACGGAACCGTAAAAGGAGTTCTCTGCAACTAGAAAGTTGGATAGATATATATCAGATATGGAAATCTAGATTTCCAAATCTGAATCTTAGCAAGGGTTAGTACCAGAGAAATAAAGGAATTTGTGGTTACTCCGTTTGCTGTTCGGAGACCATCCTAGTCCTAACAACATTATACAAGTAGAAATATTCTTATTAGCATTTAAAGCTTATAACCGCTGCATGAATTTGGTTGAAATTAGTTACATAGGTATCCCAAGACCTTGATTAACTAGTGGCTTCTTTTTATTGAAAGGAAACCCACACTAGGCCAGCGTGGTGGACTAAGGCCTATACTCTCTCAGTAGAAGAGGACCGTGTTCACCAGTGGGCAGTATATAATACAGGGCTGGTATTATTATTGACTTACGTGGGACTTTTCGCGATACAAAGTGAGTAAAATCCATACCCTATATTCTAGACTTTAAAATAACATGCCCAAAGTATAATTAAATAGAATTACAAACAAACGGCGAATGTGAATTTATTAACTGTGACGTGCACGGCGCCGTACGATACTTACACGATCAATTATTTAGACGGAGCCGCTTTGTCTGTACAACGCATGTATTATTCTTGCCTGCCTTACATGACGTCTATTGACGTCCTTTGTACTGTTGAGGAAAAGTAATGTTCGTATTGCAACTGATATCTTTCTTTTTGCCGCTTCCATAATGAAAGATGGTACTTATGTACGTCAATTCGCTGCTATTTGTAGATTAAATGGGTTAAATGATAGTAAATAAGGTGACAATAGACTGCCATAAGTTGAAAAAAAAATGTAATTAAACTCACTAACAAATCCACTATTTCATATGCATATATGAGTTTTACTAATCATCGTTAATAAATTATTACACACATAAAGCTGTATCCTCTCTGCAACATGTTTCAAAAAGTGTTGCACAACCCCCACGTTGAGGTTTGGTAATAAAGCTTAACCGAATTCAATTAGCAAAATAAACTGTGAGTCCAAATGTATCGATAAATGGTTTTTAGTCTATGTATTTTGCTATGGATTTGTTATCGAATACTTTAATTGAAATTGTTCGGGTGTAGCGTGGGTGAAAGTTTTACTTTGAGATTTTATTCATTGATATTTCGCCCACCCTCACTGGAAACTAATAAAGGTATGAGGAGTCTTCAAATAAGAAGCTCTAAAAACTTAATTAAAATTTTATTATAATCGAAAATTTCCAATTTTTTAGCAAACATAGCCTTTTATAAAATACTTGGATAATAATTTAGAAACGGAATAGTTTTAGGAAAGCTAAATATGCCAACCTACACCAATAAAAATATTAATCAGAAGTATTTTATGAATGTTAACAAACTAAGTAACAAAAAGAAAATCAGGCCCTGCTGTTGACTAACTTCAAAATATTGGCGCATACCTAACTTTAATCAAAATTATCAGTGATGACCATGAAGGCTGCAAAGTCTTCGAAACGTTGGGAGTACGATAAAAAATCGAGATAAAATCCGAAAACTAGTTTTATTTCAATTTCCAACATTCGCGTAAACATAAGAAATCAATATTTAATCCATATCCTCCAGTTAACCAAGAAAAAAGGTGATGATTTGTACATTCTAGATTGTCTTTGCGCAATCAGTATAATACATAAAAAAATATTACAAGGAACTCCGTTCATCAACTGTACATATCGATTTTTCGAACTAATATGAGCTATTACTAGTACAAGAACAGCCGGCCACGTTCCCACCATTAAGAATGTTTTATGTCCCTTAATTTAGGTAAATCTAGGTCTCCGAGCTAGATAATGTTAGGTGGTTACTAGCAAGGCCTGTAGAGATAATTGTAACAGATATTAGCATTGTTTTCGTTAAGGTTTTAACTTAATTATGGTGCATTTACTTGTACGAAATGTTTTGACAATTAATAAGGCAGTCCCGCACATAGTTTTGCTTATAAGTTTTGTGGTTATTTAGGGTAGATTTTTGGTCTAATAATTGTCCACGCCCAATTGGAGTTCACATTGATAATATTGATATTGAAATCGTAGATTAATTAACTACTGAGGTTTCTACAGCGCCATGGACAGTAAAAAATTAAGTCTGGGACCTCGCAACTGGATGTTACAGATAAAAGTGCAGTAAATTTGTGATTGTAGATCCAGGAACTCTTTTACAGCTTGACAAGACGAGCAGGAGGCTCGCTAGATGGTCGCCTGCAAGAAGACGCCGCCAAGAAAAAATAAAAGATAACTAAACGGTGTATCAAAAAGGTACGTGGATAGAGACCTAACAGACTTATCTAAAATAACTTGCCCATACACGGTAGCCTTGTAAAATTAACGTAATATTTTCAAGTCGTCTATCCCTCAATGCTTAAAAACTGAGGTTTTTAACCAGTGCGGCCTACCTGTAATGACCTACGCAGCCGAGACGTGGACACTTACCAGTGGCCTGGTCCACAAGCAAAGTCGCTCAGCGTGCTATGGAACGAGCGATGCTCGGTGTCTCTCTGGTAGATAAAATCAGAAATGAAGTTATCCGCCAGAGAACTAGAGTAATCGACGACGCTCGCAAAGTCAGTACACTGAAGTGGAAGTGGGCCGGCCATGTCTGCAGACGGACGGATAGTGGATGGAGCAGAAAAGTGCTGGAGTGTTGACCGCGATTAGGTAAACGAAGTGTAGGAGGCCCTGCTGCACGATGGACCGACGACTTGAAAAAGGCGGCGGGCAGCGGATGGATGCGGGCTGCTCAAGACCGGGATGGTTGGCGCTCACTTGGGGAGGCCTACGTTCAGTAGTGGACGGCGACAGGCAAATTGATTGATTGTAAAATTAGGTGTATCAAGTCCTTAACTTTAAATAATTCATTGAAGGAATTTGGCCACTAAGCTCTATTAAATCAAATGAGTGTTTAACTCTACTCTCCCAAACAAACTTATCCATTTCCCAAAAAAATAGAACCACAGCTCGGCTAAGTGCCCTCAGCCCTATGTAGGCTCAGAATATTTATAACCGCAAAACTTGAGTTCACAACGCAGATAAATGACTAACTGAAATATAAGACTGCCAAAATTGGAGCCTAAATAAGTCTTGTTCTAAGTTATAAGAAAGTTTTTTAAAGTAATGAAGTCGATTTTTTACTTCGTCTTGGAAAAAAAAAGTATCGAATATTTTAGTTCTAGATATATTTTATGTAGTATAAGGCTGTGTGAAGTTTCTCTTTAATGCCATTTAAGACTTGTTTTTCCTGTGTTTAATAGCAGTATGTAAGGCAGACGTGGCGATCCTTTATTAAGTAACGTGACATTTATAAAAAAATATGTCTAACGTGCCATCAAGGGCTAGACGATGTCTGGCGACCTTTTTTTATTTTAGTTTTATTGGCAAAAGTAAAGTTAGGACAATTATTAATATTAACATGACACAATACTTATTTTAACAAGTAGAAACATTCAAAATGTTTGTTGAAGTGCTCGAATTATTTTTTATCGCGTCCCACCGCTGGCATTGATTCGCCATCCTTGGTAAAGGAGTTATGGAGCAAGAGGTCCTGGGTTTGATTCCTAGGCCGTACATTTCGGATCAAACAAAAAACCGTTGAGAAAAAAGCTATCAAATAAGCGAAATACAAGTAACATGCTTGGAAAAGCGTTTGGTGCCGACCCCACATTGGAGTATAAGGGCTGATTGAGAAGATCGTATATTTTAAGCACACGAGCAAGTGAAGGATGATAGTCAGTGGTCACTACCATACTGTAAACGAATTCTGGGTGTCATATCGACCTTAACGATTGTGGATAATTTGACTTTCACTAACCATTTTAAATGTAGTAAACCACTTTCGTGGTTTGTCTCTCGTATGCTATGGGCCATTAGAGTATGTTTCACCGCAATGTCTATTTTTACCTGCAAGCAACAGTGTGCAAAAGTGGAGATGGACAGGCCACATGATAAGGAGTACTCAGGAAAAGTGGAGTCAAATTGTGACAGACTGGTATCCCAGAGATGGAAAAAGGAAACGGGGAAGACAACTTAAGAGATGGGAAGATGAGTTGAAGCTTACAGCGGGCCCTTATTGGAGAAGGGTTGCCAGAGATAGAAAACAATGGAAAACGTTAGAGGAGGCCTTTGCCAAAAGGCACACTGAACTTAGAGATATCCTCTAAAAGAGGAAACCAAACACCTCAAAACAGACGGAAGTTCAGGATAGAGGGCTTATTGATTGATTGATTGGTTGAACAGTGTGCATTGCAGTGACTTTGTAGCCAGCGTAATAACTGGGCATTATGACTTAACATCTTATGCCTCAGGGTGATGACCGCAGTGGAGTGCCATGCAGTACTCTGTAATTCAAAGTCCTGTATGGTGTTGGTACTGTTTATGGGTGGTCGTATCGCTTACCATCAGGCGAGCAACACGCTCGTCACATCATTCAAATGCAAAAAAATCTGTTGGTCAATGGTACCTAATCTGATAAAACTGGTGTTTTACATAGCTCAATCACAAATCTTTTAAAACACAACTCCAGACAGCAATAGCTAAGTATTCTCAATAAACGATAGCCGTTCGAGCAACTGGCAATATAAATTTTAATTAAATAGAACGCAATGAATGTGTCCGTCTGTCTGTGCCGCCAATAAAGTGCGGTGCTGCTAGTTAATAATGATAAATCTTGCGGTGTTACCATGCGTTCTATATGATTTATTGTGCTCATATGGGAATAATTATTTCGAATTTCATATTTACGGCTTCTTTTATGAGAATTGTCCTGATATAGGTTTTGTGTCACAGTATGAAAAAGAAAAGTATTATATGACTCTTATTAGCGAATTCATCTGATCGGTGCTATGGTAATGCCTGTTCCCAAGCATCAGTGTTCCAAATTGAAGGTCATTGGAGTTTGTGTAACTGTTTAAGTTATGAGGATGATGAACGCAGTTAAATTCCTTATAGTTTTGTAATTCGAAATTCGGCATAGTTTAATTACTATTTGTGTACAGTTGTAACACTTGCAGGCGAGCTGTTTGCACGTCTTGTTATTATATAACGAACTAGCTTTTGCTCGCGGCACCGCTCGCGTCATAACGGTTTCCTGGAATATAAAGCCCCGATGTATATTTTCCTGAGAAAAAAATAGCCTATTTCCAAGGTCTCAAACTATCTCCATAGCAAATTTCATCGAAATCAGTTCGAGAGTTTTTGAGTATATCGCGTATAGAGACGGCGGGCATCTTTGTTTTATACTATGTAAGAAAGGAAGAATGGATACTGCCTAGGCCAGCTCTACCGACGTCATTAAGGTAATCTCTAGTGGACAGAACTTACACCTAGTATTATCGTACCAAGTTTGAGGCAAGTCACCCCTAAAGGTCCTTAATTTAAACAAAGGAAACATTTCGGTCGAGAGGTTCCTTGGTTTCATCAGTAAGGCTTAGTTGGGATGGAATGGCATGAACAGCACTATCTCAGTAGAATATCTACCAACTTAGAACCGGGACTAGTTATATAACCTTTATAAAGAGGTAAAGTTTGGTAAGAGGTAGTATCGAAACTACTGCTGTTTCTGAAAATCTTTTTGTAGGAAGATAGCCTAGCTGGTAGTGCAACGGATTGCTGAGACGAATGTCCGCAGGTTTAAAACCCAAGGCCACACACACTCTCTGACTTTTCTAAAAAATTATGTGTGTATTCTTTGTGAACTATCGCTCGCTTTAACGGTGAAGGAAAACATCGTGAGGAAACCTGCATACCTGAGAAGTTCTCTGAATTTCGAAGGTATGTGAAGTCTGCCAACCCGCACTAGGCCAGCGCGGTGGACTAAGACCTAAACCCTCTCAGTTGTAGAGGAGGCCCGGGCTCAGAAGTAGGCAGTATATACAGGGCTGGTATGGTATGGTTTTTGTAGGAAGGTTTATCCCGGAAGCGCAATAAGAGAGCACGAATTCTAGACTGACTTAAAAGGAATAAAAAAATATCTGTCTTCGAGGATAATGTTGCTTCTATATAGAAAAATGTTATACTTCGGTCAGTAGTTGCATACGTTACAGCGTACAAACATATACCTTTTCGTATTGGTATTTTAGAATTTTGTTAACAATAGCATTATGTCCTTCATGTTTAAAAACACTTTCCGTATGATACAATGTTCTTCGAAAAACACGCTTAAAAACAATTGTATTTACGTCAAAACGTTACGTCACTTTTTAAATAAAGAACTTTGTCTATGGTCCACAAAGGCCACGTGTCAAAGTCCGTAAACAGCCAGCATTATGTAAGAGAGTCAACGACCGCGCCCCCGCCATCCCGAACTCAGGATCCATTCTGACGCGCCCCTGCGCCCTTCTGACCTAATAAATGGTTACGTGACGATGGGAATTTGTTTAAATTGATAATATATTACAGTCTGTATTATATCTATGGATGGGGTTTGAAAAATCTGATGAAAAATTGCAGGATCGACAAGTTTTATACGTTTCGGATTACCGGAAGACTACCGAAATTACCTTTCCCAATGTTAAGGTCAGCAACGCATCCACAATTCCACTGAAAATGTGGGTGACATACATGGTGATAATACATCATCAATGAAATGTTTTTTTTTTGTTCACCATTTGCTTTAATAGGTGGAAACTCTCGTTAATGGGAATGAGGGACAAACAAATATACTACCACTCAACTTCCTCATTCCAGTTAGGTCATGGTCAGAAACACTAGAATTTAGGATATACAACACCCCAGTAATCAAAAAATAGGGTAGATGACTACTTTTTTTAAAACATTTATCAAAAATGTATGCCATCCAAAATCTAACGGAAAAATAATTTTCAAAATTGGGGTTATAATTACTAAGTTATAAAGTTTGCAAATTTGGTGGAAGGGGTAGTTGTCAAATAATAGTAATATTACACTGTGCGTACTTGCGAAAGAGATAGCGCGATATCCCCTCCACGTCCCCCTTTTTGCTCACAACACTATTTCAAATATGAATAACTGCTTTATTTTTCAACCAATTTTGATGCTGATTTCACAGAAGAATTGTTTTTTCGTATTATTTTCTGTTACATATAAAATAATTTACAAAATCAAACATATGAACATAGGGCCTATTGCCATTTATCGGGCACATTGCCAGACTCCAGGTTGGTACTAATTAGAAAAAATATTACTTTGCCCGATCTGAGATTCGAACCTGAGACCTCATCGCGTTAGTCCTACTACGCACGCCATACAGTTACGCACCCGAGGCGAGTTTTTATTTACCAAATAAAGAAACATACTGATAGTATGAGTTTAAAATTAAACGAACACGGTTCTAATACCGGACCACCTTCTTTTCAATGAAAATTCACAAAAATTTAAATTACCTCATGTAAAGATTGAATTGAGGACCTAACCGCTTGTAGTCTAAGTACACTAGCACTAAAACAACGGCTGATACAGAAATATAAACATTATAGACCGGATATTTACAAATCCATAAGAAAATCTTGTAGTGACCGCAATAAACATTTATTTGCGGTGTGCTCTAGTTTCTCGTGTCGATTGAAATTGTTAATATCAAGCAATAGTTTATATTATGATGTACTAGCTGTGCGAGCGGCTTTGTCCGTGTTATTATATTATTTATCTCCTCATTATTACCTTACTTTTGTCTTTATTTACTTGTATCGGTTAAGGCCTTACCCCGAGCAAACGGCCTTGAACATTTGTTCCATAGCGCTCTAGTTGCATAGGGAATATGCATAGATTTACGATTAACTTATCAAAATATTTTATTTTAGTTCATATTAATAAAAATTATCTACCAAAATGTCCCTTATTAAATTGCCTATCTAATAATAGTGTTGGTTGCAAAATAAAATAATCGTAACATGATTTAATATTGTGGATATATGATGTTTAATTTTTTTTCTATATGTAATATTATAAATTTCAAATAGCTTGTAAAAAATACGGTTAGCTCGCCGTTTTGCTGGGATCATCGGCTTAATATTGAAAACTTTATCGAAATCCGTTCATCCGTTTTACGTAATGCGCAAATTGGCAGACTATTGTGTTGTATGTGTAGATTGAAACGTTTACAAATAAAATAAATTTAGTTTTACACATTGGTTTTACATTCGTAATTTTTACCTAAATATTCAAAAAGGTTTTTATACATCTTTTGCCTCATTAGTATTCTAATTACACATTCGCGGTTTGTTTGTCACAAAGGAAATGTATACTTTAAGGTTTATCGAGAAGTAAATCTAGTTTTTTGCTACTGTTTGACGTATTGACCTGTCGCTTGCCTGACCATAAATATTAAAATTAAAATGCACTCATAACTTTTAACGGCATGATACCACACTGTTACCCTGAGACATTAGAAGTTAAGTCTCATAATGCCCAGTAATTATATTAACGTCCAATGCCTTTCGACTACTGCTCCTTGACGGAAGGAACTGATTAGGTATACAGAAGAATTTCTGAGATTTAACTATTGACCCAATGTCATAGAAATACCTACTTGACAAAATATTACTGCTTAGTATAAAGTATCTTAGTATTTCTACATCTCGCGGATAGATATTGCCCTCAGCATTGATTTCACGCTATATTATAAGATTATAATGATAATAAATTAAAATATCCCGTGAAGCTTATTGCAGATACGTGATTTATGTAAGTATTCTGTTATTACAGAACTATACACGTATTAACTTAATTATATAGAAATAATAATGCATCGCTGTGCGTAATAAATAATGTATAATTAGTAGGTGTGAGCCCACGTCGGAAAGGCTCGGAATGTCACATGCACGCTTTTTTAACATCGGAACACGCCCGACACCTCGCCATTTTCGCGGGGCGTTGGCTTGCAGCGTTAAAAAAACCTACTTGGCTTTTTTGTCTGCGAAATATTAAATAATTTCTCTTTGGGTGATATTTAATTTGTCTACTTCCAAGAACTCGTCAATATTTGCGTGTGCTCGCAAATTGCGCGTGCAAACGGCGTTTAGGTAAATATAATACTTCCTTATTAAGAATAGTACAAATATTGACACACGCTTAGTGCTTAAGCAAATCTTGGAGCACAACATCGCGAATACTCGATAACTGAATTTTCATTCAGCTTTAAACAAATAGTAGAGAAATTATAAAAGAATAAAAATTTGGTCTTAATTTTTTGATAGCACTTAGAGAATAGTACCGCAATGTTGTGCATAAGATGTAATAGTAAAGAGTACTCACTTGCCAAAGAGCGGATGCCACAGGTGGAAGGTAGAGGGGTCGTGGGGGTGCGGCGGCATCATCGCCGGCGGCTCGCCGAGCGGCGTGGTGCTGCCCACCTCGGGCTCCTCTCTCCGGCGGCTCATCACAGGCGGGTTGGGCGCGCGCCGGCCCGGGCCCACAGCCGATGCCGCCGCGCTCGGCTCCATCAGGTTGTGCAGTGACTTGACGCTGATGCGTGGCCGCGGCGACTCCTGCGAACTAACACTGCCACTCCGCTGCGGCTGCGGCTCCGACTGCTTCACCGACTGCAGGTAGTTGTTGTTCGGATAGTACGGCGACGTAGGGCTCTTCTGCTGCCCGGTCCGTGGCGATCTCTGACTACCCATCATGTTCGGATTGAAATACGGTATCTGCAATCCAGGCAGCGGCATGTTGGGCCGTATGTTTGGATTCATCCCGGGATACATCCCCTGCAGGAACGGGTTGTGCGTCATCGCCCGCTGGTTGTTGTAGCTGTGAGCTATGGGACTAGTCCGCGCCGATGAATGCGTTTTTTGGTAATTCTTTGTAGAATGAACATAGGGGTTCTGCACGTCAGTGGATTTTGCGATCTCTTTCATTTGAGCTTCCATTGTATTCGCCTTGGCCCGCTGCGAGGCGTTCGCATGGTTCATGGCCTCCTGCCACATGGCAAACTGCAACCGGTTATCGTAATCCATGGGCGGCATCATAGGGAACCCTGTGGGACCCATGAACCGCGCCGCCGGATTGAACATCTGCGACAGATCGGGGTAGTTTGGCCCGGCATACCCAGATGAATTTAAAGCTTTAAGGAAATCCATGTTTTGTGAGCAGTTGGCCATCGCTTCGAGCTGGCTAATGTACGGTAACCACAGCATTTGGTTGAGAGCGGCCGAGGTCGCCGCGTCGATGTCGCCGGCCAGCGCATCCATAGAGGGTATCGGCTTCGGCTGGCTTGTCTGATCGGGCTGCAGAGTGCTCGCCTGCTCTGTACTCGTCGCGGACTTGGTCGCCGGCCGACTCTCCTTCGTGCTCGGAGATATTGGTTTGTTAGAATCGTTTCGCAGGATGTTCTCTAACTGCGATAATGATATGACAAGGATATCGGGGTCTTGTAACACGGCTGGGAATGCGAATGCCTCAGGCAGCCTCAGTTCCGGCCTTTGTATTAGTAAAGCGGGTATTTCTCTCGCTGGTGCGGACAGGATCGTGCTCAACTTGTCTTTTGGAACTAACAGAGGGTCTGGAAGATTGAAATCAGAACTATTCTTTAACATGTGGAATTGTTTCAAAGGACTGGTATCATCGCACGCCTTCTGGGCGGGTTTCTCGGCTTCTTTCTGTTTGGATACGGATAAGGATTCGGCGCATTTGTTAAACACCTTGCTGATTTTAGCGAAGTCTTCCGTGGACTCGCGTCTCACCCTCTTCTCCTGAGGCTCGCCAAACTCCTTGTTCAGTTTCCTGATCTCGTCTGAACAGCTCGTAACCGTGGGACTCGCTGATTTTCTATGTTTTCCTAGATTTAACGGTTCGCATTGTTGTTTCGTTATGGTCACTTCAGAAGTGTACATTTTAGGCGAAGGTGAGGACAACAGTGTTTCTAAAAATAATGCCTGTTTGCTTTTTGTGAGCGGCATGGTAAATATTTCCGGCGAAGAAGGCACGGCGGGTATGCCGCTGGGCTGCGGCGACTGCATCGCGTCCGACTCTCTCGACGGCGCTCGCGGTATTTCTAACCTCCGCGGTGACGCATGCGGGGTGGGCAGCCTTCTATGCACGCTCAGGTCTCTAGGTTGTTCGTCGCTCTTGTCCGACAAGCTGTCTTCGTTAGCTTGCGTGGTTTCCGCGGCGCTGGCGACCACCTGCGGCGCGTTCTCACTGTTCACGTGCTTCACGCTCAGGTCGGTCGGCTCCATCTCGTCCGCGCTCGGCGGCTCCTGTTTTTCTATGACCATCGGCGCGTCCTGCGGGGCGTCGTTGTGTTCTTCTGGGTTACACGCCGACAATTCCTCTGTCAGTTTCTCGGCGTCCACTTCCTCCTTTATTTCAGTGGCTATATTCTCCGTGGTAGAGTCGCTGGGCGTGGCGATCTCGCTCTGGTCCGGCAACGATTGCTGCGGCTCTTCAAATGGCTTATTTGAGTAAGTTTCATGTAAATCAGGTACTTGTTCAGTATACATCACGTCTGACGATTCAACGTCACTCTGTAGCCTCTTATCGGCGTTATGATCATATTCTAAATGGTTAACATTGTTGATTTCACGCATTTCGGATGCTACGCTGAGCGTCTGAAGCGCACAATCGGGCGGCGCGTCGGCTCCGAACACCTCGTCCGACATATAGGCGCGGTCCACGGGCTGCGAGTGCTCGGCGGGCGGCAGGTGGTCACCGATATGGTGTAGGTGCAGCAAGCCCTGTGCGGCCGTGATGCTGCTGCGACTCGGCGACTCCAGCGACTGCTCCAGCCGATCGATAATGTCCGCCACCGGAGCACCACTCAGGAGAATATCCTCCTCCTCTTCCACATAATCGCCGGAGCCGTGTACCAAGTGCGCGAACTTGTCCAGCGCCTGGCCGAGGATTTGGTTGTCCTCGCAGCCCTTCTCGACGAGCGACTCGAGCAGCGCCTCGTCGTGCGGTCCACCGAGCTCGGGCAGGTAGTGCGCCTCACTGATCGTCTCGAACAGGTCCTTGTGCGCGATATCGCCGCCGTATGAGACCTCGTCGGTCGGCTGCTTGCGCTCGAAGAATATGCCGTCGTCGGGTTTTGGCTCGCCGAGCTCGAAGGACATGACGTCGCGCGTCTCCTCGGGCGGCAGGAAGGTGTAGGGGGCGCCGGGCGCCGCGCCCGCCGCGTCCGCCTGCAGCTCCAGCTCGAGAGCCTCCTCGCCGCGCTGCTGGTTAAACTCGAGCTCGGCCACGGCGAGCAGGTTGTCGAGCGGCGTAGGCTCCACGGCAGGTGGTGGCGGCGCGCGCGGCACCGCGATCGTGTGCGACGGAATGTGGGATTCCAGGTCGGGAGCGAGCCACGCGGGCGTCGCTCTCTGTTGTGGCGGGTTATGCAGCGGCGGGTCTCGGCGACGGCGGGACCGGGCCGGACGGCGGCGCCGGCGCCGCTCCCGGCGCTCGCGCGGCGCAGCGGCCGGCGCGGGGGCCGGTGCGGGGACCGAAACCGGGACGCGGATAGAGTTGTAGATTTCGGTGCGCGGGATCACTCGCCAACCGTCAGGGGTGCGAGCTATGCGGATGCGATTGCGCGGGTCGTAGTCCTCGCAGCGAACCTCCTGGACGGTGCCGTCGCGCTGGCGCGCCCACAGGAACACGGGACGCAAGCGCGGCGCGGGCGGGCGGCCGTGCAAGGCGCGGGCGGCCAGGCTGCGCGCGCGGCGCCGGGACGGGTGCGCGCGGGGCAAGGGGGGCGCGCTACGACTGCGGGCGGCATCGGCGCGGGGGCGGGCGGCGCGAGGCTCGCCGCCGCCGGCGGGCGCCCGCGAACACACTCCGGCGCGCCGCAACGCGGGACAGGCGACGACCGCGCGGACGCGGCCCCGAGGCGGACTGAGCGCCGGCCGGGCCCCGCCCCGCGCGCCCCCGCCCCGCCCAGCGATCGATACCCGCCCGCTGCACCCGCGGGCCCGTGCCTGCACCCGCGTGTAAACACGCCGCGCACCCCGCGCGCCGCTCCGCCGACACCACCCCGCGCTCCCCCGTCAGCCCCCGCCCGCCCCGGGAGCGTGTGCCCTCGTTAATCTTAAATCCATATCTGCGGCGCGCTCGTGGTGCCGTCCGACGACCGGTCGGCACGCCTTCGGCCGAGCTCGCCCTCGCCGCTCGGCTGCCCGGCTACCCGGCTGAGCCACTTAACCTTCCCTCGATATTATTGTACCTCACTGCTTACTCCACTATAGCCTGAACTTTATTACATGCTGTTTTGTACAACGAAACGTTATAGCGTTGCCCGGCAACCTTCTTATTTTTTGCATAATACTTATATCAACAATGTAAGACGATATCCGCTAAAGACCTCTACAAAGTTATATCGCGAAAACGGGGAAGTAGTCATCATTCAAGGCGATACATAATGTAGCTGAAAGAAAGAGAAATTAAGATAATAATTGTAAGGCTGTATAGAAAGTGCAGGATCAATAGACAACGGAGGTGCTGCCATCTAAGCTTGTTTCCATTCTAATGAGTCGGCGAATGTACACTCGCTGCAGTGCACTTCACAACCACTGCACGTGGGGGTTGTAGGCGACAAACGTAGAATCAGTCTTGGACTCAGCTAACAGATGGCGCTATACACGAACACGAAATTATTAATACATCTTGTTATTTCCGAATATATGCATAACTCTATACTACCTTCTTAGGTTCTTCTCCTTTAGGTTTCGCCGACTGTTTCAAGGATAAAACCTAAAAGATATTATTGTTTCACTGTGGCCACTGAACCAATATTGAAGGTGATAGACTCAGAATCATATTGCTTTAGTTATTAATATGAGGTGGTAGAGCCCCGCTCTACGCAGTTGTATCAGCAGAGAAACAAAACACTATACCTGACCGTATCACTGTCTCCTGATGTAGTCACCGAGACGTTTTGGCTGCCCGATCTTAGATCGCAGACATTTCATTCCTCAAGAGTCGGCAACTTATGATTCCTCTTTGCATGGTGTTCAGTTTATGAGCGGGCGAAATTACAGACTATTGGAAAATGTGCCTTTGCCTTCTAAAAAACCTATAATAGATACTTTCCGCTCTATGTAAGACTTAAAAGATAAGTACACTAAATATTACACTTGTAATAAAATCCATCCATATTCATTAATGATGTACCTACATATTATATACATACATAGTATCAAGCCTCTATCCCATAGAGCCATACCCATAGAGGGTATTCTGACCCTATTTTCGCTTCCTTTACCTTCATCAATCTTTTCATGCACTCCCGCCGGTTCAGGATGCTTTTAACCTGGCCTTTACTCAGAATGTCAGATATCTGACATTCGAAGGTTCGGTGCGGTAGACCCCTGCTTCCATCCACACTCACCTTATATATCCTCTTTATCAGTCTACTATCATCCATTCTTTCCAAATTCCCAAAGCACTTAAGCATACCCTTCTCAATTTTGGTCACTACATCCTCTGTCACTCCACACATGCCCATCACCATAGTATTCCTCACTCTATCACACGCAGTCACTCCACACACACTTCTTAACGCTCTCATTTCCACTGTTTTAATCTTACTTTGTGATTTTTCTGCCATACCCACATTCATTATGTGATTAGGACAAAACTGTAGGAGCTTCACAATGTTCAAGAAAATTTAATCCGTCACTTAAAGTATTAGAATATTATTGTAGTTTGACTCAGAATAAAGTTAGTTTCACAAGCCTAAAGATTTTTAATGTTGACGGGTTAATTCTTGGAATGATTCCGAGATTATTGATTTGGTATTGTTTATTGAAATTAGCTTTTACGAACCTCTTTCTAGATTCCTTAAAATTTCTTGTCAATATTATTTTTATTGAGTATACATAGGTATATTTTAACTCCGGACTTAACGGAAAGTAATGCAGTTTAAATATGTCAATAAAGTAGGCATTTTTTGAATAATAATAAAAAGTAAATGTTTTGAATACTTTATTATACAATAGCTTCGTTATACATTATCAGTAATGACTAGATTTATATCTTATAAAGTGTAGTAAAGAAGAAATTAAAGTAGTTCTATTTGTGCCTGTAGTGATTGAAATGCACTTATTTGGAATTTTTACTAAAAATAATAAAAGCGGAAACCCAACATTCAAACTCATAATCCTGCCTTGACGGTAAGACGCAATACGGGACATGGGTAGTCCTTTGATTCCTTAAAATTTTTGGTATGCCCAAAGGTAGTCGACGCATGCTCACGCCTTTTATCCCCGAAGGGGTAGGCAGAGGCGCAACTAGTGCACTCACTTTTCGCCAAGCGTATTCCGTCCGGTGATGTGATAGGGGGCGAGCCTATCGCCATATCGGGCACAAATTCCAGACTCCAGGCTGATACTGAATAGAAAAATCCAATATCACTTTGACCGACCCGGGAATCGAACCCGAGACCTCAGCCTTGCAGTCGTACCGTAATACAACTACGCCACCGAGGTAGTAAATAATTTAAAATAGGAAGTAAATATATCACACAGTTTTACTTGAATATAATATCGTATGGCCTAGTCATTATCGTCATTACTTATCTAGCCATCTCACTCGCACGCAGACAATGTATTGGAGGTGACGTCATGAGATAAATATGACGTTCCTTGTTTTTGACTCTTACACCCTTACGCTTTCAATGTCTAGTATGTAGTTTGTATATATTTGGGAGTTTTATAAATTTTCACAATAAAAAATAAGAACTACCTGAATATGTGAAATTGTGATTTTATATGAGTGTTATGTTAAATTGTTCCACTTACGGGCAAGGGTCTTAATGAGTATGAACGATTAGTCCTAAGTAGTTGTAGCTTTCGGCTTTGGTATTCGCAGAAGCAATGTGCAATTATTTATATTAACTTAGATTAAATTTCCGTTCATAAGTAATTATAACCATACTCGTTTAAATTGCAATCATTGTTAGATTATAAGTTCATTTTTATATTTCGGCTCTCACTTGTTTAGCCTCTGCGATATTAACTTACAAGTAATAATGGTCATATCAGACATTCAAGAATTCAGTCAACAGTCTCAAGCTATCCTTCTAAGTTTCAAGATCGAAACGAAAGTCGATACCGAAAAAGTTTCGATACTTTAACCATCGATGTCTTATACTAAATATTATAAACATACAAAGTTAATTATCGATATTTGTACTGGATGTTTGGTAATCGATATTTGGAAATATGCACGCCCAGAGTATCGATATTTATATCGATACATTAAAATCGATATTTGCGAAGTAAAAAAGGACGTTCAATTTCGTCAATTTTCAGCATTTCGATACTCGATGGCACTGTATCGATACCGAATACTCGTACTTTGAATTGTACTACTATCAAGTTTCCTGCATACATCGAAAACAGTCATTTTCACATGTTACGGGAGATTGTTTGCAACCGTCTACAATAATGTAAGACGAATTAATTCACGAAATTTACATTGTAAGCTGTCTTAGTTAGTACAAAAATTCTAATATCCGGTAGGTTTCAAAGTTATGACCTAATCATATCGAAAACCCCATTCTGACCCATTTTTGCGACCTTTCTCTGACGTAAATCACGGTAAATCCAATAACACAGATAGTTTTGTTATGCAACGAAAAACTATTTGTAAATTTCGTGAACCATCGCTTAAAGGGGTCGTCCATTAATCATGTGATGTTTTTTAGCAACTTTTGTACCCCCTCCTGCCCCCTGGTGATATGTAGTGAGGTTTTAGACTACCCCCCCCCCCCCTACCAAAGATCATGTGTATTTTTTGGTACAAAGTATCTCAATTTTTTTTTATTTATTTTTTATTGCATTGGATGGCGAGACGAGCATGCCGTTCGCCTGATGGTAAGCGATACGACCACCCATAAACAGTAGCAACAACATCCAGCACCTAGACTTACAAAGTACTGTGTGGCATTCCACTGCGCTCGTCATCCTGAGACATAAGATGTTAAGTCTCATTATGTCCAGTAGTTATACTGGCTACAATGTCCTTCAAACCGAAACACAACAGAGCATGCACACTGTTGCTTGGCGGTAGAAATAGACATTGCGGTGGTACCCACCCAGACGGCCTCTTACATAATGAGAGACCTACCACCAGTAGGTAGTTAGTGTATTATCTTCAAATACAGGTAAAGTATACCTAATCTAATATGAATAGCGCGCAAAAAAATAAATACACGTGATGTCACTACACCCCTCCTATCCCCTTGTGATATTTCGTGATTTTTGCCGAACCTACTCCCCCCCTTTCGCGCCTCACGTGATTAATGGACGACCCCAAAAAGAAACAACCATATACTATAATACAAGAACCAGGGTATAATAATCCCTGTAACACGTTTATCATAGCCTCCTGCGCCTGACTGCCACCTTGTGCTGGTGGATACTCTTCAGCAGGTACAGAGAGCCGACCACGACCACCACCGTGGTACTTATTGCTACCAGGTGGTAGTGATTTAGGTTACCGACCGGCACTAACCACGTCAATGTGTCGGTCATCTGAAATTTAAGAGCGAAAGGTTAGTGTGTGTAATTGCTATTTAAAATCGATCAGGCGAAATTGCTATTTCACAATTTTATTCAATATCACATTGCTACATTATATACTTATAGTGCGTGCCAAATAATATGGCAAAAGAATACATTCACCCCCTCTGTACCAATAGACCCGACGATGCGATAACGACACGAATTTGTTATCGAAATGAATGAAAGTAGTAAGTACTATTGTTATCTCTATCGTAACGCAGTACCGGCCGGATACAATTGATTGTTTAAATTTCCCTTTACCACAATGTTCAGTGAAGACAATTTGCGACAGGTTTGAATGAATTAGCGATAGGGATTCCGAATTGCGATATCTGGGTGAGAGTCAGGCAATGACCGCTTTTGCCGTGTTATTTGGAACACACTATAAGTTGTAACACATTTTATAGGAACTTAAATATAGACTGCCTCGGTGGCGTAGTTGTATTACGGTACGACTGCAAGGCTGAGGTCTCGGGTTCGATCCCCGGGTCGGGCAAAGTGATATTAGATTTTTCTATTCAGTATCAGCCCGGAGTCTGGAATTTGTGCCCGGTATGGCGATAGGCTCGCCCCCTATCACATCATGGGACGGAATACGCTTGGCGAAAAGTGGGTGCACTAGTTGCGCCTCTGCCTACCCCTTCGGGGATAAAAGGCGTGAGTATGCGCGTAAATAGGTAGGTAAGTCACGAGTGAATAGGTATCTTCTAGGCAAGCGTGCTCCATCGTAGACCTCATCATCACTTACCATCAGGTGAGATAGTGGTCATACGCAAGCCTATCGGTAGTAAAAAAAAAAAAAAAAAAAAAATATAGGCAGAAATACAGCCAAAATTTGGCCAAGAATCCTCAAAACCAATACAATTTTATATTGATCGTTTTAAAGACCACTTACCATAGTAAACGGAATCTCCTTCCAGTTACACTTGGCCACAGAGTGTCCGGTGCAGAGATACGTCGCCGCTGGCGAGACGGGCAACTTGCACTCTTCCAGCCTCTGGTCAGGACAGCGCAGGTACAACTTAGGCGGATCAATGTCGTTGCGAAAGGTACTGGAACAATGTATGTTATGTTTCTCATTTCTTTATGGAAAATGCCAAATCTGCTCACCCCGAGATTTTGTTGCTCTACCTATATCACCAACCAAATTATGAGAAGTGAGCGTGTTATGCCTCCGACAGCTTTGTGAACACTGTCAACTAAGATTATTCAAAACCAAAATAAAATTCTCAAATTAAAATCTTGGTACTATCTTTTCAGTTCTTCAATTAATTTAATAAAGATGGCACATATTGACGCAGTCAGGTTTTTTGTTTTTCTTAAATTTTGATTTTTATTTACACAATATGTAATAACTTCAAGGCAAAAATCCTGATGATTAGTTTCAGGAAATAGCACTACTTGGTTATTTTATTTAGACTGCATTGCACATAATGTAAGGTACACTGTCCCTACCCTTTCTTAAGCAACAAACATAACAAAATATATTTTATTTATTTCATTAGGGTTCGTCCATTATTCATGTGATGCTTTTTAGGATTTGAACCTCCCTCCCCCCTTCTCTGGTCATGCGTGGTGAGATTTAAGACTAATCCCCCCTCCGCTACCCAAAATAATGTGTATTTTTTATTACAAAGTATCTTCAAAATTTTCGAGTATTATCTTTAAATACCTATTAGTATAATGTAAACTAATTTAAATCGCGCGTTTTACTATAAAATAAATACCCGTGATATCTCACTACACCCCTTTGTGATGTTTCGTGATTTTTGCCGAACCCTCTCTTCCCCCTTTCGAGCCTTACATGATTAATGGACGAGCCCTTAAGTGTTGGAAAGCTCATTGACTAAACATAATACATAGTATAATATTTAATGACATACAATTTAGTTATCTAATAAAAACCTATAACACAAACATCAATTCATACTCTCTCATCCCACTATGAGAATTAATGAAAATCCCTTACCCTCCATTAACTGCAGCCATATGGTACCTGGCATGCACAGGCACCCACACCTCAACCTTGTCCGTAGTCACTTTGCTGATGATGAAAACACCACTGGGTTCAGAATGTTCAGCTGGTAACTCTATGTTAATCCTCTTCTTAGGGATTGCATTCAGCTGAAAAAATATTTTTTGTTACATATAAAATTACTAGCTTTTGCCCGCGGCTCCGCCCGCGTGAATGAGTTTTCCCGGTATAAAAGTCCCGCTTAAAATGTAGCTTATATGACACGTTCGTAGATTTACCATAGCAGCGCCATCTATTGATTACTTACTCAACCCAGTCGAAAGGTATCGACATCTGTTATAATCATTCATAGCAGCGCCATCTATTGATTACTTACTCAACCCAGTCGAAAAGTATCGACATCTGTTAGAATCATTTGGAGTTAAGATAATTGTGACTGTCAAATAATAACAGACAAATAATTAGCAATAAATTAAAATTGCGACTATAATTTGAGATTTAAACTACCCTATCTCTCAAGTTGGATCGAACTGCACATGGTGTGCGAATTTTATTATAATCGGTTAAGTGGTTTAGGAGTCCATTGAGGACAAACATTGTGACACGAGATTTATATATATTAAGATTTGTTCTTCTTTTTCAGCCTTTAGAAGTCCACTGCTGAACATAGGCCTCTCCCAAAGATTTCCAGAGCAACCTTTCAGAAGCGGCCTGCATCCAGCGGGTTCCTGCAACCTTTACAAAGTCGTCTGTCCACCTTGTAGGAGGACGTGTTGTTCAATATAAGCAAATTATTCTATTATTTTTTCTTGATAAAGTCCATGATGAAGGAAATAGTTGTGAGGAAACCTGTATACTTGAGAGGTATTCCATAAGAATTTCGAAGGTATGTGAAGTCTGCCAACCCGTACTAGGTCAGCGAAATGGACTAATGCTTAAACCCTCTCACTAGTAGAGGCTCGTGCCTAGCATAGGGACAATATATAATACAGAGCTGGTATTATAATTAGGATCATTATGGCAATAACTTCATACTACTATGAATAAGTGTTTAAATAAATGAATCAATCAAGGCGGCGATAGCCAAGTTGGGAGTGGAACGGACTGCCGAGACGAATGTCCGCAGGTTCAAAACCCAAGGGCACACACCTCTGACTTTTCTTAAAAATTATGTGTGTATTCTTAATGAATTATCGCTTGCTTTAGTGGTGAAGGAAAACATCGTGAGGAAACCTGCATACCTGAGAAGTTCTCTGAATTTCGAAGGTATGTGAAGTCTGCCAACCTGCACTAGGCCAGCGTGGTGGACTAAGGCTTAAACCCTCTCAGTAGTAGAGGAGGCCTGTGCTCAGCAGTGGGCAGTATATAATACAGGGCTGGTATGGTGGTAAATGAATTAGAAGTGATGTACATACCCTATCAATTCTCCGCAAGTCTCCCAACTCATCCGGGTTGGCGTAGATTCCAGAAGGCAGTGTTTGTTCAAGAGCAAGGATGCACTCTCTATGCAATCCTTCATAGTCTTCATCATTGTCAAATATTATTGTGTAAGTCATGTTCCTGGAAAAGAAAACATTATCTCATTATTTATTTGTATACACAACAGTGTTGGATTTGTCAAAAGGATATACGCCATGGTGTAGGAGTGGCATATTTTAAAGTATAGGTCTATTACCAAAAACTGGCACGTACAGCACATTTACAAGCGCATGAAGTGTCTGAATGAGCAGACTTCTTGCAATGACAATGCATTAGTCACTTCTAAAAAGTAAAAAAATATAGCATGATGTCTTGTTGACATTTAATTGTCTGTCCATTTTTGTTTTACATACTGTGTAATTGTATCAATGTGAAAGCTGTGAATGTGCCAGCTTACGTTAATTAATCTATAAGGGTGGCACTATTAAGGTCACTTTCTGAAAATTGAATGTATGCTTTGTGTAATCAGGGACCATTTTTTTGGCCTGCAAAAATATGCATATGGACATGGGACATGCAGGACTCATCCAACGTTTGTGGGACTATTTTACATATATGTAAAATGGATCGAACGGATCGGCTCAAACGGAGTGGCTTATACTTAAGAAAGTAAACATCTGGCACTGATAGTCAATAAAAGTAAAGCGCATGTAGCTATAATAAGTCAAACAAATCTTTTTTCTCATCTTAATAAGTCAGCAAACTCTAGTCAGTCTCCTTTCATAATTTTTTTATTTTTTTTCTCTCTTTCCGTTTATTGCAATTTGTCTAGGTGGCATTCAGCAATATTTATAATATTTTCTGTAGTGGTATGCGAGGTACACGTCCAGTGACTTATCCTCATAATTTACCGAACTAAAGCAAGTCCTGTGGTAATCTTTTCTTTAGTCTCCGGGTGTTCCTTGGAAGTATGTCATCCATAAGGTGATGGGCTAGTATATTTGGGTGTAGCTGCAATCTATCTTTATATTTTTTGACTTTCCCTTTTATTTCTTCCTTTACTGTTTTTCATAATAATTACATAAATATAGGCCGATTCAAAGGCATGTTGTTATCTTTTATTTTTATGACGGCAGATATTAAAAACCTAATTAAATTGTAATTATAAAAATAATTTTGATATGTTATATTGCTTTGAAAATTATAGTTCTTTATTGTTTTTTTTAACTAAATATTACAGTACCTGTGAAATCCCTCATTGCGGAGACTTTGCTCTATTTTAATACTAAAATTACAAGCACTCGCCGTGTATCTACTGATAAAAAGAAAAACTATCGCGGCTATTAGTTTAGCGCAGAAACAGCGATTAGCGTAAGACATGTTAATAAGATATCTTTGGAATTATACATGGAATGTTGTCTTTTATACAAAGCTGATTAATTAATGGTATTAATACATTTTTAATGGAAAACGCATCATTTTTATTACACAAAGCCGATAAAATATTGAATTTTCTTTGACACTTGATTGACACATGACAGGCAAAAAGTGTTGTCAGTTGACAGTTTGGATTTAAGTTACCCTATCCATGGCATAGATCTAACAAATTATTCTATTATATCTCAGCTTATCCCAAAATTGAAATGTTACTTATTTACTGATATGTTTTGAACTTGAAATAATCATAGAATAAAAACAACATACGCGTCTATTATTCTTTATATTGATACCTCAAGCCTTTTTCAAGTCTTTATATAATTTTAATTGTTACCTTAAAATTAAAAATCACTTTTGAATTAACCTTAAAAAGGCTAAAAGAGAAAATCTTATCCAAAAAAGTAACACAATGCAATGTATCCTTTGTAATCTATGTTAGTACATACCCTAAATATTAAATTAATTATCGTAAGCTGGCATCACTAAAAGTCTGACGTTTAGTTAGCGTTTTATTACTGTATTTATTATAGTGGGGAATGTTTTGAAAAGATGAAAATGGGAAAATAAATGCATTGTAGAAATTCTTATCTTAACTCTGTGGTAGAAATCATCAAAATATCCAGTTTCAAGTAAATTAGGTAATTGTATCCTTATTCATGTAAATCATACAGAGAATAATAATATTTTAATGAGTACTTATTTATAATACTACAAAGAGTTTTCTTAGACAATAATATAATATAAAGGACCTGACTTATATGATGTTTTATCACTTAAATTCTATTCTTCTTTAAACCCAGGTTTGGATGATACACTTTATTAGAAATGACAATTGACATACTTACCTACAAATAAATAATTCGTATTGAAATAAAAAATCATAGTTCATGGCCACGGCGCGGGCTGGATCGCGGATGGGAGTAATAAAAAAAAATTGCGAAAAAATCCTTAAGTAGGTACTATTTTTCTTTGGAGGGTAATATCATATTAGGAAGGTATCTAAGGAAGTACTTCTATTGCATATCATTGATGGATAGTGTTTACGGATAAAAAATCTCCAGTTGGAAGCCTGTTTATTACAACACCGAAAAACTATCCAAATATGTGATAATACAACGGAACGAATCCTTTATTGTAATTCACCTTAACATGCGTAAAAGATACCGCGTTTTTGGGAAAATTAAAATCGAACACCGCGGTTTTAATTATGAAATAACAAAATATGACTTGTTCCCTCTTATTACGTTATTAAAGCAAAGCAGCGAAATGTACTTCGGCAATTCATTTGATTTTTTAAAAGTGTGTAACCGTTGAATAAGTTTAAGTGGATGAAAATATTATATCGCACAGACCTTTTGTAGTTATCTCAGAAAACTGCTCCATGGGACAATTTTTCTGGGTAAAGACATACGTGCGGGTGGCGCCTGCACCAAAACCTAGCAAATACGTATAAAAAATAAAGGACTATTATGTATTAATTAAAATAATTGAATGTCTCACGTCGATATTGGTAGGAAAATATAAATCCATCCCCGCCAATGACATCAAGTGTGCTAAGTGAACAAACAATTGAATGCCGATTTTAATTGAATTTTGCATTATGACCTTCCGAGGGAGTTGTCGTACTACGTGCTGTATGTAAATTATATTTACAACAATATTATAATGCAAATTATTTCTTAGGTATTTTAAGAGTCCTGTTTCACTGGCGTAGTTGCATTATGTGCGCGGTTTTACACCGCTCTGAGGAACTGGGCTCTCTGCTTAGTACCTATCAGCCCCAAGTATCGAATTTGTGTCTAATATGGCGATAGGCTCGCCCCCTATCACATCATGCGACATAACACATAGGCGAAAAGTTAGTGCCTTTGCGTACCTCCTGATGCGTGTATGCGTGTGTGTGCGACCTTTAAGTAAAAGAATAGATGGAGGTAATCCATACCAATGGGGTACACCGCACAAATTCCTCAGGATGTTTTTAATTTTTCTTTGAAGCAGAGTTTGCCCGATTGACGTGACATTTCTACTGAAAACCTAGGTATAATAAACCTTTGCCTTACATTAAAGGTCACCTATTCGTTTATTATAAATTAATTTCTTTCTACCTTAAAAAAGACAAATACGTGATATAATAGAATGGAAACAATTTAAAAACATTACTGCGTGGTGGGGAATTTTTTGTACATTTGTGTAATTATACAAAAAAACCTGCATAGAGATTATCTCAGTTTCCAGAACACGTAGCTACTGTAGTGTAATGCGCTCAACTTGTCTGGTGGGTATTATATCTACTCGCTAAGAGTTATAAATGGGACCGGCACATTAGTAGGCTAATTCGCCACGCTCGGCCGTGGCGGCTCGACGCTGGGTCTGCCAATGGCTTGAATCATTGACGGTGCGTTGTGGCTACGTATTGTGGAATTTTGAGATAGTCTAGATACGCAATTTTATTACACGTAATTCAGGGACCACACTGAAGTTAGTGGCTATGCCGGTTACCACAATAAATATGGCGAATACATTCTTCGTACAAATTCAAATTTGGAATGTCATTCCAATTTATAAACGGTACCTTGTGGCATTGAGAAAATTGATATCGGTGTCAAATCTTGTAATGGCTACATTTATGCATGGTTTCGAATAATGGGATACTTAAATAAAAAACCGCGATAAAATCCGTTATAATAGTTGAATTTCAATGTCTAACATTCGCGTAAACATAAGGAATCATTATACTTAAATAATATTAAACGTAATGCTAGCATTACAATTACATGCAAGAGCATTGACACTAAATACACAATAATGGATGATAAGGACGGGAAAAGATAAGCAGTTCATAGGTCAGTTGGTTGATTCTGGTTCACATATTTTGTTTTACCTTAGCTAACCGAAGTCCAATAAAAAAAAATATACATTTATAGGAGTAAAGAGTACTGAGATATAGTGAATGTAGGTAGTGAGAGAGATAGAGAGATTGTGCGGTCATCTCTTTCTAGAATTCTGGTTGATCCGTGTCAGTTATTGATGGTATGTCTCTGATATGCAAGATTCCAGCCGGGTAGGTACCATCACAAGGTTTATTTTATCCACCAAGCAACCTTTTAAATAAAATCTTTGTGAACCCTGTTGAATAGCCTACATATTACAAGAATAAAATATTTAAATTCAATAGAGTATTACCACAGTACTTTAAATAGTTTTATGCATTGACCTTGGTGTGAATACACCCAAAAAACCTGTAATCTAATACCTTACCCTCATACCCTCATGAGACAGCGGGAAGTGAGTAATCAGTCGGTTAAATACATCGAGTTAAAATGCCGCACCGAGACGAGAGAGTTTTTTTGTGTTCATTGAATTTTAAAATATCTTTTATTAATTCTCGATGAATGAATAAAATATTACATTTTGATCATCCACGTGTCTACATTGTTATCTTGGAGGTGATATGCATACAAAATAAGCTGGTAACTGGTGGTAGGTCTCTCATATGTAAGAGTCCGTCTGGATGGATACCACCGCAATGTCTATTTCTATCGCCAAGCAGCAGTGTGCATGGACTGTTGTGTTTTGGTTTGAAGGATATTGTAGCCAGTGTAACTACTGGACATAATGAGACTTAACATCTTATGTCTCAGGATGACGAACGCAGTGGAATGCCACACAGTACTTTGTAAATCAAGGTGCTGCATGGTGTTGCTACTGTTTATGGGCGGTCGTATCACTTACCACTAAGCGAACGGCATGCTCGTCTCGTCATTCAATGCCATAAAATAAAAATTAAAAAAAGAAGCTATTTATTGCATACTATCTGTTGCTTGCGGCTTCACCTGTGTGTGACTTTGTTGTAATCAAATTGAAATAAAATATAGCCTATGTTAGTCAATGTAATTCCCAATAAGTAGGATTTTTTATTGTTCCATAGTTTCCCATTTATAAACAAACTCACAAACATAAGCTATTTATGTTGCATATAATAATAATAATAATAATAAACCCGCAGGGGCGGCTTTGTGGCGAGCCGTCGGTGAGTGGCGACACCGTGTACCCCGATTCCGTGGGGGCTAAATGAGACCCCCTGACCCTTGGCTTGCCTTAACTGGCCGGCTAGGGGTGGAAATCGCAAGAGCTAAAACCCGAAGCTCCAGGGTGGAAGTGCTCAAGCTGCGTAATAGCGAGGAAACCCGCTCCGGGACGCGTTAGCGAACCGCGATGGTGAAATCGGTGCACACCTCTCGACACCCTTTAGCCACCCACACCGATGTTGCGTCCTTGGCATGCGCCGCTTTTGGGATGCCCATCTAGTGGGGGGCAAGTCACCGTCTGCCTTGAATACAAATGATTGAGACATTTTACTTGGCAGGCGTCCCGTTGTCTCAATCAATAGCCCAGCAACCAGTCCAGCTAGATCCCATCCATAGACCCGGTATAATTCCCATCTTCTCCGCAATAGTCCTTGCACCTTGCGGGCGCTGTCTTTGGCTGTATTTCCATAAGTACAGACAGAGAGAGTACCTACAAGGTGTACACACCCCAACTAGAGTAACGTATCTTAAAGGGGCCTCTACGTGTTGGATCCATATCCCCACGCAAGCCTTCCAAAAGGACCGGCCTTCGTGCCGTGATTTCCCGCAGGAAAGATACAACATAATAATAATAATAAATTTTATTTTCAAGTACAAAGACTCATAATGTTAGTTACAATTGGGCTTACACTAAGTTAGTTTTACAATTACCTATACAATTAGACCTATTTTACATTTCTATTTCGGTGTATTTTCAACCAGAAGTTATAATATGGTCCTGATAGGTCGTCGGCAATGGTAGCTAGAATTACGTTCTCACTCTTTCTGATCCGTGCCCAAAAAGACGCAACACGAGCTCTGACAATAGCATAAAAGTCTGCTACACCAGCCTCTGCGAACATATTTGACGCACTGCAAAATCGAGGAAGATTTAATAATATGCGAAATGCATCATTATACTGTACCCTTAAGGTATTGTAAGAGCGCCTAGTGTATTGCAGCCATAATTGACAAGTATAAAAACTCTGACAGTACGATCTAAATAATGTTACTTTAACTTCATTAGAGCAACGCGCAAAACGTCGTGCAATCATATTAGAACGCACAGCGAGAGCCCTTCTTTCTCTCTCAATATCACTGTCGTCATGAAGGTTCTCATCTACTACATGACCTAAATATTTAAATTTACTCACAACCTGAACTGGCACACCACCTAGAAATACAGGGGGGATAGACTCCGGACCCCTTCCAGATCTAAATACAAGCACCTCAGTTTTCTTAGCATTATATTTGAGTCCATGTGATTTAACATAGCGCTCGCATATCGCCAAGAGACGTCTCAAGCCTTT
Source organism: Sphinx pinastri (assembly GCA_947568825.1). Lineage (NCBI taxonomy): Eukaryota > Metazoa > Arthropoda > Insecta > Lepidoptera > Sphingidae > Sphinx > Sphinx pinastri. The sequence continues at coordinate 1,839,144 of OX387628.1, read as the reverse complement.
AATCGAAGGGCTGAGTAACACCATATCATCTGCATAACTTATGTTATATATATGTCTATTAATTACAAATCGGAAGGCCATTAGTGGTACAATGATTAATACGGATATTATTCCTATTGGGAATGTCTCATGGGGCCTTGTTAGTTTCGTCACCGTCCTTCTGATTCCATATGCGGTGCTACTATTGCTAAACTTTGATTAATTTTCTCATTGACATCTCGAGTTGAATTCTAAATGTTTTTCTAATGTTCAATATTCAACATTTCTTATCTTTGCGACACCAGTTACTCAAAACTAGGATAACATTTTCAATATATTTCATGATCTATGTTTCGATACCCATTTTAAGTTTTCTCAACCATTAATAAAGTTTTGGCAAATTTTACAAATCATCAGTTTTAATATTATCTATACTAAAGCTTTTGTATCAATCAATATGCATATATTTTTCTTTTACGTCATAGATTAACTTCCAATTTTAAAAAAAATATAGTCGTGTTTTTTTCAAAGTTTTAAGATGAAAGGGGGAATTGGCAAGTAGGTCATTAGATCTTAGGTGATCATGAAAGCCCAAAAATATATTTAACCCTAAAGGTATCATCGATCCTTTAGATTATGCTTAACTACTCAACGGACAGACCCAGAGATTCAAACATTTGAATCGAGGCGAGAGACTTTCGAAAACCAACAGTACCTCCCCCCAAGAAGGCGGGTGAGTCCGGTTGTTACCTCAGTCGACGGTGTACAGCACGGCTTTTGCGGACGCGTTGTGTGTAACTGTTTGTGCCCGGTTCAGTAAACTTCAGGTAAATACATACTACTAAGTTTACGCTAAAGTTACTAAAAGTCTTATACATGCAAATCTTTGGCCTAAACTTGTTCAGTTGTCCGCTATTGGACTTAGTTGTTAGTGTTTATATTCGTGTAGGAATTTCGGCGTGACGTCACATGTGTCTAACCGTTTTTGAATGAAATGTGTGTTAGTGTTTTTAAAGCTGAGTTGCAATGAATTATACAAAAGAATATAGGTCTTGTAGATCCAATATGATTAGTGATGTTAGGAATTCGGTGCATCTAGATTCACAACTAACTAAGGCAGTGATATAAAAACTTATTTGTTTTAAGTTCGTAAAAAAATATCAAGCGGATCTTTTTCGAAAAAATATATTGCTCATTTACTTTTTCTTACTTGGTTTTAAAACTTATATGCTTAAATTATTTTAAAACATTAAATTGTTCAATTTATTTTTGGTTAGGCGCGGTTTAAATTCTCAATGTCAATGTCTCACGCCTTGACTACAAAATAAAAGGATTAATACGCGTGATAAATATTTGTAGGGAAACAAATAATTGGAATTCAATAAGAGTTTAGAAAAAATAAATAAGACAGAATAAAAATACATTGCATTAATTTCACACAAAATATAAATATTGGTATTTTTTTTATTTACGTAATTTTTTCTTTGAGTTAATATTTAGTTACTATTTTAATTACTGGTACTTTAATGAGCCCTACTTATGTTTGAATTTAATATCACAGCTGTAGCGCCATTATTAACTTATAATTACTTTTTAAATTCGGCAAGTGTTCTATAATCTATGGAACCATTTTAAAAAGCCACCTGCTTCACGTCGATCTTTCCTGCTTAATTAACATTTAATTATAATTTATTTGCTTTTTTAGTCACTTACGACTTGAGTGTCGTTTTATAGCCAGATGTTACAAAAACATAAAATTACGATAGTAATATTTGATTTATAAAGGGTGTAAAAGACAGCCTACCGAAAACTGATACCAGGTGTTCAGTACATGATTCTGATACCCCCTGCGTTTGAATTTTTCGTCGGTCTTTTCATGAATTTTTGAATTTTTTTTTTCAATGATAACGCAATAAAATCGATACTAATCACTAACACAACCCCACTTTCATTACAATAACAAGAAGTACATTATTTTCATAATAACAGAAATGTATTTAGAAAAGATAAAATGTACGCACGCGCCCCCAATCAGCTGTTTTGAAATAGGTATACAGCGCCACGCGCGCCGCGTGCAATGGCCTCGCTGCGCCGCGCCGGCCCAAAGGCGGACCGACGCGCGCGGCGTCCTTTGACTACGAGCGACGAGCGTTGCGAATTTCGGATTATAGAAAATGTGGATTGGACTTATTTAATTCCACTCGTCAATTCGTTAACTATGAACGCGAAGTTGTGTTTTTTATGAAAGAATAATGAAATAACTATTTTTATTAGTACTAAAGTAAGCCTTCTTATAAATATTTTTAATTTAACATTAAAAAGTATTTACAATATCAGTTGTAGGAGTTTAAAAAAAATTAGCTAGTATTAACGGTGAAGGAATATCACAATTTTCCAAAACTCGTAAATGTGATCAACTACCATACTTACCACATCATTACAAAACTTGGGTGCACTAAGCAATAAAATCTTTTCATTTGTGACTAAACAGGGAATCTTATTTAGTAAATGCCCAACTATGGATCCGGCAAATTATGCGTTATTAGGTACTTCAAGACGCAAATAAATTTAATGAAAATGACCGATCCAAATGTTATAGGTCTAGGTAATTTCTTTGAGCGACGCGTGCGACTCGCAAGTACCTACTTATGGCCCCTGGCGGGTGGCGCGGCGGTTTGTTTATTAGTTCCGACGCACCTTTCGTCTTGTGCGGATCGTATTTTTTCGTAACGTTCTTATTAATGAGGATTTGTGGTTTTTGGGTTTGTTCTTTTCTCAGGATTTCCAGGAAGAACAAGTGTTTTTTTTAATGTCTCGCGAGCGGAATAGTGAAATACCTTAACAGTTTCAGTGCACGTGAATATGGACAAATGATAATGTGTTACGGTGAAGCTCGAGGCAAAGAGCAACAAGCTCTTCGACTTTATGAAGAAAAGTATCCTTATAATCGGCACCCAATTGATAAGCGTGTAATAACTCGGGCGTATCAACGTACTTTGGATAACCAGCCGGTAGTACCTAGACAAGAAGGGTCTGGAAGACCCATGTGAAGTAGTACGGAAAACCACATTCTGTCTGTAATACGCGCAACCCCACGGTTGGGAACACGCACGGCTGCTCGTGTGATACGTATCCGTTATGAATGTAGATTGTCGCCTACGAATATGCATAAAGTGTTACGGAAAGACCAGCGGCGAGCGTATTACATTCGCAAGGTACAAGCTCTGCTCTTCGCTGACAGAAGTCTACGTGTGTCGTACTGCCGTTGGTTCCAAGACCAGCGGCGCGCAATTCCCAACTTCGCTGCGAACGTGATATGGACTGAAGAGTCCACATTGACAAGATATGGGATGTGGAACAGACGCATTTCCCACATATGGGCACACGAAAATCCTTTTACCATCCAAGAAAGAGGATTTCAGACTCGGTGGAGTGTAAATGTGTGGGCCAGTATTTACATAAAAGAAAGTGTATTTACTAGTGAGTGCAATACCGCAGAAGAAATGCGAGACCGTATTTTAGGAGTTTTTGAGTAAACTGCATACAGAGTGTGTTCGTGATCCTAACTTTATGTCCCGGCTTCATGCCGAGACACTACGACGGGCTCGTCTCTGCGAACGAGTTGGTGGCGGCCACTTGGAACCTTATCTCATTAGAAGCGAGAGGACTTGATGAATGTAAGCCCAATGAAATTGTGCTATTTTAATCGTAGAGTGGACAGTGCCGTCGATATTATTTTGTCGAGTTGAGTTGTGTTAATCCTCGTATCACGCCGCGGTGCTTTAACCTAAGAACGTATTCGCGCGTTGCCCCGCGCCGGCTACTGTAGAGTGTAGGTAGATTTCGATAACTACGCAATGGATCACATACATTTCTGGCCCAAGAATTACGAAATTGTTATGCACACATGTCCGGTACCCGCGGACATCTTTATTTTAATATAGGCATATAATGCTATTTTACTTAAAAATTTTCGGTAGGCTGTCTTTTACACGCTGTATATAATTTTAGTCAAAAATAATATTGATTAATGATATAATTATCTAGCGGCCCTAACTCATGCGAGGCTCTGTGCCCCAGACCTTTGCCAGGCCTTTTTACCCGATTGCCGAAGGGGGGTAGGTTATGTTTTTTGTTGTCCCTTGCAACTTGCAAGCGCGACACCCTGGCCGGTTGCCCCGATCCTGATCCCTAAAGCCACCACTGTAATTATCAATCAATAGTCATTCGACGATTAAACAGTCCTAACTCTATTATGCTTACATAATATTATAAGTATTTATAAGACAAACCCCCCCCCCCCCCCCCCCGCGTCTATATATCTGTTTGTTTATCTAAACGCGATTACCTCAAAAACTACCCAACAGACTTCGATGAAATTTGGTATGGAGATAGTTTGAAAATTGAGACCTAGGGTAGACATAGTTTTTATTTCGGTTAAATATATAGCAGGACTTTTATCGCGGTAAAACCCTTTCACACAGGTGAAGCCGCGGGCTAAAGCTAGTACGATACAATTCAATTACCGTGAATATCACTATGGGGATGACCATTTAGCCAACTGTCTAATACCACGAATTTTTGTCTCTGCATTACTTATTATCTCGGTGTGGGCTTGGTAGTTAGCGCACATCTTTGAAGCTACTGAACGGTTAAACATGTAGTTTTCACAGGTGGACAGAGTACCTAGGTGTAATGTTTAATAATATTTTTTGAATTTATGGAGGAGGAGTTAGTTCTAACTTCTAAGTACCCAAACAAACCAAACAACAAAGGGGCCAGGAGTGGATGAAAACAGCGCTGGCTGGCTTTTATACCTTAGACAGCAGTTAAGCTGAGCCATTTTCTTTTGCCATTATTTGCTGTTTAGTGTTTTGTAAGTTTCTTTGTTTTTACTTTATACTTATTTATATTTTTTTAACAATGTTAAATTTTACAATATTACCTATAAGAATTCTTAGGCATGTTAATTTCTTACTATGTTGACTGCCTCGGTGGCGTAGTTGTATTGCGTACGCGTTACGAGTACAATTTGCGCGCTGAGGTCCTGGGTTCGAATCCTGGGTCGGGCCAAAAACATTGTGACTGGGTTTTTCCATCCTAAAAATTACTCAGTCGCAGCTCGGAGTCAGGAAGTTGTCGGTGTGATACTCCCGTGCCTCGGAAAGCACGTAAAGCCGTTGGTCCTGCGCCTGATCTCTCTCCGGTCATGTCGGATTGCCGTCTCACCGGACTATGAGAGTAAAGGAATAGCGAGTGCACCCTGTGTATTGCGCACACACTTGTGCACTATAATATCTCCTGCGTATCTGGCTGATCTCTGTTGAGATTGGCCGCCGTGGCCGAAATCGGCTAGAAAGGGTATTATTATTACTATGTTAGATCTGCCTTGGGGTCGGAGTTCAAACCTACGTAATGCACCTAATGTTTATTGACTTTGAATTCAATAAATTATTACGTAAACATGAGGTCTTGGCCGGTTGGCTACGACGAGTCATATAATTTAATGTTTATGAATTTTCCGGTTCAAAAGTTAATTATTTGTCAGTATTCCGTATGATCTATAGGTATACATCTAATAACTCAGGTGAGTTATTAGAATAGTTATTATTATATAGTTAGTTAGGTATTAGCATATTATATGATTGAGATGACTTTCGCGAATAAGGGTTGAAAGACACAAACTTTTCTTTATTTTCGCTGAGAAACTCAGATTTTTAGGACTATTTAGTTCTGAGGAAATGGCGGGAACTATATTGGGGCTTATATTATGACCAACTTTAAAACCGAGGAGAGTAACTAAACCCTTTGATGGCCCTTATTGCCGCAATAGGAAAAACTCTCGAACACCTGAAGTGAGAAACACTACGTTTATGCTATTTACCCGCCCTTATCTATACTAATATAATAAAGAGGAAATATTTGTATTTTTGTGATCTTGTATATTTGTAACGAATAAAATCAAAAACTACTGGACCGATTTTAAAAATTCTTTCACTAATATAAAGTTACATTATCAGGGAGTAATATAGGTAGGTTACTTTTTATCCCGGTAAAATATAAAGCGGGACTTTTATCCCAGAAAACTCGTTTACGCGGGCGGTGCCGTGAGCAAAAGTCTTGTGCACTGACAAACAGAGCCTTTATCACTTTTTTTTATTTTCACAACCTTGGCAATGATCAACTTATATAATGCGAGTATCTTAATATCAAATATCATTTTGATTTTATCTGTTTTACATTCGTTACGGATAATAAAATACATTTGATATGGAATACAAATTATACATTCACTAGTTTTTCTCGCAGATCCGCCTGCGTGACAGAGCTTTTCAGGGATAAAATTCCTGATATATATTTATCCATGATAAAAAGCCTGTATTCCAGACTATAATCTATCTCTGTACCAAATTTAATCCAGATCCGTTCAGCCGTTCTGATGTGATGGAGTAAGAAATTTCCAAAATTTTGCATTTATAATAGTGGTGTAGATTAGTATAGATGTCTATTCCATTTTATCTGAGTGATGAAGTTTGCTTTTAGGAATGTCCAGTTTTTTTCATTATAGGTAGGAGATTTGGTTTTGTCGGTGAATTTGTATCTAATTTACAACCCCTGCATACATGGTTAAAAACTTCTCATAGTACCTTGCTTCCACCGAAAAGTCGGAGATAATTTCCTGGGACGATCGAAATTTATTTATTAAAAAAAAATGTTTTCCGAATCAGTTTTATAAATAATTACAATTTCATTGTATGTTGTGTTGCTGTTTGCTAAATTATTTTAGATTGAAAGATTCGAATCAACAATTTCTTATGTTTACTAGGAAAACAGGACATTATTTTTATTAGTCATGTATTGTATTTACCTTGTAAATATTAATTAATAAAATAAAATCTCATTTAACTGGAACTGTATCAACATAAACCGGATTAAGTTTTGTTTATAAATATTTATGAATATTTTAGTTCCTTATTGTTTTATACTTATGCAAATGTAATAATATTATAATTTACTTTAAAGACCGTCCTTTTTAAGATTTCTTGGCGTCTAAAGATTTAAATCATTACCCTTCCTGGCTTCGCCGTAGTCAAGTAAAAATAATTCTATGAATATTTAAAAATCGAAGATGTTTGTGTGTGAACCAAACAATATTTAAGAATCAACAAAATCATGCATGAATTCGTGAGTAATTATGTAGATTGATTTAATGTTTTTATTTTCGAATCAGCTTTCTTGGATAATTTATTAGTTTTATTAGCTAGAGACTGGAATCTTCCACATTTTTTGTTATCTACTCGATATAAATGATTGAAAATAAAAATAAGAAGTAGGTCCAAAATAAAATAATGCAGATTAAATGTTATTTTTTTTGTCATTGAATGACGAGACGAGCATGCCGTTTGCCTGATGGTAAGCGATACGACCACCCATAGACAGTAGTAACACCATACAGCACCATGAGTTACAAAGTACTGTGTGGCATTCCACTGCGCTCGTCATCCTGAGACATAAGATGTTAAGTCTCACTATGTCCTGTAGTTACACTGGCTACAATGTCCTTCAAACCGAAACACAACAGTGCATGCACACTGCTGCTTAGCGGTAGAAATAGACATTGCGGTGGTACCCACCCAGGCGAACTCTTACATATGAGAGACCTACCACCATTATTTTCTTTTTGTGTGTGTGAGAATTGTGATGAGTATTGAGTCACGATGTTTTGGGAATTTTTATATTCCGCCGTAAGCAGTTAAAATTTTAAACGCCGACATAAATTCCTGGAATGCTTCTCTTTGGTATCGTCAAATCTCAGTATGCAATTTAATGCGTTAGTGTTTGTGTAACTTCGTAAAGTATAGGTACTAATTACAGAATGAAATGGAAAAAAACGTAAGACTATTTGACATGCTTAATAAAATATAATGGATTAAGTCTGTTCTCTTAGCGGTACCACTTGAACTTTTTACCCAATAAGCTGTTCAAGCACTATTTTTTTTTTTACTCATGTCGATAATTGTTCCTAATTAGCAAGCTTATGGTATTCCTCGCCAGCATTATGGAAAAAAATAAATATACTTTTGAGAATAGGAATTCAACTTTAACAGGTATTAAATGTTAATTCAAGTTCCTATTTCGTTTGCATAAAAATTCTATTAATTCTATTCAGCCGGATCAATGACCCGCCAATTCCTATTGTCTTGACTCGTTTTTAGTTTAATAATCTTTTGTTCAAACTTTTTAGAAACCTGGAAAGTAATTAATAGGCCGAGTTACCACGAGCTTATAAAAAAGGTTACAAAAACAATTTTGCTAAAAATTCCTTGCATAATCTGTGGACGTCGCGCGCCTGCGCCATGTTGGCGGTGACGTCATAGTATGAATCGTGCATCTTTATCATTCACTTGACACCTACCCCTACCACCTCTGAGATCGTTCTAGCTTATTTTTGAGAGGTAGATAATTATATCGATTTGCACAACTTGTTTAAATAACCTTTCAAGGAATCAAAGTCTCACTATATACTATATACTTTTCAGCGTATAAATTGTCTGTATATCTGTGGAACAATTATTAATATCAAAATTAGTTCAGTAATTTGTGCATTTTCTTCTAACATCAAAATATAAAAAAATCTCATTAATAATATTAAGTAATCTATTAGAATAAATAACATGATAATACCAGCCCTGTATATACTGCCTACTGCTGAGCACAAGCCTGCTAGGTACTTCTGAGAGAGTTTAAGCCTTACGCCACCAGGCTAGTGCAGGTTTGCAGACTTCACATACCCTTAAAATTCTTAGGGAGAATTCTTAGGTATGTAGGATTTTCCACGATATTTTCCTTCACCATTAAAACGAACGATAATTAGTAAAAAAAAACACAGTTAACTTGTTTTTTTTTTAATACATCAATGCCTAACTTCAAAAAGTCAATGGTGTGCCCTAGGCTAGGTTTTAAACCTGGGGACATACGTCTCAGGAGACCATTCCCAACTAGACTATCGTGCACCTATATTATAAAATACTATACTTATAGGATTTGAGCGGTACATTTCGCATAGAATCTAAATTGTAGAGTACAGGACCAGCCGTGTCACAAGTTGACCGTCACCAAGCGTGATATGGTTACACAAGCAATAAATTTACATATGAATCGGTTGCCGTGCATCTGTGGATCTCTTTGAGGCTTAGAAGGCGACTAGATTGTTAGACGATATTTTATACTTACTTATTCATCAGACTTCTAAAGGTGGTTACTTATAATTCTATAATAATTGTTTCATTTAGGTATTGTACAGAAGGTAGAATAAGTGACTTTTATGCCACCCGTTGACGACTTGATAAAGGTCGCAGTCACACGCTGGATGCAGGCCACTTTTGACAGGTCTGTCAGAAATGTTTAGGGGAGTCTTATGTTCAGCAGTGGACTTACTGTGGCTGATGATGATTTTTATTCTTTAGTAACGTGGGTATTACGTACGCGGTACGACTAATGTGTTGTCGTGTTTTGGTTTGAAAGACATTGGTAGCCAGCGTGATTACTGGGCATTATAAGACTTAACATCTTATGTGTCAGGGTGACGAGTGCAGTGGAGTACCCCGCAGTACTTTGTAATTCAGAGTTCTGTGCGGTGCTGCTACTGTTTATATGGGCGGTCTTGTTGCTTACCATAACGCGAGCGAGCGGTATGTCCGTCTCCTCATTGCTCACTCACTGCAATAAAAAAAATCTGTGGTGTGTTATTCTGCTCAATATCATCCCCGAGTCTGGTTTTGATACAGCAATGGCAAAATATGGCAACGGACTTGTCCCCTATTACAGACTTAACATAACTGGTAAAATGTAGGTGTGATACATTTCTACCTACTCTTGAATAGCGTAAAGAGGTGTTGACAAGTTAATAATATGCTTATATCAATTTCGTACTGTGTAATCGACCAATCTCGAATAGCAAATTAAGTGATAATTTGGAGCTCGGACTAACTTTAGTGCAGTAAATATTGACATGGAACATTTTAATACATGATAACCTCGTTAGTAGGGAGGTGTTAATTTAATCGTACTTCAGATTTGGGTTAACGCTCGAGTCTAAGGTACTATACACTTTGAAGAGCATTTGACGTCAACAACTTGATTTATGGGTATATACCCAACGGATTATTAAAATCTTTTATTAAAGATTTGTCGGGTGTCTGTTTGTATAGTCAATAAAGGACTCTATATTTTCAATGGTAACATATGTGTAAATTTTTATTGTAGTGAAGTAGGTCTTTCAAAATCCAAAGGAGGCTGGCACCAGGCCGTCAGTCGTAAAACTAACAAAAAACATTTCTGCAAAATATGTTTGGTAAAGCGGTTTTTTAATACATCAACGGGTAAAGCGTATTGCTGCGATGCATGGGTGAAGCCAACTTTCAACTTGGGGTTGAAGCAGGAACATAGAGGTAGTCACAATAATTCAACACGTTAGCTCCGATCAGAAGCAAGCAATGGCAAAAGAAGTAGCTAAAAGGGAAGAAGAGGCTAAAAGCGGTATATTATATATTGGTGTTATGTGCGCATATCTTAAAAATAATTAACTCAAAAGTAATCTACAGAAGCTTTATTGTGCAAGTCCGAATCGCACTTCACCGGCTCACAATGACTTTTCCATGCTTCATTAACCGACTTCCAAAAGGAGGAGGTTACCATCAATTCGTGTGTTTGTTCATTGCACATAAATATAATCACACGAATGGCAGTGTATATAATATTGGTAGTATTTAAGTTTCCTTATAACCCATGAGCAAAGTATAAGTTATTTTTTACATTAGAGTGGTTTTACAAGTCGGTGCTATTTTTTTTTAAAAAGTTTTTTTTTATGAGTTAATTTTATGAGTTATGACATTGACGATAAATTAAGAGGCTATGTCGAAAAATTTAAGGTTATTTAAATTCAAATTTCTCGTAAAGTACTAAGATCGGAAGTTTGACTTTTGGGTATGTGTAAATTGAACATATAACTCAATGATTTTCGAAAGCCAAAACACAATTACTACATATTTTCTCGATAGAAAAAAAATCCAAAGTTACCTCTGATATTTTCTTTAAACACGCTTTATCTCTAAATGGTGTAATATATACATTCGTAACTTGATTTAAATACAAGAACTCAATATTTTCTAAGGTCACAAAAAGACGCAATCAAACTAAATTGAATAGTATAATCACAATTAAAAGAAAATTGGTTTGGCGCTTACGCCATTTCATTTCGGCATACGAGTGCGCTTCCCGTCTCTTCCTCTCATCCGCGACGGCTAAATACGCCATCACTGTCATGGGAGTGGCCCGTGCCGACTTCAGTCGCCCGGAATCTTTACTGACGACGGACGTGCGCTCGACATTTTTGGGCGCCTTCAAAGTTCAAATTACCCGTTTGGTATAGGGATGCGGCCGTGCTGCCGCCGTGACCCGCGCGGCAAATTTGAAAGTGCCCTTCAAATTCTATTTTACAGTATATCCAGCTCACGTCCGTGTGTCAATATAAAATTATAGGCTCTATTAGATCTATGAGATAGGTAGCAAGCGTAATTATTACATCCTTTCACCTTTGTAAATTATTTCTTTTCGGAGACCTACTTTAGTTATAATGCGTGATCGGTACGACTACCGCGCTCCCGGTCCCGGGTTCGAATCCCTGAACGAAAAAAAATGGACATTTGGTTTTTTTGTATTATTATTTATATTTCGTAATCCAGAGCTAGGGACGCGTAATACCTGGAATGCCATGCTGGGCCAATTTTGCGTAAATGACGCTTGCGTGCCGGTCATACATTTGAAAAATTTGGATTTTGGGTGCAAAGGCTGTTCAAAATTTTTACACCATAAAATTATTTTAGTATGAATTTTTATATTATTTATTTATTTATTTATTATGGATCAATAGTCACTAAAATATTCAGAGCCAATGTTAGAATAGGTATACACGGCCGCCATTTTGAATTTCTTTGTTTTAAGGCCAATCGACCTCAAAATCGATATCTGGCTATAACTTTGGTTACAAAAGACTAATCCAATGTCAGAATTGAAAAAAGTGGCCGCCATTTTGAATTTATTTGTTTTTAAGGCCAGGCCACGGCGCAGCGTCGGCCGTCCACCTGCAAGGTCACATAGATTTTAAAGCCAATAAATAGCCCTTAAAACAAGAAATATCTAAATGGTGGCCACTTTTTTTAATTCTAACATTAGATCTGCCTCTTGTACACAAAACAATGCCCAGATATCGATTTTGAGGTCGATTGGCCTTAAAACAAAGAAATTTAAAATGGCGGCTACTTTTTCAATTCTGACATTGGATCAGTCTCACTATGTCGGCCACTTTTCTCAATTCTAAAATTACCTAAGTCAAGATCTTGCTTTCAACGGCAAGCCAAAAATAGCGAAAGAAGAAACAACCTGTAGATGTTCAGTTTGATATATATTTTGCAGAAATCGGCCCGAGCGGACATGTACGCTCTCAAATTCAAGATGGCAGTCACTTTTTTGGCATTAGGCCCACCCTCTGGGGCCAAAGTATGCCTAGATAACAATTTTGAGGTCAATAGGTATAAAATCGGATCTGACCTTTGTAACCAAAGACGCAAAAGTATCGATTTTAAAGCGAATTGGCCTTAAAAATTAAAACAACATGGCAGCCACTTATTCCACCTTGTACATTAGACACATGTTTTATTGTCCAAAATTTGGCCAGGTATGGATTTTGAAGCTAATTGGTTCTTAAATAAAAATGTTCTAGATTGGTAACGGCCACCTTCACCATTACAAACATTTATACCCTATCTAGTGACCATTGAACCATTATAATGTTTTCAAACTTCATATCAAACTAATTTTATGGTGTAAAAATTTCGAACACCTTTACACCCAAAATTCGATTTTGTATGGCGGCACTGAAGAGTGAAGCATCATTTAGACCCGGCAAAACCCGGTAAAATAGACCCGGAATTCCAGGGAAGAGGTAGCATAGTGACTGACTTGTCGAGAGTCAAGACTACCTCGATGTCGTAACTCGTAGCTGTATTGCGTGCTCGGTACGGCCTCCGCGCTGAGGTCCCGGGTTTGAATCCAGAGTCGGGCCGTAAAATAGTAACTGCATTTTTTGTATTATTATTTACTTTGTGTCAATCAAAGCTAGGAAAGCCTACAAAAATAAATCAAAACGATGCAAAATATAATTTAAAATGTATTATAGAATTTTCATACTGCTCTGTTTTTTATATACCTACGTACGTCCGAGACCTATTTACCACCATACCAAATTTTACCGAGAAAGTGAATAATACTTTCGATGAGTTTAAATAACTTACAATGTCATTTTACATAATGTTCAAGTAATTAGGTAGTATAGTGACATAATAATGATTCTATAGGCGAATTAAAATAAATTACATGTTTTATAAGTTATAAAACATAGAATTTATTGGAAATTTTAACTATAATATTTATAACGCAGCTGTGTATTTGCATTTGGAATGACGATCTTTTCGCGGGCTTGAGCGCAACGACCTGATGCGATGGCGGTGCGACGCGCGCGATCTGCCGCAGCGGGTCGGCGGGGCGCCTCGCACTGGAAATACGCTAAGCCACGCCCATCACCGTCCGATATTTTTTCGACATAGCCCCTTAAGTATTTGAGTAATAGATTTTCAATTAATTTCCAATTTATTGTCATTATAATAAATATTTTAGCTCTAGCGTTATAATATTAATTATGTACCATTTATCAGCAATCAATAGCTCAGCGGGGACAGGAAAGCGTTTAGGATGGATGTTCCGGGTGATCTCGACCAAAAGTTCCGGCCCATCGTAAATTCTCGAGCTATTATTCAAAATTTTTATTTTTACGTTTGGAAGGAGCAATGTTATAGAATCTTCTCTTAAAGAAACCCGTTCTTCTCTAATTGTCGAACTGGTAGTAGAGTTAATTTTACTAAATCTAAATAAAGTTTAACATTTTTTGAGTCCGACAAAAATGTTTCATTTTAGAACAAAATCCAGACTAATACCAATTTTTTTTAGGTCAATATGCATATGTAGTATCACGTCTTTTCCCCTACTCAGACTTTGTCTTCCAAAAACATGCAATTATTCTTCCAAAAAATACTTCAGCTGAAGTGTTGAGGTATTTGTCAGGTTTATATTAGACAGTGACAGGTGACTTCGTTACTATTATTTCAATAACCATAACGAACAAAATGGTAGAAACGGGTATAGTTTACAATGTAATTAAACTGGACTGAATATAATATCGTGAAACTGAAACTTAGCAGAGCGCAACCGGCTAATCGTTTATCAACACTGGCTGTTTGCGGCTCCGTCTGCGTGAAAGTCTTCGAAATAAAAGTCCAACAGCAGTATCCAGGAGTCTAGATGCTTGTTTTGTTTCTTTAGAAACATAAATGTCCATTCAGGACGTTGTCTATGGGACTGCTAAGCATCTAAATTCACTTAACGCCTTATACGTGATTGATATTAGTGATCCAAATTATTATTACATGATCCCTGAGATAGTTATGCACTAGTGTTGGAATTTAAAATTTATTACCTATTTTGCGAGTATATAAATGAACTGCTCTCAACAAAAGTAAACAAATACTGAATTGTATTTTTTTTTCTCTACATAATGCATTGTATTTTATACCTTGAACTGATTTTGAAAAGAGCAACACTAGAATTTCTTGCCCGTTCTTCTCTAGTGCGAACTGCTTTCCGAACTGGTGGTAGAGTTAATATTGACGGAATCTAAATAATGTATAACATTTTATGGGTTCGAATAAATTATTTCATTTCAAACCAAAATTGATGAACTTTGATATCTATATTATTGGGACTAGTGAAGACTTCGTGCGCAGGAATTTTGTTTTCATTACTTGACCTATAGTTTCTCGATTTCTTTCTTTTACCTGAGTGATGGGACGAGCATGCCGCTCGCATGATGGTAAGTGACACGACTGCCCAAAATAGTAACAGTTAACACCATATTATCTTTGAATTATAAAGCATTGCATGGCACTGACATTCTGCCATTTTGACGAGATGCGCGCAAGTTAACAAAACCTCAATTTCTTTTAGATTCCTTACACCCTGAGCATGTAAAAGTAAAATAGATTCTTTAAAATACATTCACAAGAGCAAAGGAGTTCTACAGAACTCTCAATACATTGTTATTGCAGTTATGATAACACCATATTGCAGGTCACAGGTGATTCTGTTTAACATCGTTAATGTTTCTCAACGTGTTGTAATCTGAAACAAGCGAAGTCACGGTATTAAAATCACATGTGTTTATCATTCTTCTATTATCTTACTTCCTCATGTGATATTGGCACTACCTGGCCTATTTGAACCAATATTTGGCCAATGCAACATCAACTTTATGTGCATAAAGAACACAAAGTTGACATTATCTATAAGGTCCAAATATTTTGATGAATACGCCAAGTGTTTTGCCGCTATAGGACGTAAACGCAGAAATATCTGAACGAATTTACTAAGACCAAATTCTGGATAGAATTCGTTTCCTCAAGCTGGATATTTGTACTTTTACTACAGGGAAGGTTTTATCCAGCTTCTAGTAAACCTAAATATTGTTAGGAATCAAATTTGAGTTCCGAGTGATCTACTAAGCCTCTAGGCCGGTCACCGTCACATGCTCTCGTATATTGTGGGTCATGGCTGACAAGTAAAACAGTTGATACTAGCCAACTAGTGTTCTAGGAAAATTCCGGAGGTCGATAGCCTTAAAATTTGGATACGTTCGTTTACTGGTGGTAGGTCTCTCATTATGTAAGAGGCCGTCTGGGTGGGTACCACCGCAATGTCTATTTCTACCGCCAAGCAACAGTGTGCATGCACTGATGTGTTTCGGTTTGAAGGACATTGTAGCCAGTATAACTACTGGACATAATGAGACTTAACATCTTATGTCTCAGGATGACGAGCGCAGTGGAATGCCACACAGTACTTTGTAAGTCAAGGTGCTGGATGGTGTTGCTACTGTTTATGGGTGGTCGTATCGCTTACCATCAGGCGAACGGCATGCTCGTCTCGTCATCCAATGCAATAAAAAAAAAAGTTTAGTCCTAACTCCAACTACAGCTTCATGGGCGATATTTTGACGATGACATTTATGGTAACATGAGCTGCATCTACATGGGGGATAAGTAGGTTTCATTTTAGTAAATGCCAGGGCCCTTGGCAGTGTTAGGCATTTGAAAAGCCAAAAAAATCCAGAAGTTTTTTTTTATGGCATTGAATGACGAGACGAACATGCCGTTCGCCTGATGGTAAGCGATACGACCGCTCGTAAACAGTAGTAACACCATAAGGCACCTTGAGTTACAAAGTACTGTGTGGCATTCCACTGCGCTCGTCATCCTGAGACATAAGATGTTACATCTCATTATGTCCAGTAGTTACACTGGCTACAATGTCCTTCAAACCGAAACACATCAGTGCATGCACACTGCTGCTTGGCGGTAGAAATAGACATTGCGGTGGTACCCACCCAGACGGACTCTTACATATGAGAGGCCTACCACCAGTCAAAGTCAAATATTATTTAGTTTCGTCATGCAAATAAGCGACATTTGTGTGATTTTACAATTACAATATTCCAAGTTATAAGAATGGAGCAGATGTAACAAACACATTACGAGGGTAGAACAGCCTCTGGCTATCCCTATATCTTGAGGCGTGACATCTGCACAAGTTCAAGTGCTAGGTCCACGTGTGCTCCGAGGTCACTTCCTGTAATGGCGGCATTTCCGGATTCATTGCTCATAAATGTCATGATATTGCAATATAGATCCGCATTGCGTGTACCCAATAACTCTGTCACCTTGCGTGAGCGGCGGAGGTCGTGGGTTCGAAAACCATATGTTATTTTTCTTATATGGTGAGATGATATTAATTTATATTCAACTTGCTCGCGACTGCGCCCACAAAAAGACCTTTCGTGGTATATAAGTCACTGCGTATTTTTCGGGAAAATCTGTACAGGGTTATCTGTAAGGCACTAATAACCTCGCAGGACTATATTACTAACATTATAAACATATTTGTTCTAATTAACTAATAAATTAAACTCTCTCACACATAAAGATACTCAACAGATACAAATCTTATATTGTTTGTCAACTACAGGGAATTAAAATTACCATAAAACCATACTCTAATTTATTTACGAATCACACATTCACACGCGAGAATCGAACTCGCGTTCTGTCAATTCATAACTCACTGTGCCTCGGATGCTGTCAAAAGATATTAAAAAACTTAAATGTGCTCGAAATAATATCTAGAGACTAATTTAAATAAATCGTTCATAATTCCTTTCTACATAGTAGCATGGATGTTATAAAATCAAGTTTTATGTAAAATGTCTGGATAAATCATATTTGCTTCCAGTAGTGTTAATTCAAATTTAGAAAATGTATTTTGGATCCAGTCACGAACTGATGTGTTACCTTTTCAGGAGAAATAAGCCGAATTCACGTTTAGATTACTTAAGGAAAAGGTTTTTTAGGATGAAATCAGACAATGGGAAATCGGAGCAGCTGTTTCCGGTTACAATAACATTCCAAATTGTTCTTCTTTTGGCTTTGTAAAGAAAAAATAAATGACGCATAATCCTTTTCTGTATTTATTGAATGTATGGGTACCATCACTTACCATAAGATAGATTTTCTACCATTTACTGAAATAAAAATAACAAGAAGATAGTTTTTTGCTTGTTTATATTAATACCAATAAATGGCGAATACACGGAACTCACTTCCCGAAAAGTGGGTGCCCCGGTTGCATCTGCCTACCCATTCGGGAATAAAGATGTGATATGTGTTTGTTTTGTTTTTTTTGCTACCGAACAAAGGTAGATTTAAAAACTCGGTTCCAAATAAAACCGGCTTACAGCTCCCAACTGCAAAAAGTCAATGGGGCAATTATGTCATACGTTTGTAAAAGTCATATGTTTTATTCAACGCCTAACCGGTATTAGTGTTATGACAATGCGAGTGTGACTTGCCTAATCCATTTGCGACATCAAAGACGTAACTAAATGCCAACGAAAGCATGTTAAACTGGTTCTTGCTATAGTGTTCCCACGCGCCTGTGAAAGGGTAAGTAGTGATGACAAAATTTACAGAATTTTTTCTCATGATATTAAGGGAAATCTTTTGTCGTGTTGTAAATCTAATCTCAGAAAACTCAGAACACATTTAAATTAAAAAAAAATTGTGAGTCGTCACGGGACGCCTGGCAGATGTGAAACATCGAAATTATTTTGTAATATTAATATGCATAAAAGAACAGATTACGACAGGAACTAAATATGGCATAAAGTAAAAATATAATATTACAATTTTTTTCCAAAAAATAATGACTGATTTTTGTATTGTTGATTGTTGTTGATTTAAATAAATATTTCTTTTCGTTAAATAGAAAAAAAAACGTGTGGCACTCGGAGACTGCCGCGGTATAGCTATTGCATAGCATTTTTTATCACAAATTTTGATTGACTAAACACAAATTCGATCTTACGCTTACGACATAAAGTAGATTTTTAAACGCGAGCAACGCACGTTTAGTCTTGTTATTGATCATAACCAAAGTAGAATAAATCAAAATTTGAGAAAAGAATGTTACGTTCGATTCTTTTGTACTCGTGCCGTGCCAACGCTGGGGAAATAGCTTCTACGCAATGTATTTAAGGTTCATATTAGATTAGTAAGAAATGGTTTTAATGACTTTAATAAATAAAATAAATAAAAATATACTCGTTTCAAGAATTATAGCGTCTACGCATTGTATTTAAGGTTCATATTAGTAAGATAAAATACCTTCATATAGCGTGGCGACGTGTCGCCACGCCAGAAATCGGTTTTACGTGCGGCTATAGATGTTTCACATCAAAAGTCCTGAATTTCTAGAATCCAAATATCCAAAATTAAACATATAACTTAGTTTATAAAATTAATTAATCATATTTTCACACACATCAGTTCAAGTTCAATGCCCTCTTCAATCTTCTGAGCTCCATTTAGCGTAGGCGTTTTGCGAAACGCCTATTTCAACGAACAACGTTAGCCCAACTTCTAACCGGACCAGTTTGCCTTGGACTGTCTCGCTAGTTCACGTATATACCGCCTTGATTTGCCAATGCGTTTAATTTTTAATTAGTAATTGGAGCTTGGCCTTACTTGCTAGAGGTCGGTTGTATGAACGATTTCACTTAAAAAAGGAGCTGTTATCTATTTTTGTGTACGCACGTGCACGCCTTTCATTAACGAAGGGGTAGGCAGAGGCGCAACTAGTGCACTACTTCACTGTGTGTACTCCGTCTCATAAAAGTAGGTTTTCTGTCGTTTTTCTCCTCTAGATCTCAGAGAAGATGTTGAATTTATGCAGACATCAAAATTAAAAAAATCCGTTCTTTATGCTTACAAAAATGTTGCTCCGACTCTACATTGGAGTATAGGGACAGGCAGAAGAACTAAAATCTGTTGTTTAATTCTTGTTGCCAATGATTGATATTACCAACCTTTTTTTTTTTTTTTTTTATCGCGGGGAAAAAACGCGTTATCGCTACCACCACCGGGGGGTGAGTGGAACGGTTATGTAGGTTTCACACGGTCTTACGGCCCAATGTCGATACTCGGGAGTATAGCTTCATCCGAGCGAGCATTGAACCGAGTCCCTAACACTATATACACCCTACACCGGCATACCAACCAAAACCCGCGGTGGCCTTCGTCGGCACTTACGGGACGGCTCCGGGTTATCTTATTGCACGAAGATAGCTGCACGAAACCGCCCCTGCGCGATGCCGCATTGCGGCCCCTCTCTGAATGAGGAGGCTAAGAAGCCCCCGAACTCTAAAGCACGCTTTTGGCGTCCACGACTGCAGGAGACCGACCACCCGCATTGCCGTCCACCTCGGGTTCGCTTAAATTGAAGTAGTCAGGCGAGCAGCCCCCCACTGTTCGCCTCGCGAATCTCCCTAACCCCATTTAGTCGCCTCTTACGACAATTACCAACCTTAATACAAAATAAAAAGGGTATTTTTTTAAACACAGGCAATATCTAGGCTTCCTCTGGTAGTCATTACTCAGTTACTAATTGCCCAATATCCTCTACTGATATTAAAGGTTTTGATTTACTGGTGGTAGGTCTCTCATATGTAAGAGTCCGTCTGGGTGGGTACCACCGCAATGTCTATTTCTACCACCATGCAGCAGTGTGCATCCACTGTTCTGTTTCAGTTTGAAGGACATTGTAGCTACTGGACATAATGAGACTTAACATCTTATGTCTCAGGATGACGAGCGCAGTGGAATGCCACACAGTACTTTGTAGGTCAAGGTG
The DNA here is from genome assembly GCA_947568825.1 of Sphinx pinastri. Lineage (NCBI taxonomy): Eukaryota > Metazoa > Arthropoda > Insecta > Lepidoptera > Sphingidae > Sphinx > Sphinx pinastri. The sequence goes on along the minus strand of OX387628.1, from coordinate 1,818,756 downwards.
CTGTATGGTGTTGTTACTGTTTATGGGCGGTCGTATCGCTTACCATCAGGCGAACGGCATGCTCGTCTCGTCATTCAATGCAATAAAAAATAAATAAAAAATAAACTGGTTTTATATTATAAGTTATTTGAGTAGCACATAACACATTGATACTTAAAAATATACGTGGGAACATCAAAGGACATTGTAAATATACAAAAAGTAAAAACAGGTTTATTAAAAGCTAGCTGGCCCGGCGAACTTCGTATCGCTTCAGAATCAATGAATGTTATGTTAACTTTATAAGTTTTTTTATTAAGATTATATGAATTATCAAAATGAAAATGTACAAAAATCATAATGAAAAGGTCATATACATTCAGAGACAGAGAGAAGCAGAGACTATTGAGCACGATATACCTCTTTCACCTCTTCCACATTCATACCTCTCATCATACATTTTCGCCGGTTATGGGCATCCCTATCCATCCGTACCATCCACATTCGCTCGATAAATACCTTTCTTGACTCGTCTTTCAACCATCCTCTCTACGAGCCCAAATTATCTCAGCATACTTCTTTTAATTTTGGTCATCTGGCCATCCTTCAATTTATAATTTTCTCTTATCATAAGGGGACCGCTAAAGAAGTATTTTCATCTCCCTGTTCCGGAGTTCGGTCCCCCGACGCGAGGACGCTTAGGTCAAAATATTACTAGGTACGACAGAGACACTTATATTATATTACTTTTTAGAGGTTTTTTGTATCGGGGTTATGTAAATTTTAATTTAATTTATATATAAAATAAATTAAATTTTAATTCGATTTCACAAAAGAACTAACAAAAAATCGTAGTTTGTTTTTGAATTACAACACAAAAAATATCGAGAACATGTATGGTGGGCCATGTTAGGAACCGGACTTTATTTGGTCACTACCTTACTGTATTAATGGAATTATCTTGACAGGGGCAGGATAAAGGTCTGTTTTTTCTATCAAGTGCAAAAAGGAAATTAAAACATATCTTGGATATTTCAAAACATTATACCGAACAAGAATTGCAATAACATTCCGTTTTTTAAATGAACAAATCTCATTACCATTAAATTACCACAAAGCATACAGATGTCACGATAGATTTGTAATTACGGGTGGGATTTGCCAAGAATTAATGCCGGTTAGCAATGATGGCATAATCAATGCAATCTGCTTGTATTTATTAATATTATCTTAGAATCTTGTCTATTAAACATTAATCCGCGTATAATTAATCACTGTTTTGTCACTATATAATATAATGTTATACTTATAGGTAAAAATATTAGAACAAACGCGAGCTGAAAATATTTGGGTCATTTTTTTCAGCACACTTACCCTGGATTAACATAGGCTTTTCCATGGTGGAAAAGTACATATTTCTTATGCCAGAAAAAGCCTCCGCGCGGGTGAAGTCGTGAACAAATCCTTATCTATACTATCCATACCAATGTTATAAAGCTGAAGAGTTTGTTTGTTTGTTTGAACGCGCTAATCTCAGGAACTACTTTACCGATTTTGAAAATTCTTTCACTAATAGGAAACTACATTACTCTTGAGTGCTATAGGCTACTTTTTATCCCGGAAAACTTTCCACGCGGGCGGAGCTGCGCGCCAAAACTAGTATAAAATATTTTCAAAAATAACATGAGGAATATCGCAAGTAAGCTATTGTGACGTGAGAAAGTAATGTTACATAGTACCTTCCTATGACATGTATTGTCTCACTACCTACTGTTGCAACTTTTTACGAATTATTATTGGAAAGTGTATTTTATTACGCACCGGCTGCCTTCATTTTGTTTTTTTGATGGCATCACGACCGTCCATGATCAATAACACCACCCCAAGCTTGAATTATAAAGATCTGCGCGCACTGCATTACGCTAGTCACCCTAACATTGAATATTAAAGGTCTATTTCACCATGCGCTGATAAAGTCCACGTTATTCTAATTTATCTACCATATAAACTACAAATGACTGTTTCATAGGTGATTTTCATAGAAATACATAGCAGAAAAGGTCACTAGTAATGTCGGATTTATTTGTTAGATAGCGTTATGTGACATATATTTATCTGAAACTTTATCAGAAACTGGCCGTTAGTCTCGTAATTATAGGTACCTACTGGCTATAATGTCTTCAAACCAGGAAAAAACAGTGTTTACTCCAAGTTACTTGTAGGCAAATAACCATTGCGGTGTAGGTACTAGGTACCCGCTACCCAGCTAGACTTTTGTATAAGATACCTACCACTTATACTTTGTATTTAGCTTAAGCCCTGTGACAGCGGTTAACATGTCTGAGGTTGGGAGCACGTTAAAAATAGATTATGAGTATCGATTATTGTCTCAATTTATATCGATTAAAAATATTAAGGTTGATCATTAATAGTAAGAATCTAACTAATACTATTTTAAAGAAATTAGGTAGTAGTTTTTATTTGTTTAATTATTTAAAGGTTGTACACATACATTTTTAATTTAATATAATTATTTCTATTTGATTTATATTGTTACCTAAATCGATAACGATATAATTGGTGGTACGAAGCGTTACTATTACTGCAGTTGCAACAGTGAAGTAAGTATGATACATTTTCTCATAAATTATACCGCGAGTTTTGGCGGGAACTTGGAAGTGTCATGAGGTGCTCTTGTTTTAATTAATTATTTTGGTGATATTTAGTGTTATGTTGCATAATTATGGTGGTATATTATCCAATATAGTTCTATTAAAGAGCTCAAATGAAGTTAATTGAAATAATTGTGCTAATCAAGTGTTTTTTTTGTTGCCGCCAAAATTCCTAGATAAAGTCTTGGTAAGGTAGCCACTGCTTTACTTTGACATACTATAGATAATAAAATAGACAAACCAAACTTGACATTGGCAAAATGTGAACACAAATGCCATTATAAAAAAAAAAAAAAAAATTATACCGCGAAAAATACGAAACTTTAAAGGCGTGATTTCAATGACAGCTGTCATAGAGACCAGCTAAGTTTTACAAAGTATAGTAATTAAAATTCAAGAAATATAATAGAGGATTAAATATACATAAATAGAATTACTGGCAGAAGTCGCGTATCTATTATAGAAGACAGAATAGTTTCTACATTATAATAGATATTATGTAAATATTGGCTGCATCATCACCATTTAGTGCCTCGACGAACGTCAATAATCAAACGAAAGCTATGCTTTTCACGTGACTTTGCTCAAGTAGTTATCGCTTGTGACATGTCACGAGATGTTTACAACAAGTGTATTGTGTTACGAACAATTTGTATTGATATTTAAATATGGATTATACCAGATAATAATACAAAGGATGTTTGTGCATTCGGATGAGGTAATCTCTAGACTATACCACTGGTGGTAGGTCTCTCATATGTAAGAGTCCGTCTGGGTGGGTACCACCGCAATGTCTGTTTCTACCGCCAAGCAGCAGTGTGCATGCACTGTTGTGTTTCGGTTTGAATGACATTGTAGCCAGTGTAACTACAGGACATAGTGAGACTTAACATCTTGTGTGTCAGGATGACGAGCGCAGTGGAATGCCACACAGTACTTTGTAACTCAAGGTGCTGGATGGTGTCGCTACTGTTTAGGGGTGGTCGTACCGCTTACCATCAGGCGAACGGCATGCTCGTCTCGTCATTCAATGGCATAAAAAAAACGATTCTAAACTTCTTTTACGGAATCTACGTTTAAATAAATTCATTGAAGAACTGAAAAGATAGAAACACGATTTTAATTTGAATATTTTATGTTGGTTTTGAATAATCTCTTCACAAACGCAGTCGGAGGCATCTGCTCACTCCGAGATTTTGTTGCTCTACCTATATCACCGACCAAATTATGAGAAGTGAGCGTGTTAAAAGAGATGATCCTCATCAGTCAACACAAGCCGGTCTGTTTGAACCGGTTACACAGGGTGATCACGGCATGCGACACACGTGGGGCGCTAAGGGGCCGTATACGAAATTTCTGAAACAGACGTTGGAACTTGTTGGATAGATTGAAATTAAATAAAGATATGAAAGATGTGGCTCGTTTATTTTATTAGTGTTGAAATAGTCTTTCCGATGATGTATTAGAAATTAATCAGATCAGTTTATTTTTTGAAATAATCACGATGAAATTTGACTGAAATAGTTGAAATTTCGTATACGGCCTCCTAAGGCGGGTTTTATCTTGTGTACGGATACGGTGATCGCTGTCCGGGCGGATACATAATATATCCTATTATTTACCACCCAACCTTCTACCCTTTGCAAGTTTTAGGGCGGTTTAATAAATCAATCTTACGTTTGAGTAAAATCTCAAGTAGACATTTAATGTATTGAATTTAATAAACCAAGCTGTCATTTAAGGGCTTGTTCTCAGCTGAGGGCTGTTACACAAACAACTTAGCTGTTTCAATCCGTCACATATTGTAACTTAAGATGTCATTTGAGCTGATGTTAATATGGTTTTATTAAATAGCGACTATCTTAGGATGCTGATCTTAATTTGAGAGCGTCTCAGCTGATATCGCACTTTAGAGCGAAATTGAGAATTGCATCTATTTATACGGCCCTAAGAGCCATTTCGCTAAAGTATAGGCCGCCTCCACGATGTACTTAAGCAAATTAAGTCTGTTTTCTATAAAAACAAAACTGTTTTCCTTTTACGCGCGGAAATGTTTCAAGTTTATTTATAAGTGAATGCGCAAATAAAACAACTTGAAATAGAATTACTGACTTCCCCTCTGATTCACCTTTATATTTTGCTTTTTTATGTTAAAACGGCACAAAATTACCTTCTCATTTGGACTTAACTTCGCATATTATGTACTAGCTTTTGCGCGCGGCTCCGCCCGCGTGGAAAAAAGTAAGTTTCCGGGATAAAAAGTAGCCTATAGCACTCAGGAGTAATGTAGCTTCCTATTAGTGAAAGAATTTCGGTCCAGTACTTCCTGAGATTAGCGCGTTCAAACAAACAAACAAACTCTTCAGCTTTGTATAATAGTACCTATAGATGTACAGTCGGAAAAGTGTATGCTCGACCACCTTAAGGTTCTAAATAAGTCGCTTCCGCGTCGTCTGTCAGCAACATGCGACTTACAACTAAAGTAAACAATAAGAGTTATCGCTGTTCCATTGTACATCTTCGTAATAATCGCACTTGCTTGGTAAAATATGAAAAATATGCGTTTTATGTTGAGAAAGTGTACTAGCACCAAATTGGGTGATTGTACATAGCGTCACGCTTTTTACACGTTTCGGAGGTAGGCAGTGGTCTATACACTCACATTTCTACAGTCTTATTTAATGCGGTTTAATTCTATGGCGGAGTCTATGTAATTTATTTTCACCGAGTACTGCACTTTTTCCATGGGTGAATGTCCCGATTATAATTGAATTTGATTACTTGTACTTTCAACTCAAAATTGACCATAATTATCAGAGTAGCTCAGTGATTGGTTACAGATTTCACCCTCTAGCATTTCATAAAATCAGTTAAGAATTTAGTCTATATATTTTTCGGTAGGTTTGTAGGCCTGAATTATTGTTTTTCAGCAAGATTCCTTCCAGAGAGGCTATTTTTGAATGGCAAAAATGTGCTTCAAGGATTTTTATCGAAAACACTTTCACGCAGGTAAAGCTACTGGAAAAAACTAGTTTTTAATAAGTTATCGTGAAACTTAACGCTTATGCACCATGACTGAGTAGGTGAGAAGCGTGTCTAAAATTTCAACTTACGTCGCAATCCGTTTTGAACTCTATATTTAAGGAACAGAATTAATATTGCTTTACCACAAACGAACGCATACCAGACGTAATTTCGCTTAGAATTTTAATTTTAGAATTGTTAAGATATCTTTGCTAAGGATTTTTTAAATATAGAACAAATTTTATTAACCGTATTTTTATGTTTTTGAATTAATATTCATATACCGAGTACTGCACAATCACATAATTAATTAATTGTTATTGTTTCCGTATTTAATAGCGTATAACATTAAAATTTCTCAAATATATACAAAAAAAATGGTAAGTCGTGAAAACCAAGCCTAATCGTTTCCGCAATAGGCGTGATTAAGTTTGTGCGCTTGAGGTGTAAGTAGGAAACTGGGAACCAAAGTGCGGCTCTAATGAATCTCATTCCTGTGTCAGCCAGTGTACATTTACTGCCTTATTCATAAACAATTGATAAACATATTTTAGTTATCGAATGTTTTGTCTTCTTCGAACGAATTTTGAATTGAGTTTGAAGGAAGAAGACAAAACATTCTATAATTAAAATAAGTTTACAAATTGTTTTTGAATAAGGTCATTAGTGTTGGGCAACTAGAGACTCCAACGCGTTAAAATACAGTTTCGGCGTTTGAGGTGCAAACATTGCCAGAAACAAAAGGTATTGTTATAATTTTCTCTATAATCCATAAGCATGACATTTTCGACGTGTTAACACATCTTTACAATATTAAAAACTCTTTCTGGAAAAATTACGAAAGGCTTCGAGCTGAGGTGGAATGGGTTAAATTCCGCCAACCTTGCGGTCACTTCCTTGTATATTTTAAATGTCAATCAAGACTTTTGTTTTCGGTAAATCTCTTTGGATGTACGTAAGTATATAATTCCATGTCCTTTTGGATGTCGTCTTGAATGATGGTAAGCATTAAGTGCCATCTGTCTATACTCTATAATAAATAGTAAGAATCTAATAATGTTAAAAAAGTACACACCTTATATCAAATGAAAAAAGTGTTGTGTTAACCATACAAATTCTTAACATTGACAATTCACGTGATAGAGTTGACGTATTTTTTTAACCTCAAAATAAGATAGATTTAAACCTTTAAATTGCGTGTTCTGCCGTATGCCAAATGCCGTATCTAGATCTTTATTGCATGGGATATCATTGCAGCAATCCCAGAACTTTAAATGTCAGCTCTATTTTGTACTGCGCTCATCTCCCCGAATCATGAGGTTCTTACTACCTAATAGGTGCCTACATACATAGATTAGTGTCAAAAATTAACATCTTGTCATTTTCTTCCGTGCTTCAGAAATATGAAATCTCGATATATCAATTAGAATCTTCAAATACCGGACATTAACTCGTATTTTAATTAATAAACAAATCCCCTTAAGTCTTTTTTCTTATACTGGCTTGACAAAGTGACCCCACTGCACCTGATGGTAAGTGAAGTGGGATCCAGATAGATTAACGAGAGATGATTATCCCTCGTCAGTCGACATCATTATGCCGGCCTGTTTGGACCGGATATACACAGGCTGATCACGGAACGCGGCACACTTACATGAGCCACTATGGCAGGTAACACCTTTTGTACGGTGGTCGCTATCCGGGCGGATACGAAATATATCTGAACACCAGGAAATTTACAATTCAAGTTAATTAGATCAAGGAAACAATAAACCAAAGTGACTAATAGTCTAAACAATTACCAGAAGTTGTAAACTTCGGTTTAAACTAAACCAATTAAGTATATAATTTTAATAAAACTTACGGAAAATACGTTAATGAATCATACTTTTCGTTGGAGCCTTTCTTCCCAATGGCGTAAGTTATATTTGGCGGTGCGTCATTTGGAAGTTGACTCATGCCTTCCCGGAAATGTATTGTACCTATCGCGTTTGCCCCTTCCTTCGTGGGAGTTTATTTTGATAAAATCTTAAAAGGGGTTTGGATGTAAATTGGGTCGGTTTTGGTTATATATTTTATGCCCATAAAACACTTATATAGGATTATTGAACTAAAAAGCTTTATTAGTGGAACGCGCGCAGCAGGGAATAGACCCACATGACTCTACCTTGGGAAAAAATCGGAAACTCTTATAGTAATTTAAAGGGAGATCTGAATATGATTGTTTTACCTAATTTACGTAATTATCTAATCATATATATTTACTGTTTATCTAGGGCAAGCAACTTGCTTCTCCCAAACTGTTCAAAAATATGTAGATACTAAAATGATTGAATGTTATGGTCCTGATATACCTGTACAGCCTCTTCCTTTCATAATTTTTCAGCATTTTTTATTGCAGTTAACTGATGCGACGAGCATGCCGCTCGCTTGGTGGTAATTGGTAAGCGATACGACCGCCCATAAACAGTATCAACATCATACAAATCTTTGAATTAAAAAGTACTGCGTGGCACTCCACTGCGCTCGTCACCCTGAAACATAAGGGTCAAGTGACTCAAGTCTTATACTACCCAGTAATATGCTAGTTTTATCATTAAATTTTCCTTTCCAGATCACTATGAGGGGTTTGGAGGCCCTCATCATCCTCCAGTTGGTGTACATCACCAGCTGCATGGACCAGCTGCACATAATGTACGAGTGGAAGCAACTGGACTACCAGTTCTCCTCACCTGAGGCGCGGCAGCAGGCCCTGGACTCCAGGAGCTTCGTGCCGGAGAACAACATTCCCATGGGGTTGGAGATGTATGAGGATAGGCTGTTTGTGACGGTGCCCCGGTGGCGGTACGGTGTGCCGGCTAGTTTGAACTATATTAATTTGAAAGGTAATTATATAATACTTCACAAGGATTTAATGGTGGATCCACGAATAAAAGTAGTAAAGTTCCTTTACCAGAACACGTTTCCGAGATGAAAGGTAATAATAATGATACCAGCCCTGTATTACATACTGCCCACTGCTGATCATGACGCCTACTCTACTACTGAGAGGATTTAGGCCTTAGTCCATCACAGTGGCCTAGTTGTTGCTAGATGTCATATACGTATGTTTTCTCACGATGTTTGCCTTCATCGTTAAAGAAATGATAATTGATAGAAGGTACTTATAGATTAATCCAGGACTTGGTCTATCAGTGTTACAACATTCAAATCAGTTCAGCGGTTTCTGCATACACTTTATAAAAACTTTCAAACATCGTCATACACTTTTGTATTTATAATAATGATAAGTAAGGTAATTAATTTGACTTTGCGCGCAGCTCCATCCGTACCGTCCGTACGTATCATTTCCTGGAACTCTTGTAAATTTCCGTCATTTAATCGATCTAAAGAATTTTAAATGTACCTTACTTTAAAATTTAATCAAAATAATATGAATCTTCGTAATAATTAGTATAATTAGTATTCAAAATGAAGCCTTATCTTTTAAGTTTTAGTTATTGCTTTTCATTGAACTTCAGTCGGCTCGAATCACGAATAAGAATGTAGGTACTGTTATTTATTTAAATCTCGGGGAAACACGGTAATACAGGTTTTAAGATTTTATTGATTAACTCTCGTTTGAGTTGATCATACCGTAAAGTCCCTTTTCAAGGAACTTGATGTTCTAAAACTTATTTTTAACTCAGATGTATTCTTTTGAGAAGTCCACTTTAGTTACCTTCCTTGGATTGAGCCTAGAAACTGTAGACTTACAACCAAGTCTACTAGACTAAAGAGGGATGAATGCTAACATTAAAAGGAAATAATGAATATTAAACATTTAATATTGCAACTTACTCGAGGTCCGAGAGGTAACTTAGATATCGTCAATTACCCTTCCCCTAAACATGTGTATGTTAAAGACACGTGACACTTCTTATTTGGCACTAGGAGTTACGTTAAAAAAATGTGTTTTTATTATTGTAAAAGGAGGAATAAAATTATTATTAATCGGGCTTAGTTGATTTTTTACGTATTAGTTATTGCAATTATTTTTTTTAGAAATAAATATTCAATCAATATTTATTAAATTAAACCAACAGTTATATATTTATCCCACACTTAGATACAAGATCTCAATACCTACACCCGAAGTTAATTTTCGTGTATCGTATAAATAATAATATTGAATAACTATTCTATATTTCCAGACAACTCCACCAGATCTCCAAACCTCATCCCCTATCCAAGCTGGGCGGCCCACTCCACCGGGCTGGACGGCAAGCCGCCAGAGATCGTGTCTCCATTCCGAGTACGCGCCGACCGTTGCGGCCGCCTCTGGGTACTTGACAACGGCAAGATCGGCAACCTGGAGAAGAACACCACCAAATACCCACCAGCCTTGATCGTCTACGACCTCAAGACCGACAATCTTCTCCGCAAATACGTCTTCCCTGTAGACCAGGTGAAGCAAGACTCGGGCTTTGCCAACATAGCTATAGAAGACACTGATTGTAAGAATACGTATGCTTACGCCGGGGATTTGGGCAAGCCAGCAATCGTCGTGTACTCATGGGAGAAGGATGAGTCATGGAGGATTACCCACCACTATTTCCACCCTGATCCCTTGGCCTGTGACTTCAGTGTCAAAGGCCAGAACTTCAGTTGGACGGATGCTATCTTCGGCCTCGCTTTATTGAAGCCTACAACGAATAGCAGCAACTTTAGCACGTTGTACTTCCACCCGATGGCCAGCTTCAGTGAATTCTCGGTCTCTACTGAGTATTTAAGGAACCAGTCTGTAGCTGAGGGTAACTTCAACGCCTTCAAACTCTTAGGAAACCGAGGGCCTAACGCCCAATCCAGTGTATCCTTCATTGATCAAAAGACAGGAGTTCTGTTCTATTCTTTAGTCAACCTTAACGCTGTCGCTTGCTGGAAAACTTCGAATAAGGAGTACCTGATGAAGAACCAAGGAAGAATATACATGAACGATGAGACGATGGTGTATCCCACAGATATAAAAGTGGACTACAACGACACGCTTTGGATTCTCTCGAATAAAATGCCAATTTGGATGTACGATAAATTGGATCCAAATGAAGTGAATTTCAGAGTGTTCTCGGCTCCGGTGTTGGACGCCATAAGTCACACAACGTGCGACATAACAGCCAGATACGACATTTTGGATAAGTTTATAAATAAAGTAAAGAACGCGACGAATAAAATCGCGTCCAAGATAAGACCAAATTCTTCTGCTGAAATGCGGCCGATGTCCTTTGTGACGAGCGTGCTGCTCAGTTGGCTCATTGCTTTTGTGATTTCTAAGTGATTTAGTTTTAAAGCTATTGTAAAATATGTTGGGATAATAATGAGGTTGAAAGTCGTGGTTAATAAATTAGGTCATTTACTTCGTTCTAGCGAGCTTATCGACATCTATGGCTCAGGTGTGTATACTATATAAAAAAATGACTCAAATTTTAATTTTCCGTGCTTGAAATAAAATTAGAATATTACCGATATCACGGCATAGATATATTGTGACTAGGTCCTTCTGTGATAGGTCCAATAATTAGATAGCCTTATGCGTTGGGTAGACTCAACGTATGTGCAGCTAATCGTCACGGGTGCGAATGTTTTTGTGATGAAATTCACCCACAGCTACAGACTACCCACTGACACAATTAATAAGAAAAATTGTAAACTTTGTTTTTGTTCTTGACTATTTTTATTATTTTCTGGTTTGTTGTTTAATTATTACTTATTTTTTTGTTTGTTTATGCTTCCAGTTTGTTTACCGACTGGACATCCGTGCGACACTTGGGCTTCTCATTGAAAACCAGCGCTGCAGCTGTATTGCAGCAGCATTAAGCTGAATGAGTAGCCCATTGTTGGCACATTAATTTAATTGTATCTAAAAAAAAAAAAAAAAAACTTATAACTGCATTTTGTGCCAACAATAAAACTCTTTTTCTTTCTTTTAAAAATCAATAGAAACATTTTATATTTGACTTAATATTTCAACCAAAATCTATACTAAAATTATAAAGCTGAAGAGTTTGTTTGTTTGAACGCGCTAATCTCAGGAACTACTGGACCGATTTTGAAAATTCTTTCACTAATAGGAAGCTACATTACTCCTGAGTGCTATAGGCTACTTTTTATCCCGGAAAACTTTTCCACGCGGGCGGAGCCGTGCGCAATGCTAGTGTATTATAAGATGAATTATGCTTTTGAAGCTACGCATTATTACCCCAACATATTTTCCATTTCTGTGATTAATCCGGCCATAACGGATCTTCCGTGAAGCTGTTACCGCTTTATTTATTGTGATTGAGAATGTGTGTACTTAAATTTGAAATTTTGTTGATGAAAGGTCATATGTTTCTGATTTATTGTATGCGCTTTAAGTGATATTATGTGTGAAAGTCAGCGAAAGTCAACATAGTGGCATGTACAGAGTATTGTCTTTGTAAATATTATTAATATAGGTACTAAAAACTACTTGCGTTTCATTTTTGTTACTCTGCATGTTTCTCGGTATACTAGCAGCGCCATCTAGTGTCATATTTGGTAAACAAAAAAATATGTATTTCGCGGTTTGTCGTAATTAAAAATAAGTTTGTAATATAAAAGCTTAGTGAATTAAAATTAAGTACGTAATACAAGGAACTTTCGGCATAAAACAAAAATAAAAATAACAATACTATTTTTTGTAAAGTAGTTCTTAATATATTGAAAAGATGTCGCTCTAGAAAACTTTTAGCAATCGCCACTAGATGTCACTATTAATAATCTACGAAATAAGATTACGCTCGACTCGTGATACCGCCATGCCTGTGTTCTTTCGTTGGTTGAAAAGATTCCATAGCTCCTTATAATTATTACAAAGATTTAAGCTTCATCCATTTTCTATTTCCATTTTCAACGATATAAAGTATAGTAATACAACATTGTATGTAGTGTATAGGGGAAAGTGGGGTAAATTTGTACGCAGGGCACATTCAAACTATCTCTATCTTTTGTATTAAGCATCAATGATCAATGAAGTGGCAGTGGGCAGGACACGTAGTTCGAAGAACTGACGGCAGATGGGGCAAAAAAGTTCTCGAGTGGAGACGACATACTGGCAAGCGCCGCGTCAGCCGTCCATCTGCAAGGTGGACAGATGACTTGATAAAGTTCGCAGGAATGCTGGATGCGGGCCGCTTTTGACAGATCCGTCTGGAAATCTTTAGGGGAGGCCTATGTTCAGCAGTGGACGCCATGTTTTTTTTTATGGCATTGTATGATGAGACGAGCATGCCCTTCGCCTGATGGTAAGCGATACGACCACCCATAAACAGTAGCAACACCAACCAACACCTTGACTTACAAAGTACTATGTGGCATTCCACTGCGCTCATCATCCTGAGACATAAGATGTTAAGTCCCATTACGTCCAGTAGTTACACTGGCTACCATGTCCTTCAAACCGAAACACAATAGTGCATACACACTGCTGCTTGGCGGTAGAAATAGACATTGCGGTGGTACCCACCCAGACGGACTCTCACATATGAGAGACCTACCACCATGTGGCTGATGATGATGATGATATTGATGATGATTAATAACTACTGATGTTTGGGTTTTTTACGTAACGCTCATGCAACTCCAATTCCTCACGTAGTTTGATAGCAGAGTCCGCAATGAGAACAGAGGAAACGTGTTTTCTCGCCGCATAAATAATTTACTTAACAAACCCAAATCAAATGTCGTACACCTCTTAGGCAAAACTTTATGAAGCGAAATTCATCCATATTCAATTTCACAATGCCCAGTGGGTACTTAATTGCCCGAGCAACAATGTCTTTTAAACTGGAATACAACGTTACATGCACAATGTTGCTTCGCGGCAGAAAGCAACAATACACTAGTACAGACTCACTTGACTACATTCTCTGCTAAATACAAAGCTCCTGATAGGTACCTATATTATGCCACTTTTATCGCACAACAGTTTGGTAACGCAACATATTCCTGAAAAACATAATAAAGGTCTCTTTCCATTTAGATAAATGATGAAATACACCTGATACGTTATCATGAAAGTTTATGATCCAATTATAGTGGTATAAGTCCCATATAAATACCATATCCCCCACAATCAAATTATATTTGTTGTGAACAAGACGTGAAAATGGAGATATTTTACTAAATTATGATGGAGGAGAAGGTAAGATATTAAATACATCATTAAATGTATTACTGATCCTATTTATATTTGCTGGGGACGCCAGGTTTTGGGAGCTGCGACTGGTCCTTGGCTTGCATGGGTAGTTAAGGTAACCCGCCAGTGTATTTCTCTATCCATAACAAGTTAAACCTTACTTTGGGTACCAGTATTCAATATATTTGCTACTTATTTTGTTATCATGCATTTTACATCAGAGCACATTAATTTTAAGTGATCCTGTAATATAATAAATATGCTTTTGCTGGAAAGAAATAAAGTATAAATATCCAGAATAGAAACATGGTTAGGGTAGTAGTGTTTATTGGCTAGTCAGTCCTGAGTTTGATTTTCAGGTCGGGCTACTTATATGTTATTCTAAGACTGCTATGTCCTCTACATCCGTTGATCACAAGAACGTCTGTCAGCTACATATTTTACAGTATGTAAAATGAGCGACCCAAAACTTGCCAGTACTCGAGTCTCTACAGCTAAGTTAAGACTAGCCAGCAATATAATGCACAGAAATTCCAGATGCGTTTACTAGCAGCATTTTTTCAATAATTCTATTATAACACATGCGTCGCCGTATGTCCTGCGAGCTTCAAAATTTGCCGAAGTCACCTTGACGTGATTGTTTGCAAGGTAAAATTCGGCGGATGTCATCTTCTGCTAGTTTTCTAGATAATCTAATCCTCGCTTATGGTTCTTTCACTTTGTATGCGCAGTGCGCTACGCGGGTGTAGGAATCGCTGTTTATAGGATACTCTCGCACTGTAAGAACTGCACCCATTGATGTAGTTAAAGATTTTTTCTAGGGGGGCAGCAGGCGGGAGAAAAAAAACTGCCGAATTCACTGCCACGAAAAGCCTGTACCACACGAGGCTCCTGTAAGTGCAAATCTTTTTCTACGGTGTGCAGTGTATGTTTCTACAGTGGGCTTTACCACCCATGGGTTGGGTTTGAACCTCCGGACATTGTCTTGGCAGACCGTTACATTCCCACCTAGGCTATCGTCCACTTCAGCTAAAGATAACAGAAAATGTATAGGAATGACACATCCTAAAGATAGGTCTTTCGCTAGGATATGTCATTCCCATACATAAAGTTAGCGTTAACGTTGGTAGAAAGGCATCTTGGCTACAGCCCAAGGAGTGTTGGTTGCAGGTGGAAGATCCGAAGCTATTGTTGAGGCAGAGATGCGTGAAATGTCTGAAGGGCCTACACTTGATACGCACTTTGATCGTGGTGGTCTGCATTCTTGTTGTACTGCAGCAGGTGAGTGGTATGGTGAAGATATCTTTTTTGTATTTAATCCAGAAATTTTTGTAGGTATGGTGAAGATATCTTTTTAGTATTCAATCCAGAACATAATTTTAGAGATTAAGTGGACTAGAATAAATATCCTACCAGCGAATGTGTTCAATGTATGCGGGTATTTGCCAAACTTATAAAGGCAGGCGCTCAAAAAGCATTTTGTTTTTCTTGAAGAGACCCAACGCTCCTCGATGTTGAATGGTGATAACTCACTAATGTTAGTAATGGGGTAGTTAGTGAAGAAGTTTATAAGTTTGTTGGTAGTAAACTCTAACGGCCGTATTCATAAACAGTTTATAAACCTATTTTAGTTATAGAATATTTTATCTTCTTCCTTCAAACTCAATTTGAAATTCGTTCGAAGAAGACAAAATATTCGATAACTAAATTAGGTTTATAAACTGTTTATGAATAAGGTAGTTAATTTATTTTGACGAATAAAACTTATTGAAAAATAGATTTTTAATTTGAATTAGATTTGAATTAGATTTCAAGAAAAGACTCACGCCAAATCATAACCATACCATCAACATAACCATATTTGCATTACATTGTACAATGATAACAAGGAACTATCGTGCAAAATAGAATATCATAGTAATTTTATTTTTCTTTGTTACTAGATATCATCATGCATCACGAAGCTGTTCTTCGATATGCCCATAACGACTTACACCCATTTTGACTTCAACCAGACCATTATATACCCGAGCGTCACATTTTGCAGGGAGCCGCCGTACAAATATGATAAATTGTTGGTTAGTATCTTACTCTCTAGCTTTATCATTAATCTAATGGCAGCGTAAGTGAACTGTGGACTGAGAGGCTCTAAGTTCAATTCTCGCAACAGTTCGTGAGGATTTTTCTAGCATGATTTTTCTGGAATTGATTCTCCAGATAGTAAATTCACGTCAGGTAAGTTTCTGATTTAATACTGAGCCAAATTGATTCTGCAATATGCTTGAAAGGTGTGGTGTGCTGACCTCATAAGTCCGTAAATGTCTCTTGAAATGTTGCCGTGCCCGACAGGGTTCACGGTTATCATCATCATCAGCCTATATTTTGGTCCACTGCTGGACATAGGCCTCCTCCAATACGCGCCATTTTACCCGGTCTTCGGCCTGTCGCATCCAGTTTCTGCCAGCGACCTTTCGCAAATCGTCACTCCACCTGGCTGGAGGGCGTCCCACACTACGCTTGCCGACTCGCGGTCTCCACTCAAGAACACGGTTATATCACGTGTCTATTTAATTGTAACATCTTTTAAATATATAGAATAATTGTGGAGTGCAATAAACTTTGAATTTAAATTTAAATGGAAGAAGAAGGCCGACATAATTACAGTGAGTATAAGTAAATGTCAATGTATTAGTTTTACCCGAAAAACTACACCGATTGTTTACAATTATCACTTTAATAATATCTATATTGAAAGAGTTTCTCTCGTACGAGATCTAGGAGTTTATCTAGATAGTAAAATGCTCTTCTCAAATCATATTGATATTATTTCCAATAAATCCTTTCGTAATCTTGGTTTCGTCATGCGTACATGTCAACCTTTCAATAACTCTCTTACTATTAAAGTACTGTATTATGCCTATGTGCGTAGTACCCTAGAATATGCAAGTCCGATTTGGTGTCCATTTTATGGCAAGTATAAAATAAGTATTGAGCAGATTCAAAGAAAATTTCTGAAGTTTTTGAATTTCAAAACCCATAATTCGTCCGCCGTGACGTACCAGGATAGCTGCCACTTAAACAATTTACTTACCTTGGAAGAACGTAGGGTAATGTTGGATATGGGGTTTTTACATGACATTATATCTGGCCGATTAGATTCTCCTGAACTACTTGAACGTGTCATGTTTAATGTTCCGAAGCGGCGTACTCGACAAGCAGCTCTTTTTAAAATCCCCTTTCATTCTACTAACTATGGGCAAAACTCTGTTCTTACCAGATTAGTTGAAACATACAATACAAGATTCTCTGACATTGATATTTTTCATTTGAACAAATTTACTTTTGTAGCTGCGGTAAAATCCACCTTTATTACCCAAGCAAAACCGGGTTGATGTTTATTTATTTCATATTTATCTCAACATATATAGTATTAATATGTAGCACGCACACACACACACACATACACATGCGAACGCGCAGGGAATTTGGATGGATGGTTGGATTATAATTATAACAATGTAAATTAAGTATTACCTTGTAAGTTTGTAATATATGTATTAAGTATCTTTGTAAGTTTGTGGGAAGCATTGTTTGGCCTTCCATATATTATCTAATTCTATTTGTAAACCTTAATGTACTTAGGCTGTTGCTTTTCCGAATAAAATAAAATAAAATAAAAAAATAAAATAATGCTAACACTTGAGGAGCAATGTCTTTCGTATTTGTTAATATTTCCAATTTCACCAGGACTTTAAGACCAGTTTACTATCCACCCTATTATTGCTTTAGGAGTACGGCCTATACTCCCACCCCCGGTTCACCTCAATGTGGAGATCGTTTAACTTCTCATCCATAAGCTTGGACGAGCTCTGGGAAGAGATCACCTACAATGATCAGGATATGTTCGCTCAGTATGGACTTGATGGTGCTACTACTAGTAAGTACAAAGGCGATTTGAAATTTTGAATTTGTTAAGCTACTTATATGACTGACTACACTTGCTCAGCACTTTCTCTGACCTATCTAACCCTTGGGAGTAGCCAGGGAGCATTAGCATGGAGCGACTGTAATTGCAATTGTACCAATAAACTTTTTTTTTGTTTTTGTTTTCGTTTCGCGGAGAATGTGCATTACTCGGCCTTTGTGGGGGGCGACCGAGCGGTTATGTTGGGTTCACTATGGCCTACGACCCGCCTGGTGCAGCCCGTCTCCTTTTGTGTGTGTATGGGAGGGGGGGGGGGGGGGGGGCTGATATGCCCCCGCGCACCGAAGGTCGCTCTCAGCGTTAGGCCTACCTGTCACGCTGCCGTCCGTCACGGGGGTCGCGACAATGTGCTAAAACACACACAAAACTAAAGACGGACAACCCCTTATCACCCACCCGCGAGCCCCGGTGGCAGCCCCCGGCGCCCGCCCGCGACCCCCGGTGGCCTTATCCGCCTTTTATGACAGGCAGGGGATACCGTGGTGGAATTCCCCAAACGCCCCCAATCCACAGGGCGGGTACTAATAAACCTATTCTAACTCACCTACTCATCTCAAATGCTAGGCAAATGCAGTTCTTCTCGTTTACCGTCATTAAAGACTCCTTTAGAATATAGCGAAGTCACATACCCAAGAAATAATCTAACCTAGAATTGTCATGCTAAGATCTTGCATTCCTTAATCTGAAATCTGTGTATTTATTACATTCTTGTTACATACGTTTCTCCAGACGTCAAATTGACTTCTGAAATGGGCTTCGTTCATGGTCGTTGCTACACGCTCTCGCCTAAGATCCGGAACAGCCAGGCATCTAAGGGCTCTGGATACTCCCTCACGCTACGGCACAGCGCTGCTGACGTTGCTGCCAGCACCAACATCTACCCTCCAGGGTACCACGTCCACATACATTATACTAAAGAACCTTATACTGGTAAATATTTTTTGCTGTTACATCTTGAAGATTTTTTAAGAAGTTAAGGGTATTCCAGGTTTTTATCCTGTACGCCTAGAACAACAGTAACAATCTTAGCTTATTTCACTAACTATTCTTATTCATTTAGTTCGGTCTTTTGTCTATAGAGCGTAATTTTGAGATTAAGTCATACGTCATTTACTTAGAATGTCAACTATTTATTTATTTTAACCACAGAAGGATAGTTATACTTCTGTGATTTTAACTGATATCAATGTCTAGAAGTGGAAGTATACAACGGCGGTCTGGTGGACTATCTGTTCGTGAAAGTTGGCGAGACCCTGGACATTAAGCTGAAGGTAGACGAGTACGCGATGATCAGCGGCGAAGACGATCCTTGCAGGGATGAGACCAACTATAGCGCTAATGTTGTGAGTGAATTTATCAAGACTTACGTTGATTTCTTGTGATTTGATAGCCCCTAAGCCAGGGAGTAATGCATGTGAAGCAGAAGACCATTAGTTCAATTCTCACACAGAGAATTATTAATTTGTAAATATTTGTTGCGGATGTAGGAGTTGGCTAGAAGGCCACCTTTAAAGCTGTTTTTTTTTCAGCTGTTTTTTTTTAAATTACCAAGTCTTTTACTATGATATAATTACTTTGTCGTAGTTAAGACGAGACTAATATTAAATCTTGTTTACTTTTATTATGTTGTTAGTGCACTGCGCAGTATGTCTGGGACAGAGTGGGAGAGAATACGGGTTGTTCAGGACCCTGGTTGATAAGCGATCTTCCACGATGCGACAACTTCACGGCCATGAGGAACCTTATTGCAAACTATTTCTCGTGAGTATCATCGATTTGTTGGTCTTCCAGCAGCTGGGTTATGAGCTGCAGGTTTTATGGCCATAGAAGTGTAATTTCAATTGTTTTTCTGTGATCCTATAGACATTAAAGGCATGAACTTTCTAATGTTCTATATTTTGAACTAAGCAATACACGATTCTCACTGCAACTGAACAATCCCTTACATTTCCAGTTTGTACATCGGCCACAAGTGTAGCATATGCCCTCGGTCCTGCCGCTCGTATCTGTACAACGCGTACGTGACCGACAGACAGGCGCTGCACACCTGGGAGCCGCTTCAGTACCAGGAGCTTAATGGAACTAATGAAGCGGGTCTTCAGACTCAGGTAGAAGTTGGCTAAAGGCGTTGTAGATCTTATTTTTGAGAATATTGACCAGTTAAATTATGGTGTCGTGGTTCTACAGACTTAAGAATAAGGTTAAGGAAAAAAAATCCTGCGAAGAAGCCATAGAGTGTCTTTCGCAGATAAGTGCTAAATTGAAAGCTGGCTTCGTTGTATAATGATTGCTTATTAATAGCATTGCTTAGATTTTAGTATTATAAAGCAGCACATATTACGCTCGTCATCTTAGTAGCCAGTAAAACTGTCTTTCGAACTGGAACACCACGGTGTTTGCCTAAATTGCCGTCAGAAGAGGAATATTCTACCCAGACAGATACTTACGTACCAGCGACCTATAAATATCCTAATTAAGATTCTTATCAAGTTGAACATCTCGAAAAATCTGTTGGTTTTTAGCTGTACCTGTATTTCAACAGCATGATGGTGTCAGTATATGAAGAGCGGTATAACTACGACTGGAATCTGTTTCTGTCAGATCTTGGAGGGAGTATTGTAAGTTTACCTTTATTTAACTACGAGTCTATCTTTATTCAGCCCTACCTTTGTATGTTTTTAACCGACTCAAAAAAAGAGGTTCTGTATTCGACCCGTATGTATGTGTATATGTAAATAAGTTTGTATGGCCGCAATTTTCTCACAAACTACTGATCCGATTTGCATGGGGTTTTCGTAATTCAATTGTATATTTTTTTTTATTGCATTGAAGGACGAGACGAGCATGCCGTTCGCCTGATGGTAAGCGATACGACCACCCATAAACAGTAGCAACACCATCCAGCACCTAGACTTACAAAGTACTGTGTGGCATTCCACTGCGCTCGCCATCCTGAGACATAAGATGTTATGTCTCATTATGTCCAGTAGTTATACTGGCTACAATGTCCTTCAAACCGAAAAACAACAGTGCATGCACACTGTTGCTTGGCGGTAGAAATAGACATTGCGGTGGTACCCACCCAGACCGCCTCTTACATAATGAGAGACGTACCATCAGGGAAGGCTTTAGTATATAATTTATATCACAAGTTGTCGCGCACTTAATAAATATTATATTTATTTATTTATTCTTTATTCAACACACACAATCCTTACAGGATATACCCAATTCGAACTGGTGGGACTATCATAAAATAATATAAATATACAACTATATACTATAACTGTTAATAAAATAAATATTGAGTAATGTAGCCAGGTGCATATCATGTTAATGGGTTAGTAGTTTCACTTGATGGAGATAGATAGATAGATGGAAAGTGCAGACTTTCTACCAGTTCAAGACTGCGCTGCCGCAGTGTCCGCAAGTGTCTCTTAATGGTCACTGAAATTATGTCTCAACGTATCTTGGAGACATAGACATGTCTTCTAACTTGATCTCCTAGAGAGAGATGTAGAAATAAGTTATGTTTATATAAGAATCCCTGACGTTCCATTCCCTATACGCTGTAGTGCCACAATCGTCATCACAATGACGTCAATACCAACAATAACCCCGTACTTATATGGAGTCGACGTCCACTGCAACACAAACAAGCGACGTTAATAAACGCGTAATAATTTTATGACGTATATACACGTCAGCGCTACCTGCATCGCCGCCCACGACGTTTCTTTACGTCCAAACATCCTGTAAAATGCCTCGTCAAATTGTTGATTTATCGTTTTTTATTTTGGTGAAACATTCTTAGTTTTTGAAGGTTCAATGAGCGAATCTCGGATTCAATCACATCGTAATGTCTATTTCTAGTATCTTATGTTAGCTTGTTTATCAAGTGCAAGCATGGAGAGTGCAAGCATGGTATGTAAACTGTGAAATTCCTCTATCGTTAGGCTATTCAAAATTTGTGCTTCTAATTTAAATAGAAAATGATGGATGAATGAATATATAATATTTATGTTAAAGGCTTATTTATGTAACTTACTAATAGAATAAAATCTATTATAATAAAATTTTACGAACATGTTTTGCAGGGGTTTCTTCTGGGCCTATCAGTCATTGGACTGATGAACATGTTTGCTAAAGCTTGGAACCTGTTCATCAAGCCCTTCATCATATCCTCGAGGGTCAAGAAAGTC
The DNA here is from genome assembly GCA_947568825.1 of Sphinx pinastri. NCBI lineage: Eukaryota > Metazoa > Arthropoda > Insecta > Lepidoptera > Sphingidae > Sphinx > Sphinx pinastri. The sequence goes on along the minus strand of OX387628.1, from coordinate 1,796,700 downwards.
TCACGTGACTCCACAGCCACTGCTGATGTGAAGACTATTGAAGGCGACGAAGACTTCAAATCAAATTGACACGATAAAGAAATATTGATTATGATCTCTAATAAAATTATTTTAGCATTCCTTTTACTTCGATTCCTATTTTTATATTTTAACTACTACTATAAATCATATAGTTTAGCATAAATACCACCAGTTTGATGAAGATTTTAATGTAATCTTGCCAAGAACTCTCCAAAATGTAGACAGCGATTATAATCTTTGGAAATGGAAACTTGCCGCAACTAACATTTTGTATCTATAGCAGAAATAACGCTGACGTGTACGCATCAACGTATATACATAAAGAAAGCGTGTTTTCACCAGTAATCCAGGTATGAGCAAAGATAAATAACAGATCATGAAATGACGCAAGTAGCGAGGTAGCGATGAGCCGCGAATGCCGCGATTCTAAACAAACTACAATGTTGGAACAGAAATAGATAACGGTGTTTCCGCTTACCAACAATCAAGCTCCTTGACTGCCAGGGTTAGTTGGCTTGTTTGGAAAAAATGTGAGAGTTTGCATAAACCTTTCAAATTTAAGTACCTACATACATTCATAGCATCACGGCGGTCTCGATTTTCAGTGATGGGGCAGAAGAGTAACACACCCACATTAAGCCAGCTATGTTAGGCCCCATATAATCGGGGGCAGGCCTATTGCCATTTACTGGACACATTACCAGACTCCGGGCTGATACTGAGTTGAAAAACCCAATATCTCTTTAGCCGACCCGAGATTCGAACCCGAGACCTCAGCGCGATAGTCCTACCATGCACGCAATACAACTACAGTACCGAGGCAGTTACGTTAAAATCACGTACATGGTGGAGATATTTAACATATACTAATGTAAGTTTTAAGTAGAGTTTGCATAAAAATATTTTATTTAAAAATTTTAGGAAAATAAATCTCATCCATTACAGCTTACGACTACTTGCTGCCCACCTTTACAGTAGGAGAAATACAACAGTTCTATTGAAAACATCATCATGGGAAATAGAATCGAAAATGATTACCATCAGACGGCTAAGCTCATTACACCATACTTTCTCCAAAATCTCTTCAAGTTTCAGTGCAATGTCTCTCAATTACCCATCGGAATGAAAGGAATGGCGGTTATATAGAATATGAAATGAGTTTCTTGCCACCGGCGAGTGCTGAGTCGGCTCTGCTCGTGCTAAATTGCGTTGGCATTAGCCACCAAATGTCAGACAATTGCATAGCACCGTGTGACGCAAAGGTTACAGTTGGGGTTATTGTGATGAGAGAAGCTGGTAGCAAGATGTTTGATACATATTTTAAATGCTAGATTACTTTAATAGAGTGTTTTGCAAACCAAACTGTCTACGGAATGCCTCTACTAGTCAATAAACTTTAGTGATAATATGTATGAAATTCCAGTTGTTTTTTTCCTATAGGCAGTGGTGTAAAGCTGGGTTCTCTACGGGTGCCATGGGAGAAATGGGAAAAGAAAGTAGCTTCTACAACAAAAATTAAGCGATAGCCGTTGTAAATAAAATTCCTCCTTTTCCACAATAACGATGCGGTGACACTTAAATCTCCGCCCAGTCTCGCCCCTGTACATAGATAATCGCTCCGCTCATGATCGCGGTCCCCGTGCGTTAGTCACACCTCCGGGTCGTGTCGATCGGCTGACGGCTAAATTAGTGACAGCAAGTTTAAAACATCCATCGGCACCTTTATATCTTATGACAATCCAATTAGAGTTAGTTTTGGCGTGTTCAGAGAAACCATGAAGAGTCTTGCATTGCAGAGGTGGTAACGTACGAAATGGAGGTTCATGGTTTAGTTTTATGCGAGAGTTCATCTCGAGACTATCTTTCCCCCACACTCGCCATTACAACTCTTGTAAGCCAGAATCGGCAATAGCACGCATTTTATGACGCTGAATCTCTACTCATTCTCTATTCTAATCTATCTGCAACGAAATAAACGAGCGACAGGGAGTTAATAATACTCATTTGCCTGGGTTCAATCAGTTAGTGTAAATCTTCTAACATGCTTTGGACGTTGAAGATGGGATGACGTCAGATGGTGCTAAATAATAAGCCCAATCATCGTGTAAAAAATAATAATAATAATACCAGCCCTGTATTAAATACTGCCCACTGCTGAGCACGGGCCTCCTCTACTACTGAGAGGGGTTAGGCCTTAGTCCACCACGCTGGCCTAGTGCGGATTGGCAGACTTCACATACCCTCGAAATTCTTATCGAGAATTCTCAGGTATGTAGGTTTCCTCACGATGTTTTCCTTCACCGTTAAAGCGAACGATAATTGATAAACAATACACACATAACTTCGAAAAATCAGAGGTGTGTGCCTTGGGTTTTGAACCGCCGGACATTGTCTCGGCAGACCGTTCCATTCCCAACTAGGCTATCGTCCACTTTTAATCATCGTGTGTTACGCTTCATTTAATTATAAAGGGAGATGGTAGCAGAAAGAAAGACCAAGATTCAGAAGATAGGCACACGCAAGTGGTTATTCCAGGCCTGAACTAATACAAAACTAGGTAATGCTATTTGCGGTTAAAACTTTCCACCGTTAGTGTTGATCGAGTCTGGAGCGAATAAATTAGTCTACATCAAAACATATTGATAAACTTCCCCTGATTTATTGAGATAGATATTTTAAGACCTCTGCATTTGATGCGCGGATAGCAGACTTCGAAATAGTTGATAGACGATGTAACGAAGAAATTTAATTTTGACTGACATTGAAACAAGTTTTATGTTAATTGTAATTCATATAATTCAAAAAACATATTTATTGGAAAGAAAATATATCGTTATTTTTTTTATTGCCACTGAATTTCGAGCCGAGCATATGATAACAAGCGATGCGACCGCCCATAAACAGTAGCAACACCATACATTGGATTACAAGACTGCATGGCACTCCACTGCACTCGTCACCCTGAGACATTAGATGTTAAGTCTCATAATGCCTAGTAATTACGCTGGCTACAATTCCTTCAAACCGGAACACAACAGAGCCTGCACTCTGCTGCTTGGCGGTAGAAATGGACGTAGAGTTTAGTCCTCAAAATATATACTTTGTACTAAATTGCTATCTCAAGATATCGCTTCCACAGAGAGGACAATCTCATTGGGATGCCCTCTAAAAATGTTGGGAATACCTGTCCGTGCGTCACAACTCACTCCAATGCGTCGTAAAAGCTTGTCATTCATATAACATACTATTGGACGTCAGAAGAATAGAATCTGACGCCTGAAACTCAACGATGCGACGAAGTTTGGATACAAATGTATAACAAGTATAGAATAGCCGTCCTGACAATATAATTTTAATCATATAATTTAACAGGCGCAGAAAAGAAGTGTAAAACAGTATAAGGTCTCAAACGAGCCCCTTTTTGGGATAAAATTCAGAACGCGTTTTAGATATTCGTATTATATTCAAATTTATTTTACAGTTTATCTATTTACTAACCTATACCAAACCTTTACAAACTTTCACACTATAATTAGTTTTGGAGGTAGAATATAAGATAAAAAGAAATTATGAGGTATTTTAACGAGTCACAAAAATGTAAACATTCAGAGATTAGAAAATGTATACATTACCTAATTTTTCTTCACATGCTTCTGTAAGAGAAGTATATAAATAAGGATTTATTTTAAAATATTGTTATAATTCTTCCCCATGATAAGGAATGGATCTACATTTAAAATTTCCTTGAAGCGTGTCTATTATAATAACAGAAATTAAGTTTTAGACTTCGTAATTTTTAATAACTTTTTCATCGTTATAAACATTCTATGAAAAGACCAAAAAGCTGTCTCTCCGGCGGGGAATCGAACCCCGGTCTCCCGCGTGACAGGCGGGGATACTGACCACTATACTACCGAAGATTATGATAGACTTGATGTTTTTACCTATGCCTTGGTATGTATAACAATTTAAAGTCTAGATCTTGACTGCAAGGTTATGTAAACCTTATACGTTGACCGTTATGAATGACCTTACATTAAAAGAAACAGTTGAGCTGACCCCCGCTAAACCTTCACTTTGCCCATATTTTGTGGGGTTGATGCAAAACACATTATTAAACAACAGAAATTACTTGGTTTAATTTTCACAACGGACTGCCTGCCTAACGTGAACTCTGTCTTGGGTATACAGTCAGTATACTGAGCAAATCATAATAGAAACCCGCACAAACTGTTTCCAGACCTGGGATTCAAACTTTGGACCACACGATTCATAGCCAGTACATACATCGCTAAACAAAGAAGGCGGCGACATCCCATTAAAAAGTCCAGATCTATATTTCAATATTTTTACACTTTCCATTGTAGTAGTAGAGGAGGCCCGTGCTCAGCAGTGGGCAGTATGTAATACAGGGCTGGTGTGATATGGTATGCTACACTTTCCAATATACACAATAAATCACCAGATCTACCACAATCCTCGTTACTATAGTGGTTAGTATCCCCGCCTGTCACATGGGAGACAGGGGTTCGATTCCCCGCCGTGGAGACTTTCTTATTTTTTTTATAGAATATTTTTGCGAGTGCACTCTTATACATGTCTTTATTATAGACTTCTTAGAATCTATTGCTTACCGTAATATATCTACCATAATATTAAATAAGAACCTGGGTGATATGAAGCGTAATTCCTTTACTGAATTGAATATTAGTAAATCCAGTGGGAGTTCAAGATAAATACCGGTTTAAAAGAAGACAACGATCGCAAACCAGGAAGGTCGGCGGCTGATTGCGCGAGCCAAAATTTGTAGTGTAGCGGCTAGGCGTGCGAGGTATTTACAAAATGCTTAGGGCTTAGAATGTGGCAAAAAACACGACACGACTCCATTTCGTTTTATTAGGATTGGTTGAGAGACTAACACGTGACTGACGTATTGGTCTCTCGATCAGTCACAAACATAAATATTAAACGACATCGACTTACAAGATGTGTTTTTTTGCCACATTCTAAGCCCACAGTGGGCTGACATTTTTTTTATTGCTACTGAATGATGAGACTAGCATGCCGTTCGCCTGATGGTAAGTGATACGACCGCCCATAAACAGTAGCAACACCATACAGATCTTTAAATGCAAAGTACTGCGTGGCACTCCACTGCGCTCGTCATCCTGAGACATTAGATTTTAAGACCCAGTAATTACACTAGCTATAATGACTTTCAAACGGCGGTTGAAATAGACATTGCGGTGGTACCTACCCAGACGGCCCCTCGCATACGAGAGACCTTCCAACAGTAAAAGACTTATTGGGCCTTCTATGACATATTTTCCGATTCAAAGCTGGTGGTAGCATAAATTTTGTATCCGCTCGGATTTCGTCGACTGGACAGAAAGTGTTAAAACCTGCCATAGTGGCCCACGATAGTGTGTCACGTTCCGGGATCAGCCTGTGTATATCCCGTTCAAACAGGCCGGCATAATTATATCGACCGGCGAGGGATAATCATCTCTCGCAGTTGATACTCTATTTTGATCCCACTCTACTTACAATGAGGTGCAGTTAGCAATAGCAATGATTGATCCGTCTTAATGAGGTTCAAAACATGTCCTACTCCTAGACTATCGTCAGTATAATTTACATTATAGCCGCCGCCGACATATTTTGCTTTACGATGTTACATCATGAATCAGAGGCGATTCTTGGCGATTCAGTCCACACGGAGGTCTCGCCATGCCTCGTCTAAGTCTATTTAAATGAAAATTCCAATATATTTGGTTAATACTGGGAGAACAACGGTTAATGGCATTAATGCAATGATTAATTATTGCATTAATCATGTGGAATATTAAGGTCCAATTTATACCGGGCATTAAAATTAACCCGAATGTTAAAGTATCGCGCGTCCCATTAAATAACGCCTAGTTAGGGAAGATAATCATCTGTTAGGGCATGGTGGGACACTCAAAAACTTTAACAGTATGTTATGGCAGTTAACAGGCTGTTAAATTAATTAGCAGAGCATAGTGAAATTAGGCCTCTTCGACTTATTGCAATAACTTGACAGATTTCATATTTGATTTATCGTCTTATTTATTGCAATGGATGATGTTAACTGATCGGCCACACTAAACTCCAGAATTAGATAAAACATATTTATTTTAATGTTTACTTAATTATTGGGGCAATGGACAGCTTAGAGTAAAAGTATCGGTTCAATACACGGCCTCTTTAGCCAACAACTAGCAAGTTTTTTTTCAAAATTGCCATGCGTGATTCAAACTTTAACGTTTTCGAGATTCCTTTTTTAAAGTCAACAGCGTCTCGATGTTTTTCGGGTACCGAGATTGATTGCAGCAGTAATCAATACCAGAAATAAAATCATTTGCTCGGTTATTCTTTAACAAATATCATTTAATTGCAGCTAATGTCTCAAATTGAATTCAATGTTATCTTCACGGAATGCTGCGCCATTATTAATGAAGTACGTGTTAACAGATTCATTATGCGCGTCATACAAAATGGACTCTGACAGTTTTGGCAGAAATCCAAATTTAACTAAATATGGTATGAGTGTTTTGCTGTCACTATCAATTTTATCGCATAGTAACACTGTTAATAGAATTTATTTTTAGCAAATCTTGCGTTCAGTAGGATTATCTATTATTTTAATGATTTTATTCTACGTTAGTAAGGTACTTCTTTGGCAATATTTTTAGATTTGTACGATATATAAATCTTTAGATTCACTGCCAGATATTTATTAAAATAAGAAGTTAATTTTATAGAGTTCATTTGGAGAACACTTTTCATTATAAATATTGACGACTTTGATTCCTATTACAAATATATGACGTAGATATATTATGGTACGACTGCAGTGCTAAGTTCTCGGGTTCGATTCCCGGGTCGGGCAAAGTGATATTGGGTTTTCTACTCAGTTCAGCCCGAAGCCCCCTATTACACGGGTCCTAACATAGTTGGCGAAATATGGGTGTTTTACTCCTCTGCCTATCCCTGAAAAGGGAAAAAAACAAAGTACGTACGGTTTAATACACAAGTCATTTTGGAAAGGGAAGACTTTATTATACTGTATTATGTAACCCTAATAAGAACCTAATATCTAAAAGACAATCTGTTTAGGACAAAACAAAAGGATTCCCATAACAAATCCGGTGTAAAGTTTACCTAACACGTGAAACAGGGTCTCTAGGCACGAAAATAGCAGCGTTGATCAAAAACCGAGAAGAAGTGAGCCGCGACCGCACACACGACTATTTTCGGCCGATCTTCTCTTTGTTATTTCCGTTTTATTTATCCCGATGTTTATATTAATCTATCCTTCCTTGAGATGAATCTTATAAATTGATATAGTTTTTATATTACAGAAGTAAATAGAAAATCGCTTTTTATTTTGTTTTTCTGGTATGGTAAATGTATCTTAAATGGAATGGACGACATCATCAGCCACAGCCATGGTGGTAGGTCTCTCATATGTGAGAGTCCATCTGGGTGGGTACCACAGCAATGTCTATTTCTACCGCCAAGCAGCAGTGTGCATGCACTGTTGTGTTTCGGTTTGAAGGACATTGTGGCCAGTGTAACTACTGGACATAATGAGACTTACGTCTTATGTCTCAGGATGACGAGCGCAGTGGAATGCCAACAGCACTTTGTAGCTCAAGGTGATGGATGGTGTTGCTACTGTTTATGAGTGGTCGTATCGCTTACCATCAGGCGAACGGCATGCTAGTCTCTTCATTCAATGCCATAAAAAAAACATGACGTCCACTGCTGAACATAGGCCTCGCCTAATAATTTCCAAACGGGTCTGTCAAAAGCGGCCTGCATCCAGCGTGTTCCTGCAACCTTTATCAAGTCGTCTATCCATATGATTTTATTTATGTATAATACTTTATTGTACACGTAAATTAGAAAAATACAGTATATCCACTAGAAATAAAGTACAATTGGCGGTCTTATCACTCGAGGCAATTTCTTACAGACAACCGTAGCATGAAGACTGGGAAAGGAAAAGAAAGGGCAGTTGAGGTGTTTAGTGAGTACAATGCTGCAATGTCGTCTAAATATTATAAGCTAATATGAGAAGTTTGAAGAAACTCTTAACGATTGCCAGTATTATGCCGGCCTGCCTTACTAGATATTATATAATATTATGTAGTACATAATTCGGTCTCTACTAAGGCGACTAATCATTTACGAGTGAAAATATCTGATAGCCCTAAACATTTGTAAGGCAAACTATGGTTAAATACACGCTATAGTAAAATAGTACCCTCTCAGTAGTAGAGGAGGCCCGTGCTCTGCAGTGGGCAGTATATAATACAGGGCTGATTGCATTGCATTGCTATAGTAAAATTAATAAGGTAATACTATTAGCCCTGTATTATAGTATACTGCCAACTGTTGAGCAAATGCCGAGAAAGTAATATATAAAAATTCAAGATTTTTAAAAATTCTTATTTTACTACAAACATCCATAGTACTTACAACAACGAAAGCAGTGAGTATAAATTGAAAAAACAAGAAATGTCAGTCTCAAAAATTGCTATAGGTTTCATTTCTAACTGGATTTGCTGTAACAGATGACACTCCGGTCGACCTGTTTCTCAAAACACAATCAATAATAATTACGCCTACATATTGTGCACGTGTCAAATGATCGTACATCCAGCGGTCGCCAGGTGTTGCTTCTTTGAAGATTTTATTAATAATAATATCAGTTCTCATGAAGAGGGTCTTTAAATGTCTACATACAACGTGATTTGATGAGGTTAGGTCATTAAAGAAGGTGGTTTAAAGATATACGATGGACCTTATTGAAGGGGCTGGAAGGGGCGTTCGAGGTGAAAGTATATTGATCAAATAAATGAGCTTCTCCGAAAAGGACAGGTCATGGTTTTGGAGTAAGTACTCTTAACCAGCGGTAATTTCTGAGAAGATTTATGTAAGTTGGAAGAGGTGAAAAAGGTACTATGTCAAGATCGTAGCATGTGTCGTGTATCCGTTACTGCCTACCTCCACGGAATAAAGCATAACTGTGGATGTATTTAACATGTCAGGAAGACGTTAGACAGGCGGTACTTAATTAAAAACTATGCCTAAATCTTTCTGTACATTGTAGTGGGTTAAAATGTGAAAGTAAATAAACATAGCTTCTAATGATGCTATGAGATTGAACCTGATACCTTCGTTGCGAGAATCTGTTCACACTCGCCAAGCCATAGTTGCTCTGTGTATTGCATAATAATTCATGTTTACCGCATCCAAAGTGTTTTCCAAAAGAACTTGTTGAGTAAACATTCTACTCTATATTTCATCATGAGCTTTTATAATTCATCAGTTTGGATTATATGTTGTGTATTTGGTCTAATGGCAACATAAGCCGTGGGTTAGAAGGCTCTGGGTTCGAATTCCCGGTCAGGTAATTCATTGTTTGAGATTTTCTAACACAACTTCCCTGAGATTTCATGGAATTCTATCGAAAATGTCGAAACAATGATAAATAGAAACATTAATGAAGTATTTAAGACTGTCACGGTGGCGTTGTTGTCTTACGGTATGACTGCAATGTTGAGGTCTCGGGTTCAATCCCCAGGTCGGGCAAAGTGAAATTGGTTTTTTCTACTCTGTATCAGCCCGGAGTCTGGAATTTGTGCCAGATATGGCGATAGGCTCGCCCCCTATAACATCATGGTACGGAATACTCACGGCGAAACGTGGGTGCATTTAATTGCACCTCTGCCTACCCCTTCGGGGATAAAAGGCGTGAGTGTGTGTAATGAAGTTTAAGGAAAAATGTTTTTGTATGATTAAAGACTCAAGCATAGTCCCAAGAGACATCTCCACATGTCACAGGCTACTCGTCAAGATAGTTGAAATGATAAATGTCAGTCATAAATGATGGCTGTCCAAAATGCAACGCAAAAAAGATTTATTTAGTTGACGCGAATATTTTTGCCATCGTAAATTTTAATACGATTTATTAGATTTAATCAAATCTGTTAAAAAACTGTGACGAATGACTGCCCAAAAGGGTGACAGATGCAATTTGTGCAAATGAAATCTAGTCTTGCGAAGAACTGAGCCAAAGTATTCTATTTTAAAATCGTGTTTACTTAAACTCACTTCTTTATACTCGAAGGATTGGGCACCGATACAACTAGTGCCACGTACCACAGTTTATTTCAGATGTACAATAGAATATAATCTCGTGCTACATTTGTGCACATCGGGCATAAATTTCACTCTCTGGCAACGCATATGCGTTATTTCGGATTGGAAACTGTTATAACATTTTATTGTCTGGGATATGAACCAACAGCTTACACGTAGCAGCTAACTAGCAGCTTACGGTTATTCTTGAATAACAAAGAATTGAAGTTATACTTCTTTAGCCTAACAAGATAAAAAACTTTTTAAATATCGCGCCAAAAGAAGTATAACTTCAATATCTTTCGCCTTATTCTACGTTCAAAATTTAAAATTAAAATGTTGACTATAGCTTACATCAGGGTGTCGGTTTTTCGTGACGGTGTGCGAGCGCATCGTAAAAATTTACTCTCATCATTTTTCCCTAACGCGCCAAAAGAAGTATAACTTCAAAAATATATTGGAGATTTCTAATTTTCTTGTTTGTTTATAAAATATGATGAAAAATGGCTATATCATTAGTGCATTTGTAATGTTAAAGAAAACACATGTGTTATGCTTTATCCTCGAAGAGGTAGGCAGAATACCCACGTTTTGTCAAGTATGTTCTGTCCCATAATGTAATGGGGAGTTAGCCTATCGCCATATCGGGCACAAATTACAGACTCTGGACTTAGACCGAGCAGAAAAAAAAAACAAATTTAAAGAAAGCGCCTTAAAATAGAGACATAAGATGAGACAAAAGATGTTTTCCAAATATACCTTCAAAGAATGCCTCGAATGAGTCACCCAAACCATAAAGCTAGCCGCGTCACGACAAATAAATTTCCTCTATGTAGGCGGTTTTCATTTTCGGACATCAGCGAGGCCATCTCCCGCCTTATCAGAGATTCCAGATTGTGAATGACAGACGGACGTCCAGACGAAACTATGACTAAGTAACATTGTTTTTACGGGAAATATGATTGCAGTCAGTCATAAACAGTTTTTTCTGCCTTGCTAGTGTAATTGTATTGCGTGGGCGGTGGGCTATCGTTCTGAGGTCCCAAGTTCGAATTCCGAGTCGGGCAAAGTATTATTAGGTGTTTCTATTAAGTATCAGCCTGGAGTCTAGAATTTGTGCCCGATGTATTGAAAGGCTCGCCCCCTATCACATCATGTGGTGGAACCCATTTGGCGAAAAGTGAGTGCTCTGACTGCACCTCTGCCTACCCCTTCGGGGATAAAGGTGTGATTTGTGTTGGTTTTAAGCTTAATAAACAGTTTCGTCGTCTTATCTCAGTGTTGTAGAATTCGATGAATAGTAATATGCGCCCACGGTTCTACATTGACCGTTGAGTATTTTTGTAATTCTTTTAAAGAACAATGTGGTCATAGAAAATAAAAAAAAAATATAATATTTCTTGATTAGGTAACTAACTGAAAAAATACAGTCAATTCTATTTGTTTAGCCTGCTAAGGCCCAGCAGTCTAAACACCTCCAATTTCTTTAAAGAGATAAAGTTGCAGCAATATAATCCACCACGCCGCGCTGGTTCAGTACGGGTTAGTTGGTCACTATTTCCTTCATAATATTATTTTGCATAAGTCTTAAAAATCATATGCTGATATGAAATAACATGCTGGAGCCTGCAGCGCTCCTTAACATGAAGGCTACAAGAAGACAAAGAGAATTTACTATGCTATGATATAATAGTCTTTACAAATCATACTCAAATATTAATTAATCGTTACTCATTGCAGCACGAAGAAGAATTATATGAGAATTCATAACTTGTATTTCAAATTGGCATCATAAACACAGGCACATTTGTAACCGCTGCTGCCACAAGTCACACGTAGATTTAAATTAGCTGCATTATTCATCAGAAAATTCAAGATATTATTCACTATAATACCAATGATGTTGGCATCAAAAGCATTCTGAGATTTGAGAGGAGTTGCAATTAATGAAATTTGGCAGTCTCCGTAGGAGAAACGGTAAACGTACTACTTAGATTGCATTGGACACGACTTCGATTCTCATTTCAGGAGTAATATCAGATCCAGTATGTTTGATTTAAGTGTGGATGGTGTTGTGTTCATCAATATTAAGTTAGGATATGGTGAAACATTGAGCATTAATGATTTACTCATATCTGCTCGCGGCTCCGCCCGCCTTAATTACCGTTCTCCAGATAATGTGTAACACAGCACTCAACGAAAATGTAGCTATCTAATAATAAAACAATTTTAAAAATCATTTAGTTTCACAGATTAGTGTACGTCAACTAATTCTTCAGCTTTCTCGATTAGTATAGGCTATAGATTGTGTTTCACTCATACAAAATATATATTTTTGGGCAGTCGATTCGCTTGCTAGCCAGCGCTCGTCTCCCCACTCAGTTACACTATCGGTAATCCACACCTTCCTGGGAAAAAAGGATGATATTATGCAATTTCACACGTGCCGCAACAAGGCAGAGCAAAACGTATGGCGACCCACATCGCCGCTCTTTGCTACACTATATATAGCGCAGCTGAAATAGACGTCAGGGCGCAGACGGAATTAGCATCGTCTTCATTTGTTGGTCGAGCATTGTCGCGACGTGGCGCCGTGGTTACAGGCTATCCTGTGACTGTATCTTCCAGTTATGCTTAGAAATTTATGTGCAACTATTTTATGTAATATCCTTCGTGGTATAGTGATGATCTTGGCATTTAGATGTGTCTAGTCAGATTTGAAGATTGCTATGGTGTAATTTGAATCATTTTGGATGCGATTTTTTACTGAAATATGCATATTTATTCGTCGGTATCATTTTTATTTCTAGTTACAGTAAATAGATTTATACATGATGAAACTTTGCGTACATTCTATCCATTTCAATGATGCAAATGCATGATAGTTATTCTTTTCTCACTGTATATTCTTTTTTCTTCTGTATATCGCTTTTTATTTTTAAATAGCGAGATAAGCAAGGCGATCGCTTGATGGTAATCGAAACGACTACCTTCCAATTGGTGACTCGACGAGCTTACGAACTTCTATTAGGAGGAAGCGTATCAACTACTAAATGCTTTGACCTATTTCAGATATTCTAGTTTCGAATTCGGTTTATTTGGAAATAGATACTTTCTTGGCTGATATATTTTACTAAAGTGATTCATAAAATATATTTTTGTGACTCTTATTAAAAATGTATCACAAAAAGGAATCATTCATTTTCAAATTATAAAAAACTCAATGATAGGAAAATTCAAATTATGATGAAAAGGATTTAAAGAATAGCTATTACATTTTTTAATAAATCTGAGAAAAACAAGTTTTAAACTGGTTGCAAAAGTGATCGTAAATTAAATAAAATTTTAGTATGACACTTGAAATAGATTTGGATGAGTGATGAACATACGATGTTTTCAGCTGTTTAGAAATAGATATTGAAACTTGTAGGTATATAAAATTCAATTTTACATTTAAAGCATTTATTTAATAAGTAGAACGCCACTTACACTTTTATTCTGCTTTTGAAAATGTAAAGTTTCACTTGAATCTTTTCACAGTAATGTTTTGTAAAAAACCTTATCATTTAAAAAGAAGCACCTCTATATTACTTATTTTTTCCAGAGTAAAGAACCTCTTACCTTTGATGGAGGAGGAGGGGAGGGAGCAATCACCGAAACTCTCAAGTTTGTCTCAACCTTACTAATATTATTATTGCGAAAATTGGTAAAAATGTTTGGATATTTGTTAGAAGCCAACTCAGAAACAGGTAAACTGATTAGTAGTATGTAAATAACTGAAGAATGGAAGACATTTCCTTTCCAAATCTATTAAATACATATATAAGATTGAATGTGTGTATGCTAGCAACGAGTGTTTAGTTATTTTGGCCACATTGCCCGAAGACAGCCAGATAAATTGGACAAACTGCTGGTTGTAGGGAAAGTAGAAGGTAAAAGACCACGTGAGTGCTTACATGCCCGCTGTCTGATCAAATAAGGGGCATAACGGGACTTCCTATTGCCACTACCCTGAGGAGAGCCGAAGACAGAAGACAAAAAGAAGCATGGAGCGGCTCCTCATCGAGTCCGTCAAAGTATTTCAGGACAGACACGATCTTCAGGGATGAAGAGAGCGATTAAGAAGATGTATGGGCTCCAAAACGGCTGGAGCGAGTTTAATTATTATTTTACAAAATCTTCTCATTAGCCCAGCGAGTGATCCTGTGAAGTATGGTGGCAATAGAACCGACAAAAACTTTTTTTTGGTGTTTGGACATTTTATATCATCATCGGCGTCTGGCTATAGATTATATAATTAAAGGTAACTGTGCGAGGTCGGGGCGGGTCGTGAGAAATAAAATATCAACCCTTTAAATGTCATATTACTAGAGTGGGACTTTAGACTTCTGATTTGAATTAAATAAGGTAATTCTTTGACTCAGTGTAGGAATGTTAAGAGTTGTTGGAAAATAAAACAAACAGCATCCCATCAAATGAATGTAATTTATCAGTGTTTTATACGTGTTTTACTTCCTTGCGTACAATAATTAATAGAATCCTAAAGCGTATTGCTTGTCCTGACACAAAATATCCTCCAGGTTGATTGACATCATAAACTAGTCGAATCAAAGTTAGTTGTTAGGTATACTTTTTACTGTTATCATGGTATAATTTATAAAATTCAATTTATACTTATTGAGAACAAAGAAAGTAACTGTTTTATACACCAGGCATCAGCACTTCTGCCTACAAAGGCATTACGAAAGAGATTTAAAACAAAAAAATCTACGATCATGCAATAATCTTACACAACTTCAAAATTCATAATATCTTCAATATACAGCAGCATCACAGATCACCTCACGATATTTTGTCATAGATACAAGGCTATTATTATTTTTAGCTACGATTGTTTACGAACATAACCAGAGCTAGCACAGCTGTTCAAGTTGTTAGATTATATTTGCTAAAGATCGAACATCATGAAGATTTTTCAAAAGATTTGAATAATAATAAAAATATTTTTGATGATAATAAAATCTATTTTATACTTTTGAATATGTTGGTATGAGGGCAAGAATATAGACTATAGATACATATCAGAAAAGGATGGCGCAATCATAAAAATAATACCAGGTCTATGTAACAGACTGTCTCTCTGCTGAGCATGGACCTCCTCTTCTACAGAAAGGGTTTAGGCATCTAGCAAGCAGACCTAGTGCGATTTGACAGTCTTCACATACCTTTGAAATTCCTATGTAGAATGCTGAGGTTTGTACGTTTCCACACGATATTTCTACAGCATAGATACACATGTAACTTCGAAAAGGCGGAGGTGTGTGTTGACTGTGAAGTATTGAACGTGCGGACTGTTCGACCCATACCTGTCTCTTTGTTATTTTCCTCTGGGGTAGATATTCTGTATCTGTGGGCTATGCAATGCAATGCAATCAGCCCTGTATTATATACTGCCCACTGCTGAGCATGGGCCTCCTCTACTACAGAGAGGGGGGTCAGGCCTTAGTCCACCACGCTGGCCTAGTGCGGGTTGGCGGACTTCACATACCTTCGAATTTCAGAGAACTTCTCAGGTATGCAGGTTTCCTCACGATGTTTTCTTTCACCGTTAAAGCGAACGATAATTGATAACAATACACACGTAACTTCGAAAAGTCAGAGGTCTGTGCCTTGGGTTTGAACCTCCGGAGGTTCGAGACAATGTCCGGACATTGTCTCGGCAGACTGTTCCATTCCCAACTAGGCTATCGTCGCTCCGTCGTATATGATCACTTTATCTCTATCAATTTGCTGCCCGTATTCAACAGTTGTATAGGAACGTTAAGTCCATTCAATGATTCCTGCAAGACTAATATAACTACACCTATCAGAAGTGGAGTTATATTCAAAAATATAGTCCAGCGAGAATCGCTGTATCTCTTGATGATGCTATAGTTACAGACCTATCTAATTTTTCATCACATACCGCTTAGAAGACTCAATTTAGGGAGGAAATCTTGAGCCGATAGACTTTGCTCCAACTTGCGGCAAGCCTGTAAACTCTACCGATTTTTTTGATTTCTAAAGTTTTTTGTAAGGACAAAGGTTCTTCGAAAATAACCCCGATGCTAAAAACATAGTAACCGGCGTCCTACCAGGTATCAAGTACAGAAAGACAGGTCTAGTTAACTGACCTGTCAAACCTCTGAGTCACTGAGTTTGGCTAGCGTCACGTTCAGTACCACCTCGGCACTTGTTCCCTGCCAAATCTATTATTAATAACAGGTGCCGGTCAATATTCAGCAGAAACACCGTTATAGCTATAAGCATAGAGTACGTTTTCCCTTAGTAGATGAGTAGTTTGGTTTGGTAAATCAAATTAGACTTTAATGTTCAGCAATTACGATCGTAATTACATTTTCTTTTTCTTATGTCTGTCGCTGAGTTTCTGATGCAAAATGAACTTTATTGTAAAGGTGTGACGGTTCATAATAGTTTTATGTGTGCAGTGGGCTACCAATAGACTTGTATAGGTAAACGGCATTTTATAAGAGTATCGAACGCGATCGGGAAGTTTGGAATTTTACTGAAATATCCTTTGTGTGGTTTATAGCGTCGGAAAAGATAATTTTAAAATACTGCGAAAGTCTTCAACTATGATTTTATTGTATCGATAAAAAGGAAAAGAGAATATAAAAAGAATAAAGCTTCATTTAGACGGGTTAATAATTGTACGTATTCATGATTGCTATCAATAATTGCTCCGAATAAATTAGGCTTGTGTATAGGAATTTTAAAAATCAAACCAGTTGTTTTTACTCTATAGGTATTTATTCCCAATAATACGCTCAAATATCAATGTTATTTATTTGAAAAAAATATCATCAAGCTAGTCATATTAAAACAACCGCATTCATACTTCGCTATATTGCCAAAAACGTCTCACTACATTAATTTTGACCTAAATCCAAACAGCAATAAAGATTGCATCAATGACCCGACCTCCGGCCCGTGTCGGGGGTAGCTAGAGAATCTGCGATAACCCCTGGAATGCCTCCAGTTGGCCGTTTGGTGGCAACTCTATTTACGTGTGCGGCCTTCTGCGAATAGTTCGCCACGACAGAATCACCTGTTTTTACAGAAACAACGCCGGTTGATATGGATGGCGGATTTATTTGTGATTACAAAATTATTTTGTTGTTGTTCATCTGTGTATTTTTGATCCGGTCTTTTAACTATGTATTGAATATACTTGGCCTCAAAACAAGTAACATAAAATACATATCGGCTTAGTGAATCTAAAAAGAGTGAGTGGTATTTAATATGTCTCAAATAGGGACGTGATTAATATTTTCTTTCTGATTTTTTATTTGTGTCCAATACTGAGTTAATATTCAAGTTTAAGGTCTTTCAACTCATCAGAAAGTTGTTTTACCATACAACAAGAAAAAATCTGATCGAACAGTGTAGACAGTAAGTAAGTAAAAAACGTGTTAATAAAACTATTTAATGAGAATAGGTCGTCTTCATACTTTTTTTTTATGAAACTGAATGACGAGACGAGCATGCCGTTCGCCTGATGGTAAGCGATACGACCACCCATAAACAGTAGCAACACCATCCAGCACCTTGAGTAACAAAGTACTGTGTGGCATTCCACTGCGCTCGACACCCGTAGACATAAGATGTTAAGTCTCACTATGTCGTGTAGTTACACTGGCTACAATGTCCTTCAAACCGAAACACAACAGTGCATGCACACTGCTGCTTGGCGGTAGAAATAGACATTGCGGTGGTACCCACCCAGACGGTCTCTTACATATGAGAAACCTACCATCACTTGCTCGCGACTTCGCCCACGTGAAAAGCCTTTCTCGCTACAAAAGTCCCAAAAACACAATACGACGCCAGCGCCATCTACTTAAAGAATGAGATTAAAAATATCCATTATTTCCCATGGGAGTGAATTACCGGGATAAAAGTAGCCTATGTGTTAATCCAGGACATGATCTACCCGTGTGCCAAATTTCATCCAAATCCGTTTAGTTGTTTCTGCGTTTACTTCTAACACACATACAAACATCCAAACATTTTCACAAACTTTCGCTTTTATAATATTAGTAAGATATTTAGTTTGTTTCTGGATTAGGATCATTTAGCAGAAGCCAGAATACTATTATTAACTTCTAAATAGGATACATTTTTTCTCCAGAGAGACATCCATATAACATTCGTCCTGCCAAATAGCATCTATGTAAAACTCACTCCGTGATTCCGTCAGCTCGTAAACTTTTCACGAGTTTAAAAACACACGAATATAAACAAATGTCAACATAAATAAAACTATTTTGTTTCAATTGCTGTGGGATGAAATGTTTTGTAATTCCTAAGCAGAGTTTTAGGAGTCTGTACCCAAAAGGTCAAAGGAATCATATTGCTAAAAGATAATATATCGTCTATCTGTAGATCGTACATACAACACATAGACATGAATTGATATGAAAGTATTTATTATTGTCATGAATATTGTAACAAATAAAAAAGTATAAGAGGAAAAGATAAAGGAAATGTATATTTTTTGGTGAATCAAAACCTTTTAAAGTAAAACTCCGCCATAATAGGTCGTTCTGGGTGAGATGTTTTTAACGGCTGTTGGCAGGCAATGTTTCTTTCGTAGTGTAATGTCGCTGACAGGTGAGCAGTTTGCTCTTCTCCTCTTAAAGAGCAAGTAGCTCATTACTCTATTAAAATAACATTTGGTAAAATAGTTAATTATTAAAATTAAAACCCATTCCGAGACAGACTTAAGAGCGCGAGTGTAGTTGAAAACGGCATCGTGCAGTTTCCGATGTTTACCAATTGCCAATATGTTTTACAAAAATACAAACACACGAATTGATAACCTCCTCCTTTTGGAAGTCGGTTAATAAAATTAAATGACGGGACATCCGACTGTGAAAAATATCAGTGTAAAATTATTGGGGTTCGGGGCTTACAATATTATCATAGTATATATATATAGCTCATAGAAACCTAAACTGCTTTACATTGTCTGTGCCTTCGAGACTTGACTTTTTTAGAGGTTTTTTATACAAATCCATTTGGGCTCACTTTGGCAACCTCGGCCAAATTTTTATTAGTCACTAATTTACTTACCAAATATTCAAATCAAAAGATAAATCCAATGCCATCATCATAGAAAGAATCTATCCCCACTTAAGGCGCAGATGTTTCATCCGTGGTCAGGTAAAGTTAACAGTCTTTTTACACTGGACGATCGCGCAGTGCCTTCGCCTCACTGTGACTTCGCTTGCAATTTGCCAGTGTGATAAGATCCTTTACTTATTATTATATAATACTAGCGGCCCCGACAGACGTTGTCCTGCCCTAAAAAGGAAATAAAATCCTAGAACCCGAGTACAGCGCCACCTACCGGATCCAATTGTTAACCTAAACCCTTTTTTTTTAGTAATCTTACCATCGTATAAATATTGACAAATATTAATATGATACTAACGTCACCTAATTGTTTTGCCTTCCCGGAACCTCTCCACTAACACTTAAACTTTATGGATTGGTATTAAAGTTCAAATTGACTTTTAAGTATTATTACGAATCGATTGTATGGGAGTATAGAAAAGTGTTGTTTTTAGACGTTTTCAGGCAATTTTTTAAAATTTTCTCTCCGTAAGAACCATCCTCGTACTTCAAGGAATATTCTAAAAAAAGAATTAGCGAAATCGGTTCAGCTGCTCTCGAGATTTCCGCTTAGCAACACATTTAGCGATTCATTCTGAACTTTACGTATCGACGGATGAAAAGGCGCCTAAGGCTACATAACAAATGAATGCTCTGTAAAACGAATAGACCAACCACCCACATTACACTTCTTTCTACACTCGGGTAAAAAACCGAAATCTATTTTCCAATCCATCTGGACTCGACCCGTTTTTTATATAACATCAGTCGTTGCCTGCACTGACGAAGTGCGTCGGCGCCTGCACTCCGTCACTAGTTTTAAATGGAGAAGTTACAGACGTCAAAGTTGACGTTTTTATGACAGATTATGCTTAAATATTTTGATATCTTTTAACCTAGGAGTTTAGGTAAAGGCCTTGCAGGAGACTGGCTTGGCTGGTCCTGTACTTGATAACAAAAAAAAAATGTGCAATTTTGGGAAAAGCAAGTAATTATTCCATAAGCAGGTACCACGGCGTGGATACTATATTAGCCAAGAAAAGCCAAAGAGTATGGAAGCAGCTGAGGACCGCTTTCATTTAATCCCTGAAACACATTCAGTAATGAGGGCTACGAAATAGAAGATAAGTTAAGCAAAAAGTGGTATGGATATATCTACAGCTACAACCTACAACATCTAATCTACCTCCTTCCTACAACTTAGGGTCCTTTAAGTGGAGCGTGAAGAAGCAATTATGCAGGGCGGCATAACTGTGCCGACCGAGGATATTTCAGGAGGGAATTATCTAGGTAACTATCTAGGGCGTATACAAGATAGATTGCGACTGTGGCCTCTCTTATATTGGACAAACAAAAAGACATATAGGGACCCGCGTAAAAGAACATATAGCTGACGTTAAACACCGACGCTCTACGAAGTCTGCAGTAGCTGAACACTCAGAAGAAGGCTCCAACCATTACCTTAGATTCGACAAGCCACAAATCCTTGCCAAAGAACACCGATTCCTGTCTAGGATGATCCACGAGGCTATTGAGATCAAAAAACATCCTAATTTCAATAGAGAAGATGGTTGGTAACTTGCACAAGCCTGGGACCCGGTCATACATCTAATTAAATCGGGCCCAAAAGACCTGCTGCCAGACCTCAAGACATTGTGAGCTCTTACTGCGTAGACCGGACCGCAAACAATGACTAACATCTTTAAATTGTATAATTGTAAATTGAAGGTAGATTTGTAACACTAACTTTTCGGACCACCAACACCTCAGTCCGCCTCGTGACCACGAAGTGCTGCAAAGCCTTCGAAACGTCGGGAGAAAAATTAAAAATTAAATAAAAAACCGCGATAAAATCCGTTATAATAGTTTAATTTCAAGGTAATTATCTGTTGCCGGTCGATATTTTTTTGCACTTTACTTCACTTACCATCAGGTGCAGTGACGCCACTTTGTCGAGCCATTGATAAAAAAAATCTAAAGCATGAATGAACCGGCTACACCAAGGTACTGTCTTATAGAAAATCGGATGACTGGCTGCAATTTCGCACGGTGAGTGAGATTTCCGGAGTCCCAAAAGTCCCTCTCCGTTCTTTGATTCCGCCTGTTCCTGCGATGCTGGTATATTTATGATTCCCGTATTGTTGGGATTTATTTACAGTGCTCATCATATAATATTACGTGACACGCTTGGTCAAATTTATCGACTGTAAAAATAAACATAGATACTTCACGCATTTGTCCCTAAAGGCGTAGGCAAAAATATGTAATAATATGCGGTGTGATAAAAAAAGTATCGTAATTATCAGTTAACTAGAAATAGAGATGCAAAATCACTGTAAAACATTGCGTTAAACTAAATACTTGGCGCACGATGTTTTTTAAGCGGAACATGGCGTTTTGTTTGATATTTTTAGCGTCCAACGCTTGTTTAATTTTTGTTACGATCGTTCTACAGCTCGATTTATTGCTGTTAACTAGTTAATGTTTTTCTATCCTGAATCATATCAAGTTGAGGGTGTATCATCTTCCTAAATTTGTTGTAAAATCTCTAAATCTACACTAATCTTGCTCCAGCTAGATAATTTTTATAAACATCCGCACATTACAAATGAATGTTGTTTCGTTTGTGATTATTTTTGACAATAAGATTTTGATATTTCTTTCCTGAATTCAACAAGTAATTTAATAAATATCATATTATTATACTGTATTATTATAATTGAACCCCTACCCAAATTAATTCATATTTTTCAAATGACCTCTATAAATCACATATTTTTCTTTAAAGCCACGCGAAATATCCAAATTCCCGACCCTAAGGGCTGACTCACTTCCCGCACTAAAATTAGGTCACAAGCGTCATTGGTGCCGCGTCAAAACCGGGCACTTGCCAAATTTAGGTATTACCACTGACCTGGTTCCTATCGAAAATGAGAATAACAAAATATAGATGCTGGAATAGGTCGCGTTCGAGAAAGAGTTTAATGATTTCTAGAGTTTGCTGCGGTTTTCTAGACATTCCAATAATATGGGCATTATTGTTTTTATATTTTTAATGGTCTTATCTCAGACTTGACACACCTCAAGTCTCTTGGTGCTTATAAGGAATAAAGTGACTGCCTCGGTGGTGCAGTTTTATTGGGTACGCGGTGCGACTTCCATTCTGAGATATTGGGTTCGAATCCCGGGTCGGAAAAAGTGATATTGGGTTTATTTGTTCAATATCAGCTCGTAGTCTAGAATTTGTGCCAGACACGGCGATAGACTAGGTTACACAAGGCGAAAAGTGGATGCACTAGTTGTACCTCTGCCTACCCCTTCGGGGATAAAGACATGAGTGAGTGTGTGTGTATGTGCAAAAAGAATGGATTAGTATCAAAAAACGGTTTATTTAAATTGCCTTAGTATTCCATTAAACATTTTTACGAAATTCTGTGAATGCAGGTTAATTATATCATCAAAAGATAAAGACAGGCACCTAAGTAGGTTTTCTCCTCTCAAAAATCCAGCCCGTAGCTATATCTATACATCCGTTTATTAAAATTTTACAAAACTATGTTCAAATACAATTATGGATCGTGTTTTACCAATAATTAATGTTTTCATCAGTCTTTATCCGTGGTTGCAATCGTACTGCTGCCCTAAAGGTCAAGTACATGAGCTGCGACTCTCCACAAGGCCTCTCTGTGGTGAGGAAATAGATACTAGGACGTTGGTCCTACAATTATATACCGCATTGGGAAATTGAGTATTGAGTTGTTACATTATTTATTTATTTCATTTTTCATAGTTATTACCCCTGAAGTCAGAACAGATGACAATGACAGGTAAACAGGTTGTTGTAAAATCTTGATAAGTGTGTTGTCTGGACCCTAGATTAAAGTAGAATTAAGGCAGGAGGAAAATACCTGAATCCAATGGGCTACATGATGGTACGAGAATGTGGTAGAACCGCGCTGTGGTCAATTTTGCATACAGTATGTATTGATCAACGATAGGAATAACCCCGCGATTTTATCGAAAACTGACATGGCATCTGTACAGCTAAGTTTCGATTAGTCAATAATTCTATCATGCCTGACTAAAAGTCATGCGGCGCCCCATGAATCTTATAGCAATGCTCATTAGTAGGGAAGATCATTTACGTCCAAGTGACCCTGGGACATTATACAAGAAGCCTTTAATCGTTAATACTAATAAAAAACAAAAATGCATGGATATGACATAGCCTAGCGAATTAGTTAACCAATAGATAAAAAAACTGTATAAGGGAATAGAACCAGAGTAACCGACGTCGCTCGCAAAATCAGCACACTGAAGTTGAATTGGACCATGTCTGCAGACGGACATACGGACCATGGAGCAGAGTATAGAGCATTTTGTAAGAGACCGTCTGGGTGGGTACCACCGCAATGTCTGTTTCTACCGCCAAGCAGCAGTGTGCATGCACTGTTGTGTTTCGGTTTGAAGGACATTGTAGCCAGTGTAACTACTGGACATAATGAGACTGTACATCTTATGTCTCAGGATGACGAGCGCAGTGGAATGCCACACAGTACTTTGTAACTCAAGGTGCTGTATGGTGCTACTACTGTTTATGGGCGGTCGTATCGCTTACCATCAGGCGAACGGCATGCTCGTCTCGTCATTCTATGCCATAAAAAAAAAAAAAAAGACAGGTGCTGAAGTGGGGACCGCGATTGGGTAAACGAAGTGTAGGACGCCCTGCTGCACGATGGACCGACGACTTTAAAAAGGCGGCGGGTAACGGATGGATGTGGGCTGCTCAAGACCGGGATGGTCGGCGCTCACTTGGGGAGGCCTACGTTCAGCTATTGACGGCGACAGGCTAATTGGTTAATTGATTGAACAGAATAGAATAGAAACGTTTGCGACTTTCCTAAAGTCTCTGAACAATCTTTTGATATAGAAAACTATCAGAAGGTTGTTCAGAGATAATTATGAGTAGAACAAAATAGTCAAAGCATTAATAACAATAAATTCCATATTTTTCAGAATTTCATTTATATTGAAGTAAACAAAGAATGCCTAATCTAAATTATGTTCTAAATTCTTTTCCTGTATATATAATCGATCGATTCGCCTGACATTAGTGTAAACACACAGAACTCAACATTGAGACATCGTATTTATTATTACAATTAAGATTTCTCATAACATTCAGCATCAAAACTCAAGATGAATTTTTAATACATTCCATGATGATATTTGTTGTGTTAGTTATAAACACTATCATTTTAGGATTTGCTTTTGATATGTTATTTAAACTTAATTTAATGAAAAGAAAAGGTTTTCATATGCTAGTAAGCGAAATGATTGCAGCGTAAATATGTCGTATTATATTATTTTATTGTACATAGTTTAAAAACAATAATTAAATCATAAACAACACTGATTAAAAGAGTGCTTCAACTTACCAAATGATTATCACCAGAATTAATACACATTGTTTTTTTTTTTTTAACTTAGCTCGGCAAAGTGTCTTCACCGCGCCTGATGTTAAGCGAAGTGAAGTCCAAAAAAAATGTCATCCGGTAAGGGATAAGATTATCCCTTAACGGTCGACACAATTATGCCGGCCTGCTAATTGCTTCTTCACGCTCCGCTTGAAGGACCCCATGTTGTAAGACGGAGGGAACACGTGTGCCGGCAAACTGTTCCACAGCTTAATGGTACGGCAAAAGTATGAATTTCCGAACCTTTTGGTACGGGCCGGGATGGAGGAGACCACGAAGCTATGGTTCCGTAAGCCAGCACGCGTGGTTCTGCTGAGGAAAGGTGAGGATGGGATAAGGTTAAACAATTCTTCAGAGCACTCCCCGTGATACAGACGATAGAATACACTGAGTGAGGCTATATCCCGATGGTCATTAACTATTAACAGAACCCACCGAATAACTCTAAAATTGTACTTCCTTATAGGAATCAGGAATTTGAATATCTCTCTAACCGCACTAAACGCAACAAAGTTTCCGATACTTAATTCAGTGTTTATATTAGACAAGGAACTGACAATAGCAAATGAATAATCTAGTACATTAAGGGAACACCTTTATTACTCACAATTGCACTTTGCCAACGAGTCAGTGCCAGCGGTGCTATGATGTCTATTATTAGAAATATCACCTGAACTTTTACGTTTTAAGACCTCATTTTAAACGCGGCTCTGCCTATGTTAATGTCTTTTCTCAGGTTATACAAATATCGCTGTTTTCCAACCCCTTTTATAACCTGTCGATGACCGCCGTCTTTTGTCTAGGTAATTAAGTCCCTCCAAAGTTGTCTAGAAGACATCGCCGATTGCAATAAAATCGCTAGTCGTATTTCTGCCTAGTCTCTATTGTATATTTATTTATTTATTTATTTATTTACACTTTATTGTACACCAGAGACATAAATCATAAAAAAACAAGAAGAGAAAAAAAGTACAAATGGCGGTCTTATCGCACAAGGCAATCTCTTACAGACAACCATGGGATGGACATGAGAGAAAACGGAAAGATAATATGGGGCAGCATAAAGTGTACGAAGTATAAGATTAACTATTTAATAAATACATACAAGTATAGTATAAATATATACATATAAATATATGGATATACGACTAAGTAGATATACAAACAGAGATAATAAATTTATACCATGGCAATGCCTTCATTTTCTCTCAGATAATGCTCTTTGACCTGCTTTTTGAAAATAGGCAGGGATTTCGCCTTCCTCACCGAAACCGGCAAAGCATTCCAAAGCCGAGCAGCTTGTACGGAGAACGACTTATTGAAGTAAGTGGTGGAATGCACTGGGGTTTTCAATCTTAAGTTCTCTGATGACCTCAGGGATCTAGAATGCGTAACATGCAGGAATTCAAATTGTATATTTAGTTTTTCTCTTTGCCTTAGATGTGCAATAAAGTGTTAAAATAAATTGATGGCAAAAATAATTTACCGGAACAGAACAGTAGTTTCAGACATGACATCCAAAACAATTAAACTTTACTATACTACCATAGATCTTACAAACAAACTGTCTCATAACATTAATATAGATGATTCATAAGAACTATTTTCATACTAACAATCTCCAAGATTCACTCATTTAACCTCAAAAATACAAATTCCGTCCACAGCGGCGGATTATGCAATTGTAATAAAAACAGTTAACAACGAACTGCTATCGTCAGAAGCATATCTGCCAAGCAGGCATACCGCCAATACGCGGGGGGCAATACGCTCGGTAAAATTCTAATGGGCCTATTTAGATCTTAATCGATTATTGGGCTTCGTTATCTAGTGACAATGTAGCTGTGACTAGATCAGATACTTCTCGGGTACGAAGTTATAGGGCTCATTGGAGTAAAAAGAAATTAAATCAAAATTGTTATTGATAAATTAAATTACTTAACCTAATCTTCATTTTCTTTAAATAGGCCTCCTCTAAAGATTCCCGGACGTACCTATCAAAAGCGGCCTGCATCTAGCGTGTTATTTTTCAATACAAATTTTAATCCTTTTCACCGGAGTTATATTTCCCTGTTTTATGATACGTATGGAAATTACTATTCTGGGAGGGAAAGGAAATTCTTATGGTTAGTATAGTGCAGTTAAAATATATGTAATCTCACGCTTTTATTCTCGAAATGTTAGGGCATAGGTGCAATTAGTACACCCACATTTTGCCGATCTTATATTCCATAATGATATAGGTACCTGCCCTACCACCATATCGGGCACAAATTCTAATTCAAGGTAACCCAAATATTTTGTATCAAAATTAAACCCTCACAAAAATGTACTTTTACCATCTTGCGAGTGGCTGTTAATGTATTTTCAAAATCAATGAGGCGACAAAATATAATATCGGCCTGTGCGATTATCAGAATTATAGGAACCTCCCTTCCTACTTCACAAATCACAAGATATGTACAAGCTGGTCCCAGACCACGACTCGCCGGGACCAAATACATTTTCCAATATAATGGACAGTGTACGATAACCAGAAACAAACATATCGGGTGTCTTCTTGGCAAAATTATTACTTGGCAGAGCCAGTCTACAGACAACATTGTCTTTTATGCAGCTTGGCCAATTGATATTACTATCCCTTAGAAAACCAGCATTTCACGCATATCATTAAAGGTCAGCAAGGTCAAGATGCGAATCTTCAATTCCTCGCAGTTGGAACATTCATAGGCGGTGACACTACAAATGATATGAGGCGTAAGCTTACGTACATTATGGAACTTCGGGATTGTGGTTGGTTTGTGGGGAATGGAGATTATTTTGCATCAGGTGACTGACTTCTTTTTTCAAATTACAGATTATATTAAATGAGAAAGCCAGAAGCGATTTTACTATTCTAAACATTTACAGTTCTGCCGATATCCCAACGCTCCAGGATTGGAGATACTAAACAAAACATGATTTTTACTCATGTGGCAAAACGTCGTCCGAAAGGCCGACAAAAATAAACGTAATGAAAAGTAACGTTGGGAAACAATCAGAACATTCTTGGCAACGGGCGGCGTTTAATGTTTTCTTTATGCCGTACAGTTGCGGTTGATATGGCGACTGTGCTGACTCTGCGATTATTGAAATGATTCGAAATAGTTTTTGGGAGCTACAACGGAACCAAATCGATATAGTTTTAGGAATAACGGAACTGGAATGATTAGAAAGTAAAACTAATTAACACGAAAGGTTCAGTTTACATTTAATAAACGTCAGGGCTAATTATTTTGTAAATGTCTTATTACGGGCCCTCTACGTGGTGTTGCGTTGGAGTCAATCAAGCATTTTGCCGAAAAGCTCAGGGGTTTTTTACGCAAACTCCCACCAGACATCAATCCTGGGGAATTCATCTCATACAGGTTTTTTTTATACGAAAACGGTAAAGTGATTTTACTTCGCGCGATGGGAAGTGGATTGGTGTTCATACAGAAAATCCACGAAAGATGACCATGCTAAGCGAATCGACACAATTACACCAGCCTGTTCGAAACCATATACATTGGCTGATTCCAAACGTGGCGGATTTTCTCGTGTACTGTGGTCGCTATACAGGCAGATATGAATATCAACATCACATTACTCCGTGTCACAATAGGTCACTCATTCACTGTATGTCGACCTCTTTTATGCAACTTTGTTACTAACGATAAAATACAAAGCTGTCCTATTATTAAGTCGAATGTGGGTCATTCGGTAGGTCTGGTTATTGGTTAATGTTTCAGTGCATACAAAAGTAGGCGCCGCGCGGGCTACGATGCTTTAACAAGAAATTTACAGAAAGGCATAGCTTATTCTACGGTCTGCCGAGATAATGCACGGAGGTTCAAAACCCAAGGCACACACTTCTGACTTTTCCAAGTTACTTGTGTATTGTTTATCAACTATCGTTCGCTTTAACGGTGAAGGAAAACATCGTGAAGAAACCTACATATCTTGGATTTCTCTATAAGAATTTTGAGGCTATGTGAAGTCTTCCAACCCGCACTATGCCAGCATGGTGGACTAAGGCCTAACCCCTCTCAGTAGTAGAAGAGGCCCGTGCTCAGCAGTGGGCAGTATATAATACAGGACTGTTTGACAATAGTATTTTAACCTGTGGAGATCATGGATGCCTGATGACTGCCGGTGGCGTAGTATTGCGTGCGCGTTACAACTAACGCGCTGAGGTCTCGGATTCAAGTACGGGATCGGGCAAAGTGATATTGGGTCTTTTTTACTCAGTATAGGCCCGAGTCTGGAAATGTGTTCGGTAACCGGTGTTTAGACCCACTTGCTATTTATTACATGGGAGTTGGGACCTAACATAGCTGGAGAAATGTGAGTGTAATTACCTCAGCCTACTAGGTAGGCTGAGGTAATTACACTCACACTTTCCGGGGAAAGAGGAAAAGGTGGTGCTAGGTATATATGTAAGATCATGAATTCCATCCCTATTTGGCATAATAAAAATAAATGTTTATTATTTATCTACTTACATTTTATCAAGTAACGTTGTAAATACAACAATAGAGCAAAATAAAACGGTTCACCATGTTTAATTAGAATACCCATACAATTTAGACTTGTATAACCTAATCCTGATATAAATCAATAACTCTTTAGTAAATTCCATTGCTGCAGAGCAAGAGCTTAACGATAAAAAAACTGGAGATTAAGTTTATTATATTAACAAGGAGAAGGAAAAGGACTTTCACGCAAGCAGACCTACGAGCGTAACCGAACGATGCATAATTTTAGAAAATTTAATTGTAAGCAAACCTGACTCATAGCACTCCAGTAATCTCTTCCATTTGAAGCACACTCGAGCTCCAGACATCTATCATGCGTATCTGATCCTTAATGAAGGTACCGGAGACTGCCTGGCGGCATGCCAGCGGCTGACAAATGACTTGTCACCTGCTGGATATCATAGATTACTGCTCAAATAGATTGACTGTCAAACAGCGTGACAAATCTTTGGGATACGTTTACGAGTGTATGATGGGGTTTCATGCTTTCAGGTTCTTGTATGTGAATGTACTAAATTGGTAAGTCTTCTTGATGTAGTTGCCGCTAATGCGGGTTGTGGATGAAAGGTCCTAGGTTCGAATGTCAGGGCGGGCAATGCGCGGCGAGAAATGTTGCCAAACTTTACGCTCGTTAAATGCCATCTGCTTTATCGAATGCCAACTACAAGAATTTACGGATGGTAGAGATCTGGGTTTGAATCTCAGGTCGGGCCATACTTGAAGAGAAATGTTGCCAGACTTGATGGTCGCTAAAATGTCAGTCTGTCTTATCGAATGCCAACCAATGATTTTCAAAAAATATAGATACGCCATACGTTAACAAATTAAACGAAATCTAATAAGCTTCTTGATTTAAACCAGTAAGAACAATAAAGACAGCTAGTATTTGTGATTTAAGTGTAATGTATAAAACCATCCCAATTGGGTTAGTTTGAGTATTCAGATTGCGATTGCTTATATCATATATATGTTTTTGGAATATCATTGATGCTAATTGCCAAGTGACCTCGGAATGAGATTATGCGACTCATCGAACTAGCCCCTATTACGAATATTTATATTATGGTTGTCATCCAGTAAATTTTTAAAACCCTGTACTTTCAAGCAGCATCTATTATTAATGTAATATTATTCACTGAAATTCTTGAACGCATTCTTGTCTTCATTGACTTTGCATACGTTTGAACGATAAAAATCATTGTTGCAAATTATAGGCGATAACGTAGCTCAAGATGTTATTACTCAGCGGGAAAATGTATTGCATAAATTTTTGGCATCTGAACGGACAAACAAGTAACTTTTTTTAATCTCAACGCTTGGGCGTGTAGTTGAAATAAGTATTTTTTTGTATTGTAGATTATTTGTAGTTTTCAAAAGAGTAGCAGAGACATGCTGAGGATATAACTGCTTACAGCATCGACGAACCAATCGTGAAATAACAGCAGTTACCTTCATTTTGGGGCCTGAAACGCATTTATGAACATTTTCGTATTAGGTATGGGTGGAAAATCATAAATCGAATATATTGTGCGTTCGGGTGAGTTAGCTGTTTCTCTGTTGGCCTAAGCTTTTAAAAACATTGAATCGTCAATTTCTTCACTGCACTTGAAAAACATTAACATAAAACTGGTGGGTTTTACTGGTGGTAGGTCTTTCATATGTAAGAGTCCGTCTGGGTGGGTACAACCGCAATGTCTATTTCTACCGCCAGGCAGCAGTGTGCATGCACCATTCACTGTTGTGTTTCGGTTTGAAGGACATTGTAGCCAGTGTAACTACTGGACATAATGAGACTTAAAATCTTATGTCTCAGGATGACGAGCGCAGTGGAATGCCACACAGTACTTTGTAACTCAAGGTGCTGGATGATGTTGCTACTGCTTATGGGTGGTCGTATCGCTTACCATCAGGCGAACGACATGCTCGACTCGTCATTCATACCACAAAAAAATTAAAAAAATTAAACAACCAGGATAAAGATTGACACGGACCTCTACTCCTACGAGTGTTGTTACCACTCGTAATACTTTTTTATTAGTATTCAGGAATGCTTGCCGAAATATTTAGTAGCCATTCATCTCGGAGTCCTTTCTGTCAGGTTCCAGTAAAAATAAATTTCCACTTTATTCTTTGACATTTTCAATTACTAACGCGAAAGTGACTTTGTTTATATAACACACATAATTCAAACAACAAAACTATATTACAAAGAAAGACAAACAAGTGAAGATCAGTTTCTTACGGTTTTCACCGGACTACGACGAATCAAGAAAGGGTAATGATTTTAACACCCTATGTGTGTATGTAAAATAAAATAAATATACCCTTTCTAGCCGATTTCGGCCACGGCGGCCAATCTCAACAGAGATCAGCCAGATACGCAGGAGATATTATAGTGCACAAGTGTGTGCGCAATACACAGGGTGCAATCGCTATTCCTTTACTCTCATAGTCCGGTGAGACGGCAAACCGACATGACCGGAGAGAGATCAGGCGCAGGACCAACGGCTTTACGTGCTTTCCGAGGCACGGGGGTATCACACCGCCAACTTCCTGACTCCGAACTGCGACTGAGTAATTTTTAAGATGGAAAAACCCAGTCACAATGTTTTTGGCCCGACCCAGGATTCGAACCCAGGACCTCAGCGCGCAAATTGTACTCGTAACGCGTACGCAATACTACTACGCCACCGAGGCAGTCAGGCAGTGTGTATGTATTCATTTTATGTTCCACTCTAGCGTCGCTCCTAAACCGATTTTAAAATGAGGTATCTATCGATTCGTAGTTATTGTGCGATGGTTATAGTTCCAATTACACTTAAAAGAAGAATGGTTTTGCAATTGAAGCAAGCATACCTCGTGGAACAGATCGAGCTATTAAGCCTGATTTATACGGATCAATTATTGCTTTCAATAGTCAAACGCAATTATTGATTAAAAACGTTACTACGTGTGAACATAAAAAATGGCGCGGGAATGCTCGCCTGTGTTGACGTACAATCACCCAATGAGGTACACTTTCCCAAAATAAAACGCAAATTTGACATATTTTAACAAGCAGGTGCGATCGTTTCGGAGATTTACAAAGGAAACAACAGATAACTGTGATTGTCTACTTTAGTTGTAAGTTGCATGTTACTGACAGACGAAGCGCTGGCGACTTATTTAAGGTGGTCGTGGATACACTTTTCTGGTTGTACATACGAGTCTTGACAGATATACAAAAATATATTATTGCTAGCAAACATTGCATACGATTATTTCTAGCAATAATTGATCCGTCTAAATGAGGCTTTACTTGCAAAATATAATATCATCTCGATACGTTTAGTGATTTAGTGCTTAGTACCCTATTACTGGCTTCAATGCTCTTTAATTATTTTTATTTTTTTATAGAATCGAATGACGAGACGAGCATGCCGTTCGCCTGATGGTAAGCGATACGACCACCCATAAACAGTAGCAACACCATCCAGCACCTTGATTTACAAAGTACTGTGTGGCACTCCACTGCGCTCGTCATCCTGAGACATAAGATGTTAAGTCTCATTATGTCCAGTAGGTATACTGGCTACAATGTCCTTCAAACCGAAACACAACAGTGCATGCACACTGCTGCTTGGCGATAGAAATAGACATTGCGGTGGTACCTACCCAGACGGACTCTTACATATGAGAGACCTACCACCAGTAAAAATCAAAAGTGCATGTACACTGCATAACAGCATAAATAGACAAAACGGCGTTACCTAATCCAATGAAACTGAAAATGGTTTGCCTTCAATAACCACAACATTAATGTGAGATATATTTACACATGAATTCATGCTTTCCAAGTAATTTGCGTTTACGACAGCTGAATGAGCGTTGCGAGGATATGGCGAAGACGCAGATATTCTTAAAATATTACTCATGCTAATTAAATGTCTATTCATGTATTAAAAATATTATGGAGCTCTCAGCCACATGATGTTTTTGCTAACATTGCTTGGAATCCAGTATAACTGACGCCAAAACTGACAAGCTGTTTGAGTTTTTGACAGTCCGTTGGTGTAACAGGCGACAAGCAGACTGCAACACTGGGAATAATATTATAGTTTGTATGATCCTCAAATATTTGTTTCAAGTCTAGAGACCGAATTAATAAACCAATCTCACCTTTGAGTAGGATCTTAAGTAGACATTTAAGATATTGAGCTATTTAAATAGTTTAATTATTAATCTCACTATTTGTAGCACCTACCTTGTTTATCTCTGCACCACCCCAACATCGACTGGTAGAAAATGCCTTAGACAATTAAGGCAACAGAGGGCATATAATATTCTAGGCAGCGAAATCCAAATCTGTCAAGCTTGGATTTAGCTGCCTTTGATTTTATAGGCCTCCTATACTTTCCTGTATAATAATAATAATAATAATCCCTTCCTAGCCGATTTCGGCCACGGCGGCCAATCTCAACGGAGATCAGCCAGGTGCGCAGGAGATATTATAGTGCACAAGTGTGTGCGCAATACACAAGTGCACTCACTGTTCCTTCACTCTCATAGTCCGGTGAGACGGCAATCCGACATGACCGGAGAGAGATCAGGCGCAGGACCAACGGCTTTACGTGCTTTCCGAGGCACGGGGGTATCACACCGCCAACTTCCTGACTCCGAGCTGCGACTGAGTAATTTTTAAGATGGAAAAACCCAGTCACAATGTTTTTGGCTCGACCCAGGATTCGAACCCAGGACCTCAGCGCGCAAATCGTACTCGTAACACATACGCAATACAACTACGCCACCGAGGCAGTCATTTTTCCTTTTACACCGAGGTTTTCCTGTATATAAAGTGTGTAAATAAACAAATAAATTTAATAAACAAGACTTGGGCTGTCATTTGTGCGCCTGTTAGCTAATGCGTCGCTGTAATAACCATACCATACCATACCAGCCCTGTATTATATACTGCCCACTGCTGAGCACGGGCCTCCTCTACAATTGAGAGGGTTTTAGGCCTTAGTCCACCACGCTGCCCCAGTGCGGGTTGGCAGACTTCACATACCTTCGAAATTCCTATAGAGAACTTCTCAGATATGCAGGTTTCCTCACGATGTTTTCCTTCACCGTTAAAGCGAGCGATAATTCACAAAGAATACACACATAACTTTTTTAGAAAAGTCAGAGGTGTGTGCCTTTGGGTTTTGAACCTGCGGACATTCGTCTCGGCAGTCCGTTCCC
This sequence comes from Sphinx pinastri, assembly GCA_947568825.1. Taxonomy (NCBI): domain Eukaryota; kingdom Metazoa; phylum Arthropoda; class Insecta; order Lepidoptera; family Sphingidae; genus Sphinx; species Sphinx pinastri. The sequence continues at coordinate 1,762,073 of OX387628.1, read as the reverse complement.
CTCCCAACTAGGCTATCGCCGCTTCGCTGTAATAAACCAAAATTAAATCCCAAATAATGTTATTTGACATCCTGCTGAGATGTTTTCGATATCTTTTTATTAAATTTGATATTATTTGACATGTTCCTGATAGTTCTTATTAAATAGCGACGATGCTAACTTTAACTTGACAGTGTCTCAGCTGATATCGCAATTCAGAGCAAAACTGAGTTGCATTTGATATTAGGGCCCTAGGTTAGCTAAATGCTGCCTGCCTCAGTAGCGTAGTTAGTTGTATTACGGTATGACTTCAGTGCTAAGGTCTCGGGTTCGTTCCTCGGGTTAGGTAATGTGATATAGGGTTTTTCTACTGAGTATCAGCCCGGAGTCTAGAATCAGTCATCACGTAACGGGTGGGTATAGACACGGTGAAAACTGGGTGCACTAGTTGCGCCTGTGCCTACCCCTTCGGAGATAAACGCGTAAGTGTTTTAGCTAAATAAATGATCTTCGTTTCGTAACAGTTATGTGGGACAATATTCATATTTTCGGATCATTAAACCACAAAGCGACTTCTATCAAGTGGCTTTCTATGGTTCAGTTATCAAAAAATTTTTAGTCCCTGGACTCCAAAGATATCCTAATTTTAGCCCATAAATTTACGATCAAACAAATTAAATGCATCAGAATCCTGATGTTCTCCCGATGAATCATGTTTGTTATGCGCTGAGTTTATTTATAACGTAAAGGGTACGCGCGTAAGGTATGGAAATCTTGGATATTTTGAACTGACAGTTATAACAAGTTGGTGCAATAATGAGAAACAGGCTTTTGTTGTAAATTATATCCTGATGTTACCACTAGGACGAAATAAAAATGTTTTTAATATACAGTCGATTTAAAAAAAGAGTTAGGCATATTATCAGAAAAGTTTTGGAACATGTTTACTAATCGGTCAAAAGCTATGGTATATACACAGAATCCTATCAGAGAGTTCTGAATAATTATATACGCATACTCACGCCTTATATGCCCGAAGGGGTAGGCAGAGTGGCAACTAGTACACCCACTTTTCGCCGTGCGTATTCCGTCCCATGATGTGATAGAATCCGGGCTGATACTGAATTTAAAAAACCCAATATTAATTTTCCTGACTCGGGAATCGAACCCAAGACCTCAGCATTGCAGTCATACTGTAATACAACTACGCCACCGAGGCAGTGAATAATTATATTCTTTAAACTAAACTAAAAAAATATATCATATTATAAAGGGGAAAAATTTGGTTGTTTGTTTGTTTATTTGCATTGAATAGGCTCCGAAACTACTGGACCGATTGGAAAAATTCTTTCACCAATACAAAGCTACATTATCAGCGAGTAACATAGGCTACTTTTTATCCCGGGTAAATATAAAGCGGGACTTTTATCCCGGAAAAACTCATTCATGCGGGCGGAGCTGCGAGCAGAAGTCTTGTTACATAAAACAAGGGTCTATTTATACATTAAAGTACACGAGAATTTCTGTTATAAAACTGTTTACATTATCTGTGTATTTGTTTGATGATTTTTATGAGATATGAAACATATTACGTTGAAAAAATAGTAGTTTACTAAATGATTATGTGTATTATATAAAGAATCATTTGCACTCTTTGAATGTTCTGCATTTAGAGACTTTTCAAACCGCACTACAGATACTGAAATTCCTGTCAGAATCGACAATGATATGCATTTGATGACCCCCCACACTGAGGCTCGGTAAATCTTTAGTGCCTACTTACATTTAACCCGCAATGAAATTAATCAAAAAGTAATGAATGAATAAGAGGAGTAAATAAATTATTGCCCACATCGCTCCGCAACAAGGTGGGAGGCAACATGATTAACTTAACAAGTAATTAATATCTAACATTTATAACTAAAGAGAGCAGAAACATCAGTTTGGCAATCGAGATAAAATTGGGATATCAGGAATGGCATAACCTACTGTATACTTGATTCTTACAGATTACAAACGTCTGAACACTCTCATGCCATATCAAATAATCAGGACTTCGGCAATTTACAATTAATAGGATTTAGGACGAGATTTGTTAATCTTGGACAATCTCGGCAAACAATAAGCAATTGTTACGTACAGCCAATGCTATGCCAGTCAGCCAAGTCGATGCCAACGCTAAGCCAGCCAGCCAAGGCGATGCCAACGCTAAGCCAGCCAGCCAAAGCGCTGCCAACGCTAAGCCAGCCAGCCAAAGCGCTGCCAACGCTAAGCCAGCTAGCCAGCCATGACTAGCCATTTTCCTCTTCTGCACCACAGCCAAGCCTTCTTGCAGCTAGGCGAATGCTAGTGGGATGGCGCTTTTGAACTTAGAATATTAATTGTTTTTGTTTTGGAACATAAAAGTAAAAAGATCATTGTTTTATTTTGATTGACTGCTAGCAGGAAATAAAAGTGTGATATTTCTTCAAAAATGCCTGTAGTTTAACTATAAAATAGAGTTTAAGCCCCTTTTGTTTCAAAATATAAAACACATTATTAGCGGAGTTACTGCTATGGTACAAGTTACAACTGGCTCATTTAGATGTAGTTGATTTTGGCGCATTTCGGCCGTAAAAGGATCAGTGGGCTTAGAATGTGACACAAAGACGCAACTCGTAAAACGATGTCGTTTTATTTTGATGCTTGTGATTGATCGAGAGACCAATACGTCAGTCAAGTGTTAGTCTCTCAACCAATCCCAATAAGACGAAACGGAGACGTGACGTGTTTTTTGTCACATTCTAAGCCCACTGGCCATTGTAAACGGGTTAATTCCTACTCTAAACAAAATTGTGTATAGTGACTCTACCTTCCAAACTATAGAATAATAACTTATACACAGACATCAAAACAATCTTAATCCTTTGCGTGATATTTGTGAGATGACAAATAGACAGTCTCACATATTTCTATGAATATTATTGTAATGACGGAGGCGTCTGGGTAATCTATGGAGCTATATATTTCAGTAAATGGGTTTACTAGAGCCGAACGTCTTTAATATTGCAGCTGCATGTGACTCGTGAGATAAATGTAAGTACTTACCTACTTAATTTAATATGAGGCAAACTAATGGGTTTGTTTTCTCTATAACCGCGGCTGACTGACTCTCCTACCCCTTACGACTATGAAGAGATTTTTTGCCGTTAACAATCGCAAGAACTATCCCTGTCTAACTACCCAGATGGATACAAAATGTATGCAGTGTGTATCGTCTAATTCTCTACTTCTGCTGTTAAATATTAGTGTCCATTGTTGCATTTAAGATTGAAGAACACTGAATTCTATAAATTGCATTACCTATGAGATGCATCATTGCATATTGTTATGGTCTGGTTTGAGGGGCATTTTAGCAAAATATCGAGTATTATGAGGATCAACACTTACAATCTTCACAAATATACAGCACAAAGTACGTTGTATAAAGTTCTGGGCGTCAGTCTGATATCCTGACAGTAGGCTGGCTGATGTCCACGAGATTAAATGAATGATCCGTCATCCGCCAAGCCGTGCAATTGATCTCTCTAAATCAGCGGCCAAAATTCTTAGGTCATCGCCCCAGAGAGAAAAAATTACTAGGCTTTCTACACTTATATTTTATGAAATTCTCTTTCATGAAGGGGTGGGCAAAAGTGCAATTGTATATTGGGGTTATCTAGCTCTCTAAATCCGCTCTACGTTATATCCTAATAGGAATCCCCATACAAAATTTGAGACTCCTAGCATTTATAGTTTCCGAGAATTCGTGATGAGTGAGTGACTGAGTAAGTGACCTTTCGCTTTTATAATATAGATTAAATTGCTAGTCCTCGAGTACATCCTAGAACCCTACGATTGAAAGCCGAAGTATACTCTTACTACACCATTGAAGCAATTTTGTTTTGAATATGATGCCTACATTATGATAGAAGCACTCTGAAAACTCATTTTTAATCTACCATTGAACCCGTAATACAACATCTTGATAACAAAAATTACACTATTCTTGTTTTTTTTATGGCATTAACTGACGAGACGAGCATGCCGTTTGCCTGATGGTAAGCGATACGACCACCGAAAAACAGTAGCAATAGCATCCAGTACCTTGACTTACAAAGTACTGTCTGGCATTCCACTGCGCTCGTCATCCTGAGACATAAGATGTTACGTCTCATTATGTCCAGTAGTTACACTGGCTACAATGTCCTTCAAACCGAACCAAAACAGTGCATGCACACTGCTGCTTGGCGGTAGAAATAGACATTGCGGTGGTACCCACCCAGACGGACTTACATATGAGAGACCTACCACCAGTTCGTGGGATTAGTATCTATCGTAGGATTTACAACAGACTTACAGTCTTATAAAGCCATAAAACAAATTCTGATCACATGAAAACCTGTCTTGTCTTGGGCATCTAATTTATGGTCTCACGGCTCTGTCTCTCTTTTCCCTTACAAAGCTCAAAGGTGTTCAGCCCATATTCATTGTTCTTTTGTATCGACACCTACGTAGAAATAAACATTTCTCTCGTGTTAACAGGTATCTTTTATATGGGTGCTAAACCGTTTATTATGACTTTTATTCGGTATAAAGTTGTAATTAAATAGACGAACGATTTACAATAAAACTGTGGTATATATTGATTATATTATAACGGAAAGATGATGAAAAATTAAAAGTAAGGAAATAGGTAGCTACTCTCTTTTTCAATTATCTCTATTGTTTGTAATGTGTGGGTAATGTAATGTACACACATACTCACGCCTTTTATCCTCAAAGGAGTAGGCAGAGGCGCAACTAGTGCACCCACTTTTCGCCGTGCGTATTCCGTCCCATGATATGATAGGGGGCAAGCCTATCGCCATATCGGGCACAAATTCCAGACTCTGGGCTGATACTGAATAGAAAAATCCAATATCACTTTGCCCGACCCGGGGATCGAACCCGAGACCTCAGCATTGCAGTCGTACCGTAATACAACTGCGCCACCAAGGCAGTAATGTAATTTAATATCTGAAAAATATGTATTCGAAAATAAGTTATTTCTTTACCCGTTTGTTTTTTTGTTCTCTGATATAGTTTTTTAAAAAGTTCCTTCGCTTGCTATTCTCCCCACATGTTTCTGTTCTCGGAATAATTCATATCAATAAAAATATATATTACAATAAGAATATTATATGTTTCGATGTAATACTGAGGATTAGTGTAATACTTAATTAGTCGAAGATATACAAACTTGTGTCCAGAAACTTACTAACAAACTTTACTGCAATTATAAAGAAGATCATAGATTAATGAAAAACAAAATGTATTTAATTCTTATCCCAAAATACATATTCCTGAAACAGCTTATTAATCACTTGTATACGACTACGATAGTTTCGAGCAGCTATTAATTTCATAGTATTGCTGTCTCACACGATGATCGATAGCTTTATGTTTTCAGAAATATGGAACGCAGTAAAATAATTGACACATACAGATACCTCTCGTACAGTATCCAATTACATATCTCATACGGCACACATGTATTTATATATATTTTTTTTTTAAGGTATTGAATGACGAGACGAGCATGCCGTTCCCCTGATGGTAAGCGATACGGCCGCCCATAAACCGTAGTAACACCATACAGCACCTTGAGTTACAAAGTACTGTGTGGCATTCCACTGCGCTCGTCATCCTGAGACATAAGATGTTAAGTCTCATGTCCAGTAGTTACTCTATATTATTCCCCAAATCTATAAGCAAAAGATAACTGGACACGAATCCCGAACCGCGAAGTCTTGACCTTCGCAGATAATGGTACTACATTCCTATAGACGCCTTCGAGTTTACGAAATTAGCCAAACGTACGCTTATATCTGTATTATTCACAATTCATGAATCTATAGTATTATTTCTTGTGCTGACTTCTGAAGGAGATTTCAACGGAAATTCCCATCTGAATATTAAATGTATTATGCAATAAATTAGCAGCAACATTTAAGTCTAGTAATTACTGTATCCAGAAACAATAAATCCAAATTTGTAATGAAAGAATGGAACTTTATATTTATAACTCTATATATTGAAACATAATAGGTTAAACATAATAAAACACAGCCAATGATAATAAACCCTCATCCGACGATTTCAGAACCAAACACCTGAATCTACGGCGATAATTATTAGGAACTCACATGTGACGACTTATTAGCCGCATAAAATACTTAATTTCGACATAATTATATAATAACTATCAAATTGTAGGATCGTAACGCGTCCCGATGTTTATTATCATTCGCACATCTTTCACTGAATTAATGGAAGGTCTGGATCCAGTAACCGTCGGTGATTTCCAGCGGTGCGTTCGTTTTATTTTGTAAACAGTCCGCAGCGGCTGCGGCCAACAGGGTGGTCGCTAGAATGCATTGAATATTTTCCATGGACGCCGGAGCGCGATGCGCGCCGCAACGGCCGCCGGCCGAGTGAAAGCTAAGCTCGTCTGAAAGTGTAGCCGAGCCCCTGGCTGGCATCCGCCTAAAATGGGGTGATCGCGAGCGATGGTATCGTATTGCTGGTATAAAAAGCATCGAGGCTCCCCGCCGCCGGTCAGAACGGCTTCAAACGTGAGTACGCGCACACGTGCTCGGAGTGTGCGACTATTTGTGAAGTGCATCGCGAGTGCCCGTGCGCAGCCCCGCCAGTGCATACTACCGTGCCCGCGCAGTGTCGGGGCGAAGGACGCAGCCCGTTTGTCGTGTCCCTTGGATTTGTTGTGAAGTGGTCTAGAGCTTTAGAAGCTCGTGGTGTCCGGTTCGTGGTTCACGTATGATTGATGATTGTTGGAACGCATTTACAGCGATATCGCAGTGACACAAGATACGTCGGTAAAGCCTGATACTGATAACAGCTTTTGTTAATTTTTATTTGTGCAAATGATTTTTATGTCTCAATAAACAATACAAGTGATCATAAATAAATTGAAATTGATCAGAGAAATGTATTTGATTTTTTTAATGGTAGAATGATAAAATGGAATTAAACTTTAGAGAATAGAAATCAAAAGAGAAATTTGAATAGAAAGTTATTAAGCGAAAGCAATAAATAAAAGTAGCAACAATCGAAATCATATTGACCCATCGACCATCACCATAAAAGACTATAAACAATCCAGTGACGGATAAATCGGTTGGCGTGCTTCCAGGCTCACATTCCCGCGTGACGTAACATCCGCGAAGGGCCGTTCGGGATAAGCTAATAAAAATACAAGCATAAAAGTCGGTATTACGCAAACCGGCGGAGCTGGCAACGTTCCCAGACGGGCACTACTCGGGTTACAGCCACAAATAGGCGCACGCGCACCGAACTTATGTACCGCCGTCTCGACGTCGGCCGGCCAGTCAATCCTAACGCGCGTGTTGTGTTCGCAGGCAGGCTCCAGGGCTGTGTTCTCGTGTCTCGACTAGCCCAAAAGTCTCGTTAGCCCTCCGAAAATGCCGAAGCCAGTCGTCCAAGAGGGTGATGACCCCGATCCGACCCCATACCTGTTCGTTTCTTTGGAACAGAAGCGTATCGACCAGAGCAAACCCTACGATGGCAAGAAGGCATGCTGGGTGCCTGACGAAAAGGAGGGCTTCGTGCAGGGCGAGATCAAGGCCACCAAGGGAGACTTGGTGACCGTCAATCTTCCCGGAGGCGAGGTAACTTATTGATTTCTGTTATCATGTATTTCAATTATCCAATTGAAATAACTTAGGGAGCAACTTAGGCCCTTATCAAATAAATAGATAAGGAAGGAAAATACCTGCAATTAGTTTAACAAATAAATAGCTTTTCAATTTAGTGTTAGAGAAGCGATAAAATGATAAGAAAGTAAATATTCTAAGTTATCAGAGTATAAATACTTGGACAGCTGATACAATAAATAATTACAATAACCCCTGATGGTAACGGAGTTTATGAAGGGTGAGCTTTCAAGGATGATACTAACATGTGACTTTATGTAAGCATATACTTAACATTTTTATCAAATGAGCAGGAAAAGACACTTAAAAAGGATCTCCTCTCACAAGTAAACCCGCCGAAATTCGAGAAAGTCGAAGACATGGCAGATCTGACGTATCTTAATGAGGCTGCCGTCCTTCACAATCTACGACAACGATATTACGCGAAACTGATCTATGTAAGTTGGCGCGCCAAGCGCCTGTTCATTACTATAGCACTAACTTAACGATGTTTCCCGCAGACAAAAGACTTCAAGAAGGATCAGGTGGCCCAAGTCAACCCACCTAAGTACGAAAAATGCGAGGACATGTCCAACTTGACATACCTCAACGACGCTTCTGTGTTGTATAACTTGAAGCAGAGATATTACCATAAACTTATTTACGTAAGTGGGGACCCGCGAGTCAAGAGTTGGGGCCTTGGAGTGTGCATGTTCCTCACCTCTCCAATCTTTCATCGTGTAGACACATTTCTCGATACGCTTGGAACTAAACCAAGTTTTAAAGTGCAAGACTTATCTATTAACGGCGCAATTACTCTTGGAATGATTTATCAATTTGTGCTCTAAAATTAGAGCGATCTGCACGTCAGATGTGTCTATTTCGGGACATTTTATTATAATTGGTATATTTTGGTATACAATCAAGAAGTTTCGCTCTCGTTAAAGCTAATTGGGCCCACATTCAATGATCAACCAAATCTTTCAATCAATTAAATGTTGGCACATCAAATATTGATGATCTCTTTATTGATATTCACATAACTAAATACGGGCATACCTTTGAATGACATACTATAACGAAATAAATTACTTGATTGGAATCAAAAAAATTAAAGTAAATGTGTCTACTCATCCACTGCCCTCTTCCACGTTTTTAAACCAATCTCCTTCCTAGAGACCGTACTTGAACCCTCCTACCAGGACAAGTCGGTGCAAAGGACCCTGCAACATCCAGGATGTTTCTTCTATCGTTTTAGCGTTCAGTCTTCGTGTTTAGAGATAGTTTTATGTTGTGTTTTAGTTATAAGAACAATACTTTCTCGGTTACGTTGAAAGTATCTTCTTTCTTCTAGGGCAATAAGGGTATCGCTACTTTACCCCTGCTCTTCTTCTGTGTTGGACTCGAAAGTCCGTCTATTGTTAACAGGATATTTGTTTGTGATTTAACAACAGAATTTTGTATAAATTGGCTTTAATTGATATAAACGAGCGCCGAAATTTTTGAATTTTCTAAATATACAAAGTTCTGTTTGTTGTGCAGAGATTCAAAGTACTCGTACAGTACTGTCTCTGCTTGTGTGCTTTAGTTTAAGTGTTATTGTTTTAATATCATTTCATACCATACTTTCTTTATTCTGGGACACTGTTTTTTAAACATGTCATCTAGTTTATATATAATATGTTAAATACTACATTATATTTTAGTACCCTGAATAGAACCTGACCGTATTTTTCTCACGGACCCTATTCTTCTTACCTACTTTGATATTCCATATACATTTTTCATTGATCCTTTTTTGCCCTTTCCACATAATTTTCAGTGACAAATCACCCTACGTATACCTCACGAATCCTATTTTTATAACCAGATATGGTTTATTTGCATCTTTTTTGTTGGCTTGCAATAAAGCGGTTCCCTACGAGTCTCTCCAAATTTTTTCACAAACCCAATTTTTCATACCTTTTGTAAGCCTTAAATTACTTCTGCCGACCCAAGTTTTGAAACTTACTTCATAGGCTCGCGAATTTATTTTAAGAACCAATTTTGCGAGTTATTGGCTAGAAATTCCTTACGGACCCTTATTTTGAAACTTGAAATATAAATTCTTAATTAGTATCTACTTTTCGTCCTCACTCACCCAATTCAACGCAATCCTTGCAAACCGCATTTTAGTCTCCCTGCTAGTTTACGGGTCCTATTTTTTCAACATGAAATCCAATTTCCCGTAAATTAAGTTTCTCTCGGACCCAATTTTTCAAACTTGTCTTATTGTTTTCGGGATGACTGACCTTTTGTCAGTGGCGCTATTTTTCCAACCTAAGGTAAGATTTCCCCCAATACCTTTATTACATATATCTTGGAACCCATTTTCCGAAACCTCCTCATTCTGTAACAGGTAAACCACCCCAATCATCATCATCAACCTCATCAACAAAAACATCTTCACTATCTAACCATGAATAATTCAACAGACGTACTCGGGTCTCTTCTGTGTGGCTATCAACCCTTACAAGAGGTTCCCCGTGTACACGATAAGATGCGCCAGATTGTACCGAGGCAAGCGTCGTTCGGAAGTGCCACCCCACATCTTCGCCATTTCCGACGGTGCTTATGTCAACATGTTAACCAACCACGAGAATCAATCTATGTTGATTACGTAAGTATTGACTTCTAGACTCAAATAGTTGATAGGACTATGAAAAAACTCAAAATAGAAAGTCTCATGTGTCATATTCTGAGAACAGTAACTTAAAAAGACAAAAGGCAAAGGAACATAACTTGCTGTAAAAATCTTTGCTATATATTTTTCGTGTAAAAAACATGCATTATAATATGTAATACAGCAAAGTAATTGCAAAAATTAAAAAATATGTAAAAATCGTTAGAAGTAGCAGAGACCAGTAACGTTAGTTTAATTATTAGCCGACAAAAAATCAATGTCCCTAGAAAAAACTGAGACCACAAAATACAAAATATTCCGACAAATACAAAGACCGCCGAAGGCAAACTTCTCGAGATATTAACAAAAAATACCTTTAAACCAACAGCGGTGAGTCTGGTGCCGGAAAGACTGAGAACACGAAGAAGGTAATTGCTTACTTCGCCACCGTCGGTGCTTCCCAGAAGAAGGACCCCAGCCAGGAGAAGAAGGGCTCCCTGGAAGACCAGGTCGTCCAGACTAACCCTGTGCTTGAAGCCTTTGGTAACGCCAAGACTGTGCGTAACGACAACTCCTCGCGTTTCGTAAGTATCCAATTTTTATATTACAATACTTATCATTGATAAGCTTTGAAGATATATGGAACAAATAATTTCTTTTTAAATCACTCAACACTTTAATAGTAATTTAAAGAATAATAAGATTGATTGATTGTACATAGATATTTAACATAAAATAAATTTTAACTGTGGTTCCACAAGCTGATATTTTTTTTTTATTTATGTTTTAAGTAATTTCCTCTAGATGTCATTTTCCAGGCTCCGACTTCGCATTTTTCTTTAACAAAGTGACTTTACATTCTTTTCGTCCTTCCCCAGGGTAAATTCATCCGTATCCACTTCGGTCCCTCCGGAAAACTGGCTGGTGCCGACATTGAAACCTGTAAGTATATATCTCCTACTCCCATCTCTTGAGGAGCTCAACATTTTGGTGACTTAATGTATCCTTGCAGATCTGCTTGAGAAGGCTCGTGTCATCTCCCAGCAAACCCTCGAGCGTTCTTACCACATCTTCTACCAGATGATGTCTGGTTCCGTCGCTGGACTTAAGGGTGCGTATCAACACTTTACAAATACACTACAAATAAATACAACATAATTATAAACATCATTTGATAAAAACTTAAAGCTGGTTTATAAAATCTAAATGTATCATAAGGGCTGCTGATAAATGAACTTAAGATGGACATTTGAACCTAAATTTTGAATGATTTTAAATATTTTGTTAAATATGTTGATATTTCTTTTAAATACCTGTATATTTTTAAGTACGTTTAAGAAATGTTGTCAATTCATGTTTGATGTTCCTTTTTTTATTGATTCACTATAAACAAATACAGATTTTATAATAATTTCTTACGTTTACGCGAATGTTAGACATTGTAATTATACTACTTTTATGGATTTTATCGCGATTTTTAGATGTTTACTTCACATAGAACACTAAACACTACTTAACAACGCTACACGGAACACCACACAACGCACAATAAAAGTTGAGAACATTAACGACGGTACAATGATGATCTAATTTGAATTTTTACTATCTAGAGATGTGTTTCCTGTCAAACGACATATATGACTATTACATCGTATCACAAGGAAAGACTACCATCCCAAATGTAGACGATGGCGAGGAGTGTGTTCTGACTGACGTAAGTTCAGCCTTCAGCGAACAGAAGGCTGGTTTACTGTTTGTGCCCCCGGGAGCTGTTCCGCACGTAAACGGCGCACATCCCGAGCATCTCGCTCAAATACCGACTAGAGATACCCCTAGATTTAGTATTAGTTGTGTACCGCCCTAGAAAGGTGTTGGTCCTGTTTGTTCCCCTAGTATTTTTAGTTGTTAAGACACCAAATATCATGTATGACAATGGTTGGTGTTTGTAGCCCAATGCTTGTTGTCCAATGACGTCAACGACTACTACATCGTGGCTCAAGGAAAGACCGTGATTCCTGGCGTTGATGACGGCGAAGAAATGAGACTTACCGACGTGAGTCCAGAATGCAGAACGCTGGCTCATCTCATGTTTTTTCTTCACTGTGTTTCGCAATATTTAATGCTTGCTTCGCTTGTGGCCGCGGAAACTCGGCCAGTACATGCGTATGTCAGATATTTTGCTATTTCCAGAGGTAACGATGTTAAGCAACCGCATCTCGGACTATCCCCTCGTAACTCAAGGGAAGACGCGTATACCAGGAGTAAACGACGCGGAACAATTCGATCTGACTGTAGTAAGTGCCGAGCCTACGCACGGAGCGTGCGTCTCCACGTGTCCATGCAATCGGGCCTTTTAATGCAAAATTCTGACATACACATGATATGCCCGCTCCCTGCAACAGTTAAAAGGGCTTTACGCACAGGTTTTTTGATCACGGAGCTGCGAAAATCCCGTTGCAGCACCAGCACAACCACATATAACCTAATATGTGCACACACAACACACACACGCACACACATAGGGTGATAATTTCAGGGGGTTACGTGGAGGAGGGTATAGTATTAACTATGTGGTTTAATTGGCAGATATGTGTTTGTTGTCCAACGACGTTCACGATTACTACATCGTATCCCAGGGTAAGGTTACCATCCCCAACGTCGATGACGGTGAAGAATGTCTGTTGACTGACGTAAGTGCTAAAAAATGGAGATATGCGTGGATAGATTCAACTATGACATTGACGATAATAGTTGGTCTACAGAAAAAGGTTGCTGATCTGTTCGCAGCAATTTGGAAATTTGCAGGCAATCAGATATCAAAAATGCTTTATAAATATCCAATTATCGGATACATAGGGATATCACTAAGAAAACACGAAATACAAATGCATTTCACGACATTTCGAAAACTTCCCTGTGCACTGGGTAGATAGTAACTGTCTCCTGCTTTATATTTAACGCTTTTGGTTTCATCATACTAACATTTGCTTTTTCATTGTTTTCCTAGCGTTCATATTATAAGGTTTTACCACAGAAAAGAATTGTATATTAAGGCATATTATTTCTTGAAAAATGCTTAATTAAAAAATAATATTAATATAAGAACATCAGTGGTTTTAAGACTAACATTTAATTCATTTCATAAAAAAATTATAACAAACAAAATATATAACGAACCGAGAAATTGACGTAGACTACCCTATATAATCAGATAATTGCTATTACAATAAAAATTACCTAGCGTAAAAATAATTTAATCCTTCTTTTTTATCCCCAATTTTATTCTTCAAATCATACAATCTGAGCAATAATCAACCCATGGTAATACGTGTTTTCGACATTATAGCAAGCCTTCGACATCCTCGGTTTCACCCAAGAGGAAAAGGACAACGTATACAAGATCACCGCCGCCGTCATGCACATGGGTGGCATGAAGTTCAAACAGAGGGGTCGCGAGGAACAGGCTGAGGCCGACGGCACTGTGGTTTGTACCCTTGTATCTAGTAAATCTTCAAAAAGAAAAAAATTAAAGTAATTTTTTCGACTTTCAAAAATTAATTTGGATTCTTTTGTTAATTAAAAAAATATTCAAGAATAAAATTATAGGGCAACAACAAAAATGAAATACTAATAAAATATTGTGTAATCTATTACAGGAGGGTGAAAAGGTTGCCAAGCTCCTCGGTGTTGACTGCCCTGACCTATACAAGAACTTGTTGAAGCCCCGCATCAAGGTCGGAAACGAGTTCGTCACCCAAGGTCGTAACAAGGACCAGGTCACCAACTCCGTCGGTGCCCTCTGCAAGGGTATCTTCGACCGTCTCTTCAAGTGGCTCGTCAAGAAGTGTAACGAGACCCTAGACACCAAGCAGAAGAGGCAGCACTTCATCGGTGTACTGGATATCGCCGGTTTCGAGATCTTCGACGTGAGTATCGGAACTTAGGATTAGGGATTTAGGTTTCTAATAATATTTAGTTTACTTTAAAATAGTAATTAATGCAAAAAATATTCAATGGTACCAAAGTATTAGAGTAGTCAATCAATGTTTCGAAAGCGGCAATAGCCTAGTTGGGAGTGGAACGGACTGCCGAGATGAATGTCCGCAGGTTCAAAACCCAAGGGCACGCACCTCTGACTTCTCTAAAGTTATATTGTGCGTATTCTTTATGAATTATCGCTTGCTTTAACGGTGAAGGAAAACATCGTGAGGAAACCTGCATACCTGACAAGTTCTCTATGAGAATTTCGAATGTATGTGAAGTCTACCAACCCGCACTAGGCCAGCGTGGTGGACTAAGGCCTATACCCTCTCATTAGTAGAGGAGGCCCGTGCTCAGCAGTGGGCAGTAAAGGGCTGGTAGTAGTAATAATGATATTAATGCGAATTTACTTCCTTAGTTCAATGGGTTTGAACAACTATGCATTAACTTCACCAATGAGAAACTGCAACAATTCTTCAACCATCACATGTTTGTGTTGGAACAAGAGGAGTACACCAAGGAAGGCATTCACTGGGAATTTATTGACTTTGGGATGGACTTACTGGCCTGTATAGATCTTATTGAAAAGGTACACCGAGTGTGCGTTGAGCTCGGTTGCAGAGATTTTAAATGTTTCTAAACCATTGTGCCTTAACTAATCGTGATTTTAGACTAGCGTACATCATTAACCATATATGACATATCCATTCACGTTATTTTCCTATTCCTCTGGAAGTTCAACGGTTTCGAGCAACTCTGCATTAACTTCACCAATGAGAAGCTCCAGCAGTTCTTTAACCACCACATGTTCGTACTTGAGCAAGAAGAGTACAAGAAGGAAGGCATCAACTGGACCTTCATTGATTTCGGAATGGACTTGCTCGCTTGTATCGATCTTATCGAGAAGGTAATTTCCGGGTTAGGCATGGTCGATACACCCGTCGGAGGCAGGGAGCTCTCGTGACGGTATAACGTTTGGTCGGACGCCCAAGTCTATGGGACGGACTTGGTATCTTCTCTAGGTTTCCTAAAAGTGCGGAACGAAATCCGCAGTAACTCCTTCGAACCTAACTAAACAACCCCATTAATACCCCTGCAGTTCAACGGTTTTGAGCAACTCTGCATTAACTTCACAAACGAGAAACTGCAGCAGTTCTTTAACCATCACATGTTCGTACTGGAGCAAGAAGAGTACCAGCGCGAAGGAATCGAATGGACTTTCATTGACTTTGGCATGGATCTCCAAAATTGCATTGACCTTATTGAAAAGGTACATGGCGTAAACGCAACACGGAACGCTTGACGCACGCCATA
This sequence comes from Sphinx pinastri, assembly GCA_947568825.1. Lineage (NCBI taxonomy): Eukaryota > Metazoa > Arthropoda > Insecta > Lepidoptera > Sphingidae > Sphinx > Sphinx pinastri. Next base: position 1,746,404 of record OX387628.1, on the reverse strand, counting down.
CGGACCCTCGAATAATTTATATTTTTTATGAGTCTAAAATTTTCAATCGGCTTTAAGATCTTATTCGAGCGTCTCAATCAATGCTGTTTGTTGCCCTTTGTGTTATTATGTGTGTTTTCTGTGTGTTTTTTCTATCAGAACTTCGTCCCACTAGCCAGTCCAAATCAACGCGAACACTTACAAAGACAATACAAAGTTATTAATAAAATATATAACAATTATCTTTTCCATGTCTCGTCGCGACCAGATGAACGGATTTAATCAGCTCTGTATTAACTTTACCAACGAGAAATTGCAACAATATTTTAACCATTTCATGTTCGTCCTAGAACAAGAAGAATACGAAAGGGAAGGGATACAATGGGCTTTTATAGATTTTGGTATGGATCTCCAAGCGACAATAAATTTAATAGAAAAGGTATTAGAAAATGTTTAAAGCTTGAAGGTAGGCGCGACTAGAAGAGCTTCAGGCTATTAAGTCATCGCCTGCAACGCAAAACTGGCTGTCTCTCCCTTGCCCCGTGGTAATGTTCGATCCAAAATGTCGCTTGAACCGCACATGCTATTAAAGCAAGCGAATTCACTGCATTGAATAAGTAATGGTCATAAATCATATAGTCATCTCTTCCCGTAAAAATCTCGACACCGCTGTAAGGTCGCGCACAATCTCCATATTTTCTTGCTAAAATCAAAATTATGAAGAAAATAACAAATCTGATTTGAGTATAATTCACTATATTGGTATTATTTTAACTGCTTTTCGTCTATATATTAAGTAATTTATATGACTGTAGTAGGCTTATTTTACCAACACAACGCTATCTGTCACACTTTTCACAATTGCATGATGCTTTTATGATAACAATAAACTTAACAACCCTTATTTTATAAGGTTCTATGTACACAAAAACACCTTTATAATTTTTATATATTGTCTTTTCAGTAATCAAATTGATTTCACAGAACTTTTATTTTGTTAATAAATATTTTAAATATTCCTCAGTAATAGTACATAGCCCAGAGAAACGCCGCTACACAATGTTCACGGTCTAACCTCACCGGCCCGTTTTCAGCCTATGGGTATCCTCTCTATCCTTGAGGAAGAGTCTATGTTCCCGAAAGCCACTGACCAGACCTTCGTGGAGAAGTTGAACAACAACCACTTGGGCAAGTCTGCTCCTTACCTGAAGCCCAAGCCCCCCAAGCCTGGTTGCCAGGCCGCTCACTTCGCCATTGGTCACTACGCCGGTAATGTAAGTATCGACTACCTATGACTTAACTCTCCATGATATTTCACCAGGACGCATACTGATGGAAATCTTCTTGGAATAGGTCGGCTACAACATCACTGGATGGCTTGAGAAGAACAAGGACCCTCTCAACGACACTGTCGTTGACCAGTTCAAGAAGGGCGCCAACAAGTTGTTGGTTGAGATCTTTGCTGACCATCCTGGTCAGTCTGGTGACGCTGGTGGCGGCGGTGGCAAGGGTATGTATCATTTTAATAGATGACTTAGGAATAAACAAAGAAAATGATATAATTTTTTACTTCTATATTCCATATTTTGATCAAATAGCCTTATATGATACAATCCACGTGGAAGAAAACCAGGTACCATGAGCTGTATACTACTTCTGTGAACTTGCATCCATCAACAACGACATATGGCTATCTATGAACATCAAGACTATCTCATCCGATACCAATACCAAGATTGCTATAATACTTCGGCTCTCCTGGTTCATTACGTATACTGCTAACTTCATTTAATTCTATTTACTGATGCGAATCATCAGAGATACCGCAACTCCCTTTTATTCCTTTTTGACACTTTTTTGACTAAAATAGGCGCTGGTGGCAAGCGCGCTAAGGGTTCCGCCTTCCAGACCGTATCTTCACTCTACAGGGTAAAAATAAAATACGACATACGAGATTTGCTTCTGTGGCTCCTCGTGGCTTAACTGTTATCGTCCGTATATGTTTACGGCTGGCGCCTATTGAGCGGAGCACTATATGTTATGTATGGAGGCTCTCGTGCGATAGCGCTGGCCCAGCACGCTTATCATTAATACCATGTTAGTCCATGTATAGTTTACAGCCAGCTCATGTCGCCGCTACTTTGTCTCAGGTGTTTATCGTCGGATGTCCCACTGTCCACGTATCTATATTGTGATTGTCCTGCACTAATTCATTGCTTGTTTAATATACGTCCATAGGCGGTCGCGGTAAGAAGGGTGGTGGTTTCGCTACTGTCTCCTCCGCCTACAGGGTATACATACGTTTCAAATTTTATCTAGATTATATTTTTGTTGCTGTTATCATAAAGGTGTAGATACCTACTTGGGTGTAGCTCTACATCGCGTTGTGTTGTTTTACTCGTAGAGAATAATCATATACCTTCATTGCAAGGTAACTCTACCAGCATATCATCCATTATGGTACATACTATGTCAAATGCACCATCATTCATATTAGTTGCACTATTTTGGTCGTTTGAAAAACAAATACAAATTCAAAACGAAAATTCAGCAGCAAAATAGTTTACTTAAAAAAACGTACTATGCTACGTTTGCCGCTGATCATACTAATGTGTCCGTGTTATATTTATGTTCTAACATTGTGTGTTTTGTCCATCTCATTACATTTACTTCTATGTTTGTCACGTTCATGTGTGTCGCTTTTAATTGTTCACCGAAGATTGTTTCAAGTACGTTGAAATGGTCTTTTTGCATACCTTAGTTGTAGGCTCTATGTGGCTTATTGTGAAATTTGACGTCTTAAATGTTAAATGTTTTGTTGCGTGCAAAACCGATGGCTTACCGTTCCCCGCTGACTCGTGACCTCTCCACAGGAACAACTTAACAACCTGATGACAACGCTGAGGTCCACTCAACCTCACTTCGTCCGTTGTATCATCCCCAACGAGTTGAAGCAGGCTGGTGAGTTATATTCTCTTGATTACTTTTCTGAATACTCTTATGATAAAAGGAGTTAGTAATTAACACAAATATTGAAATTATTGTTTTAGGTGACTTAACTAACACTATAACTTTGATATCTATAAAATCTTTTAAAGTTATAAAAAGGAAGTAAACCGATCATACAAAGTTAATTCTAGTATTTATCTCCCTTCAAAGTAATGATCAGTAACTTATAAATCCACCGTCAGAATAAAATTAATAGTTAAACCATTAGAGAAAATTTAAATCTAAAAACCACTAACATTTAGCTCTTCAGAGACCGTTAAAATGTAACTAACTCGTGAGTTGTACTCGGCGTCGCCCTGTACCGTTCCGTCGCCCTCCAGGTCTCATCGACTCCCACCTTGTGATGCACCAGCTGACCTGTAACGGTGTGCTTGAGGGCATCCGTATTTGCCGTAAAGGTTTCCCCAACAGGATGGTCTACCCCGACTTCAAGCTCCGGTAAGATCGACACTAAAATAACTCTGAAATTATTCCAAAAGCCAAAACCACTCACGCGGCAAATATTCGAGCCATCGTATAACATTTTTGATGTCATTGGATTAAATTTATTTTGATACATCATATTTTGAGTTGAAGTCTAAACAAAATTCTTCTCTGGAACGTTCGAGTTATTCTCATATGGTTGCCGTGTCGTTTGCGTCATGCCAACTCTGAGTAATATTTTCTAAAAATGTTTCGATGACTCCTCACACTTTAATTTATTTTGAGACCAGGTGTAAATGAATAGTGACACATTGTAGACTAGTTTATTTATAAGTGAATCTTTATAAAGTTAATGTTTGATGAACAGTTATATGATTCTTGCGCCAGTCGCGATGTCGAAAGAAAAAGATCCTAAAGAAGCCTGTAGAAAATGTCTGGAGGAAGTGGGACTCGACCCCGAAAGCTATCGTATTGGCCACACAAAGGCAAGCCTTGATAATGGAATGGAAACGCATGTAAAATTTGTGGACGAAACCTGAACAAGACACATATTGTAGTTTGAATTAGTTACGTCCACTAGTTTTGTAAATAAATTAGCTGCACTTTGTCACATCGTCTTAAACGATGTGCCATGTGGTAATGAAGCCCATGTGTATTCATGTTTTGAAGTAGTTACCAGACATGCTCACAGGAGATGCGTAGATGTTTGATACCCCAGTTGTCCTCACGTTAGTTACCCTGTGATACCCGACACGTATACTGTTTTAAAACATTTTATGTAGACATCATCCCTCATTGTGTGCCCATGTATTTTGATAATGTAGCTACAAGATCCTGGCACCTCAAGCCGCCGAAAAAGAGTCCGATCCTAAGAAAATCGCCCAAGTGATCCTGGAGGCTACCGGTTTGGATGTCGAGTCATACCGTCTCGGTCACACCAAGGCATGTCTCGGAACTAGTATTGTAGTTAGAGCTGAAGGTCCCAGAGTGGCCCGTAGACGGGGCCGCCGGGCTTATGCTTGTCGAATTACTAGCACCTTATCAGACTGGTGTCGTAGTTTGGCTAAACTATACCCGCTTACCTCATGGAGTCCTAGTTACTTAGACTCCATATCCTTATCCTGACACGAACATGTACATAAATACAGTGTTTATTATTATTATGTGTGCTCCCCAAACGCAGATACAAAATTCTGTGCCCGAACCTCGTCAAAGAACCAATTACAGCGGAGAAAGCTACAGAGAAAATTCTCGAACATACCGGTCTGGATTCGGAGTCTTTCAGGCTCGGAAAGACCAAGGTATCGCCACAAGCATGAACACACTACACCGCACTCAATCTGTCTATCCTTATGCATGAAACTGTAATAAATATAACATCTATAATATATTTATTTTTCTTGCGTGTAACTTTATGTTTTATTTTAAGAGCCTATTACTAATACTTTTTGGTGTTCAATCTTAGTGTGAATTCTTTCTTCGAATACAAAATCTCTTACTCTGAACCTATTTTTGCACCAGTTATTAAAACCGGAATTTTGATGTGATATAAATTTGACTCGCCCTACATTCCGACACGTGTGTGACACATAATGTATGAAAACAGGTGTTCTTCCGCGCCGGTGTCCTGGGTCAGATGGAAGAGTTGCGTGACGACAGACTCGCCAAGATTGTCTCGTGGCTCCAGGCCTACATCCGTGGTTACCTGTCCCGCAAGGAGTACAAGAAGCTGCAGGAACAGAGGTAATTACAATCCAGTGATTTGCAACATAGCCACTCCATATTTGGCGACCGAGGCTACAAAAGTTGTTTATCCGTAGGTTGGCTCTCCAAGTTGTCCAGCGCAACTTGCGCAAGTACCTGCAACTCCGCACCTGGCCCTGGTGGAAGCTGTGGCAGAGGGTCAAGCCCCTCCTCAACGTCACTCGTATCGAGGATGAGATCGCGGTGAGTATCAATCATCGACATCATTAAAATCATTGAGCACACTGACCCAATATGACCGAGTTTGGCACCGGTGATTCACATCAACGTAAATAGAACCGACCGCGCCCACCTGCCGGTTACGTGACACCGCACCACCTGCGTCCATTTGTGGACTCCGCTGCCCCCACTCCCCTACCCGTTGCCCGCTCCAGGCGGCCGCCGCCCGCGCGTTTCTCCAAGCGCTGTTCCGTGCGGGGGCGGCTCGTTGCTCTGCCACCCGCTGGAAAACTCCAGCGGCGGTCAGTATCGGAGCGGTCGGCGGCGCGCGCACCAACCCTTCCGAATATCTCGAACGAACCGAACACTATTGCATTCCTATTTTTTATATTTGATGTTTTAACTAATTAAATATCAATTATGGCCGACGTGGTTCATACATCCGAGTGGAACGGGAACCGTGTGGATAAAAGTGCTGAAATATTACAGAAACTTGAGGAGAAGGCACAGAAGGCCCAGGAGGCTTTCGAGAAGGAAGAGAAGCTCCGCAAGGAAGTCGAGGCCCTTAACGCCAAGCTTCTGGAGGAGAAGACCGCCCTGCTCGCCAACCTTGAGGGAGAGAAGGGCTCTCTGTCCGAGACTCAGGAGCGCGCCAACAAACTCCAGGCGCAAAAGGCAGACCTCGAGAACCAGCTTAGGGTGAGTAACTTACAATATCGCTATAAAATATGAAAGCTTTCATCGCCACTTATAATTATTTTTGTAGCCGTCGTAAAGTACCAAGTGTTTGGTTTTGCGGGATGTGTAGTGTGAACTGAAATAGTCGAGATTTAGGTTGCGATTTCATCTTCACTCCTAATTAGTTTAATTAGTTTTGATGTAATCTCATTTCTTGGAAGAATATCACACGCGGCTCACCAAATATGTTTATGCATAGGTACATAGTTGCACACTCCACTGCGAAGTTGCCTTACGTGATTCTTTAAATAAACATCGGTTTTGTTTAGATGGGAAATAGCTCGTTGAGGTTTAAAAATATTCTTTACGTTTACAAAGTTTTATTGCAAACAATTAATTGAGCTTTTATACGTCGGCATACGAAAACCAGCTGCAGTCGATAAACGATTATTTTAAACAATCCCCCGGTTAATGTGAAGCAATAACATAACTCAACTTTTATTGTAGGACACACAAGACCGCCTTACCCAGGAGGAGGATGCCCGCAACCAGCTCTTCCAAGCCAAGAAGAAGCTTGAACAGGAAGTCTCCGGCCTCAAGAAGGATGTCGAGGACTTGGAACTGTCCGTCCAGAAGTCCGAGCAGGACAAGGCCACCAAGGACCACCAGATCCGCAACTTGAACGATGAGATTGCCCACCAGGACGAGCTCATCAACAAGTTGAACAAGGAGAAGAAACTCCAGGGTGAGTCTAACCAGAAGACCTCTGAGGAGCTCCAGGCTGCCGAAGACAAGGTTAACCACCTCAACAAGGTCAAGCAGAAGCTCGAACAGACCCTCGACGAGCTTGAGGACTCCCTTGAGCGCGAAAAGAAACTGCGTGGTGACGTTGAGAAGCAGAGGAGGAAGGTTGAGGGTGACCTCAAGCTTACACAGGAGGCCGTCGCTGACCTCGAGCGCAACAAGAAGGAGCTGGAACAGACCATCCAGCGCAAGGACAAGGAGATCTCCTCCCTCACCGCCAAGCTCGAGGATGAGCAGTCCCTGGTCAGCAAGCTCCAGAAACAGATCAAGGAGCTCCAGGGACGTATCGAGGAGCTCGAGGAGGAAGTCGAATCCGAGCGCCAGGCCCGCGCTAAAGCTGAGAAGCAGCGTGCCGACCTCGCTCGCGAACTCGAAGAGCTGGGTGAGCGTCTTGAGGAGGCCGGTGGTGCCACCTCCGCTCAGATCGAGCTGAACAAGAAGCGCGAGGCTGAGCTCAGCAAACTGCGTCGCGACCTCGAGGAGGCCAACATCCAGCACGAGTCTACCCTCGCTAACCTCCGCAAGAAGCACAACGATGCCGTCTCCGAGATGGGTGAGCAGCTCGACCAGCTCAACAAGCTCAAGGCTAAGTGAGTATTTTCAGTATTTACAGTCAACCATTAATGCTATCAAAATAGGTTAGCGATCGTAAATTTTTTATTTAGGGTGTAAAAGTTTAGACGGCATTTATTCAAACTTAATGCGAAATATAGGGCAGAGCACGACCGTGCGTCCTGTTACAACGAGCTAAACAACACGCGTGCTGCGGTTGATCAAGTAGCGCGGGAGAAGGTAACATGTCATCCGTAGAGGCATGTGTACCGCCTGGGGTGTTCCCTGCATGGACCTACCACCTTAAACACTTTACTCGTCATACACAAGTGTCAGCTGACACGCTCTTATAATTGGTCAAGCATTATTCTATATCTGTGTAATATTCTATCCATCAGGGCTGAGAAAGAGCGTGCTCAATACTTTAGCGAAGTCAATGACCTCCGTGCCGGTCTCGACCATTTGTCCAACGAAAAGGTACAACATGAAAGATGAAATGCAAATGGAAAAACATTAAAAGCTTTGCAGCTTATTGACAAACAGAAAAATGAACACTAAATACATCATACACTAAACTCATGACGACCAATATTAACGACCTCCTTAACAACTCCATCATACAAACTCATGGCATGCAGCTGACCAGCTATAGCATAACAACGAGTGGATACTAATTATAGATCTAGATTACAATTTACTTGAATTAACAACCATTCGTATTAAACATAATAATAAGAATGGAATAGCATAACTTGAGGACAATAATATAAAATAGTTTTGTGAGATAGGTGTGACGTTTTAAAACTAACAACCAACATAATATTTTTATTATCAACATTCTGAAGTTACACGTCCCCTACAAGTTTCTTATTACCTTACTATTCAAAATCAACGACTCCTTATCACCCTTCATCATATTAAACCACTTTGAGTCTCGCTAACAAATAAATTTGAACATAGGCTGCCCAAGAGAAGATCGTCAAGCAGCTGCAGCACCAGCTTAACGAAGTCCAAAACAAGGCTGACGAGGCCAACCGCACTCTCAACGACCTGGATGCCGCCAAGAAGAAGCTGTCCATCGAGAACTCCGACCTGCTCCGCCAACTGGAGGAGGCCGAGTCCCAGGTGTCACAGCTGTCCAAGATCAAGGTGTCGCTCACCACCCAGCTGGAGGACACCAAGAGGCTCGCCGACGAGGAAGCCAGGGTATGTATAGCTTAATCTTATATATAAAATTGTCGTGTCACAATGTTAGTAACCTTACTTATGAAATTTTATATTCATATTCAGTAGGTCTGAGAATCGGCTACTATCTATTTTTCATACCCCTAAGTGATGAGGGTTGTTCACCCCTAAATTTTATTTTTTATTTTTTAGATAAAAATTTTTGTTTTTATTTTTTTAAGATACAACTTTAAAAAATACATACAACTCTAAATTTTCTACCTTCTTCCATCATCCCCTATCTTTTAATAGCGATATTAGTAATTTAATAACTTTTAACCCCGTTCGGTAACTGATCAATTATTCATTTTTTTCTACTAAAACAATCTCTAAAAAGAATTTATATGCAAAACAACGTTTGCCAGGTCAGCTAGTTTCTATATATAGTTTTAGAAATCAAGCAAGTCTATAAAATATCCATACTACCGAATAAATCGTTATACTTTATAGTACGTTGTCAACTTTGAAGTTCATATAAAGTACATCTGTAAAATTAAATTAAAGTGGATAAAAAGAATTAATAATGATCTAAATTCCTTTGTCAACAGGAACGCGCCACCCTTCTTGGCAAGTTCCGCAACTTGGAGCACGACCTGGACAACATCCGCGAACAGGTCGAGGAGGAAGCCGAGGGCAAGGCTGACCTTCAGCGCCAACTGTCCAAGGCCAACGCCGAGGCCCAACTGTGGCGCTCCAAGTACGAGTCCGAGGGCGTCGCCCGCTCCGAGGAACTCGAGGAGGCCAAGCGCAAGCTCCAGGCCCGCCTGGCCGAGGCAGAGGAGACCATCGAGTCCCTCAACCAGAAGGTTGTTGCCCTCGAGAAGACCAAGCAGCGTCTCGCCACCGAGGTCGAGGACCTGCAGCTCGAGGTTGACCGTGCCACCGCCATCGCCAATGCCGCCGAGAAGAAACAGAAGGCCTTCGACAAGATCATTGGCGAATGGAAGCTCAAGGTCGACGACCTCGCTGCCGAGCTCGACGCCAGCCAGAAGGAATGCCGCAACTACTCCACCGAATTGTTCCGTCTCAAGGGTGCCTACGAAGAAGGCCAGGAACAACTCGAGGCTGTCCGCCGCGAGAACAAGAACCTCGCCGACGAAGTCAAGGACCTCCTCGACCAGATCGGCGAAGGTGGCCGCAACATCCACGAGATCGAGAAGGCCAGGAAGCGCCTCGAGGCCGAGAAGGACGAGCTCCAGGCTGCCCTCGAGGAGGCCGAGGCCGCCCTCGAACAGGAGGAGAACAAGGTCCTGCGCGCTCAGCTCGAGCTGTCCCAGGTCAGACAGGAGATCGACAGGCGTATCCAGGAGAAGGAGGAGGAATTCGAGAACACACGCAAGAACCACCAGCGTGCCCTCGACTCCATGCAGGCTTCCCTCGAAGCCGAGGCTAAGGGCAAGGCTGAGGCCCTGCGCATGAAGAAGAAGCTCGAAGCCGACATCAACGAGCTCGAGATTGCCCTCGACCACGCCAACAAGGCTAACGCTGAGGCCCAGAAGAACATTAAGCGCTACCAGCAACAGATCAAGGACCTCCAGACCGCCCTCGAAGAGGAACAGCGCGCCCGCGACGACGCCCGCGAACAGCTTGGCATCTCGGAGCGCCGCGCCAACGCTCTCCAGAACGAACTGGAAGAGTCCCGCACTCTCCTGGAACAGGCCGACCGCGCCCGCCGCCAGGCCGAACAGGAACTCGGCGATGCTCACGAACAGCTCAACGAGCTCTCCGCGCACAACGCTTCCCTCTCTGCCGCCAAGAGGAAACTCGAGTCCGAGCTGCAGACCCTGCACTCCGACCTCGACGAGCTCCTCAACGAGGCTAAGAACTCTGAGGAGAAGGCTAAGAAGGCCATGGTCGACGCCGCTCGTCTCGCTGACGAACTCCGCGCCGAGCAGGATCACGCCCAGACCCAGGAGAAACTCCGTAAGGCCCTCGAACAACAGATCAAGGAACTGCAGGTCAGGCTGGACGAGGCCGAGGCTAACGCCCTCAAGGGAGGCAAGAAGGCCATCCAGAAACTGGAACAGAGGGTCAGGGAGCTCGAGAACGAGCTCGACGGCGAACAAAGGAGACACGCCGACGCACAGAAGAACCTCCGCAAGTCCGAGAGGCGCATTAAGGAGCTCACCTTCCAGGGCGAGGAGGACCGCAAGAACCATGAGCGCATGCAGGACCTCGTCGACAAACTGCAGCAGAAGATCAAGACATACAAGAGGCAGATCGAAGAGGCTGAAGAAATCGCCGCCCTCAACTTGGCTAAGTTCCGCAAGGCACAGCAGGAGTTGGAGGAGGCTGAGGAAAGGGCAGACCTCGCCGAGCAGGCCATCAGCAAATTCCGTGGCAAGGGACGCGCGGGATCCGCAGCGAGAGGAGTCAGTCCGGCGGTGAGTTACAGCCTTTCATATAAACTATTCAGGCCCGTAGCCAGAAACCTCACTGAGTGACGTTAGGTTTTTACTAAAATATTTAATAAATTATTTGGATATTACGAACCGAGAAAGAAAATTAAATTACTTACAAATATATTGTGCCAGCGCAAACTTTAATTTTTGAAAATTTTGGGGCTTGACTTATCGCACTGTCTACGGGCTTAATTATTTTTATCGACAGTATAATCTCACTAAACATATGCTCTTTGGTACAGGCGTCCGTTAAAGGGCGTCCATAGACAGCACTGGAGTATTATGTAAGTTGGCAACTATTGTTGCGCTCCCCCCACGGCACTGAGGATCAGTGTTGCATTTAGACCTAGTCCCCTGACGTGGATCTTGCATGCCCCGGCATGTGTCCCGCATGACCCCCCGTGGGCTCTGTGAATACAGGTGATAATGTATGGTTTTCTTACAGCCCCAGCGCTCGCGCCCCACCCTGGCTGACGGATTCGGTACCTTCCCACCTAGGTTCGACCTGGCGCCCGAAGATTTCTAAACGTTCCACTACAAGAAACATTGACGGACTGTACAGATTTTTCGTTGAAATAATGTAACATTTTTATACATAGAATACGTGTTACTACCGTGTGTAACGGGAAACTGTTAAAACAAAATGCACACATTTTTTGTAAGCCAAAAAAATATACAATCTAGTGATCTAATCTTTTTACGAAAGGATATTTTGTAATTTGTTGATATTTATATTATTTATTGCCGTGGAGTATATGTATCGTGGGGGGCGCGGGCGGCGTGGCGGCGCCCGAGTACTCCGAGACACACCTGCCAGCCCCGCACCGCGCGCCGCACCGCCGCCCGCGCCCCAACTGACATCTAAATAAACGATATCGTTGTCATAAAATATTAATAAACTATTTTATTTGATCTACCCCCTATTCTACAAACCCTAGACATTCTAAATATACACTCAAAATGGCACCGCATATCACACACAAGCCTATTAATAGGTACACATATTTATGAACTCATGTCTGTTTTATATTATAGCCTCAGTGGAAAAGTTGTATTACGGTACGACTGCAGTGATGAGTTCTCTGATTCGACCCCTGGGTCGGGCAATGTGCTATTAAGTTTTTCTGCTCAGTATCAGCCCGGAGTTTTGTGCTCAATATGGCGATAGGCTCGCCCCCTATCACATCATGGGACGGAATACGCACGGCAAAAAGTGGGTGCACTAGTTGCGCCTCTGCCTACCCCTTCGGGGATAAAAGGTGTGAGTATGTGTGCGTGTATTACTGACAGAATCAGCAGAGGTACAACTACTGATTCTCAATTTGTAGAACAAGGCTATTTCTGTCCTAATTGGAATAGGGGATGATTTTATAGAAATCATATGAAAAACACAATCACAATATACACAGAGCCAATATGTCTTAATAAAATACTGTACTAGACACCCCTAATAACTGACACTAATGGATATTCACTTGAAACATTTAATTAGATCATGCCTACATAAAATTAACAAAGTTCACTCTGTTCCATTGATATTTATAAAATTCAAAGAGTTCTCAGATTGTATAGAGCGGACATTGGGAAATTTGACATACAAAAATTTTGAGCCTGTTCGTCAGTAATTGAATCTACCGTGACATAACAAAATACCTATGTAAAATTCAATAAAACATACTTTGACATGGTCGTAATGCATACATTGGCATATTTCCTTACAAAATATTGTTTTCTTTACAAAATGTAAGCATATAGAGACGTCTTGTTACACGGACATGTCAGATAAGACAGCGACTTATAACCAATTTGTAATAACTTTTGCACGAAAAATTTGGTCCCGATGTCCGGTCTATAACTATACTGTTTAATATCTTTGATAAAATTAAACAATAATATGACAGGGCACTAAAAGGGGTCGCGTAGGTACTAATTCTAATCCCAGCCAACTTGGTGTTGAAAATACGCACAAATATCTGCCTCACCTGGAAATTAAATCTAGAGCGTTGCGATCTACAACCCACGTGCGCTGGCACCAAACCAATAGGTTATAATAAAAATGGAAAATGTCACACTACCTGACACTACTCGACACATGATACACTTCAAAAATACGCTGTAAATTTGTAGTGAATACTGTTAGTTGTAAAAACAATATACAACTTCTTGAGGAAAAAACTATTTGATTTTGATTTCCCCAGTTGTACAAGATTAGACACTCTGTCTTCATAATAACCAAAATTATCACACACATGGTGCAAAATATTTTTTTGTTTAAAATTTAAGAACACGCTAATACAAGTTGAAATATCAATTTCAATAGTATTTATTTTGCTAGCCACCAACTATATACAGTACCTTATTTACACATACCCTCAAATCTAATAAAACAGCCTTTAATTCGTATTTAATTCAGCATTTTATTCGTTCCAGAATGTTCCATCATAAATACCTTGTCACATAATTTCTAAACATATTAATGTAGACAGCTTTACAGGCATTATTAATTAACACGTCATTACACCTATTTCTGTATGTCAGTAGAAACACCTGACTGCTATAAATATGCCGCCCACTCTTAATATCAGCTGATGCTGGAATGTGTAGAAGTAATAAGGCCGGCAAAATTTTGACGACGATAGATCGCACTGATCGTCATTGTTTTGCGCAATAAAGCACTTAATAAGAGTTGCAATGAAGGTTTTGTCACAGTACAAGATAAGCTTACTATGGTTTTGTGCTTGAATAAAACAATTAAATTGAACTTCAACAACCAATATGTCATGCTAATGAGTCGTTATATAGGTTAAGATGGAGTACATTCAGTAGGACAACCATCGGGGGACCCAATATGTAATTATAATTTCGGTCTACATTGTACTTAACATGGCAATGGGTTCGCTTCCTAACACGTAGTTGCACCTATGCCTACCTGTATGTGTGTATTGTACTTAACAAGTAGTCAAGTACAGACATTGCATGTAGAATGAGGGTATAAAACAAACATTTAAAATTAATAATCGTATATTCAATAAATTAACTTAATCAAGTTGTAACACTAAATCATGAACTCCAAATTTGCACTAAAATTATTTGGAAAATGACTAGCCAGTGCAAGTATCCTTTGAAATCCCCGACGCCATCGGTGACGGGAACCCTGTAGTCTCTACTGCAGAAGTCCAGGGTAGAAGTGAGGAAGGGCTGGAACTTGTTCATGAACTCCTGCCAGGGACATCCTTCGAGGGGGCAGAGCTCTGTTGGCTTTTCGTTGATGAAGATTTGGACCCTGTAGCTGAGGGGTCCTGTACCTTCGCATCTGGAAATATTAAAACGTTAATACCTGGGCCCTACCATGGCTGGCGAATTTGCAGTGTTATTGCTATACTACCTTTGCCTGCCCCTGAAAAGGGATAAATGTGGCTTTCTATCTCAAAATACACTTATTTTGAATCTACACCAAACAAATTTAAAGCAAATAAGCTAACTTTTGAGCTAAGTAGACTTTGCCATGTTAACTGCATTATATAATGGTCAGTCAGTGCCATACATATAAAATTGAACCGAGAGACGTTGCATTTTTTAACGGTAGTCAGAAATATTGCCGATATCTAGATACTCGCTGACTTTGGACCGTATAATATTAGAACTAGCCAACCATTGCTCACTATCCCACCTTCACTAGAACCACCCATCAAAGTCAAGGAAGATAGTAATTTACCTGTTGAGCACAGCAATGATGTTGACAGAGAAAGCGCCAATGAAGCTAGTCCTCCACAACCTGTTGACATCCCTAGTTCCACCCCGCAGCGGCGAGGCATCCTTGAACGCGCCCATCGCGCAGTACACCATCTCAAGCATAGTGTCGTGCGTGAAGTAGGAGATGACCTTCCTGCTACTCTGATTCTCCACTACAGCTTCGAAGTTCTCGTATAAATCTTTTAGGGGTGGCGCTCCGAGGTTCACATTGACCTAAAATTTAAATGCTTTTTAGCTATGTATTCATTTAACGAATAGTTAGGTCTAGTATAATGTGATCTCTACCACCCTGCTACCCAGTATAAAGGACCGTTTCTTTAACTATCCACAATTCTTAAAAAAGGTGTAGGGTAGAGGTGCAACTAGTTTACCCACATTTCAAAGGTCAAATTTCAATCTCAGCAAGTTTGGCTTTTTTCTCTTCGCTCACATTAATCTTTGTTACCCACGACTTTAGGATCGAAATCAAAATCTCATACCTAAAATTTTATGTGACCAGATCTTTGGGGCAATTAGCCAATACTTGTAAATAATAAAATTTCAACAAATCCAAATTATGACACCTACCCATGACCCATATCCATTCCTATGATAATGCCTGACGTCATCTCTGTACTCCAGTACTACCAGGTCCTCGTCAGTGAAGGCGGCGCACCACGGAGACTTCAAGGTCTCTGTCCATGAGCGATAGAACCTGCACAGCTCGTAGAGAGAGTAGATCTCTTCCGTCGAGAGTTGGTATGCGATGCCTAGTCGTTGTTGGACTGCGTTTTGGACCTAATAAAGAGATTTATTTGAATTATAATGAACTCTGTTTTTGCTTTTTTGCTGGCCATGGGCTGTAGAAGATTTGAAGCTTTTGAATTAAGAAGGGTAAGGCTTAAGTTCGTCTATACCATTAATTTTATATTAAGAATTATGAGGGATGCACAACTTCAATTATTAATGTTGGTACTCTTTAGGTACAAAAACTAAGTGACCTTTAAATAGTTTTGGACCGTAATAAGTAGAATACTGAAATGTACAGAAAATATGTTATTACAGCGAATATCTCAATAAACTATTGAGATGGAATCCTTAGTAAGGTCCGCTTTATACTTGGTGTTTTATTCATCAGCAATCAGCAGATACTTACAGCGATGTATTCAGAGGTTCTTAGGTACGCAGCGATCTCATCCTCCAATGCTTGGCCGTTTTTCACGTCCTCTTGGTATCGATCACAGTTCTCGTATGGCTGAAAAATAAAGTCCAATTAGTACCACACACATAAACTCACTCCTTTTATGCCCGAAAGGGGTAGGCAGAGACGAAGTGCACTCAGCAAACGCCGCCAAGTTTATCGTGTCCCATAATAGGATAAAGATTAACGAGTAAGCTATTGCTATATCGGACATGAACTCCGATACTGAATCAAGAATGTTTTTATATAAGTTTTTAGTTGCCCAGCCTGGTAATCAAACCTAAAAACACTAAACTATTGATCTAAGGCCCACACTTTGTAACATCTGATGTCCACTTCGCAGTCACTCTTAGGAAATGTATGAGATATAAAAGATAAGAATATTGATAATTATAAAATCAAGAATGTGACGTTTCAAAGGTTAAGCTAATGATGATACTCGTGCTCTAGAATAATAAAATAACTTTTATCGAAGACTATTTAGATTAAAATAGTCTTCCAAATCTATGAAAACAAATAAAGTATAATCTGACTGAACAGAGTGAACTATTTTATACATTTAACGAACATTTTCTGAAAGTATATTTCATCCTATGAAAAACATAGCTGACAATAAAAAATCTGCCGTGAAAGTATAGAAAATGGATTTTGTTGCCTTATTAACTCCGAGCACATACAGCACTTCTGAGATATCAAAGTCAAAATTAGGACATAACTTTAATTATATGGTCTAAAGGAATTCTAATGTCATAATCTCTGGATTATGGTCAAACATATTACTACAAGGGTGGTGCCAGTATAAAAAAATAAGAGAAAAATGTTAATATCAAAAATATACTCACTCTAATGACATCATCTCTCTGCCGCTCTCTATCTGCCTGTAAGGTGAGATTCGTGCTATCTGTCAGCCCATGGACAAAGGCCATGGCGCTGGTGATCGTCCTCTGCTCATTCGTAGGTCTGAAGTAGTAATCCTGTTCAGAACCTTCTAGAAGATGGGGGTATTTCTCCCTTATTCTCTTGGCTATGTCATATAACTCTTCATACCCAGTTCCAGTTAGGAAAGACTGAGATATGTCCAAGGTGTCGTTCCAATTCCACATTCTCAGTTCGTCTATGTCCTGAAATAAACAAATATAATATACATACTATAGTAATACCTGCCCTACAATTGGCGTATTTATGTGCTTTATTTTTCCAATATAAACTTTGTACATAACTACACACAATCGACATTGCTTCGTAATTGTATTGCGTAAAAATGTTTTAAATATACGCCCCGTTTAGTGGTATCATAAGAATTTCGGGTATGATGTTAAATAATAATAATAAGACGCAATTGATTGGAATTTTTAGAATTACATTGTTTTTCTGGTGCGTACCATTCGCATTTGTCACTCTAATAAAGACCTTCATGCGCCTTACCCACCTGAGCACACATTTGGCTTCTCCCAGCATCATAGCTAGCAATGATCTCATTTTTCAGATCAGCTATAGCCTTCATGGCTGTTGTGACGCTATTCCCAGGGTTTCGATTGCCATGGCGATTGATGGTCCATATGCTCACAGCTTCGCAATCTGCAATAAATACCTCAGTACTTATAAATACTCCTTTATCCCCGAAGGGGTAGGCAGTAGGCACCCACTTGGGTGTATTCCATCCCATGATGTGATAGGGGGCGAGCCTATCGCCATATCGGGCACAAATTCCAGACTCCGGGCTGATACTGAATACAAAAATCCAATATCACTTCGCCCGACCCGGGGATCGAACCCGAGACCTCAGCATTGCAGTCGTACCGTAATACAACTACGCCACCGAGGCAGTACACGTGGGTACTTGTTCATAACTGGAGTATTGGTCACCGCTTCACTTGGGCGGAAATAAGATGGACAATTTATATTTTCCCGCTTTATATTTTCTAAGATATCATCTACCCGTGTGCCAAATTTCAACGAAATCCGTTCAGTAGTTTCGGAGATGCGCAGTAACAAACAGAAAAACAGACAGAAAAGAATTATAAAAATCGCTGATTTGTTTTCCATTACTCTTCTTTAGTCACCTCTTTTCTTTAAATATACAGACACATCGGTTCTACTGCTTTATTATTTGTATAGATTTGAAACTAAATTAACCAATAACATATTATCTAATGTCAATAACATGCCAAATATATTTATTTACGAGGCTATATGGTCGCTGATTTTATGAATATTACCTAAATCGATGCAACTGGTTTCCGAGATCCGGAAATAATCGAATACAAGAATTGAACCCGCGTCCTTATAAGTAATTTATTGGTCTATCGCATAAAAATTACCACAGAGTGTATTTTTATATACCTATCAAGTACCATCATAGTATTATATTTGGTTATCAATTAAAATATTAAGAAATAAGTTATCACTTTGTGTAAAAATATCTTTTATGGATTTGCATACAAGAATAACCTGTTGTTGTGGCTCGGTGCTGGTATGGACTTAATTTTGGATTTGGACTTGTGAAATAAATGAATGTAGACTTTGATTTTCGCAATTGATTTTACTAATTTTTAAATAACCTTGTCGTTACAATAGAAAAGTTACAAGTGAGTTACAACGTTCGTGGATAAGGGGAAAGGGAACAAATCGACCAATCACGATAATAAAAGCGCTGTACGTCAGCACTTAAGTTAAATTGTTTAATAATAGATGTCGCCTATAGTTTTAATAAATACAATCTTGAACATGCCCCCGGCTTTGGAAGCAGTGGCTTTCAACATCTTTGTATCTCCTTTTCGGGCGCGTCCTGCATTATAGGGCAAATCTTCGTGAAACTGCGTCTCACAACGCCTGACGCCGTCCGTATGTCAGCAACTCGTGCAATGCCGTCCTGGCCTGGGATGGTGCGAATGACACGTCCTAGGTGCCATTTTAATGGTGGAAGATTGTCATCCTTTATGACCACTAAGGTATCTGGCTTCAGTTCATCCTTCTTGACTGTCCATTTCGTCCGCACCTGCAGCTCGGAGATGTATTCTTTCGCCCACCGCTCCCAGAAGTGTTGGCGAAGTTGTTCAGTCCTCTGATAGCGCTGGAGACGGCTGGCTGGTATATCGCGTAGGTCATGGCAGGCCGGAGCAGTCAGTGGACGACCAATCAGGAAATGACCTGGGGTGAGCGGTGCAAAGTCCTGTGGATCAGAGGATAGAGGGGACAAAGGTCGGGAGTTGAAGACAGCTTCTATTTGCGTTAATACCGCGCTAAATTCCTCAAAAGTGAGATGCGTATTTCCTATCACTCTACGAATATGATATTTACACGAACGTACCCCAGCTTCCCAGATACCACCAAAATGTGCGGCGTATGCCGGAATAAAGTGAAATTTAATACTTTGGCTTGTAGCGTATTCTAAAATATCTGCACTGCAATTCTGTAAAAATTTAGAAAAATCATTCATGAGACCTACAAAGTTGCGACCATTATCGGAAAAGATTTCTGAGGGTTTACCTCGGCGCGAAATAAATCTTTTCAAAGTTAACAAATATGCTTGACTTGATAGGTCACTTACTAATTCCAAGTGAATAGCACGGGTCACAAAGCACACAAATAAGCAAATGTAGCTCTTAACGGTTTTAGCACCCCTACCTCTACGGTTTAATATAAGCACTGGGCCGCAATAATCGACCCCGCATCGTACGAACGGTAAACTAGGAGTAATCCGCTCTTTAGGTAGGTTTCCCATCATAGGGGTAAGCGTCTTACCTTTTATGCGTGTGCAAATGACACAATTATGTACCACTTGCCGAGCTAAGCTCCTACCTCCGACAGGCCACCAGGTTTCACGTAGGTGACATAGCAAGGCCTGTGGGCCGGCATGGAGAAGTTGAATATGCTCATGGCGGAATAATAAACGAGCAAAAGTATGTTTGCTAGAAATCAAAATAGGGTGTTTTTTCTCATACGTGAATTCGACTGAATACACCAAACGACCTCCTATGCGCATTATTTTATTGTCGTCAAGAAATAAATTTAATTTTGACAAGTAACCCTTGCCCTTGATCGATTCGTTTTTAGATAAAAGCGCATATTCTATGGGATAAAACTCCATTTGAAATAATCGAACTAATGTATTTTCGGCTAAATTCAACTCATCCACATTAAAACTACCTTTGTGCTTATCATGTTTGAGACGAGTATTGTGGATGAACCTTAAAATATAAGCCATAGTACGTTTCATACGTTTAAATTGCGAAAATCTGTGAAATGGGAATAATTTAGATTCTGAAAAATCGTTAGCTACAACAGTTGTAATGATTGATTTAGTTTCTGGTAGCTTGCAATGCTTAAACGAATCAGCATCTTTGTGATTTTTTATTGAAAAATTAGGATGTCTAAGGAATTCCGGTCCCTCAAACCACAAGGTGGTGGACGAAAGCTCCTGTACACTAACACCGCGGGATGCAAGATCTGCTGGATTATTCTCGCTGCTAACGTGACGCCAGGGAAGAGATTGCGTTGTCTCTAAAATCTCTGCAGCTCTATTTTGTACAAAAACCTTAAGTCGATAGGGTTCCATGTGAAGCCAGCCTAACACTATGCTCGAGTCTGTCCAGAAAATGATGTTGTTACATTCGCAATGCAACGAGTTACGAACCTTATCATAAAGCCGGGCACCTAATAATGCACCACATAGCTCAAGACGCGGTATACTTATAGGTTTCAAAGGCGCGACTTTAGTCTTTGAAATTAATAATCTAACCGTTACTGTCAAGTCAGTATTGACTGTGCGAACATAAATACACGCGCCGTATGCCGTTTGAGAGGCATCGCTAAAAACATGCAGTTCTATATACATAGGTTGTGTACCTATAACGTGTCGAGGAACTCGGATTGTGTTAAGCGCTTGTAAAGAAATAATGAACCGGTTCCACTTGCGTGCAATGTTTTCGGGAACTGTATCGTCCCAGCCTATTTTAAGTAGCCATAATTGTTGCAATAACACCTTAGTAACAATTATAACAGGGCTTATGAGACCAAGAGGGTCAAAAATTTGCGAAACACTGGATAAAATAGATCGTTTAGTGACAGAATTCGTGCTAACGTTAATTTGCGAATTAAAATGAAAATCATCGGCTAAATTACGCCAACCTAGGCCCAATGTTTTAGAGTTTAAGTTATTTTCTACTGGAGATAACTGTCTGAATTGATTACAGGAATGGCTGTTGTCATCATCATTGCGTGTAAAATTAAATATCCACTTTCGAAGTGGGAAACAGCCAGACTGCAATGTCTTTTGCGTTTTATCACATAACTCTAATAACTTGAACTTATCATCTAAAGTGGTTATGTAATCATCGACATAGAAATCTTCCAATATGACTCGCTTTACGTCAGGATCAGAAGATTCAAAAGCTAATTGTTTTAAACAACGAACACTTAAAAAAGGCGCGGAGGCAGTTCCATATGTTACCGTATTCAACTTAAATATACCTAGTGGTTTCGATGGGTCATCACGCCATAGAATCATTTGCAAGCTACGTTGGTTCTCATCCACCAGGCATTGTCTATACATTTTCTCAATATCGGCACACGCTGCGAATTTATGTTGCCTAAAGCGGAGAAGAATGGCGATTAGATCACCCTGTATAGGAGGACCAACTAACTGCAAATCATTCAATGACTTACCAGTGCTGGATGGCGCGCTTGCATCAAACACCACACGCAACTTGGTTGTGGTGCTGAGCTCGCGGAACACGCCGTGATGAGGCATAAAATAACACGGGGATTCATATGAATCTACCCGTGTCATGTGACCCAAACTCTCATATTCCTGCATAAAGGACGAATATAACTGTTTATATTCGGGTGAGCGCTGTAACCGTTTTTCTAATGCGTAAAATCGCCGTTCCGCCTGAGAATAGGATTCTCCCAAGACATCTGGCGATTGTCTAAGTGGAATACGCACACAGAACCTCCCTTCACTGTTGCGTGTAGTTGTATGTATAAAGTGTTCTTCGCATGTGCGTTCTTCATTGGTCTGCGTGTCTTTGACCTTGGGAAACTGCTCGAGCTCCCAGAACAACTGTAGTTGAGTGTCTAAAGCGTTGATTAAGTTACATTGAATGCGTGTATTTTTTGGCGTATAATTAGAGATGGGACCGCTTATTAACCACCCTAAACTTGTATTAAATAAGTGTGGACCGTTAGGCAATCGTATTTTCCCTTCTCCAAGTAAATCCCAAAACCTATCTGCGCCTATTAAAATATCTATAGGTTTGGAATCTAAAAACTCGGGATCAGCTAGCCGTATATTGTCTGGAATACGGAACTGCGCGCTTAGTTGACATACGGCGGGCATCGAACCCGTGATCTTTGGTAAAACATAACAATGAATTTGCGTTGTAAACGATTGATCAACGCAAGATCTGATGACGATGTTACACGCTTGAGAACAATGTATCACCGAATCACCAACGCCTCTTATTTCGTTTATGGACTGTATTGGTTGCGTATTTAATGCTTGGCATAAAGATTTAGAAATAAAACAACGCTGGCTTCCGTTATCTAGTAATGCCCGAGCCTTATGATAAGTTCCGCCACTATATGCAGCTACTTCGATAACAGCTGTTGACAATAGGACAGACTGCACGCCTACAGAGGTATTACATTGCGTTTGAAGGTGTGAGTTAATTACCTGAACAGGGCTCGGGTCGGCGCAGGCCGCAGGGGGCGCGGGCGCAAGAGTGGAGGGCGCGCGCGCCTCATTTGCCATAGCCGCCGGGAGCTCAGTCGCAGTGAGCGTTGACGCATGGAATGACAATAAGCCACTCTCGTTATCATTGTGTATTAATGAATTATGTTTTTTGTTACATCGTTTACATGTCCCGAATTTACAGTTATTTGGTGTGTGTCCCGAACGTAAACAATTCTCACACAGGTTGTGTTCGCGTATAAGTTTAAGCTTTGATTCTAAATTACTTTCTATAAAACTTTGACATGTATAAATTGGATGATTTGCATTGCATTTATAACATTTTAACTTAGCGCGAGATTGACGATCAGACGTTGTATGCGGGCCGCTGGAAACATTGCAGTGAGATATGTTGTGATGTTTGGAGTGTTGTTTTTTATTATCGTAATGTAGTGTGATGTCTTTGCTACGTGAGAATTGCAATGTTTCTAGTATGTCTGCGCGGTCCTTAAGGAATGAAATCAATTCATCTAACCGTATCCTGTGTGTAGAAACGTTATCGTTCGAACGCAAAGTCGACTTATGAGTTTCCCATTGACGTTCAGTCTCTTTATCTAACTTTGACACAATGAGAAATATAATTAACGTATCCCAGGCACATGTACTTTCGCCGAGAATTTTTAAAGCGCGTAAATTCTTTAATATTGTGTCAATTAATTTTCTAATCAAAGATGGTGATTCTTTGGGTAATGCTTGTAAAGTAAATAAAGCCTTTACATGGTTGTGCACTAATAACCTACAATTGTTGTACCTATTTGTCAATAACTCCCATGCAATTTGATAATTATCAGATGAAAATTCAATCGAATGGATAACTAATTCAGCTTCACCTTTTAAAGAGGATTTGAGATAGTGAAATTTTTGAACATTAGTAAGATTTGTACAGTTATGAACGAGTGACGTAAATGTATCTCTAAACTCCAACCAGTGCTCAAATAAACCGTCGAAAGTAGGCATAGAAATTGTAGGTAACTTTACTGCTGCCTTTTGAACTATACTATGACAAGACTTAGAACAATCTGTGATCGCATCAATATTAAGCATAAACTCTGCATTAGCTACAGCACTAAAATAACTACCCTCGAAACGTTCGCGATGATTTAATTGATCTTCTAATTCACTCTCAGAAATCTTTTCTTCGATCATACTTTGTACATCATTAAATTCGGAAAATAAACTAGCGGCACTTTTTATTCTCAATTTTAAATCTATACATATATTTGGAGTTAAAGTTTTATCTTCATTATTTTCTAAGAATGTTAAATAGTTTATGAATTTAGTTAATCGACCTTTAATTATGCCTCTTTTTTTAATAAGGCCGCGAACTAGCTCCATACTTTCCGCACTTAACAGATTAGGAGATCTATCACGATATTTTGTTTCAACTGATTTCCTGTTGAAATCATCCTTAATTCCTACGTTAAGTAAATTGGGAGACTTATCACCTGACTTAGGATCAGGATCAATAGGCATTTTGGTGGTAAATGAAAAGAAAGGGTACTCACAGTTACTGGTCGCCGAACTACGGTGATTTTGGCGATGTCACCTTTGTGATGGACTGGAAACGGAATCGCCCAACAATCGCGTGCGGCAATTACACTGGAATTAGTTTAGCGCGGTATTACACAAACAGAACAGGAGGTAATGGTAGAAAGGAACGATTGGCCCCACCGAATTGTGTGCGATGCTCGATGAAACGCCAATTAGCCGTCGATTCCACTGCAAACTTGCTCTCCTGTTGTCCTTCAGGCAGCCCTTGGTCCAAAATTCGTCCAAATGGCGGATCTTCAGCACAATGTGCCACGTGCGTGAACTCGAAAAGTCGCTGATTCTCGATGTATTTGGCGCAGAAGGACCATATGTTGTGGCTCGGTGCTGGTATGGACTTAATTTTGGATTTGGACTTGTGAAATAAATGAATGTAGACTTTGATTTTCGCAATTGATTTTACTAATTTTTAAATAACCTTGTCGTTACAATAGAAAAGTTACAAGTGAGTTACAACGTTCGTGGATAAAGGGAAAGGGAACAAATCGACCAATCACGATAATAAAAGCGCTGTACGTCAGCACTTAAGTTAAATTGTTTAATAATAGATGTCGCCTATAGTTTTAATAAATACAATCTTGAACACCTGTACTTATCATAGCTACTTGTTTCCTTTGAGGCTAAAATATACTATACAAACACATGGTAAGATGAGGCGATTCCTAACCATTAACTGTGCTATTGAACGATGTATGTTTGCAAACAACAGCATAAGTATCTGTACAACATCAAAATTTCAAATCGCTCATATATGCGTTAAGTTAAACTGAAACATTTTTTCTTCGTTTGAAGTAAAGTGAATACCTTTTATTTTATTTTTGTGAAGAGAAAAACAGATTAGTAAGAACACAAAAGTGTGTAGGCAATTTGAATTTGTTCATCTACTTATGCTGCTGACTGTACATGTAAGGCGGTAACCGTATTTCTTTATCATTCTCCACAATACAGTCGAATTAAGTGGAAGTATTGGTCTCAGTAGAAACAAAGCACCGTAATTTGCACGTCTAAATTTGAGGTTGATTTATTTAAAACTAATACACACTCACGCCCTTTATCCCCGAAGGGGTAGGCAGAGGCGCAACTAGTGCACCCACTTTTCGCCGTACGTATTCCATACCATGATATGATAGGCGGCGAGCCTATCGCCATATCGGGCAGTTAAAAATAATAAGTTACTCAAATTATAGTAAATGAGAATTTTACAATCGTTTCTAACTCTCTCATAAAATTACGAAAGGCAAAGTAATCCCAAACAACTTACATTGTAGGCCAAACATGAAGACACAATGTTAAAATCTTTGATAGTTACCAGAATTATATCATTTAGATATAGCGGTCGAAATTGCCAAATGTGTCAATCATTGACGGTCGCCATACATACATACATACGGTGTTCATACAGCTATCAATTTCGAAGCGAAACTTATTACAAATAATAACTAATATTAATATTGCTTAACACTTACTTTGTGGCACAGCGTAGTCTCTTATATCACCCCTGATGGCGTCATAAGGAGTCTTCGAAGAGTAAAGGCTGTACGGGCACTGGGCACTCCAGTAACACCCCTCGACCGAGAACAGAACAGCACAGAACAAAAGCAGCAACATGACTGATTCGTTCGTGACATATAAAAACACCGTTATATGGAAATTTGTAACGGTAAAGACGCGTTCACATGTTTATACAACATTACTTAGATTGTTATTTTATAAAACGGATGGACGTGACATGTAAACGGTTTCTTTTTATTGCAGTTAAATGACGGGACGGGCATGCCGTTCATCTGATGGCAACTGATACGACTGCCCATAAACAGCAGCAATGCCGCTAATAACTTTGAATTACAAAGTACTGCGTGGCACACCACTGCGCTCGTAACCCTGAGACATAACATGTTAAGTCTTATAATGCGCAGTAATTACGCTGGCTTCAATGCCCTTCACACCGGAACCCGACAGTGTATGAACACTGCTGCTTGGCGGTAGAAATAGACATTGCAGTGGTAACTACCCAGGTGGCCCCTCGCATAGAAAAAACCTACCACAAGTAAAGGCTTGATGGTGATTTTTAAAATGGTAGAATCGTATAAAAAAATATATAAAAAAAAAAACAAAAAATATCTTTATTTACTTTTACAAAGTTTTTCTTATTTTCTAGGTGAGGTAGCCTCCTTTTAAGCATAACAATGCCTGTGTTAGGAGACTACGCTCTTCCATAGCTTAGTACAAAAATAGATAAAAAGATAATTATGATGAGTGATTGCGCAGTGTATAGACATGGTAGAAGAAGTATGAATGCCAACTCCACCAAACTCGTAATATTGTCTCAAAAACCTGTAGTGAGCTTGCTGTTACTTTTTAATACCAGCACGGCAATGTGACTGCTCTGCACCTGATGGTAACTAAAGGTAGCCCAGATAGAGTGTCGACGACGAGAGATTATGCCTCGTCAATCGGCATAATTATGCCTCGTCAATCGGCATAATTATGCCGGCCTGTTTGAAACCGGAAATGCACAGGCTCAACCCGGAACGCGACACACTTACGTGGACCTCGAGGCGAGAGTGATGTGTGGGTAATGTGAGATTTACGGAAACCCAAACATCCCCGCCCCTTCCTTGATGCGTATTTCTTTCTATATGGTCACTAAAGCATCCGTGATTCTTTCGGCATTCTCGATTTATCCACACTGGAGATCAGTTAGCATCAGGTTACTAGTTCTTACGTAAAAACGTAAGTATAAGCAGCAATTGAGCTCAGAAAGAATACATGTGGCCTTGCACTGTGACATCACCTCGATTAATACATCTCATAATGCACAATAATTATGTCCACATTGTCGTTCAAACATAATACCTATCTATTTGACAACACAAACACACACACACACAACTCTCGCATACAAGATATAATATTAAGATCCACGATGACGCGCTCCACTAATTTCCGTAAAAGCTTACTGTCCAACTGGACAACCTTCCGTTTGTGTTTTAGTTTTATAAATACACACTAAATACCTACAAGTACACAAGCATACTAAAATGAATAATCGAAGTCCTTTTAACCCGCGAAATAACCACTCAAAATTGGTAGCGCGCGTCATCGTGAATAAAACTATATATACAGTCCAAATGTGTACAGTAAAACTCAATGACTTCAAGCGTCTAGTCGTAGCAAAGCGCGAGACGCAGTCTATAAGACTGAGATTGCAGTGATAACAATGTTACTCAGATGAGTCCAGTTCAATTGATTACATGCTTCTTCGACATAACGTGATGATACTGGGTTCTTTGTGCTATGATTATTGTGCTTAAGTATTTGCTACGATATAACAAACTGCTGAACCGATTTTGATATTACTTTGTAAATACAGGTCATTTAATTTTGTATTAAATTTAATCCTAGTGAAATAGATCAATAATAATATATCAACCATAATAAACAGTCGCATAAATACTGTAAAAAAAATGCAAAATTAAACTGACTTTTATTCATTTTCTTTTTACTCTTATGTATTTTTGTGATCCATCAATTTCCATCTTTGGATCTAAAACCAGTTGTAAGTATGTCGTGTATTATTAAATAAGCCAAAACCTTAAAAATGTTCTCAAATTATGAATTCTTAATAAAAAAATCTCTGATCTCCGTAAAGACTAGAGTGCTTGCCTTTACAATCGGGTCAACAATTTTACCGGCTTTTTTCAACAAATTAAAGTTTATGTACAAACTTCCATAACAAACTGTCCGGGTAGACGATAATAGTGTACGAATAGTTTTACATTCCGGCTTCAAGAATATTGTTAAAAGTTAAATGCTGGGCATAATGCTTTTATGATTATCGAGAGCTAAGATTCGTAAAATGCTGGTAGTATTGCTAACGTATATATAATAATATAGAGTACCTAGTAATAACTAGCTTTTGCTCGCTCCGCCCGCGTGAAAAAGATTTTCCGGGATAAAGTCCGCCTTTCCATTTTCTCGTGATAAAAGTAGCTTTTGTTAATCGCTGATAATGTAGCTTTATGTTGGTGAAGGAATTTTTAAAATCGGCCCAGCAGGTTTTGAGTTTGTCCATTACAAACAGAAAATCAAATCTTTCCTCTTTTAGTTAATATTAGTATAGATTACCATCAGATATAAGCGAAAAAAACAGTCTTAGACGCCAAGGCTATCAACTTATTCCACCAAGCATACTACACAAAATGGCGGCAACGAACTGTCAATAAACCAAACATACAAACTGACAGGTTCTAATGGCTTCAACTAAATTACGAAACTAATCGACAGTTGATTATTTCGCAGTTGCTTCGAATAAATTGATTTCCCTGCAATTAGGCCGGCATAACTGTGCCGGCCGTCCAGGGATGTCTCTTGCCGGTCGGCATGTTTTTGGACTTCTCTTTTACCATCAGCTGCAGTGAGACCACATTGCCCTGCCATAGTAAAAAAATACTAACAATTTACTTCCAAATAGTGACAAAAATATATCACAGTGATAGCATCTTTACAATATGATGATAATCTAATCAGGATATTGCGGCGGTAGTCGGCCATTAGATGTTTTTCTGATAACTGATAACGCACCACGCCTCCAGTTCATGACCTTAGTAACGGATGATATACAAATTTGTCACCACACTCCAATATAGTGAGGACTAAAGATAGGATACACTTAATATAAAGGCATAAATTCTTCTTAATAGGCATAACTAGGCAAGACTGCCCTGGTAGCCTAATTGTATTGCGTCGTAGGTTCTGAGTTCGAATGCCGGGTGGGGCAAAGTGAAATTGGGGTTTTCTGCTCAGTATCAGCCCGGAGTCTGGAATCGTACTCGATGTGGTGATAGGTTCGCCCCCTATCACATCATGGGACGGAATACACACGGCGAAAAGCGGGTACACTAGTTGTGACTCTGTCCAACTCTTCAGGGATAAAGGGAATGTGGGTGTGTAAATTATTCGTTTATTATTACGCATGCTCACGCCTTTTATCCCCGAAGGGGTAGGCAGAGGCGCAACTAGTGCACCCACTTTTCGCCAAGCGTATTCCGTCCCATGATGTGATAGGGGGCGAGCCTATCGCCATATTTTATTTATTTTATTTTTTATTTTTATTTATTTGGCACAGAAACAATATACAAATTACACAATTCTCTAATTTACAATATTTAGAATAACAAATTCAAATTTGTACACCGATAAAACCCGCGCACAACATTCGAATAGACTATTAATGTGAACTACTTGATTTTTATCAATTTAAAATTAAAGAGATGCGATGGAGATCTAGAACAATTTTAGATTAATTATATTTGCCTTAAAGAGGCCTTTACTCTGGTTGAATATGTCCAATTCCTTGCAGTGCTCATTATAACAATTACACATACGACATAACGGTCTATTATGAGCCAAGTTATTAGTAGCTACCGTTACTGAGAACAAATGTTGTCTGCGGTTACATCTGTTAGTGGCTCTGAATGATACCTGGCCCAAGAAGGTGATATCCAATTGTGAATTTACTATTTTATATAACGTCATAAGGTCATGTTGTTTTCGTCTCCTTTGTAATGTATCCAATTTGAATTCACTTAACCTATCCTCATATCGGGCACAAATTCCAGACTCCGGGCTGATACTGAATAGAAAAATCCAATATCACTTTGCCCGACCCGGGAATCGAACCCGAGACCTCAACCTTGCAGTCGTACCGTAATACAACTACGCCACCGAGACAGTCGTTTATTAGTAAAGTCCTATAAACATATATAACTAATAAGCGAACTTACTGCCCGTGACACTTTCAACAAAGCGTTCAGCGAGATAACCTAAGGTCAAAAATGCCTCTCGTTTCTTGAACCCTATTTCTCCACCTCAAAATATCTATCAAAGGGGCTAACTCGGAATAAGGTAAGAATAAGAGGAGAAATATAGGCTTTTGTCTCTCTTAGATATAGCCAAAGGTGTCATCACCTACATTTCGTTTTGTTAGGTCCTATATATGCTAGTCAGGTATAAAATCATCCTCAAAACAGTCAACAAACCACAACATCACCCTATATAAATTGGCCCACGCACACGAAATGTGGGCTCGTTCGATAAGGTAAGTCTCAGAATAGCCAATGCCAATAAAATTTACTGTTACAATAATCACGATGAAAACATAAATGGAATTATCCAATAAAGATAGCCCTATGACCATGGACGTATAAAAAAGGCGGACGGAGTCTCGCTAAACAAAAATTGAAGCACCCAAAGTATGTCAGCTTGCCTGTATGCACGAGTATCGTGCACACATTTACACCAAAGTATGTCGATCGGCCGCCATTACGCAACTAACTTCAATTGAGGGAAGTCGTTGTATGAATAAAAAAAATATGCTGTCTTGTGTGGTTAAATGCTGTCGAAATCACAGTGGTTCAAAGAAAAAATGTCACGGGATCAGTTTTCATGAGTCTGGAATCGTACTCGATGTGGCGATAGGTTCGCCCCCTATCATATCACGGGACGGAATACGCACCGCGAAAAGTGGGTGCACTAGTTGCGCCTCTGCCTACCTCTTCGGGGATAAAAGGTGTGAGTGAGTATGTGTGTGTGATTTAGCATTAGTTAGGAAATATCATTTTAGTGTTTTGGTAAAATTCATTAATTTCTACACACCTACTAATCACATATTTTTGGCTATTATTTATCACGGTCATTTCAAATAAAGCTAAATAAGATATAAAATAATTAATTATAATTACATCTTGCAAACAATCAAATTATTAAAATGACTTTCAATAAAATTCACCTAAAATTGAATAAATCGCAGTGTAAACTAGTGTTAAAAATTGGGGAAATTTTGTTTTTTGTGGCAATCATTCATTTACGCACACATAGTTACGCCGCCACCATTGCTGTGCTTCAGTTATTGTTTAGTAAGACTCCGTCCGAACTCTGCCGCCATCGCTCTCCAAAGCACCACCACACTGGAGAGCTATGGATGCCGGTCCCAAGCCCGGGCAAAAGAGGAGGGAACAGGCTCGCAACACAATTCCTCTCAAGAAGAATTGTATTGCGAACCACAAATATAAAATACTACAAGTATATACATATTTATTTATAATACATACAAATATATATACATAACCCCCCCCCCCTTAAAATCATGCAAGAAAAAAAGGACTATTTATTACCCCAGGAGGGTACCAGCGCCCAAGGCGTTGGAGAATCCCTCCCTGGCGTCGCCGAGTCCCTTCGGGACGAGGCGATGCCAGGCTGCTCCTCGTATTCTGGGGGGAGCAATCTTGCGCAACAGAACCTCGAAGAGGTTATAAAAGGTGTGAAGGAATTGCTGGAGTCGCCTTCGAAACCGAAGGGTGTCGAAGGCGACAACACGGGAAGAAGTACGCCACAACCGAAAGGAAGTGGAGGAAACTGCCCGTTACTAGCAACGCCACAACCGGATGGAAGTGGCGAAGCTGGTTTCAGCAAAGTCCTTTCCAAAGGACAAAAGAGAAGGCAAAAAAGAAAGACGAAGGTCTTGGCTGCGCCAGCCGAGAAGTCGAATCCTGAAAAGGAAACGACTACGGCAAGACGGGCCAAGACAAAGAGACAAAGTACAGACCCTGAGGAGCAGACGCAGCAACGTCCTTCAAAGCGCCCCTACCTGGGATCGACGGAAGGGCCGCGGAGTTCCGCCAAGGAACAAAGCGACCTGGCCCTGATGATCCACAGGATGGATGGCGCCCAGATGGGCGAGGCATGCGCTGCTGCCATCAGGAAAAAGATCTCCGAGTTCGTGGGCGTTGGAGTGAAGAACAGAATCGGTGGAAGGAAGATGTCCTTCGCCACGTCGGGGTTGGTGTCAGAAGGATTCTTCCTGGTGACACCGATGACGATCGAGGCGAGGGACTGGCTCCTGGAACACGATTTTGGGTTTCACGACGACGTCCCACTAGGAATCAGAAAACTGGATAGGACCAGAGCCTCCATTTGGTTGCCCGGGAAAAGAGAGGAACATCCCGACGACCCTATGGAATACGTAAGAGCTCAAAACGATCACAGAGAGGACCTGAAGGTGGACAGCTGGACTCTCATCACCAGGGACTCTCTCCCCGCAGGAGAGAGACTGACGGTGGGAGTCCCGCAGGACATCTTCGATGAGCACAGGGACCATGCGTGGATCAATTTTGAAGCCACGCAGGTCCAGGTGAGAGTCATTAGGCCCACACACACAAAGATACAAGACACCAGGCGTACGGTGGCGGAATGCGCTATCCAGAACGCGCCAGGCAAACCCGCTCAGAGGGTGCCGGCTGCGGGGAGCGCGCAGACTACCACCCGAGCCAACCAGACTGCACAAGACACCAGGCGTACGGTGGAGGAATGTGCCATCCGGAACGCGCCAGGCAAACCCGACCAGAGGGTGCCGGCTGCGGGGAGCGCGCGGACTACCACCCGAGCCAAGAACACACCAGCTACCGAACGGCCCCAATCGGACGCCCCGACGGGATTCAAGGCAAGAGATTGCATGGATCTCGAGGGGTGAAAGAGTCGGGGACAGTAAGGTTGCTGCAGGCACAAACACGAACACACATACACACACAACGCAATAGACACACACAACACACAAACAAATACACAAAACAAAAACACACAAACACTAAGAATAATACAGCTAAATATGCACCACTGCAAAGAGGCTACGGCCGAATTTTGCGAATATGTGGTATCAAAGAACATAGATCTGGCTCTTCTGCAGGAGCCATACGTGTACAACAAACGTGTGGCGGGGCTAGGATGCCTGGGAGGAGACCTCATATACTATCACGGTGAGGAGAATCCCAGAACATGCATCTTCGCCAGCAGAAGAATCAGATCTCTAGGTATTATAACATGCGAATGTTTCAGAGATTTAGTGGTAGTACAACTTGTACTACCTATGAAAGACAACTTAAAGAAAAGGCTCGTGCTGATGTCAGCTTATATCCCAAGCGAATCAGACTTCGAGCCGCCTACTATAGAACTTGAGGAAGCAACAAGTAAGTACACAAGCGGGGGCATCCCCTTCATAATAGGCTGTGATGCAAACTCTCACCATGTGGTGTGGGGCAGCACAGACTGTAATGTGAAGGGGGAGCTCCTGCTAGAATATATAGTAAGCTATAATCTAGACATTTTAAATATAGGCGACACACCGACCTTTGTGACCAGAGCCAGACAGGAGGTCCTGGACATCACTCTGGCCTCAAAGGAGATAAGCACATACGTAAAGAACTGGAAGGTTGACACAAATGACTCTTTCTCGGATCATCGTAGAATCACCTTCCAGATAGAAAGCAACATAGAAAACCACAAGGTACGAAATGCCCGGAAAACGGACTGGGTGCTATTCCACAATGAAATTGGAAAATACACTCAAATGCCGGTTGAGGGCAATATTAGTACAGAAGATATAGAGAGCAGAGCAGTAAAGCTGGAAACAGCACTGCAAGAAGCGTACCACAAAGCATGCCCCCTCCGAGAGGTGACAAACGGCAAGGGACAGGCATGGTGGACAAAAGCATTAAGCAAGGACAGGAAGAAAACAAGACGTGCCCTCAGAGTGGCGCTAAAAAAGAACGACGACGCCACCTGGGATCTATACAGGGCACAAAGAAACAAAATGCGCAATAAGTGCAGGAAGGAAAGTAAGCAAAGCTGGAACACCTACTGCGCTGCCATTACGGAGTATCCGGAAGCAGCAAGGTTGGTAAAAGCCTTAGCCAGCGACAAGACATGCAAACTGGGGAGTTTGAAAATAGACAACGAACTGATAACGGATCCCCACGTGGTGCTGAGAACAATGATGAGCGCCCACTTCCCTGAGAGCACGGAACCCACAAGGAGTGAAGTGACGGGGGGGCCCAGTATTGTTCTCGGTGATGCCACGAAATCTGTTGTTAGTGAAGAGCTAATAAGATGGAGCATCTCGTCGTTCGCGCCATACAAGGCAGCAGGACCGGATGGGATCTTTCCCAAGATGCTACAACATGCACTCAAGTATATCAAGGAGGACCTTCTAGCAATCTACATGGGATGTCTAATAATTGGATATATACCGGAAAGCTGGAGGAAAGTAAGAGCTGTCTTTCTACCCAAGCCGGGTAAGAAGACATATCAAGATCCAAAATCATTTAGATGCATTAGTCTCTCGTCGTTCTTATTAAAGGCACTAGAGAAACTAATAGATAGACACATACGAGAAGAAATAGGAAGAGGTAGCAAGCCACTGCATGCAAATCAGCATGCATACATGGAGAACAAGTCCACGGAGACAGCTCTCCACAACCTGGTGGCTACAATCGAGAACACATTGGAGAGGAAAGAATCAGCAATTGGGTGTTTCTTCGACGTAGAGGGCGCCTTTGACAAAGCGACATCATACGCGATAGAATCCTCACTAAATAGAGAAGGCATCAATCCTCTAATAAGAAATTGGATTATGAACATGCTGAGTCAAAGATTAATAACAGCTGAACTAGGTGACATAACGTACACGGTTAGGGCAAACAGGGGCTTTCCGCAAGGGGGCTGCCTGTCTCCCCTAATGTGGTGCCTGCTGCTGGATGACCTCATCAAGGAAATAAATCGCAGGCACATATACATGCAGGCGTATTCCGATGATGGGGTTATCCTAGTAGTGGGACAGGACCTCAATATGTTGTGCAGTAGATTAAATATGGCAATTAGAATAGCTTTACAGTGGTGTAGGGAGCGAGGACTAAACCTCAATCCAGACAAAACTAAGGTGGTTCTGTTTACCAAAAAGAGGAAGAACAAAGATCTGTTACCAATTGTAATAGATGGCAGAAATTTAGAAATAGTTAAAGAAATCAAATATTTAGGAGTAGTGCTGGATGACAAACTACTGTTCAATTCGCACATAAGCCAGCAATGCACAAAAGCTAAAATAGCGATGATGCAATGCAATAGAGCGATAGGTAGGACTTGGGGTATGAAGCCGAATATAACCTACTGGATATACAAGGCCATCATACTCCCAAGACTACTGTACGGAGCCTTGGTATGGTGGCATAGGGCGACCATAAAGGCAAATTACAAGAAACTAGCCCAGGTACAGAGACTCGCTGGGCTTATGACTACAGGTGCACTAAGAACTACTCCAACTGCGGCACTAGACATCATTCTAGGATTTATACCGCTGGATCTGGAGGCTAAAAAGAGAGCATTAGAACAATGTTACAGATTAAAGTCCTATGGACTGTGGAAAACTACTTCCACAAACAAAGGACACAAAGATGTAATCAATACAATTCAAGGAAAAATGTCGATGATCTTGGGAAACAATGATCTAATTCAGAAACAAAAGATCTTCGACAAAAAATACAGAATACATATAGGACAAAGAGAAAACTGGGAACTTCCACACGACCATGATAAGTCGGTGGAATGTTTCACAGATGGATCCAGGAAGGAATCAACAGGATTGTCGGGGGCAGGAATATTTATAACCACGCCACCCAACACAGAAGAAACCACAATAAAGCTAGGCAGATATGCGAGCGTATTCCAGGCGGAAATAATGGCCATTCTGGAATGCGCTGATCGTACTAAGCAAATAACCAATAAGGAAATCAGCACAATACTGATTTATAGTGATAGTCAAGCAGCCTTAAAGGCACTTGACAAACCAGAGACAACGTCGGCCCTAGTGAAAGAATGCAAAAGCAAACTGAACACACTAGCAGCCGACAAAGAGGTCATCGTCGCCTGGGTACCTGGCCATCAAGGAACCACAGGAAATGAGAAAGCCGATGAGCTAGCGAGAGAGGGAGCTGATGAAACATTCATAGGACCGGAGCCGTACTTACCTATACCGGCAAAAGTCACGAAGGGAGTAATCAGCAGGAAGATAGCTACAGAAACAAACGTCAGATGGAGAGACATGAAGGGCTGTCGCCAATCTAAAATCTTCATCAAGACGCAAGACAAGAAGAAAACAAGAAGCCTACTCCAATTCAGGAAGGAGGACATAAGAACCATTATAGGAATCATGACTGGACACGGTACGCTGAACAGGCACTTAAAAATAATAGGTAAGACCGAAGACGCCTCGTGTCCAGAATGCGGAGAAGAGGAGACCAGCATCCACTTTCTGGCAGAGTGCTCAATGTACTCTCTGCCAAGATGGGAGATACTGGGAACAGACAGACTGGAAATAGCACAACTACAGGAGGTAAAGCTAGGAGACATAATAAGGTACAGTAAGGCAACAAAAAGGTTTGTAAGAGTAGAAGGGGGCATACTGCAGGAGCACCAGTAAAACCAGTGCTTCAGGATGGAGACTGTCACGAATAGCCAAGGAAAGGGGAGCGACGCTATGTCGGACTGGGGGACGCCGCCTGGGGGGTG
This sequence comes from Sphinx pinastri, assembly GCA_947568825.1. Lineage (NCBI taxonomy): Eukaryota > Metazoa > Arthropoda > Insecta > Lepidoptera > Sphingidae > Sphinx > Sphinx pinastri. Next base: position 1,709,800 of record OX387628.1, on the reverse strand, counting down.
GGAGAGTATGTGGGCAGACTGGGCCTGGCAGCCTGTGTGGCCCTCACCGCATAGGCTGAGCGCTGCCCCCCCTGTTGGCTCCTGCTGCAATGATCATTCAAGGTCAAAGTGGCGGGACCCTCAGTGGAAGGCGGTGCTGGGCAGAGATCGGTAACCTGGAAGGTTCACACCTGGAAGGGAGCCACGATGCCTCCAAGGTCTAGCTGTGCCACAGCCGAAACTCCCTATGGTGAATGCGGCCCCTGGGAATGATACCTGCGAAGCGAACCGAACCAAAGCGAAAGTGGCAGCTCCACCCAAACTGGGACTAAGGGTGAAATAGTTCCCAAGGAAGTGAACTGATCACCCGTCTGTGCGACTGCATACGTCCCCATTAGACATACATACATACATACAAGACTCCGTCCGCCTTTTTTATACGTCAATGCCTATGACTAGTTAATTCATTTAGTTCGTTAGAACTGAATGTGAGACTTGCAAGTCGCAACACCGTGTAAAATTAAGTACTACGGCGAGGTATTGCATTAATTATAAGGGGAAATTGATATCAGGAAGCGTCGATAGCCTAGTTGGGAGTGGAACGGACTGCTGAAACGAATGTCCGCATGTTCAAATCCCAAGGGCACGCACTGACTTTTTGAAGTTATATGCGTATTCATTATGAATTATCGCTTGCTTTAACAGGAAAATATCATGAGGATACCTGAGAAGTTCTCTGTAAGAATTTCAAAGGTATGTGAAGTCTGCCAACCCGCTCTAGGCCAGCGTTGTTATCTAACGCCTAAAGTCTCTCTTTCTCTCTCTCTCTCTCAGTAGTAGAAGAAGCAGTGGGATAGTATATAATACACTGGTGGTAGGTTTCTCATATGTAAGAGTCCGTCTGGGTGGGTACAACGGCAATGTCTATTTCTACCGCCAAGCAGCATGTGTATGCACTGTTGTGTTTCGGTTTAAAGGACATTGTAGCCAGTGTAACTACAGGACATAGTGAGACTTAACATATTATGTCTCAGGATGACGAACGCAGTGGAATGCCAAACAGTACTTTGTAACTCAACGAGCTGGATGGTGTTGCTACTGTTTATGGGTGGTCGTATCGCTTACCATCAGGCGAACGGCATCCTCGTCTCGTCATTCAATACAATAAAAGAAAAAATACACACACACACGTCTTTTATCCCCGAAGGGGTAGGCAGGGCGCAACTAGTGCACTCACTTTATATCAGGCACAATTTTAGTATATAATACTGGGCATATATTGTTTTATATTATAAGATATTAATATTACACTAGGTTATAATTTGGGTATGGGTGGGTATCTAAACTCTATTAATATATTTTAGTATATTTAATCATTTCAGTTTAGATATTTATTAATCACAAAATATGCAGATTAGCACCTGTTCCAAGTAAATTTTATTTTACAGCTATCGCATTACACAGCTAATGTAGATAGTTAACTCATTTTATTATTATTTTATTGAGAGAATAGATTAAAGTGTGACTTTTGTCTTTGGTCGGCTTATACATTTATGCGACGATTGGCATTTTCTCAGAAGTTGTGAAAAAGGTCCAAGTATATAAAATAATAACGTCAATAGAGGTACAAGAAAATCGATATTGTTATTTTTAAACAAAATCTCATCGTGACTAGAACTTTAAATTATTCATCAAATGTCTACAAACATCCATGACCAGTGCTAAATCAAATGTGATATATTTAGAAAGATGATGCCCCAAATATCTCGCGTGGGTTGTTTCTATTTGTGCAACACGCTGACTTGTGATGCTCATTCTTCGACTTGCTGCAGCACTGTGAAGAAACTGTAGGAAGCTTTTATAATCTGAAAAATATGTTTATAAGTAGTGGGTAAGGTATATTCTAGTAATAATATAAATGCGAAAGTTAGTAGAGATTTTTTTATGTTTAGATGTTTGTTTTTTTTTTTTTTTTTTTTTATTGCCTTAGTAGGCAAAGGAGCGAGCGGTCCGCCTGATGGTAAGCAGCATCCGCCGCCCATGGACTAAAGCAATGCCAGAGGCACAGCCAAGCCGTTGCCTACCGTTGTAAAGTAAACTGCAGCATGGAGTTAGATGTTTAGTGTTTATAATATTTTATAAGACCTAATAGCAATCACGTCATATACAGGTTCATTTAGACGAGTTGACCAGTCCAAAGACACCAACATTTCAATTGGCATCATGTTTTTTATTAAGATTATACAATGCTGCCTCGTTTGCGTAGTTGTATTACGGTACGACTGCAATGCTGAGGTCTCGGGTTCGATCCCCGGGTCAGGCAAAGTGATACTGGGTTTTTCTACTCAGTATCAGCCCGGAGTCTGGAATTTGTGCCCGATATGGCGATAGGTCTGCCCCCTATCACATCATGGGACGAAATACGCACGGCGAAAAGTGGGTGCACTAGTTGCACCTCTGCCTACCCCTACGGGGATAACGGGCGTGAGTGCGTGTATGTGTGTGTATTATACAATGCTTTGGACTACACTTATATTGGACTACGCTACTTATGCCTCATTTAGACGGATCAATTATTGCTAGAAATTATCGCACGCAATATATTTACCTATAATAATAATCCCTTCCTAGCCGATTTCGGCCACGGTGGCCAATCTCAACGGAGATCAGCCAGGTGCGCAGGAGATATTATAGTGCACAAGTGTGTGCGCAATACACAAGTGCACTCACTATTCCTTCACCCTCATAGTCCGGTGAGACGGCAATCCGACATGACCGGAGAGAGATCAGGCGCAGGACCAACGGCTTTACGTGCTTTCCGAGGCACGGGGGTATCACACCGCCAACTTCCTGACTCCGAGCTGCGACTGAGTAATTTTTAAGATGGAAAAACCCAGTCACAATGTTTTTGACCCGACCCAGGATTCGAACCCAGGACCTCGGAGCGCAAATCGTACTCGTAACGCGTACGCAATCCAACTACGCCACCGAGGCAAACAATAACGTGCTTACAATGTGGGAAAAAAACATAACACGACTCGGTTTCGTTTTATTGGGATTGGTTGAGAGACTAACACGTGACTAACGTATTCGTCGCTCGATCAATCACAAACATAAATATTACACGACATCGACTTACGAGTTGGGTTTTTTTGCCACGTTCTAAGCACACCGATCATTTTAGCATCATACTGTTCAGACGCACGTAATTATGTCATACAAGAATCGCTCGAGCCACTTTCTCGCACACTACGACTTTATATCTCAGATTAATAACTAAAGCAAGTTATAATTCTGAGGTTTACACGATGTCATTTTTTTGTAATCTGAGAGTATCATACAGTTTTTTGTATGCTGTCAAAAAACTCGTATGCGATTATTGTTTAGTCTTACTATTGGCTGTCAACGCGGGCGAGAATTGCCTCAACATTGCCATTGCTAGCAACAATTGGTTACGATTATTGCTAGCAAAAATGGCTCCGTCTAAATTATGCTTGAGCGTAGACACATTTTACGGGCAAGATAGCAATCATCCGTAATTCGGTCCAGGGTTCGGTGACCGGTCACTGTGTATGACATACAGTACCACGCCTCCGTCACGGGTGTCACGTTATCAGGTACTTTATCAGGTAGATTAAGAAAATTTATCTCACTTTTACAATACAATTACATTGGCTTACACAAACTTTTATCACAATGTGGGAATCGAACTACAACCACCCGTTTTGAGAATTCATCAACGTATTAAAACGGATTCTAAAAATGTGTTTTTGTTAGTATATTAAAAATCTGGTGATACTTTAGAATTATACTAGACTTTTGCAATGCAATGCAATGCAATCAGCCCTGTATTATATACTGCCCACTGCTGAGCACGGGTCTCCTCTACTACTGAGAGGGGTTACGCCTTAGACCATTACGCTGGCCTAGTGCGGGTTGGCAGACTTCACACACCCTCGAAATTCTTATAGAGAACTCTCAGGTAGGTTTCCTCACGATGTTTTCCACCACTGTTAAAGTGAACGATAATTGATAAACAATACACACGTAACTTCGAAAAGTCAGAGGTGTGTGCCTTGGGTTTTGAACCTCCGGTCATTGCCTCGGCAGACCGTTCCACTTCAAATTAGGCTATCGTCCACACGAACTCACGAACTTACTGCTTACGAACTCTTGATGAATATTCTTATAATAATAAGCGACCACGGTCAAAGTACTTATTCTTCACCACGCGGAAATTACTCTACTTCACCTTCTTACTTGTTACAGCTCCAGACTACCGTGAGGTATTACTCCCTACCGCCTCTAATTAAGATATGGGTCCCAAATACTCACAGAAACAAAACAAGCCAGTGACAAAGTGCTGAACCCGCCAGCCGTAAGGATGGCCGCGCGCCGCGACCGCGCCATTATGACCAGCAGACTCCTCCGCAAGGGAATGGGGCACGTATACCATGGACATTCGTATGCCGCGTCCGCTATATTTGAACTCTGAAATTAAATTGCTGAGTGGGTATTTAGACTGACAAAAGAACAGCCCGGTTCGTCCGTGGTTACTATTTTACAAAAGACCAGCATGGAATGGCAGTTTTGTGACCTTTATGATCAATAGTATTTTTTTTATTGCATTGAATTTACAGAGTACTGTGTGGCATTCCACTGCGCTCGTCACGCTGAGACATAAGATGTTAAGTCTCATTATGTCCAGTAGTTACACTGGCTACAATGTCCAGCAAACCGAAACACAACAGTGCATGCACACTGCTCCTTGGCGGTAGAAGTAGACATTGCGGAGGTACCCACCCAGACGGACTCTTACATATGAGAGACCTTCCACCAGTATGCTCGGAAGTCTAATGAATCCTTCCTTTAAAACGACATTCTCCACCTGAAGTGCTAAAGTGCCTCTTGCAGTGTAAGTAATCATGAACACATGTACTAGTCACTGTAACGTTGCTAAGACCGTTAACGCTCTTCATAAACAATCTATTGTTTGAATTGAATGAGTAGCGTTTACGTAGCTTTCACTACCAATCGCAACCACTGTTGTCTCGTATTGGCTGATAGGTTGTCATTCGTTCTGACGTACGATTGAATGGCGCCTGCATAAATAAGCGTGCAGTGTCACGCGTGCCCAATCTTTGGAATCGTCTACGCCGTGGCACTATAAAAATAACCGCGTGTTGCCACGCACACCGTTGTTCCCGCTGGGGTGAGTGTACCAATAATAACTAATCGCTTTCAGTGCATTCTGTGCACCTGGGCTCGTGAGCTGTAACGAGTCGCTAGCGCGGAATGTAAGCCTAGCTTGCATTGCGACCTATTGGAATCTGATTTCATGTTTTCACGGTGCGGCGTTGACCGCCGTTCTTCCACGGCACGGCGTGCTGACAGCCGTCCCTCCACGGTGCGGAATGCTGACTCCGCCACGTGCTCACCATAGCCGTCGGAGAGCTGACTTCGACACGTGCTCACCACCACCGTCGCAGTCGGGTGTGCTAACCCCGACCACCTTACCACCACTGCGCACACCATGTGTTTCACCGTGTGCCCGGCGAATTGCCGCCGGAGCTAGCTACGTGCATCAGCGTCGTGCCGTTTGCCTGAATCAGAGTCCCCGCAGGCCAGTGACTCGTTTGCATACCACCAGCAAACCGTACCGGGTATAACGCGGAGGTGCATAAATAAAGCTCGTACCTAAACCCCGAGTTTTTCTTCTGTCTCACTACACTAACTATCTACGGCTAGACCTGCCGCATCACCTATGATTCTTATAAATCGTGTGTACTTAGTGACAGCAGAGATATAAACGCCTATATAGATGGTTACTAGATAGTCATTTGTTTACCAATTTATTTGGCACCATAATAGACAATATGATTTTTTGTATTTGGTCGTATTATATGAAAGTAGCATTTATAAAGGTGCTAAAATTATTAAAACCAATTTTATAACTACCATAAACATAATCTCACCTCTTCAGATAGGTAGTCCCCTTGATAACAATACAGGAACACTTGCATAATCATTGCCATGAGATAAGAAGACATTGATATCAGACGGATCGGGTTGTCGTGGGCTTCCTAAATAGAAAACAGTTAAAAATTTACCACAAAGCGGTGACTTCACATGACATTGCTTCGCTTTTGAGATTTTAAAAACATTATTTTGATGTTTATGTTCATTGATACTGTTTTTTTGCCATTGTATATAAAGCGCTCTGCCTGATGGTAAGCGGCATCCGAAGCCCATGGACTGTAGCAATGCCAGAGGCACAGCCAAACCAATTGCCCACTGGAAATTTTTATGTGCTGAACTGGTGGTTTCCAGCAAGTAGGCCATTCATCCTCATTTGGTTTAATGTATAAAAATATTATTACTCATGTGTTCTCTCTCATCCTTTAGAGAATAAAATAGGAAATTGGAAAGGGTAGGTGTCTTCGACTTAAACTCAACTTACCAAAGCAAGAGTATAAGCAGTAATACAAATAATGACTATAGACACAGTAAATTGCGCCAGTATAGGTCCAGTGAAGCAGATCTGTATCTGAGCTGCTGATTCAAGGGCGCTCTGATGCTGCAGGACACAGAGACGAAGACGGTCGTGTACTTTCTGCCTGTGCTCGAAGGATATCAAATGCTGTAAAAACAGTAAGACTAAAGTTGTATGCTATAAGTATTATTTTAAAGAACTACGCTAAATGTGTGTAGATATGAATGGACAGGATCGACCACGATACCACTAATGTCTTGCAAAAAAATCAACTTAAAGTGTTCTTTTGATATTGCGTTTAGAGAAATTTCAGAAAGCACAAACTACTTCCTTCGTTCTAGAGCAGCGTTTCTTAACCATTTTCAGTCCGCGGACCCTTAGAAAATTAAGCATAATTTCAAGGACCCCCTTAATAAAAAACACAGGAATAAGTTTAGGACAATTTTTTTTAGTACTACAATATTTTTTTATAAAAAGTAAAAATTCTATATTAATGTGAAGGTTGGTGCTGCTTTTTTGCAACTAAATTAGTAATATTTGGATTGATGTTTTTACTCAGTTGTAATCTCAAATCGGATTCCAATTGTAATTCCTGTATTTGTTATTGATATGTCGAAGAAAGCTGGTACTATGAATATTTCTTCCATGACGTAGGACGGATAACGCAGCGAGTTCGTCACGAGACAGGCCAATCCAATGTTCTCTCTTGCGCTCCCGCTCGATCACTGACTATTTTTCTTGAGAGCTAGACCTTATATAGGCCTCAGGTGACATTTCAATTGTCAAACTAGTTTGGCTAGTCCAGTGGCGACCTCACTCAAGCTTCTCGCTTGACGTTTCCGTTAATAATCATTCGAATGTGGTGCCATCTGTTGTCAGTTGTTACAAACTTATTTTATTTTAGTGAAGCGCCATCTATTTGTCTCCGACAGATATATACAAGAGCAGAGAATGCCTTTTCACAGAGTTCGTTTAAGTAAGCGCAGCGATTACGAGACTTGCTGGCATATTTATTAATTCAAATGTCCGTAGATAAGTTGGCGGACCCCCATACACATACTCGCGTACCCACCCCCAGGGGTCCGCGGACCACAGGTAAAGAAACACTGTTCTAGAGAAGTATAGGTGACGATATCCTTTGATGATGATCTCCTTCAGATATTCCACTCATAGGTATTTCTTTTGGTATTGTGGGTATTTATTTCAGGTAGAGTACACTTAGATGACCTGTCTCGTTTACATTTATGCTGTAAAACATATACCTTCTCATCAATTGGGATGTCATGGCATAGAGTCCTAAGGGATAACGCCAGAAGTTGAAGTCTGCAGCGGCACACAGCTGTCAATGATGTTACCAGCACATCCAAGCTTACGTTAAGAAATGCCAGCAGGACCACCGCGATGCTCTAATTAACAAATATTAATGGACTTGCCAATCACTTGTGTTTCATCTATTAAATGGTGTAAAGAAATGGCAAGGAAATGATTAGTTAAGACCTAATTAATGATAATTGATTACGAAGATATTTGTCAGCATATTACCTTATAATATTTTTCACCATACATAAATAATACAAAAACAGTTACCTGGTGCGTGTATGTTAGTTCATAGGCTGGAGATTTTGAAGTGTCGTAAGGATACCTGAAATATTTGGACTTAAAATATGAGACGCACATAAATCGAACATAATGGTGTTACAACTTTGGCAGATTGATAGTTGGTAAGTTCTTCGAATGCCAGAAACAGTAAAAACAACGTCCAGAATTTCCCTAACAAAGTATTGCACTGTTCTTATTATTCCAGGATATTCGCAATCGCAATCGCAATCAGCCCTGTATTATATACTGCCAACTGCTGAGCACGGGCCTCCTCTACTACTGAGAGGGTTCAGGCCGTAGTCCACCACGCTGGCCTAGTGCGGGTTGGCAGACTTCACATACCCTCGAGATTCTTATGGAGAATTCTCAGGTATGTAGGTTTCCTCACGATGTTTTCCTTCACCGTTAAATCGAACGATAATTGATGAACAATACACACGTAACTTCGAAAAGTCAGAGGTGTGTGCCTTGGGTTTGAACCTCCGGACATTGTCTCGGCAGACCGTTCCATTCCCAACTAGGCTATCGTCCACTTAATTCCAGGATATTTACTACCACATAAAAATTAAAACAAGCAATAAATTTAAATTTAATTTATCTACAATGATATAACTTAAGGTATTTTGGACAACTTAGGAGAAGGAATAACTACTTTGGTGACATACCAAGCTCGCAAAGGTAAGCTGCCTTTCTCAGCACTAGCCGCCCAACCAAAAACTGTGACTGTGGCGAAAAAGACGTACAAATACAGAAGACGCGACGTCTCTTGATTAGAGCTAAAACAAACATTATAATTTTTACTATATATTTTACAAGAGATGTAGAACCAGAAACAATTACTATAAATATGCCTTGCCTAATAGCAATCAAGATGCTGATTTCAAAGAATCAACAGTATACAGTATCATACCTTTTGACAATAGCCTTTCCTTCAATCCTCTTCTCTGATGTAAGAACCTCATCACCTTCATCAATGATGGCGAGCACGGCATCTCTCCGCACCATCACGTTGATGATCTTGGTGATGACCGCCAGGTTCGTGAACAGGAGGAAGGAGGTCCCGGTCATCAAGGTGATGTCTCCCCACACTTGGACCAGGTCTCCAGTTTGCACGATTACGTATATGCCTTGAAGACAGGCGTTTAACTAATCAGGGTTTCATTTCTGTCAGTTTCTCAATTTGATGGAAGAAAGATAAACCAATAATTAACTCGTTAAATATCAAACATGGCCATCTCCAGACATTTATTGCAAAAGGCTAGTTTTTGAGATTTAAATCTGGTAGGTTAGCTAGGCTAGGGCCTGTAGTATCCTCACCAGTGAGGATCGCGACGCGTCCCTTCCATTATTTTTTAATAAAAATGATCTCTTTTTTTACATCCCCTCCTGCCAGTCCGAGCTGACTCTTTTTGTTTGCTTTTCATCATTGATTTTACTCCCAATAAAAAAAATGTAGTTATATAAGTGACCTTTTGTGTTATAATTATTATAATTAATTTAATGTATCTTGACTTATCATAAGTGCAACTATGTCCGCCTACGTGATGAATAAAGTATTTTATTTTATTTTTGTTTTAAAAACCTATAGTTATATTGGGTTCGGAATTTCCTTCGAAAAAGAACCGTTTTAGGACATGTGACTGCTTTTTTCCGGGATATTATTCCCGGAATAAAAAGTGCGCTATGTTCTTCCCAGGGTCTAAAACTATCTCCACACAAAATTTCGACAAACTCTGTTCGGAAGTTTTTAAGTTTATCGTGTTCGGACAGAAAGACAGAAGAGACTTTATTTTATAATATGTAAGGATTGTGTATAAAGGTTTTCTTACCCACAGTGAACATGAACCAGAAAAGCGAGTAAAAAGGCAATAACTTCTTCTTCCATCCTTCCAGAGTGTCCGGCACCAGAAACCCCACCCACCTCAGCAAGTTGAGACTTAACCATAGAGTGCCGTTAGCGTTGTCTATCAATATCTTCATGATACTAAATAGAATGAAAACTAGAAATGCGAAATTATATTTGCAGCGTTTTTACAGTATTATATGGGACCTATCATAGCTGCGAATGTGGGTGTGATACCTCTGCCTATCCCTGAAAAGGGAAGAGGCGTATGTATGTAATAATTATAGTGAAGTTTCCAAATAACAAAATTAGGGATTTGATTTTTATTTTAGTTTTTATATTACCATACCATACCAGCCCTGTATTATATACTGCCCACTGCTGAGCACGGGCCTCTTCTACAACTGAGAGGGTTTAGGCCATAGTCCACCACGCGGGCCTAGTGCCGGTTGGCAGACTTCATATAACTTCGAAATTCCTATAGAGAACTTCTCAGATATGCAGGTTTCCTAACGATGTTTTCCTTCACCGTTAAAGCGGGCGATAAATCCCAAATATTCCAACACATACCTTTTTTAGAAAATCAGAGGTGCGTGCCCTTGGATTTTGAACCTGCGGACATTCGTCTCGGCAGTCCGTTCCACTCCCAACTAGGCTATCGCCGCTTAGAGTTTTTGTATTACTACTCCATAAATATCTTAAGATATTACTTGAGATATACTTGTCTTTAGGTATCTAGTCCTTGGAAAACATGGAACATCTTTAAAAAACCTGAACAAGTAAGTAATATTAATGTAGAGTACCTAAACAATCATTCAGTTGAAATATCTATTTTAAATTAATATCTCTTAACAACTGCAGTCGGCGGAAGGCCAAGGCGTTATCGTAATTCCGTTCCCACCAGTGGGTTTACAAGGTTGTTATTATGTTACCTAATAACACCATAGTAAATTACTAACCATTTAAACTTTCATAACGGAATTGCAGAACTAAATTCTAAAGCAGAATTTTCATTAATTGATTACACAGTGAGCTGACAATAATTGCGCACCAAAGTTGCAAGTTACAATTAATAATTACAACTTTGAAAACTATAGCAGCTAGACAGAATGTATTTTACAATTATAAGCTCATGATCGCTTTAAAAATATACGGTTTAATAATACAATATCGAGTTATTTCAGAAGAACATCGTAACCGACATTTCGCACGTTTTCCTGGAGCGGTTTTTCCTTCTGAAAATTAAAGCATGTCAACCAGACTTTATTCTGTCTGATTGTAATTTTATTGAAATCGCCTGTAAATAGAAAGATTAATAAAAATACCAAAATAAACTTTTTAATTAAACTTTATTAATCAGTGTGTACATCTACATATTTTTTCAAATCCTGCATTATCTTCCACATAAATACTACAATTGATATTTTGCAGATATTCTTCATCGCTCTTCGACGCTCTGCAGTACGGTAAAGAACGTGTACGATGCTTTTATTATCTGAAAACAAAATATACATCTTGCAGAAATCAATACAAATATGAATAAATGTTTCTTTATATGTAAACTTCAGTGCATTTTCTGCGTATAACAATACTTTAAATTTTTCCCGTAATGTGCTCCAAACCTTCAAAAACTGCATTTTTAATTAAACAGTTAAATAAGTCTACTTGTCAAAGGCATTACTTACATACATGCACATAAAAACTATTTTCCTCTTTCCTGCAACCATTTAAAAAATACACTGACTGCCTCGATGGCGTAGTTTTATTGTGTGCGCGGTACGACACCACTGAGGTCCCTGGTTCGAATCCCGAGAAAAGTGATATTGGGATTTGCTGCTCATCATCCCGGAGACTGGAATATAATGCCTGATATAGAGGATAGGGTCGTCCCTTCTCTCATCATAGGACAGAACACACTTGGCAAAAATTGGGTGTCCTAGCACATTTACCTACCTCTTCGGGGATAAAGTGCGATGTGTGAAAAACTCAACTCACAGAAGTAAAGCAAGCAAGGGAGAGAGTGGTGACCCCACCAGCGGTGAGCTGCGCCACGCGACGCGACCGCACCATCATCAGCAAGAGACTCCGGCGCAGCGGCATCGGTAGGCGGTACCATGGGCACTCATACACCGCCTCAGCTATGCTGGAACTCTTGCATAGAAAACGGTGATGTTATGCATGGAATTCTTGTTTTTTTTTTTCCCTAATTTTGCGCTGAAAATTCTATTAAGGTTTAAAATAAACAGACTAAAAAGAACATTCTGCATTTACCCCTCAAGCGAATTCTGACTTCAGTGGAAGTTGTAGAACAACAAATAATTTTGAAAAGTTAGAATTGGAATTGCACCAAATGTTCTATTGTACAGAACTGTACTACAAACCTCTTCAGCGAGTTGGTTCCCTTGAAGACAGTAGAGAAATACTTGCAGCATCATACACAGCAGGTAAGACATCATAGATATCACTCTCATAAAGTTCATGTGTTGGATCTCCTGAAATAAAACGGTTTATCATAATACTTACCGACCAGTGACTAGACATAAGTGTCCTTTACAAGGAAATTCCAAGTCCTACTTCCCACTAATATAGTGAATGTCAAAATTTTGTGATGATATTTTGATGATTAATGATATTTGTTATTAGAATAAAACCGTTAAACAGATTAAGGTGAACTTTTACACCTACTTACTGGTTGTAGGTCTCTCGTATGCGAGGGGCCGTGTGAGTAAGTAGCACCGCAATGTCTATTTCTACCGCCAAGCTGCAGTATGCATACACTGTTGTGTTCCAATTTGAAGTACATTGTAGCCAGCATAATGACTGGGCATTATGAGACTTAACATCTAATGTCTCGGGGTGACGAGTGCAGTGAAGTGCCACGCTGTACTTTGTAATTAAAAATTCTGTATGGTGTTGCTACTGTTTATGGGCGGTCGTATCGCTTAGCATCAGGCGAGCGGCATGCTCGTCGCATCATTCAGTAAGTACCAATAAAAATAAAAAAAATGAGCCAAGCGCTTACTAAAAATAGAAGTTCTGTTTGCCCCTCAAATGTGCCTAAGGCTCTTAATCGGCCGAATGATTTGCATATAAACTGATGCGCGAGTATAATTTAATATTGAAAGCCACACACTCACTAAAAGATATTCTTCGAATAAATAAAATAAATAAAAATAAAATATCAAATCTTCGAATATCAACAGCTAATATACTTAAAAATATACTTAGTTTATTCTACTGGTATCAACGAAGATACGTACCATTCGGAGTTGGTACGCTGTGACGCAGATAATAACCGAAGATGCTGTAAATTGAGTGAAGATCGGCTCCGAGAAGCACTCCTGGATCTGTGACGCTGCATTTAACGTAGCCTGGTGTTTCTGCACACAGCTTCTGAGGCGCAAGTCGATGGTCTCTTGTCCAGTTCTGATTAACTGACTCTGAGGATGATGAGGTAGCCAATTTTTTTCTGATCCGCTTATTAGATAATAGAAGATTGATTGATTCGTGGGATTGAATGTCTGTTATGTTTCTAGATAACCTCTAATTTACGTTATTCGACAAAAAAGGAGATGAGTTGATCGTGTAGGTAAGTAGGTACCGGGTAAGTACTGCCTAACAAAGCAGTAGGACCCTCATAATTTAAACTATATGTTTTTTTTGTTTTATGGACGAAAAAAATCCAATACCGAAGTTCTCTATTTACCAAACTTGATTTATTTTGGATTTTACCTTATTACGAAGTGGCACGTTTTGACACAGTTGCGTGAGCGATAAGGCTAGGAGACGCAGCCGGCAGCGACACACCGCTATCAGCGAGGTGACCAGCGTGTCCAAGCTTACATTCAGCAATGCAGCGAAGATCACCGACAAGCACTGTGAAATTATGAGGTTTCTTGGTAATTTTACCAGAAAGGTGAGTGAGTAGAGAATGTGAATTGAACTATTGAGAATATAGAATGGGTCCACATATGCCTAACGACGGCAATTACTATTGGAATACGAACTAACCTGCTGTAAAAAAGTCAATTCATACGCTGGAGAAGTGGATGTGTCGTATGGGTACCTGAAAAAAAAATCTGATTGGTGTGATAGAGCCTTGTCTATAAGCTAGGAGAAAATGCCATGTGCAAATGGGAATAGATTTAACCCAGAAAATTTAGTACCACATACAGGTTCAACATAATTGTTAAATTACGACAAGTAATACAATATATCTCATACTAACCAAGCCCTAAAAGGTAGTTCATTATTTTCAGCACTGCCAGCCCAGCCTAGGACAGTGACTCCAGACAAGAAGAGAAATAAGCACAGATGTCTGGTAGTTTGATCATCGCACCTGCCAACAAATATCTCATTATTATGAATTGAACAAATTTTTGAAACTCGTTGAAGGCTAAGTATGTCTCGTTCTGAGATCAGCCTGTGTACTTTCAGTTTCAAACAGACCGGCATAATTGTGTCGACTGGCGAGGGGTAGTCACTTTGTTATGCGCGTATAAAAAAAGCTGACGAACTTCAAGCTTATGCCATAGAGAATCGTCACTGGACCACTTACACATTGATGTATATGAAACACAGCCAAACAGCTTCATACGCCGTTATAAATAATTTATTTCTATAGACTTTAAGGCGAAAGAAATTTTCTTTCTAATGTCACTTACTCTTTCACAATCTTCTTTCCTCTTTCCCTGGCTTCATTCCTTAACTCCAGGTCCATGCCATCGATCACCGCCTGTATGGCTCGTCCCCTCATCAACACGTTGATGATCTTCATCATCATCGCCACGTCACTGAGCAGAAGGAACGCCGCGCTCGTCATCAGGGAGAGGTTCCCCCACACTTGGATGAGGTCCCCGGTTTGTGTTATAACGTTTATTCCTGGAGAGTTGGGTTTAGATACGAAAAGTAATAGTAATACTCCCCTGTCTTTTGTTCTTCGCAGTCTAAGAGAAGATAGTTTCAAAACAATGATAAGAAGTATAGCTAAATAAACTATTGTCTTTTTTGTTTTATTCTTACCGTACAAGCCGAGCCTACTGTGTTTTTTCTCGAGGAAAACTTGTTTATCATTACTTTCCTATGGGCTGATTGGAACGTTATGAGGGTTCTGGCTTGTTAACTGTTCTCTAAGGCCCTGCTCTCTTACTTACCAACGACAAACATCATCCAGAAAAACCAGTAGAAATTATGAAAAACAGGTAACCAGATGCAGCCATGTGGAACTAAAAATCCTGTTAGTTTTAACATCGTCAAACAGAAGCGTAGAGACCGGTTAACATTTTCCACAAAAAAACCCATACCGATATTTTAATAGGGTTTTCTTGAGAACTAATAGTTTTTCATAGAAAGCAAATTAAAGATTCAAACTCAGCAGGATATTTGGCTGTTTCGAAACCTTTAAAGAAGGAAATGAGATAGGGCCGAATTTTATAAAATTCATGTTGTATTTTTTACGCCACTTGTATATTCAGTGGTTGACAACATTTCAACTAGTTTTTTTTTTTATATACGTTCATCGCAGATGTTATGAGGATTGGATCCACATAGAATGTCAACTGACAGCAGATGGACATCCCTCGCTAGTAGACACAATCAGGCCGGTCTGTTTGAATCGGATGTACACAGGCTGATCCTAGAACGTGATACACTTATGTGGGCCACTACTATCTCCATCCTAATCAACTTTTTGGCACATGGAAAAATGGAGAGTGATGCTTTACTCCCCATTTTAATATGAAAACCGTCTTTGCATTACGCACAAGCAGCCAACGGTTATCAGTATTTGATATTTATTATTTATTCAGCGCTACTCGTCCTACTGTTGTTTACAAATTCCCCTATGTACTATTTGCAACATGGTGTAATTCTATTAAAAATTGTCCTTCATAAGTCTATCTTATATTATTTTACGCTTTGTTATGTTAGCCGTAAGTTTTCCAAATAAATGAAAAAAAAAAGTTTATTACACCTGAGAATATACAAACAGCGTCCAAATGAATAATAGTGAGAACGCGACAATTAAGCAATTAGTAATAATACGTGACACAAACACACAAGCTAATATTTTGATAAAACAAATAGGCAATTGAAGTACCGGTAATTTATAGTTATGAAACCTTTAATCTTATGTCTTAGTTTAGCTATACTAGGTGTTGCTCGCGATTCCGCCCATGTTAAAGATGTTTCACACAATCAAAGTCCTGCTGTGTATTTTTTCGTGATTTTATGTATGCAGAATTGGATCCAAATCTATTGAGCGATTTCTGTGCTTACTTGTGACAAACATCCATACAAAACTTGATATAAAATAAGGCATTGTTTAATTTAATTATATTTAAACATAACGAAATATTTGTAGTATAGCAAGAAATACTGGTTGAAAAATAAAACAACATTAAAATCATTACAGCTTTACTACTCAAATAAAACAATATGCAATTACACAATTAAATCTATTAATTTAATAATAACGTGCATTATTGAATGGCTAATACAGTATATCAAATAATTATTTCTTCTCTTCAACTTGTTGGAGCAATGTAAACAGAGAATACGATGCTTTGATGATCTAAAAACAAAAAATACACAAGAAATTAGTCACATTGTTACATTCAAACGCTGTGCAGTCCATGACGACTTGTTGCCGAGCAACAATATGCTATGAAATTGGCAGTTGCTGAATTTGAAATAAAACTAATTTTAAACAGATTTTTATTTTTTTCATTCAGACATTCAACAGTATAGTTAGTTATAGACCGGACATCAGGCCCAAATTTTTCGTCCAAAAGTAATAAGTCGCAGTCTTATCTGACACGTAGGTGTGACAAGACGACTTGATATTCGAAAATTTTGTAAAGAAAGCAATATTTTGGAAGGAAATATGCCAATTTGCGCATTACAATCATTTCATCGTTTGTTCTAATGCATTTTACATATATTTTTTTTATAGCATTGAATGACGAGACGAGCATGCCGTTCGCCCCATGGTAAGCGATACAACCACCCATAAACAGTAGCAACACCATCCAGCACCTTGACTTACAAAGTACTGTGTGGCATTCCACTGCGCTCGTCATCCTGAGACATAAGATGTTAAGTCTCATTATATCCAGTAGTTTTACTGGCTACAATGTCCTTCAAACCGAAACACAACAGTGCATGCACACTGTTGCTTGGCGGTAGAAATAGACATTGCGGTGGTACCCACCCAGACGGCCTCTTACATAATGAGAGACCTACCACCAGTAACAACCATAGGTGTTTTGTCATTTCACGGAATATTGAGTTACTGACGAACAGACTCAAAATTTTTGTATGAAAATGTTCCAAATGACCGGTCTATATAATCTTGGAACTCTTTGGTTTCATTATAAAATGCGATAAAATCAGAAATAAAACAAAACAATTTAATATGAAATGAAATGAAATTTTATTTGCATGATTATGGTTGTATATACAGATAGCATAATATAATTACAGAATTCAATAATCAGTGTCTCACAATCTGTCATTTTTGACGTGCAAATATTTATGATAGTTTTTATAGTTATTATTATTTATTATGATAGTAAGAATTTCAAGGAGAAAAAAAAAGGATAGCTATATCAATAGTGATTTTAGATTTATCTTAGTAGTATTTAAGTATCTATAGGTAATAATCCAATATTCGGATAAACTTAAGAATCTATTGCTGTAGTCGCTGAAATAAGTAAAACACATTATTACAGCCATGAAAGAAGACAATGACAGCGTAGTGAAACCGCCAGCGGTGATCTTGGCGACGCGCCGCGACCGCACCATCACGATGAGCAGCGACCTTCGCAGTGACACAGGGTACAGGTACCAGGGGCTGGTGTACACAGCACCGGCTACTTCCGAACTCTGCGATCAAATACATAGCATTACACCTTCAGAGATAAGCAGGAGTGTTGAGAGTCTATCATTTTTCCAGCTGTCTTATGTGCCATGTAATAGGGGTCGAATCAATTTTAATTTACCGGATATATTTCCTTCGCTGATACTGAACAGACTACCCGATACCACTTTACCTAACGTATATATAGCACGCAACGTTCTCACGGCAGCCGTACAGCAAAAAGTACACTCAGTCATATAAGTAGGTGAAAAAAATAACAATTTCAAATCGCCTCTACACATTAAGTTTAATTGAAACATTTCTTTTTGTTTGTGTGAAGTAAAACAAATTAACTTTATTTTATTTTTGTGAAAAATAAACGAGAATTGGTAAGAAGTCAAAAGTGCATACGCGATTTGAAGTTTTGAATTTGTCCAGCGACTTATATCGCTGACTGTACATTGAACAACAATGCCATTAACGAATGCTGTTGTGCGCACACGCCTTTGTATCCCAAAGGGGTAGATAGAGGTGCAACTAGTGCACCTCCTGTTTTAACCAACTTCAAAAAAGTAGGTTCTGTATTCGACCCGTATGTATGTATGTAAGTTCATATGTCTGCGATTTTCTCAAAAACTATTTTGATGGGTTTTTTTTCGTGTGTATTCTGTCCCATATTATGAAGAGAGTGAATCTATCATACGGGGAACCAATTCCAGTCTCCGGATTACGTCAGCAATATTTATTTAATTTATTCTTGATAAATGAATAACAATAAAGAAATTTGAACCGATTTTGTAAAAAAATTACATATACTTATGTACGCTAAGGAGGGTAAGTAGGGTAAGGGGGGTAAGAACTTTGCTTACTTTTGCTGACAAGGGGGACGGGGGTTAAAATATACAAAAATTCTACTAACATAATACTTGAACGTCCCCTATCACCCTTACCACTCGGGAATCAAGTCCGGTACTGCAATACAATATACAACTACCCCACCAACGAACACTATTGTAATCATTATCTCATGTTTTATGCAGTTATGACATTACTGGGTATAATGAGACTTAACATCTTATGGCGTTGCTACTATTTATGGGCGGTCATATCACTTACTATCAGGCGAATGGCATGCTCGTCTCGTTATTCAACAGTAATAAAAATAAAAAGTTACCTCTGCAGAGAGCTGGTTTCCTTGGTAGCAGTAGATGAACACTTGGAACGTCATGTTCAGCAGATATGTCCCCATGGAGAGCAAGCGGACCAGGTTTCCAGTCATCTGAAAAAAATCGACTTGTTTCTAAGACGTTTATCAGCTAGACTGTACGAAAAGTTCGTTCAACATATCAGAATTCTGTAATGAAACAGAGAAAAAGGACTCCCAGTATTCAGTACTTTGGTAGACGTTGAAATATATGTAGGTGCAAAATTAAAAATGGAAATCACAAACACGGGAATAAAAGGCGTGAGTGTTCACACCTTTTATTCCCGAAGGGGTAGGCAGATGCGCAATGAATGCACCCACTTTTCGCCGTCCGTATTCCGTCTCATGATGTGATAGGGGGCGAGCCTATAACCGTATCTGGTACAAATTCCAAAATGGAAATAGATTTTTTAAATTCTATTAAAGGGCCATATAAAACTCTATTGCTCCTACTATACCCATAATCCATTTTTGAGACAAGTAGATATTCTTCTGACGTAATTTTTTTCCTGTAATTGAAATATCAATATAGCCTATTTTATAGCATAAGGGCAAAGACTTCAGGTTTTCAGTCAAGCTATTACCACCCTTAAAAATTGCTATTTATAAATTTAACGTACAGAGATCAGCTGAAAAGCCGTGACGCATATAATGATGAGGGAGACAGTGAACTGCGCGAAGGTGGGTGCTGAGAAGCAAGCCTGGAGTTCCGTAGCCGCCTCCAACGCTGCCTGGTGTTCCACCACGCATTCACGCAGCCTGGCGGAGACTGCAGCCTCTTGCTCGGAGGTTAAGTGGTTCTGAAGACAATTCTTTTTAAAATAAGACTTAAATTGAAAATTACTAGACTTGGTGTTAATACAAAATTTTTGTTTTAAGAAATTTATTATTGGGCCCAGTGCAATAACTGCGCTGCAAGTGGTTCTGTTTACTAATGGGTCGGAATTGTCTGTTCCGCTTTATCTGTGGTAATGGGGGTTGCATGGAGTTAAATATTACTCACCGTTGGTTAAAGCTCAATATCCATCCAGAACTTTTATCCAAGTTTTGCTGTATAAATGGGTGGATTATAAATTCAAATTAAATAGAAAATTATAGTGATATCTTACCATAGAATAAGAAAACAAGTTATGCCTTTTCATTGGCTTTAAAAATCCAACAATAATTTGACATATTTCACTTAAAATGCGTCCAACAAAAACAACGCCCTCTGTTCTATTACTATGGAACTCTTTGCTACGGTAGCTCTACGAATGTAGACCCTCTACGTGCGTAGACATTCTACGTGCTCGTAGATGGTCTACATTCGGGTTTATCAAACGGATAAAAAACGCTCCGTATTTAATGTAGATGGCTTCTACGACTACTTAGAATAGAAAATACATCCGTATTTTGTAATAATATTTTGTTTTGTATTAATGACACGATATATTTTAGCATTTTTTTAAGAATATTACTATTACCTACAAATCGATAAACCACCCATCAAAAACATGATTAATAATATTACTTAATTTGTAGTGTAGATTTATTAATACAAATTAAAATAATAAGTATAATTATTTAGTCTATTAATCCTACTATTAATATAATATAACTTAACTTATTAATATCATGCTGCAATTTAAGAACCTTTTGAAACAATGTTATTTTAGTACAAACACACACACACATATACTCACGCCTTTTAACCCCTAAGGAGTAGGCAGAGGCGCAACTAATGCACCTACTTTTCGCCATGTGTATTCCGTCCCATGATGTGATAAGTGGTGAGCCTATCGCCAAATCGAGCATAAATTCCAGACTCCGGGCTGATACTGATTAAAAAAATCTAATATCACTTTACCGGACACGGGCAACGAACCCTAGACCTCAACATTGTGGTCTTACCGTTATACAACTACAACACCGAGGTAGTTTAGTACAAACACTCACAAGTAACTAGATATCTCACTTCCACCTTTATGTGAGTTCCTTAGATTTATGCCCACCCGTACGTTAAATTTTTAAACGCTTATTGACCTATAAGCCGTGTTGTTCTAGAAATTGAATTATAACAACAAAAACTAACAAACTACTCACACACTCTTTCACTAGCTCGTTCCTCATGTTCAGAGCTCGCTCACCTGATCTACTCCAGGCAGGTCTGTCGAGAGCGCCAGACCCAGCAGCTTCAGCCGGCAGCGACACTGCGCCACCAGCGCGCTCACCAGCGAGTCCTTGCACACGTTCAGCCCCGCGGCGATGAACAGAGCCCCGATCTGATGCATGTACGTCAGCTCATACGCTGGGGATTTGGATGTGTCGTATGGGTACCTGGAGGTATAGTATTTTATAAAGTACAAAATTTTGCTCATCGCCAGTTCCAGGAGAAAATGTAGGAACCTTATATTAATAACCTTTACATACAAACATTGCTCCTTTACAATACTCTATCGAGCTCACTGTATTTTCCGAATACGAAACACTCTTTTGTTGTGGTGGGAGTCATGAGTGTCAGCGCCAGAGCAAAGAAGGGCAGATGTCCCATCCACGAATTCAACACAAGATCACACTTTTAAAGGCACTTGTATTCAATAAATGGGACTACTACCTTTAATAAAAAAAATCCGTTTGGTCCCGCGGGTCAAATTTGAGATTTTATTAAAAATATATTTTGTGATGTATGTAATATCCATATTTTGTCTTTAATATCTCTAAAAGTTGAACCTGGTTAGATTTTGAGGCCCAGCACCAATACAAGAAGCGGACATCTCCTTTGTTCAGCTATTTTTCAGAGTATAAATCTCACCAAGCCCTTAGAGGCAGTTTGTTCTTCTCAGCGCTGGCTGCCCAGCCGACGGTCGTCACCAGCGTGATGCAGGTGTACACGCCCAGCTGGAACTTTGTCTCGCGATCACAACTAAAAGTATTATAATGTGATGGTGCCAACAACAGTGCATGTACACTGCTACTTGGTGGTAGAAAAATATATATCGCGGTGGCACCTACCCAGACCTTCGTATATAACAGATCTACCACCAGTAAAATAACTCAGATGGAATAATAACTGATTGCAGGAAAGGGTTTTAACGCCTTCTTCTGTATGTCTTCTTCTACTGCTGTTATTTTACGTCATTGAAATATTAATTACGTGATGCAACTCCAATAGTTGCAACTACTTTAGTGGTCCTAACACTTTTTTGGTTTAATTGGAAGTGTTATGGTTGTAGAATCATTGGAATAGTTATATTCTGTGTATTGTCCAGATTACACACTTTATACAATCGCATTGTGATTGTCACATAGAACGCATTGCATATCAATAGACAATACCATCGCGTCCGCGCACATTACTATTCTGTAGGACAAGTATCTTACACTGTACATTAGGAATTAAAGCTACTAAGAATGTTAGAAAAATTGCCATCGTGTATATGCGAATAAAAAAAATACAAACACACGAATTGAGAACCTACTCCTTTTTTGGAAGTCGGTTAAAAATTACATCATATTATGTCCATTATTTACTTAAGTTAAAAATAGAAGTTACGATTGCACTCAGTTTAACGTCATTTCGTCAATTTGTGTTGTGTAGATCCCCGAATCTGCCTCGGTGGCTTAGTTGTATTACGGTACGACTGCAAGGCTGAGGTCTCGGGTTCGATCCCCGGGTCGGGCAAAGTGATATTGGATTTTTCTATTCAGTATCAGCCCGGAGTCTGGAATTTGTGCCCGGTATGGCGATAGGCTCGCCCCCTATCACATCATGGGACGGAATACGCTTGGCGAAAAGTGGGTGCACTAGTTGCGCCTCTGCCTACCCCTTCGGGGATAAAAGGCGTGAGTATGCGTGCGTATGCGTTGCGTAGATCCCCGAATTCACAGCTGTTTTGCAAATAAATAAATGAACTATTCTAAACAAAATGAAAACGAATGTTTTTATTTGTATTTTGAACTGATTTTGTAAAGTACAACACTAGCGTTCTTGTCCGTTTTTCGCTGGTGGGAACTGCTTTCCGAACTGATAGTAGAGTTAAAATTGACTGACAAAGGACATGTCCAAAAACGGGCCCGAAATTTTAAACAAGACAATGTATATATATTTGGATAGAACTCCTGAAAACTAACCTTTTGCAATAAATCGTTTAATTTTAAAAACCTCCAATTTTGAGATTTATGTAATTTTGTTTGGCTTGAAAACTACACTTAATATGAACCTTTTTAAAAAAGTTGGTTATGAATGGAGGGGTCTAAAAATATTTTTTTAATGGATCTAAGTTCCATATTTTGCCCTTTTAATATCCCTAAAGTTTGAGCCTTGTTATATTTTGAGGCCCAACACTCACACAAAAAGCGGACATGTCCTTTACCACTTACCACCCGTTGACCCCTCTTTTTGTGTTCGCTATCTATACCTTTACATATAAAGCTGCCTACGCTATAACAATCTTCCTGGCTTCTTCACCGCGCACGCTGGTGAGCACCGTATCAGCATCATTGATGATGCGCTGGATCCTCTCCCGCCTGCTCAAGATGTTGATTATCTTTGCAGCTTGCGCCATATTGGTGAACAGGAGGAACGCCGTGCCCGTCATTAGCGGCAGATCACCCCAAATCAAGAACATGTCTACGACTTGGATGATGAGGTACGTTCCTAAGGAAATTAAAAGCGCTAAATATAAAATACCACGGAATATAAAAAAGTACATGATAGCCTAGTTGGGAATGGATCGCTCACTCCAATTCAAGTGACTTCGAAGTGGACGACAATGCGGGTGGTCGGTCTCCCACTGTCGTAGACGTAGTGGTGGTAGCGATAACGCGCTTTTTCCCCGCAAAATAAAAAAAAATCTTTGAATCCCGAAACATACAGCATTGACTTCGAAGTTAAGTTGTTTGTCAATTATCGTTCGCTTTATGGTGAGGAGACCGGAGAAGTTCTTTTTGAGAATTTTGAAGGTATGTAAACTGCCAAACCGCACTAGGCCAGGTTGGTGGAATAACGCCTAAAAACCTCTCAGTAATAGAGGAGATCCGTGCCCACCAGTGGGACATTATATAATACAGAACTGTTATTATATATTTCCACTATTTATACATACAGAGTGTTGAAGTATGGATGTATCAACAATAAATATATTTACTAACCGTGTTTTTTTTTAGCATTGAATGATGAGACGAGCATGCCGTTCACCTGATGTTAAGTGACACGACCGCCCATAAATAGTAGCAACACCACACAGCACCTTGAGTTACAAAGTACTGTGTGGCATTCCACTGCGCTCGTCATCTTGAGACATAAGATGTTTAGTCTCATTATGTCCAGTAGTTACACTGGCTACAATGTCCTTCAAACCGAAATACAACAGTGTATGCACACTGCTGCTTGGCGGTAGAATTAGACATTACGGTGGTACCCACCCAGACGGACTCTTACATATTGAGAGACCTACCACCAGTAAAATAATTTTTGAATCAATATTCTTTATTATGGAGTTTTTTATAGAGTCACCAACACTATAAATTATGCTCCTTTTCGATTTATTATTAGACACGGTATATTATGTTAACATTATACAAGTCTTTACGCAAGAGGCCGAAATGCCATGATTGCAGGTGAAATCGCGCCGAGCCGCCGACGGCCGTCTTTGCTTTTCAAACTGCAATGCCGCGCCGCTACACTTGTTCCTTATTCTATCAAATATACTTATTATATGTTGTTATATTACGAATGTTTAAACCTTGTGCTATTGAGTTAATACACAAATTAAAATTTACCTTTTCGAAGTTTTACAGAATATGCCATTGCATTTGCATTGCATTGCATTCAATGCAACCAGCCCTGTATTATATACTTGCCCACTGCTGAGCACGGGCCTCCTCTACTACTGAGAGGGGTTAGGCTTTAGTCCACCTACACTGGCCCAGTGCGGGTTTGTAGACTTCACATACCCTCAAATTCTTATGGAGAATTCTCAGGTATGTAGGTTCCTGTAGGTTCCCTCACGATGTTTTCTTTCACCGTTAAAGCGAACGATAATTGATAAACAATACACACGTAACTTCGAAAAGTCAGAGGTGTGTGTCTAGGATTTTGAACCTCCGGACATCAACTCGTCTGACTGTTCCATTCCCAATTAGGCTATCGTCCATTACAGAATATAAAATATACAAACCAAGTAAAAACATGAAGGAAATCAAGGAATAACAGTTATAATAAAACTTGCTCATTTCTGTTAATTTTGGCGTCCAAAATCCGACCAATCGTAGGGCAGTGAGAGATATGCTCACAGAAGTGTTGACGTTTCTTATAAAGATACCCATTTTGGTCTGTCTTCCTCGAACACAAAGTGAAAATGGTGAAAACAATCAAATCAAAGCCGTTGTGGCTTCGAAATTCTTAATACCGTGGAACAGAGATTGATAACATTTTATAATCGTACTATCTTTTGCCCGCGGCTCCGTCCGCGTTTAAAAGTTTTTCCGGGATAAAAGTCCCGCTTTATATTTTCCCGAGATGAAAAATAGCCTAAGTGTTAATCCAGGACACGATCTACCCGTGTGCCAAATTTCATCGGAATCCGTTTAGAAGTTTTTGCGTGAAAGAGTAACAAACATCCATACAATATTAGTAAGAAAGTATAAGAGAATATTTATCAAAAATTGTATTAAAAAAAACTGATTTGACCCAATAGTAAATGTAATAAAATGTCTATCGGTGAAAATCGGTGTACCTCTCAAAGGTTGCTGCGATTATGCTTCGTGTCGTGAATCGTGATACATTACATCCTCCTAAAATACCATTAAAATACCAATATTATAAGGAAAGAATGACATATTCCCGAATTGTTTTAAATAAAGTAACCGACGGGAATTAAACTAAAAACTATATGTTTTTAGTTTTACTTTTATCTGGCACGGCATTCTTGTAAACAATTATTTTGTCAACGGTGGTTTAATTCTTCAAACCCGAAACAATATGTATAATCAGTGTAGGATAATCAAGGAAAAATCAGTTAAGAAGAAAGTTTGGTTGAGGGCCGCAAAGTTCGCTAAGTCGCGACTCGCAGGACCGACGGCATTTTAGGTAGAGACTGTCCCGCTGTCTCACCCGGCATTACTAGCGACATAAGTCTTGATCGAAAATGTGTATCGGCCTAATATTTTTATTTTATATTAGGCAGATACACATGCTAAAAACTTTGCACGCTTAAAAAAAGCACATTGTACGCAAGGAGATTTAGCATTATTAATGTTCATATAGAGGAGTGCACATTTTTGAGTGAATATGTGTTACCTTACTTAAATTCGATAGTCGAATATATCGGCCACTGCACCACCACTAATAAACATGAATCAGTTAAAGATGTTTTGGATTGAACACGTTATGTAACATGGTTTCTCTGTAAAAAAATCTCAAACTCCGTTTGTGTTATTAAAGTTCGATTTTTAAAAACGTTTATACTTAAGTATTGATGATTAATTGTGTTGATTAATTGTGTTCTAAATCCCACATCCAAAAAGGTTATGCACCTCTTTCTACACATTCTATAATTGCTGGTTTGTACCGCAGTACATAATTATGATATTACTGTAATAGTCGCGTACACTTTAATAAACAATTTCACTGGATTCGAACACAAGCCTGTTATTATGGTATGCGAGGCAGCTTGTGTTGATTTTAATAATTTTGGTAGAGCTTTGTCAAAACGCAAATACATAACGTAGACAGATTACAATAAATAGTCATTAAAATAAAATTCTTGGTACGTATTACTAGTCCTAAAATAATAGGGGAAACAGCTAGAATATATTTTTTTTGTAACGCGATACAGGTTTTACGTGATAATATAGTGGATTTTTTATTATTTGTATTTTAGTTTATGTCTTGTGTCGAATCAATAAAATCCTTTACTAATAACTCAAAGGTGTCTTCGGTTCTTCGGACTTCGAATTTTCCATTAGAAGCACATTAACGAAGACATGGGTCACTTGTTAGTAAAATCAAACAAATTATAATTGTTAATTTACGATACCTTACTTACAAACACATAACTTTTTATCATTATTTTTTACAATCAGCCCAACTTTGATACAAAACAAGAACACTTATAAGATTAAAAAAAAAGTCTCTCCGGCGGGGAATCGAACCCCGGTCTCCCGCGTGACAGGCGGGGATACTGACCACTATACTACCGAAGACTTGTGTAAGATTACAAAATTATTCAATATTTTTAGACTTATCTATATATCTGAAACTGGAGACTGGAATATATCTATACTAATACATAAAGCTGAAGAGTTTGTTTGTTTGAACGCACTAATCTCAGGAACTACTGGACCGATTTTAAAAATTCTTTCACTAATAGGAAGCTACATTACTCCTGAGTGCTATAGGTTATTTTTTATCCCGGAAAACTTTTCCACGCGGGCGGAGCCGCGCGCATTGCTAGTTTTTTATAAAACAAGACGAGACCATTATCACAAAATAAATGTGTAAGGTGATTATAATTTGTGATTTCCGCCGCTTACAAACCTTGACAATATCAGAAAGATCGTTGATGCGTTGCCGGCCTATGTCTAAGTATTATTATTATGTAATAATATATATTTCTTCATAATAAGGCATTAAGAATTCCTTAAATCATAACGGCCTAGTCCGAAAATACGACAAGGTAAATCTGTATCCATATAGAATGAATTTGTACAAGAAAAACTCGCAAATCACACTTTTAAGAAACCCTATGCATGGAAATTGTGGGAAAAATATTTTAAAATGTGCCAACACAAATAATTATACTTTCGGATGCTTAAATCTAATGGTCTAAAAGTTTGAATCCTAACAATATCAATCCTAACATACTATATTGTGACCCAAGATTTAGATTCAGATCTAGATTTAGATTTAAATCGTGTTACGGGTAATATAAGGGCCGATTTCACTAGTTGCTGACAAATGATAATCATCACATAAATGTATAAGCCGACCAAATACAAGAGTCACACTCTAATCTATGCTCCCAAATAAATGGTAATTAAATAAGTACTATCTACATTAGTTGTCTAATACGATAACTGTCAAGTTAAAGTTACTTGAAACACGTAAAACAGGCCCTAAGTATTTTTATAACTTTATTTATCAAATTAAATGTACAGTCAGCCACATAAGTAACTACACAAATTCAAAATTTCAAATCGCGTTTAAACTTTTGATTCAGTATCAACAATTGTTTTTTCTTCACTAAAATAAACTTCACAGGGTTAACTTTATTTTAGATAAATAAAAAAGAATATTTCGACTGGAGTGAACGTGCAGAAGCGTTTTGAAGTTTTTAATTTGTTCAGCTACGTTTGTGGCTGACTGTACAGGTCCTCGCATGACAATAACAATATTAAATATAAAATATGATTAAAAAAAACAATTACCGTATGAAGGTTCTCGATGTTTGTAACTCTAACATAAAGAAATTGAGTGTAATAAGTGTGTAATTACACTGCCTAAAATGCCTTTCAAACCGGAAAACAATAGCGCTTGCACCTTGATGCTCGGTGGTATAAAGAGATAATGTTTTGCTGCCTGCATAGATTCTCACAAACCAAAATACATGACAATCTGGCTCGAAGGACCATTTTAAAATTGCAAATATAGAAATTCGCTATACTAAAATTGACAGTCTTGCCAATCGTACATTACATTTATGAACGTTAAAATTATAATTATTTTACACAATATTACTACATTCGATTTTTTTACATGAAACCCAAACCTAATAAAGTAAATAAAGAGTAAATATTCAGAAGTGAATACGCGATTTACTTAAAAATTACAGATCTTCGACAATCGTCACCGCTTTTTCTCTTCTATTACCAACCCTATAACCTAACACTTCGGTCTCTTATGTGAGTACCCGTCTAAGTAAGTAACACTAATATGTGTAATTCTACCTTAAAACAACATTATGCACACCTGGTCCTGTAGCCATGATGCTTTGTATAAGCGTTATCATCATCATCATCATCAGCCACATGACGTCCACTGCTGAACATAGGCCTCCCCCAAAGATTTCCAGACGGACCTGTCAAAAGCGGCCCGCATCCAGCGTGCTCCTGCTACCCTTATCAAGTCGTCCTTGCAAGCGTTAACGCCAATAGAATAGAAAATAATGTTTGCGAATGACATATCGACAAGTCTAACGTAAGGATACATCATTCCCATACAATTGTTTCTATTCTATTGGCGTTAAGCTAGTATAACATCTTAGCTACGGGCCCTGGTCTGTTGACTACAGTTGCTACAGTTTGAGGGACATTGTTACCAACAGACGAGAAATTACAATTGCCATCTCAAATACAGCTGCGAAGAGGAAATTTTCTGGAGTTTTTCATCAAGGCTCTAGTTTGAAGGACATTGTAACTAGCGTCAGTACTGGGCATTATGAGATTTAACATCTTGAGCCCGTAGCCAAGACGCTAGAAAGGCGTTGTGGCAATAGCCCCTTCCTTGCAGGGTGACGAGCGCAGTGGAGTGGCACGCAGTACTTTATAATTAAAAGTTCTATATGGTGTTGCTACTGTTTATAGGCGATCCTATCATGTGCCATCAGACGATGGGCATGCTCATCTCGTCATGCCATTGTAATTCACGATGTTTTCCTTCACCGTTATAGCGAGCGATAATTGACAAAGAATAAACACATAACTTTTTTTACAAAAGTCAGAGTTGTGTGCCATTCGGTTTTGAACCTGCGGACATTCATCTAGGCAGTCCGTTCCAATCCCAACTAGGCTATCGCTGCTTCCGGTTTGTATATAGTGTAACAAAAATTTTATAGTTCCGAAGAGTGTTAAACGGTAACCAAATCAAATAACAATATATCGCAAATGGCAGCAAAAACAAAGTCATTTTATATGACTTATCCTGACAATCAGGGATACTCGGTGACGCCACGAGTCGATCCATCAGCCAGATCATTGGGCAAATCAGAGAAGATCACAGGCGGCCGGGTGGGCGGTCCCGCGGGAACGGCTATGTTTTATTTATCTGTTTAGGTTGAAGCACCGATGTAGGTTATAAGGCTAGGGATTCATTCGGTTTATAGTTTTTTCAAATACTATCTTTGGAAATAATACTTTTTATAATTAAACGTGTTTTGGCTTTTAATCGCGTTTATTTGATATTTTTTGGTATGAAATTAGTAAAATCAAAATAATATATAGCTTATGTTACTCAAGAACTCTTTAACTTTATATTAGTGGAACGAAATTTAAAATGGACTCAGTATTTTCAAAGATAATCCTTAACAAACAAAGAGTCATAACTTTGTCTCCGTTTAGCATTGGTATCTATAGACAAATTTACTTTTATCATTAGAATTGCGATCAATGACAGGTAGTTCATACATAACTAAATGATTATTGTAAAATTATTTTCGTCGTTCGTATTTATTATATTATAGTCTAGCCTAACGAATTATAGTTTATAACGAGACGAGCAAGATGCTCTCCTGATGGAAGGCTTCCCATTACTAATGCCAAAACTGCCTTTAAGACTTTAGGTCACGAAGCTCTTTATCGCATTACATTGCATTCGACGTTTAGGATCTACATTGGGTTCCAAATTGTATGGACTAAAATATAATGTAATTAAATGATTCTAGGTAACCTGTATGTTCCCACTGCTACTTTAGCTTGCTAATCCGATAGAAACACCAAAAATAGAGTAACACTTAGCATAGCCCTCTCCGTAGCTCGCTGAGAGACCGTGAGTCATCTTAGGCAGTCCATAGTCAGAGACCACGTCTCAGTGTCGTATATAATTACTGGTAACGTACATTTATCGAAGACTTTTGTCTTCAGGCACAGCTTAAGTTCAAACAGGCCGGCATGATTGTGTCGACTGGCGAAGAGTGATCATCTCTCGTCCGTCGACACTCTATTTGAACCACACTCCCACACCCACTCCACACCCCACCAGATTCAGTGTAGTCACTTTGCCGAGTGCGTATAAAAGTTTGATAAGCATCAACTATTCCTCTGTCATAGCATTCGTTGCGCGACGATGGAGACTTTTTATTTTTACATTCTGTTTGCTGCCTCGGTGGCGTAGTAATATCGTGTTCGTGGTACGACTTAAGCTCCGAGGTCTCTGGTTCGAGTCCCGGAAGGGTTAAAGTGGGGAATTCCTTCTCAGTAGCAGCTCGAAGTATAGAATTTGTTACCGATATAGCGATAGGCTCGCCCAATCGCAAGGACTGAAAAGAAAATGAAAAGTGGGTGCCTCGGGATAAAACGTGATAACTGTTTTGTTTGTTTGTTTTTATACAGTTCAAGGCATCTCATTTGAATATCCTTTCCCGGGATATAAGCCAGGGGGGCTTATATCCCGGGATATATATACATTATACTTTTTCAGGATAAAAACTAGCCTATGTTATCTTCCCCTATCCTTTGTTAGGGTTCAAGCTTCTTCCATACTAAAACTCATCAAAATCGGTTCAGTGGTTAAGCCGTGATATCATAGAAAACAGAGTAGCTTTCGCTTTAAAATAGTAGCACAAGCTGGAAGGTGGGTCATCTGGATATCAAGTTGTCTCCACCATCATACCAGATACTTGATAATACCCAAAGACTTATAACTGCGCCGCTTATAAAGGTTTAACTAACATCGTTTCAGGGATTCCTAGTGTGTTTGTAGAACTATGAGGAGCAGATAGTTCAGCTAAAGATTAGTGGCCTGTAAACAATAGCTAAGCAGCGATAGCCTAGTTGGGAGTGGAACGGACTGCCGATACGAATGTCCGCAGGTTCAAAACCTACGGGCACACACCTCCGACTTTTCTAAAAAGTTATGTGTGTATTCTTTGTGAATTATCGCTCGCTTTAACGGTGAAGGAAAAACATCGTGAGGAAACCTGCATACCTGAGAAGTTCTCTGAATTTCGAAGGTATGTGAAGTCTGCCAATCCGCGCTAGGCTAGAGTGGTGGATTAAGGCTTTAACCCTCTCAGCTGTAGAGGAGGCCCGTGCTCAGCAGTGGGCAGTATATAATAAAGGGCTGGTATGGTATGGTAAATAATAGCTGCTGCTACCGTTGGTATTTGATCATCCATTCAATACCTTCAACCCTAACTGAGTGGCATTGTCAGAATTATTTTTTACACTGGAGATGTAACTTTAACTCCAAATATATCGTACTGCAAAACATTCTAGTGTACGCATCAATTATTTTATTGACACTAGTAGTTTATACATTATATTTTTGCGGGCAAAATGCAATTACCACTACCGCCTAAACTCAAAGACAACTGAGCGGTTATGTTGGAGTTGCCGATCTTACGACCCACTATTAAGCCCCCTTGAAATATGAAAATCATTGGGAATGTAACCTTACCTGCAATACTTCAATCCATTCTGCCAAACATCACAATAGTACCCCAGGGACCAAGTAATGTACATCAGCCTTAAACAACAAGACATCGAAAAGAAAAGCGGAAAATCGGGTCCACTTGTTGCGAGGGGCGGGGCGCCACGCCCCCAGCAGCGGCGGTGGTCGGCGGTGGCCAGCGGTGGCTGGCGGTGCCGTGAGCGGCAGTCGGCAGGCGGCCGGCGGTGCGGAGTGCTCATCATCATGGACTCGCTGCTCAGGCTCGACATGAGGGTGCTTTCGCCGGAACGCTGACGGTTACTGCAACGGAAGGTGAGTTAACTATTTTTAAGAAATTTTTATTTGCATTACAAAATTATTATACGAGGTCAAACTTTCTAAAGAAATATTTTACATACAGAGTGACTTAATATCTAAGAAGCACTAAGTATGCTGTATCACAATAACCTTATTAACAATTAAATATCCAACACTCATCGCCAAAATACTAGAAATTGAAATAATTCCAAAATTAATGCACGAATTCCTGAAGTAACATTCTTCCACTGTTAACACCGTAATACAAAACCATGAAGTAACATAATATCTCATGCCAGTAACCAATAGAGGTAAGCAGAGATACAGTTAAACACATTTTTCTACATAATCCAAGGCAAATGACGTTTAATTTTTAAATAAAATCTCAGAAAGCTCACATTAATATTTATAACCCTACCTGAGAATCAAAATCTCACTAGTTAAAGTTACTGCCACTTGGCCACTCAAACAACTTAAAAAAATCGTACTATCAATATATATGTGATATGAAAGTTCATAAAACATAGAAGCTCTAAAATAATGCATGTTTTAGCTAAATTCTTTACGTACTCTGTGAGGGCTTGTGGGTACGTAGTACTATTCATTTTTCTGTTGCATAATTACGCTATATCTCTGATTACTGCTGACCAAAATGAAAGGTTGGAATTTGAAATATATGTAAAGTTAGCCAAAATTTGGTTGCAATGCAATCAGCCCTGTATTATATACTGCCCACTGCTGAGCACGGGCCTCCTCTACTACTAAGAGGGGTTGGGCCTTAGTCCACCACGCTGGCCTAGTGCGGGTAGGCAGACTTCACATACCCTCGAAATTCTTATGGAGAATTCTCAAGTTATTGGTCTTCTTATGATGTTTTCCTCCACCGTTAAAGCGAACGATAATTGATAAGTAATAAACGCGTAACTTCGAAAAGTCAGAGGTGCGTGCCCTTAGGTTTTGAACCTGCCGACATTGTCTCGACAGACCCATCCATTCCCAACGAGGCTATCATCTAAAATTTGGTTGTATTTTTTTAATTCCGACAATTTCTTATGGTGGGTACAGAGCTATATCGGTATAAAATATCAAGCATTTAATAGTATTTTACAAGTCAAGATATAAAGCGTTAGAACAAAATAAATTTGACATTCAATTTACGCCAGTCTTCCTAAAAACTAGTATTCAAACAGAACAAATGTTTGCTGCCCAAATCATTGGCTATTCTCAAAAAAAGTAACGTTAAGTCCTTGTCTCGAAAAATGTACCAACATCGTAATAACTCAATATAAAAACAACTCGAGTTTAAAACAATTACAACATCATTCCACATTTTATCACCATACAGATTTTACGAACTGAATTTAATTTTTATCCAACCAGAACAAAGAATAACTTGTGGAATTGTACCAAGTAAGCACGTGGAATGTCTGGAATGCTAGCGGGCTTACATTTTTTCCTTGCTTCGGAGTGTTTTACACTTCAAACGGTAGAAGAATTTTTAGCCCACGACCTCGGCTACATTGGTAAATCGATGGCACAAACATGTTTTAAGAAAATCACGTAAACGATGGAAATCATTTCGAATCATAAAAAATCTTATGATAAAATTAAGATTGTCAATCAAAGTTTCTAATAATTATCTCCGATCAGTTTGACTGCAAATTCAACGTAAGACCTAAAATCGCTAAAATACCCCTATAAGGTACGTATATAAAGAAACAAAGACAAACATTTTCACTCTACTTCAAAAAACCAGAGGCCAAGGTCTGCAATTCGTCTGTGATTATTTAGTAACGAACCCATGACAATAACTGAAACGAAACCTACAGTAACATGCCTATTCGAATTGATAATATATAAAATGCTTAAACTCTGATTCAAATTCATGTCCTCACAGCTCTTAATCCGTGTACAGTCCCACTACGTTGATGGTACATCCTTTTTCCCTAAACAAATAAATATGCTCCGTTTACTCCCAAGAATTTGATGACCACCATTGTAATTTTTCATTGACATTTTTCTCTCCCAGAATTCTGTATTGTGCTACATTCGTCATAAGTATTCGCCCTAAAAACAGTATCTGTTTTGATCTAGACTCAGACTTTTGGTTACTTGTCTATTATTAGTATCTTAAAGTACAAAAATATCATGAGAAAACTTGCAAAGAGCCTTATAAAAACTAAAGGAACCTTAGGTACATTGTGAACTTCGCTTAGATTTCGATGGCCAGCGCAGTGAACTCTGAAAAAAATATTTGTAATATCTAACAACGTAAAATACATATCTAATGCAACATTTTATGTTAGTGCTTTGTTGGTTTTGTTACTTGGTACAGTTTATTCTGTGATTTAAAGCTCTAGTACTTACTGCTCATATCCATCGCACTTCTAATCAAGCGACCGTGCTATTATATATTTTGCCTACAGTTTTATTTAGGCATAGTTATAATTATTTGATAACACGTTCAACAATATCAAATATCAAAGGATCCAGTTACTGACAGAACAGATATTCTATACATATAAATAAAATTGGAGTGTCTGTTTGTAATATGGAAATAACCGTTTTTTACTACATGTATATACACCAAAATATCATTTTTTACAATTTTGTCTGTCTGTCTGTTTGTTCCGGGTAATCTCTGAAATGGCTGGACCGATTTCGACAGGACTTTTATTGGCAGGTAGCTGATGTAATAAGGAGTAACTTAGGCTACATTTATTTTAGTTTCCATAAAAAGCGGGACTTTTATCCCGGAAGAATCCTTTCACGCGGGCGGAGCCGCGGGCAACAGCTATCTTTACTAATATTATATAGAGGAAAGATTTTATTGTTTGTTTGCATTCAATTAGCTCCGAAACTATTGGACCGATTTGAAAAAATCTTTCACCAATATAAAGATACACTATCAGCGAGTAACATGGGCTACTTTTTATCCCGGGGAAATATAAAGCGGGACTTTTATCCTGGAAAAACTCATTCACGCGGGTGAAGACGCGAGCAGAAGTGTAGTAAAAAATGTACCGTCTTTCGATATAGCCTTTGTATCAACAATATAGTTTAAGAGAAAGAAACTAATTGATAATTGTAGCAACAATTTGATTACTAAAGAAATCATCTATCAAGTTTGATGAAACTCTGAACCCACGCAAGTCCTGTAAACCCGATCACGTCGCTGCACCGACCGCACGGTGAAAGTCGCGAGTTCAACCCAAGTTGGATCAGTTGGGAACTGCGTTAAGATAACAAGTTGCCACCTGTTTGCCCTCGAACTGTTGTGGTGAGGCATGATGATCAGTTTGAATATTGATATTTTGAGGACATTATTGATTGGGGGTTGATAAAAACGGGTCAAGATATATTCAGAAAAGTTTATGCTAGCCCAATATTAGAATTGGATGAAAGCAAAAGGACGATGACAATTCGTGGACATTTAAACTATACTAAATTTAATTAAAGGACGTTGGTTTGCTTTAGAAAGCTGATGTTAGGCATATTTTTCTATTTTCTTAAAGATATTTGTGCCATCCCACATAGCTCCATTGCACGATTTTATATTGAAAATACATCGTCTATTTATCTTAGTATGTTTTCACCACGAGACTCTAAAATTAGGTAACCAACTGCACGTTTAGCTATTCTACAAAAAAAAACAAAGTTGATATAATTGCAGTATATCAGTAATTTCCTACAATTTAATCCAAAAATAAACAATTTCAAAGTATCGATTAAAAGACATGAACTTGTCAAACCCAAAAGCAAAGTTAGTTGGTGTCAAAATGTTTTGAAGGCGTCGTATGCCGTGACCTGGTTCCCTATTTTATTTGCACATGTAGCTTGTGGTATCTTTACATGTTTGACCGTTTCAAATTTTACCGTTTATTGATGGGTTACTAGATTAATTTTGTATTTAGCTAAACTGTGACTAAATTATATGTCACTTAAAGTAAAAATTAATTCTAGAAACAACACAAAAATTGGGATTACAAGCTGCATCCACCGTGAATACTAAAAACTGTTATCACCAGAGAAAAAAAGACAAGAAACTCTTACTCCTTTCGGAAACAAGTTTAAATACAATTGCCATTAAAATATTGTTATGTTAATTCAAAGCATAAGGCACTGCAGACATTTTCATCGTTAATTCTGGAATGAACTTCCTCCCACGGTGTCTCCTCAGCGCTATGGCTAATCCTTCTTCAAACGAGGTTTAAAAAACGTTGTTTACGGTAAGTAGCAGCTTGGCTGTGCCCCTGGCATTGCTGACGTCCATAGGCGACAGTAACCATTTACCATCATGTGGGCCGTTAGCGCATCTGCTTTCGCAAGTAATAATAAAAAAATTAACTCACTAATTCAAAACTAAAATTGCAAAAATATTCGACATGTTTTTAAGTTAGTTGACTGACGAGAGACCCTAAATCTCAGTGCGACAAAGGCGGTGTAATGGGAGTTATGTGAGGGACCTGCCTCTTGCCTCCATTCCTCGCGTTACCGACACAACGTTATTGTTGGGCCTAGAATGCTGTTATAAGCGAGAATAATAAATAAGTACTAATATTATAGATATGAATGTTAGTAAAGATGTTTAGATTTTTGTTAGAAGTTACCGTTGAGTTCATTTAGATGGAATGGCAAATAGCAAGTCCTGGTTTGAGATGGCGAAGCCAGTGCATAAACTGACCTTTAAATAACTATTTACAACACTCTACAAGACTGTATTGCGTTGTCGTTTATGACATCATATGTGGATGGTCCCTATATCGTGTTATACTGGCTTTAACATCAATCAAATAGGGTAGTCGACTACTTTTTGTAAATAAATTTGTCAAAATTGTATGCGATCCAAAATCTAACGGAAAAAGAATTTTCAAAATCGGCGCAATATTAAGTCAGTTATAAAGCTTTGAAATTTGTTGCGAAGGGGTAGTTGTGAAATAACAGTAATATCAGACTGTGACGTTACTAAGAGTCACCGGCCATAACGCTGCCAGCGTGCGAAAGAGATAACGTGATATCCCAACCACGCCCCCACTTTTGCTCACAATAATATTTCAAATATGAATAACTGCTTTATTTTTCAAACAATTTTGATGCTGATTTCATAGAAGAATTTCGTTTTTGTATCATTTCGTGTTACATATAAAATAATGTACAAAATAAAACATAGGAAACCACTCTATTGGAACACAGTGCTCTGCCGCTGTAAAAACATTGACAAAGCGGCTATACCTACATATACTACCTATCGTCTACGAAAGATCTAACCTTATATTTTAAATCAAAACTATGTCACTTTCATTTTCATAATCACAAATCATCGCTAACTCTCGTCTCTTGGGCCGAAATATTTTATGTTTACGGCAAATGCGTTTCTAAATAATATTTTAATTAAATTAACGGCATTAGATTATTAAAACGCTATACATTCCGCCCCGCGCGTATCGGTTGTAATATTATTTTCGTATTTGTATGCTGTGGGATTAAATAACATTTTTTATTTGAAAACGGGCAAATAGGTCATGTTAAGGTTTCTTAAGTCCGTTATTAATTTATACTAATATCATAAATGTGAAGTTTTGAATGTTCGTAACTCGATCACGCTAGAACGACTAAACGGATCTCGATGAAATTTGGCACAAAGACAGATTATAATCTGGAATAGCACATAGGCTACTTTTCATCCCGAGAAAATATAAAGCGGGACTTTTATCCTGGTAAAACGTTTTATTGCAAGAGTTTGTTAGTCAATATGCTTTATTTATAAAATTTAAGTGTATGTATGTGATTTCAAAATACACTGTCTTTCGTAAGCACTTATGTTATTTGCACGTTAGCAAAAATTAAATATGCATGAGTGCAAATTTTCGAAACGGCTAAAGCTATTTTGATACGATTTTAGTACTCTCTAATAAGGTCCATTAGAAAATAATCTGGATCCATTTAAAGCAATCAAAGACATCAGTTAAGACTTATAATAAAGATAGCAGTAATAACTTAGTGTTCAATTTTAAACAAAAATCTTATGTTGCGGTGGATTCTCACTGTCTTTTGATTGACTTTTCAACCCCTTTTGAATTATTTGGCTTCAATTGAATCAATCAATTATGAAGACAAATATAAAGCTGTTATAAAGAAAAGAAATTGATATTCAAATTAAACTTAGTTTTTTGTAAACCTTGTTTCTTGACAATTTAGATGCCGGGCAGAATTTAGTAGTATGAATACCGTATCTGATGTAATAAGTAGGGTAGGATGAGTAACTAAGAAGCAGAACGGTATCTAAAGGGTGGCATGCCGGCAAAATGACCGGGCTCCCGGCTCCATGGAGCCCCCGACCCGAGAGGAATTTTGAATGTCTCCTGAAGGACCGTTCAGGGGAACCCTAAAAACGTCGCCGGATTTTGCACTGCCAAGGGACCCCATTCCATGAATTTGCCACAAGCCTTCACGGATGTAGTGAAGTGGGGTGTGTGAAAGTGATGTTTAATTATGAACAAAAACTATGATTTGTTTTGTTATAACATAGTATTGAACTGCTATTTCCAGTTGGCAACTTGAAGAAATCACCGTAAGCGGCGAATTTTCAAAAACCTATTTTATGGACTTCTTGCAAACGAGTACGATTCTTCTAAAGCTCGTGCATGTTCGCTGTCATTCAGGTTTAGTTTTAAAAGATTTACTTATAAAGAACTGGAAGGGTCTGTTTCACAACTTATGGGTAAATGCTACTCGTCACATAAATGTATAAGCTGACAAAAGTCACACTCTAGCCTATGCTCCCAAATAAATGGTAATAAAATGAGTACATATTAGTTTACGATAACTGTCAAATAATATTTACTCGAAACTTGTGAAACAGGCCCTCAATGTAAATAAAACAAGTTGTGTGTGAGGTAATAGATGATTTGAAATAAATTTTATTAAATTCGTGATTAAGTATAACAAAAATGTCTTAACCACGGAATTCCATAGGGGAAATCTGTTTAGCGAGATTGGCAACCGATGAATAACGATGAAATTTACGCACATTTTATCGACAGTAAATTTTGAGTATCGCATAAACAGCACGCCGAATGACAGTACGGTTGGTGATTTGTTTTATTTTTGGGCACTTTGACTTGAAGTTATCGAAATCTATTCAGCGGCTGACTAATTTCTTGTGGATTTTTCGTTCACATACGTATCTTATTATTGTAAATATTATACAATGGACTTGAATATGGAATTAGAGATATTTGCTATAATTTTCATAAGTGTATTCACTTCCACTTCGTTATCATTTAGTACTCATTATAATTCTTTCTCTGATCCTTCAAACCTCGACTCTAATAGACGCTAAGTTTTCCGTATATGGATTACTACTTAAGTAATAGGTCAGTAATACCTAGCCTAGGAATGGTGGGCAGCTTCCTCCTTTTCCACCCAACATTAATTGTCTATCCATCACTGTTCACTGTTTAAATCCTTGCAAGTAATTTTATTACCCACTCATCCAATAAGAAACGTTTATCGTTGGATTAAGTGTGATTCGCAGTTAATTAGAGCATCGTGGAGTCTCAGCTAATGTCAGTAATGAATATGGGCAGCTATTTAAGTGTTTCTTAGTACAACTGACTGCCATCGGAAAGCATAAGGGTTTGTTGGTTTCAAATTTTTACTGGCAGTATCGTGTTAAACAGCTAATATAGATAGTACTCATTTTATTATTATCATTTATTTGTGAATTTTGTATTTGCTCGGCTTATACATTTATGTGACGAGTAGCATTCATCAGCAAGTGGTGAAATCGGCCCTAACTATGTCATAATACTAACTGTAGCACTACGAATATTTTGTTTCGACCTGTTGCTGGGCATGCTGGGCTGGTCGACACCAAATACAGAGGCTGATTCTGGAACACGATAGGGTTATGTGGACCACTATAATTTGAAATTACAAAACACCGTACTTCGTCCAAAGACCCTGAGACATTAGATTTTCGCATAACGTTCAATAGTTCCAGTGACTTCAAAGACCCTTAAAAGCGAAACAATGCTTGCAAGTTGCACTATTTAACAGTAGAAATAGACAACACAAAAAATTCTCAATCCTCGGCCTACTACAACTATTAAGTACCATTCTTCTCCTTATATATGACAACCATTATTACTTTAACGATATTTTTCGTAACAAAACTAAGCCAAACAATTCGGAGGCAGTAAAGCCACCAATTGGCGACGCGGTCATTTTTCATTATTTTTGTTGACGCAGCAATCTGTTTTTTGATCGCGATGTCGTGTATTTGCTGTCCTGTCCAAACAGCGTAAATTGTGTCTTCCTAGCTTCCTAGCATTGCTTTCTAGTTAATTGAAATTTCTTTGCGGAATTTTTGAGGTTCTTCGGTGTTTATTCTGTCGTTTGAATAACTTAAATAACGCTCAACAAAAATATACGGTGAAATAGGACACTAAGAAGATTCTGGGGACTTTATTTGGTTTTAATCTAAAATCTTAATTACAATTGTTTACTTCTTAATACAAAATACTGAATTTTCCGAAAGAAAACATTAATTGCCGCTCAGCTAGGATGAACTAGTAGGATGTATAATCAACCAATAATTATACAAGAAACTTCTTAAATCTCCAACATGTCTTCAGAAATAATAGCACGGAGTTTGTTACAGGGGGAGAGTCCAGGGCCGGAACGTCGGGAGCGCGAGTGCGACCCCCCAGCCGACATGCCGCCGTCGGACGCGCCCCCCGCGCCCACCGCGCCCCCTCCTGATCTTCCTGCTACCACCGTCAGTACTTACTACTCGAGTATTCTAAAATTTGTAACAAGATCCTTTCATAACAACTAGTACAAATTCTCTTATCACTCAATGCCTTAGAAAAGACTTCGATCTGCAACCAGTCACTTCAAACTTGTAACTCTCAGTACTCTAGTTAAAGAAATAAGCAATAAAAAGTCGGTTAATACTTGCTTTACTCTAACACCTAAAGTCGATCTTTTATTTAAAGATTCAATTTGATTTTATCAAATTATTTCAACATAGTGCCCCAATCTAGCCCCTTAAATCCACGTCCGTGACAATCACGCATAACAATGGTTGTACAGCAAGCTCAGAAGAGCCGTTCGGTGGTGGTGTCGTTGACGCCAGCTCGACAGCGCGAGACCTGGGCGAAGAAGGCGGAGTTCCTGCTTGCGGTGGTGGGGTTCGCGGTGGACCTCGGCAACGTGTGGCGGTTCCCGTACATCTGCTACCAGAATGGGGGTGGTGAGTACTAAGCTGCCTTATAAATAGCGTATATGGTGCATGTACACTCAGAAAAATGTATGCTGGACCACCTTAAGATTCTAAATAAGTCGCATGCGCATCGTCTGTCAGAAACATGCAACTTACAAATAAAGTAGACAATTAGAGCTATCTGCTATTTCCTTTGTACAACTCTGAAACCATCGCACCTGCTTGGTAAAATATGACAAATTGGCGTTTTATATTAAGAAGGTGTACTAGCACCAAATTGGGTGATTGTAGTACCTGATAGAAATCTGGAAATTTTAATGTAGCTTAAATGTAGATTATTTGAGATTGCTTAATTCCCATAACACCAGTCAGATTCCCGTCTTATAATATAAAAATACAGTATAGATCTTCGGCAATATGTTACGATTTGATAACCTTAGGATTTAGCACACCATACTCAGAATCTAGGCTCGTCCGTTTTCTCTACATGATAACTTTCATGTACTGTATATGTGATATTACATAGGTGCGTTCCTGATCCCGTACTGCGTGATGCTGCTGTTCGGCGGGCTGCCGCTGTTCTTTCTGGAGCTGGCGCTGGGCCAGTACCATCGCTGCGGCTGCCTCACGCTCTGGAAACGGATCTGTCCCGCGCTTAAAGGTAAGCATTTTTTGAGCCAGCATAATTCTGCCGATCAGCAAGAGACATACTATGAGCATCACATCAGTGAGTGTGTCATCTAAAAAAAAAAATTTTGGATAAGGAACTACGTAAAGAGATAGCTCAGTGATACAGACTTTAAAATTTCGGTTAATTAAGGGGTCATATATTTGCCAGTTATGATGTTAGGGGAACAAAGTTCTTTGTATGTAATTGGCAGTAACAATGTACACACGACACACGGAAACTTTGTATAATTTAATTTACGCTAGCCACTGTCACCACATTTTCGTAAGATCCTTTGATTTTGGGCCTATTTCCAATGTCTTAATTTAATATACCAGTACCAATATCACCGAATGATACTTAGGAGTAGGAATGATACTTTGTGTCTACAAAAATAGGTGATTTTACGGATGTTTATTCGGAAAAAATCACGGTGAAGCCGCGAGAAAAAGTTATATAATATAAAAATATCAAAGATAAACTGAAAAGCATTTTTCCTATTAATAAGCTGTAATAAATGTATTGTATGCGTTCAGAGACAATAAGAATCGGATCAAAGGGAAATATCGAAATCTCGGTGGACGATTTGGCGTAACATTAACCGTTTAAAGACCGCTTCTTAGTGATTGAAGAAATTATCGATATCGATGAAACTAAATATGAATATCTTATTTTCCTCTGCTTTTCGATCCATTTATATATGAATTTTCAATTTACAACACCTACCCGAATGATACCATACCACATCCTATAAAAAAGTTAAGGTTCTTCTATAGTTAATACATAGTTTGATATGACA
Source organism: Sphinx pinastri (assembly GCA_947568825.1). Classification (NCBI taxonomy): domain Eukaryota; kingdom Metazoa; phylum Arthropoda; class Insecta; order Lepidoptera; family Sphingidae; genus Sphinx; species Sphinx pinastri. Next base: position 1,666,466 of record OX387628.1, on the reverse strand, counting down.
AGAATTTAGTCTTACATATAACAACCATATCACTCTAATTTGTTATTCAACACTATCATTGCGTTTTATCTAAAACCTATACAACACATCTAAAACACTTTTAACAATAACAGACGTATCGATAAACGCGTATTATCGATAAATCGACATCACTAAAGCTAACAAAGCTATCCCAACACTCAAACGGTAAGTAATTGTCGCGTCCCCCGGGAACTTGGCGAGGCGTCCCGGCCACGTCCCGTTAATTCCTTAGCTGGCTATTAACTGGAAGCTTTATGTGCAAAAAAACTAAACACTTGAATGGAGTTTCTGGTTGATTTTAAATCAACGTTACTATGTAAGCCAAACCATATTTTAAGATCGCTTTGATGCTAAACTGTACCCTATACCCTCCAAATAAAGGTCCGTGTTCAGCAATGGGAGAGTATATAAAGAGACTAGTATTATATACCGGCAAACATACTACGAGATCTGATGACATGGTTACCGTAACTTGTAACAAGAGATATGATTTATAAGTAGTTGACCCTAAAAATCTTGATTAGTTCTCTCAGAATAATGACTGATAAGTGTACTATAATGCCATTAGTCTTTACTACTCAGTATCAGCCCGGAGTCTGAAAATGTGCCTGGTAGGCAATAAGTCCCCTATTACATGGGATCTAACATAGCTGACGAAATGTAGGTGATGATACAGTGCCTACCCCTGAAAAGGAAAAAAGGCGTGATGTATGTATCTATATATGAAATTATGGGTAGGATTAACATGATAAGTCTGTTGTACGCGAGAGCCCGACTAGGTACCTCTTACAAACCAGTCTTTAAGGGTATAAAAACAATACTCTTTAGCTGGACAGCATCCATAATTACTCCTTGCATCACAAAGCCGTGCTCCTGGTACATACAAACGGTCGGTCTCATAAATATACAGTAGAACACTTGAAGACAAATGGACTTCTCTGAGTGGATGAGTGTGCCCTTGTTAAAATGTATGAACGGCCGCCGCTAAATAAATTCCTGTTTGGATTTAATAATCGACAGCTTGGTTTTGTGGTGTCATTGGGGTTTAAGTAATAGAATTTGCGAAACATATTAAATATCGTACCGAAGACTATGTGGAAAGATGTAGTACTGGATATGAGAGAATGTCAAGTTTCCGAAGACATCTTGAATAGCGCGAAATGGACAAGAAAAACGAGTAAATCTGACCCAACCACCATGTGGGTGTAAAGCTTGGAAGATATAGAAAGTATTAGGTCTCGTACAAGTTTTAAATAAACATCATCATTTTGAACGCTTACCACAAATTTAGACCTTATTTTGTGGACTGAGAGTGTTTGTTCCGGTTTCAGCCGATGATTATCCAATAGAGCAGGTCGACATTTTTCTGTCTCTCGTCTTCTTACCAATGCACTGGCATGTACCTCCCAATGCTATATAGACATTTGTGACATCGTATACTGTGTAACTAAGAAATTCTCCATGACTCACATATTAGAAAATGACCTGAAAAGTATTACCGTGTCACGTGGCAATCACTCCGAGGCTACACGCAGGGCGGCTTGGAATGAATGCCAGTCGATGAAGGGCACGGCTAATATTTGCCTCGCGGATCAGACGGCCGCGCCGCTCACAACTATTGCGACCCACACTCAAAATTTCCACTAAAAGCCACACTTATTAGATCTAATGTGTGCTAATGTTGAAGGTTTCTTTCAGTTTTCATTTAGTGAAACCAAATTAAACAACAAATTGTCCCGAAATACTCGTAGTTAAAGCACAGTTTGAAAATATGACTTTTGGAGTTTGTTATAATAACAATAAAAAAGTTGTTATAAATACATCTCCATTTATTGTTATAAATACGCATAAATGTAATTTGATGTGTTGAGCCCTAAAAAAGACGCTGCGTGTTAAATCTAAATAAAAAACGGACGCGAAATACTCCTACTTTGCTTAACGTTTTAGTGAAAAACTATAAGTTTTTAGTGAGCTATATTTTCGATCGTTACATGGATATACTATTGTAAGGAATGTACGCGTTATAGAAACAGAAAAGGTAGGTCAGTCGGGAAATAATAGAGCAGAAGTATTCAGAAATCGATAAATAAATACTTGCAGTTTGCACCCACTTCACACATAAAGTCCTTTGTGTGAACAGTAGTTGGGTTTAATAAATTACTGCGACCTACTTTTGCCTGCCTTTCGAAGCATTTAATATTAAAATAATAATCGCACATATAAAATATAATATTTTGCTGGACAAAAAAATATCTGAAATATACAGCATACAATAACATCGCAACTTGAAGACGGCAAAAATATTCGCTGATAATTTTTCGCAGTGCGTGATTTATTGGCAGTATCAGCGACAGCGCCGGTGCGACGTCTACCAACTGTAATTTGACCAATCACGGGCATTACGACCTCCCCAAGAAACTCGCAAATGGACCAGGATATTTAAATTTTCCAAACTTGCAAGAAAGTTTTTGTAATCCACAATTTTTAACGATTCTTTTGATTGAGTTGAAATTTCGGAGATTTACTTAGTTGATCACTGAATACATTTATCCTATAGGTACTGTTCCTAAAAATGATAAACTTTTCTACCTACTATTACGTTAAATATCGAGTTTGCCGTGGTCTCAATTCTTCCATATAAATAGGAATATTCTTGCGATCGGTTTTAAGTTTGACAAATACCGGATATCACAATACATTGCTACATTTAAATAGTTTTTTAAACACTTTAATAACATTATCTGTTAGTGTACAATTGATAGAATAAGTACTTAGGCATTTTGTTTAATGTTTCAAACATTGTGACTCATTTTGTGACTGCCAATAGCCAGAGTTACAATTACATAAGTGACTATATAATATGTCTATATTTGAAGGAATTATTGTAGGTCAACTCCGTTTGCAATCCTTAACTAATAAGTAAATAAAAATAAATAATGTATTTATTTATTTTACAAAATTCATAAATTTTACGTGATTTTATAAAATTAAATATCTGTCGTTATACACATTTCTTAAAATTACTTACCCTTGGTTTCATTTCATGTTGTTATTTCCTTACAATTTATCTAAATTCTAATGAAAAACATATGCGAAAAGAAAATATTTATAACCGGAGTCGAACCCGCTAATTCAGATAGCGGAGCGTGTAAACGATCACATATCGCGCTGTTATCACTCATAAATGTTCCTCCGAGCCTCCCCTCGCATCAGAGGGCTCCGAGCTCGCAGGAAAAATCATTTTCCCGCAGTTTGCCGTCAGCACACAGGATTGATTGACTCTTGTGGTATAACTCGGAACGCGAATTATAATTTCTCGATAAAACTGTTAGGATTATACAACTAAAGCCATAAATAGCGAATCTGAGTGAACAAATATTCACTAACTTCACATGCCAGGTGATTCTGGCAACTAAAACTAGTAATAAAACTGTTCCAGGAGACTGTTATGTTGGATAACCGTATTCTTGCTTGTACCTACTATTATTATTTTGGAATGGATTGACGAGATCCAATGCTGAACAAAACTTTTTCAATATTTACCATGTTACACAAATCCAATCTTATGGAATCGTAACAACACAAAACAAAAAAATATATGAAATACAGATTTTTGGCTACAAAATGTATATTTCCATTTGTCATAGGAACATTTACTTTTATTTATACATTTCATATATCTATTCGTCTATTCAACGCTCACAATCACATTCACAATACTAAACAATTTGTGTATCGTGCAATATGTATATCCAATTGCAGCCTCCGAGCGTTCGATTCTACATCTGTTATCATTGCTAAATCGCGCCATCTCTTCGCGCGTAAACTAATTAACGAACGCGACGCGATATCATTTGATTACCGCCGACGACAGATGGCGCTGATTTGATTTCTTCAGCGCGTCAAACTTCGTACCAAGTTTGTCCCGCGTCAGCAATTTGATTAATTTAATTTTAAATGCTTGATTTATTGTATCTTATAAATGGTCGAATGCTATTATTACGTCGGACGTGGGGAAATCAAATTAATTGGAAGTCCATTGAGACTAATTTGAAGGGTGGTGAGCCGGGCTAATGTAATTTCGTAGAGAAATAAGGAGAAATCTTTTCGAGAGATGCAATAAATAGATCTTAACTAAACCCTCAACATGACAATGGCTTAAAAAAATTGTCTTATCGATTTCTAACATTCTTTTAAATATAAATACTTCTTCTTCTTCAGCCTTTAGAAGTCCACTGCTGAACATAGGCCTCCCCCAAAGATTTCCAGACCAACCTGTCAGAAGCGGCCTGCATCCAGCGGGTTCCTGCGACCTTCACAAGGTCGTCCGTCCACCTTGTAGGAGGACGTCCCACGTTGCGCTTGCCTGTACGTGGCCTCCCCTCGAGAACTTTTCTACCCCATCTGTTGTCAGTTCTACGAGCTATGTGCCCTATGTAAAGATAAATACTTAAACTTTTATATTTATTTGCTGGTTGTTTGCATTGTTGTAGGATGTATTTTGTAACCGCCCGGATAGCGACAACCGTAGTACATAAGGTGTTAAAACCCGCTATAGTGGCCCACGTAAGTGTGCCGCGGTCCGAGATCAGCCTGGGTATATTCGGTTCAAACAGGCCGGCATAATTGTGCTGACTGACAAGGCATGATCATCGCTCATCAGTCGACACTATCTGGACCTCTCCCTGCATACCATCAAGTGCAGTGGGGTCACGTTGTCGTGACGGAATTAAAATATAAATTGATTTGCGTTGGTTATTACGGGCTTCCATCAACTTAAGGTCAAGCCTTCGGAGTGAAGAACCTCAACCCCACACAGCGTTGTCTGATCTGGAAATCGAAACCAACGCAACAACTTCCACAGCCAACATAAGCTATAAAACAAAATACGATCATTTAAGAACACCTTAACAATATTTCTCACAGGCGTCGGCTACGCCATCTGCATGATTGACATCTACATGGGCATGTACTACAACACGATCATTGGCTGGGCGGTGTACTACCTGGTGGCGTCGCTGGCTTCCATCAACTCTGTGCTGCCGTGGACGAGCTGCGACAACGAGTGGAATACGCCGCTGTGCATGCCGGTCACCTCGCCGCAGACAAATCCTAACTCTTCCACGCCGGCTAAGGAATTCTTCGAGTAAGTTACAATTGCGATTACGTAGTTACCATTAATCCATGTCTCAAAAAAAAAATTGTATAAACTTTTTGAGACTAAATAATGCTTTGCACTTAGATCTCCCTGGTAATAACGGCAGTAATAATACAACTCAGGTACTTTAGACTACTGATTCACTGCAAAACAATGTGTTACTAAAATTAGAATTTTCATCTTTAGTTATCAAATAACAATTAGGCTATCAAAATAGGTACAGCCCATATAGAGTCAACGTTAGATACCTACATAGTTTATGATTTAATTGAATTTAAACTTATACATTTTTTTTAATAATATATTGGAAAGAAAATATTTCTTTACGATTTCCCTAGACGCAATGTTTTGGAGCAGCACAAGTCCAATGGTTTGGATGACATGGGGCCAATCAAGCCGTCGTTAGCTCTGTGCGTATTCGGAGTCTTCGTGCTCGTCTACTTCTCGCTGTGGAAAGGGGTCAGAAGTGCTGGAAAGGTAAGCATATGAGAACAAACAAGTGAAATTAAACTAATATTTTTTTTTCAAGCAATAAAGTATTTGTTTGTAAAACGCTGAAAAGCAAATGAAGCACATTATCCTTAATATTTTTTAATCTGTGAAGGTGGTGTGGGTTACTGCTCTGGCCCCGTACGTGGTCCTGCTGATTCTGTTGGCGAGGGGCGTGACGCTTCCAGGAGCAACGGAGGGCATACGGTACTATCTGACCCCGGAGTGGCATAAACTGCAGAACTCTAAGGTAATATACAACTAGATTGTATTTTTTTAATGTACAGTTACTACCAGAAATAAATAATGCTTAAATTATTGAAATATAATAACTTGGTTGACTGTTAAGTGGAGTCCTAATGGAGCAACACAATTTATTTGAATTAATAACATACATTCAGTTCTTCTGGAGTTGTTTGTTCGTTGATAATCACATTCGACCACTTGCTTAACCCCAACAAGTATAAAACCATTTATATCACTAGGTGTGGATCGACGCAGCATCCCAGATCTTCTTCTCGCTCGGCCCCGGGTTTGGAACCTTGCTGGCCCTCTCCAGCTACAACAAGTTTAATAACAACTGCTACAGGGACGCGCTCATCACCTCCTCTATCAACTGTTTGACTAGTTTTCTTGCTGGCTTCGTCATCTTCTCGGTTTTGGGGTTAGTCCAGTTTTAATTTAATCACTGATGATAATTTAATGCATAGCTAGTTCATGTTGAATTGTACGTATATATATTGCAGTTGCTTGGTTAATGCCAAAATACATTTGAAAAAGATTTTATACTTAAAATTATTGAAATAAAATTTTATTGACTACTTTCGATGAAAGGCAAAATTTATTGTTACCAAACAAGAGAATGAAATATAGACAGGAAAGGAAGGAAGGCGAATAAAAAAAATACGAATTCAATACTATCCAAAACAAAGCCCCACTTGATTGCCAGGTACATGGCGCACGTTCAGAACAAGAGCATCGAGGAGGTTGGCCTCGAAGGCCCTGGATTAGTGTTCATCGTGTACCCCGAAGCCATCGCCACAATGACGGGCTCCGTGTTTTGGGCCATCATCTTCTTCCTCATGCTCATTACCCTGGGACTCGACAGTACTTTTGGAGGTAATCTTTTACAGTACCCGTTAAACGCCTTATGCTATTGAAGTACTAGGAATGGAAATCCTGCCAAGATAGAGTGAAGAAAGATGGGTATTTTTGTATCATATCTACAATGTTGGTATTTAAAAAAAAATAAAGTAGAAGAAAAATTTGTAAAATTTATCGATATACATCATGTAAAAAAAACTTAGCTTTTAAGAACAAAAATAAATAAATAAAATGGACGAGAAGTATTCTAGAGAGATTGATAATAAATTACCACGATATGCTACATTAAATTTATAATATACCGAAGAAGTAACGATAATATTACGACTAAATTATGTATTTGATATTCATAATAATTAAGTTTATTTTTTGTGTTTCGGATTAAAGTATTTACATTAGATAGCTCGTGATATTTTCCCCAGGTCTTGAGGCAGTCACCACGGCTCTCTGTGACGAATATCCTCGAGTGTTGGGCAGACATCGCGAAGTGTTTGTAGCTGTGTTGCTTCTGTTCATCTACATCTGCGCTCTGCCCACCACCACATACGTAAGTATTATCTACATTTCTGCTGGGTAATGATGTACGTTTAAATACAGTAAAACGCTGAGAGAGTATTTTATCTCGCTTTATAGATTTGGTGCCATTATTTGTGTCTTGGCCGGATCTAACAAAAAGCTGTTTTCACTTGAAGATATTTAGGCCCGTGCTCAGCAGTGGGCAGTATATAATAAAGGGCTGATTGCTTTGCATTGCAATCTGAAAATAAGTATAATTGTCAATCCTTAACCCGTCAACGCCCGCTTATATATAGCTATAAGCTAATTTCCTTTTATTAATGGACAACGGTGTCTACCGCGATCGTTAAAGGATTAATCATTTACATTTAGTTTCTCGAAAACAAGAACCACTTACAACTTCATTTTCACTGTTGTTAAATTCAAAATAATTTTAATGAGTTGTCTTTATGTCTATTTCATAGGACATTAAAGTCTACTTTTTACATATGGTATTCCAAATTCCCACATCATATAAAAACATATCACGTAAGACGACAGAAATGCTTGACTCAGCGGGAAAAATTACGCCCGATAGTTTTCTCATACGCGATAAAACATTATGATGTCATAAGGCATGATTGACAACCTATTTGGACATTTCGCCTTACCCACATGCAGTTACCATAGATTTAATATAGTACTTAATTTGTTTTTGTCGAATTGTGTTTGTTGAATTGTGCTTGTTATTCTTCTGAGGTTGAATTTCTCTATATAATAATGCGCGAAGAAAAAACTTTGTGTCCCTTTTTGAGCACTCGGAGGAGTGTGAGATTTAGCATAAATAAGTCATAATATAGAAGACTTTAGAAAATTTTAATTTATGAATTTTGACTCTGCATTGACTCCTAAAATCCTATCAACTACTCAATTTCTTTAAAAATAAAAAAATCTACGTAAATTTACTCTAAGATCATTTAAATTCTCTCACATGTTATCTACCCAATCCATATGAAAGAACTTAAAGGGCAAGCAAAACTATATCTAATATCCGAGACTGATAAAACAAATAAAACCAGACAAGTGAATCTATACGAAAACAAGCGTTAACAGACCTCTGGAAAAGGTGCCGCGATAAATTACCTACGTCTGTTATCTACGAGGGTGGTCAATTTATTCCGCTGCATTATTTATACCACTCGCTTGATGACCTGCGCGAGGTGATTTTTAGATGGATCGGGAATACATTTAAGTGTATTGTTTTTGGTAGAGTAGTGGTTCTTTTCTGTCCGTGTTCAATCTAACTAGTGTCAGGCTCCGCTACTTTACTACAGAAACTAATGTAAAATCGCTCTTGTTTTAAAGATTTTTAGTGGAGGAATATAGTGACATTCCTATAAAATTTCTAAATTTTTTATTATTTTTTTATGGCATTGTGTGACGAGACGAGCATACCGTTCGCCTGATGGTAAGCGATACGACCACCCATAAACAGTGGCAACACCATCCAGCACCTTGAGTTACAAAGTACTGTGACCCAGACGCACTCTTACACATGAGAGACCTACCACCAGTATCTTTTGATGCATTAGCCCTTCCAATTTTGCATATTTGTATGTACTAGTGTTTCGCGTAGCTTATGTTAACTTGGTTTTAAACATATTTGTATAATTACATTTAATACTTACTATAATTTAAACAATTTTGTCACAAAACCAGGGTGAGTCATAGCATTTAAGTAATAATTTGAAGTCACCCATAGTAGGCACATAGCTGAGACACGCATAGTCTAGAAATAAATATAATTAAGATACGTTACATTATCAAGAAAAAATAAAGACTATAATATACTTTTGATAACGCTATGTGCGCTTAGGGTAGTCACGAATGAGAACAGCTACATTTACCGGTTGTTACAAATCAATCCGACTGCATATAATGGCTCCCAGTCGCTGCGATTGAAACAAGCAGCTCAATTGTTAAAGAGTTTTATAAAAGCCCTATTTTTGTAATGCACACACACACACTCTTTATCCCCGAAGGGGTAGGCAGAGGCGCAACTAGTGCAACCACTTTTTGCCGTGCGTATTCCGTCCCATGATGTGATAGAATCCGGGCTGATACTTAATTTAAAAACCCAATATTAATTTTCCTGACCCGGGAATCGAACCCAAGACCTCAGCATTGCAGTCATACTGTAATACAACTACGCCACCTAGGCAGTCAGTTTTGTGATGCGGATAGTTTAAAAATTCTAGTATCTTGAAAAATGGGGGTCTCCCTCAAAAGTAGACATAAGTTATAACAAGGACATAAGAAATACACTTTATATAAAATAATAAAAATATTTTCTATAATAATTAAAATAATAAATGACAATAATATTTTCCCGGGATAAAAAGTAGCCTATAGCACTCAGGAGTAATGTAGCTTTCTATTAGTGAGTTCTTTCTAAAGAATTATCAACATCGGTTCGGTAGTTCCAGAATTAGCGCGTTCTACCAAAGAAACAAACTCTTCAGCTTAATAATATTAGTATAGATAAGGAACAAAAAAATACTTATAAATATCAAGTAAAATTATTTATAAAAGAAAAAGTTTCAATTACGTCTTCTTTACTTATTTTCTTCTTTCGGCTAAATATGAAAGGTAGAGAAAAGAGATAGGTATATGGGTTGTTTGGTACCAGCATCTTAAAAACTCAATCAACTTCCCTTGCACGTGCAACACGTTTTTGGCGTTGTAGGTAGATGAGGTTCTCCCACAAACCGCCACAAATCAGCGTAGGGAGTTATAGTCCAAGACCTACTCCTTAACAGTTGGGTAAAGCTTTGATCCAACGGTAAGATATTTCACCATCATCATCCACATGATGTTCACTGCTGAACATTAGCCTCCTCTAAAGATTTCCAGACGGATTAAGCGGCCTGCATATTGGGAAAGGAAATGTTAGTTGAGGGATATTTATAATCATTTATTTCTTTCATTTTTAATATTGCTAAATAAATTCCGTCTTTCCCAGGGTGGGGTATACCTCGTAGACCTACTGAACGTTTATGGACCCGGGCTGGCCATCCTGTTCGTGGTGTTTGCTGAAGCTGCAGGGGTGTGCTGGGTATACGGCGTGGACAAATTTTCCGAAGATGTGAAGAGTATGCTGGGACATAAACCTGGATGGTTCTGGAGGACTTGTTGGTCTTACATCAGGTAATAGGCTATTCATGTATAAGTAATAATTTTTTAATTGCCGTCTACGAATATGTCTTATTAAGTACCCCTTAACTATAATACAAAACTGACGAGTAATTTTTGTCATACTGTCTGATTTTCGAGATAAATGTGCAATGAAAAATAAAAGCAATTCAAATACAGACGGATTAAAGCGGTTTTAGGGTATTACAAGAAGCTACAGAAATTTTCAGTACTTAAATTTTAATTTAATTTTACACAAATGAAATAAAGTCTATAATATAATCATTATTTTGTCTTCCACACAGTCCCGTGTTCCTGCTGGTGCTGTTTGTATTTTCCGTATTGGCTCACGAGGACATGTTGGGCGGGGAGTACACGTACCCCGCGTGGTCCATCACCGTGGGCTGGGTGATGACCGGCACCACCGTCTCCTGCATACCCCTCTATATCATATACAAACTGCTGATCACCCCCGGCACCTGTATCAATGTGAGTATTGAATAATGTGTTTAGGATCTGAAAGAAAACTTGAGACACTTAATTGTAGAGTTCTGGAGAAAATACGTAAATCGTGTATAATTTGTAGAGAATATAAAATTTCTGATAATTTCGTTCGATCGAGAATAAAATTAAAGTCTTGAAAAGGTAACTGGCATTCGAAGATCGAAGAATATTGAAAACAAATTTCATTTGTAAATCCTGGTAACTTTGCATGGGTCATATTAAACTGTATTAAAGTAAGATTATACTTATTTTCAAAGATTCTTCTTAGCGCCTGTATTACATATATGTACCTTATTATCCAGCGCATCAAGACAATCCAGCGTCCGGAAGTGACGTCGATACCCCCGGCGGACTCCACTGTATGCAACCTGTGACCGAGCTCTTACTGCGCCGCGCCATGGGACTCCAAACCACCAGCAATCGAGTGGCTCGTCTAACCTAACCCAAACTTTGATTTGAAAATACTTTCTTGATGTTGGTAGATTAATGTAAAACGTATTATTAGTGGTAGTTCAATATTTAAACATCATAGACAACTTATTTCATGAGATAAAAAAATATGATCGACAAAGCTTTGTAAAGTCGATATCTACTTAGGCATTTGGTGTTGTCATTTAATCATATAGTGCAAGAGTCAGGCTTGGTAGAGATTATTTAGAATCGTATTATAAGTTAAGGAATCATTGGTAAACACTTATGTATCTTATTATGGTATTTAAAATAGGATTTCATGTTTCACGTAGACAATATATTATTATTATTAGACGATATATAATATACAAGGGTTTTAAACTATATAACCAAAATATTACCATTATTTGTAACTTAAAATGTTGTAAAGTATGGCTTCAATATATATCTTATATCTTAAACATATATTGGATATCATACAACGAACATATAATAGATATAAATTGATGTACATAATTAAGTAAAACATATTGCTGGGCGGACTATAATTGTGAAACACATATATTTTAGATACATAACTGTGTAAAAACGCTTGTAGGTGTAACAACATACTATGTTAAGCAAACCCCTTTGTATATAGTTTAAGTATAAGAAATACAAAGATCTCTGTACTCTTGGGCAATGAGTATAGAAATTTTGTATTTAACATATAACCATGTATATATTAAGGTTCAAAATGGATGTTAATGGGATCACACTCATAGTTTTTCTAACATATTAGTGTCATTGTGCGTATCGATATATACGTTAATATATTGTTATTTATGTAGTTATATCGCCATAAAATATTAGAAACCAAATTCTTTCAATACAGTTTATCGTATAGTTAAATTAGAAATGTAGGTAATAAATGTTCTGAAGTAACAACATATAGGTACAATGGTTCTTTATAATATGCATGTATTAAATTTTAGGTAAGGACACATTAATTCAAAATTGTATTTGCCAAGTATATGTACGTAATAGTAGAGTATTATAATATTAGGATTATTAATTTTGTTAGTTAATATTTTGTACTTCTTAATTAATTATTCTTAATCTTTCGAATATTTTTATGAAATAAATCTCATTTCATAACCCTTTAGTCTGTAGTATTTGACAATATAACTGTGTGTTGTGTATATTTATCGAAATATTATATTAAGTAGATGTTTTTTCAAGTATTTAACCATCGTAGTTGTGAATTTAATCGTCATAGAGGTAGTATATGGACGCCATTTTGAAATAGCTGTCAGTTTTATTGTATTTTTTCCACTCAGTATGTAGAATAACAAAGATCTCTTTGATACTAGGACTCACCAAAGACTTTTAATGAATTTCATTGATAACGTAGTATCTACAATGTATCTTTGTGAATTTTACAGCTATAAATGTTATCTTCACACTAATTAACCTACCAAAGAATTACCGAATACTATCATTATCGTTAAGTGTTTTTATAAAAAATAAAAAACCCAGTTCATATACCCACATAGTTATACCTTTATACATTTGTTATTTCATTTTATTGTTTTGGACGGTTATAAATGTTATACTTAGCAATGTTGAAGTAGCACGTGTATTGTATTGCGTTTAGGTTAATAAACGCGAATGTTTAGACACGGCCTGTAACAGCCATTGCAGGTCTATCTGAACATTTGCTTAATCGTAAATTGAGTTTTATTCAGACTAAGTCCCGCTAGGTACCTACTTCTTGCCAGAGAACTTGCAGCCATCTTTAATGCACTGAAGACGGAAAGGCAGGTTTTAGTTGGTATTAAAGACTCAGTCCAGTCCCCTGATGTTTTGCATTTTCCCAGGCGACTTTAAGCTAGGTCGTAATGCTGGTTACCACACCAGAGCCGTTACGTCACCTCCAAGGCTGAGCTATAGTGCTAATCCTAGTTTCCTCGCGAAAATAAAAGACTGTTAACGTCTTGCCTTAATAATCATTGATAGCGGGGTAGGCTGTACTCTAGGTAGAGTTCTCTTTTTTTTTATTGAATTGAATGACGAGACTGACATGCCGTTCGCCTGATGGTAAGCGATACGACCACCCATAAACAGTAGCAACACCAACCAGCACCGTGAGTTACAAAGTACTGTGTGGCATTCCACTGCGCTCGTCATCCTGAGACATAAGATGTTAAGTCTCATTATGTCCAGTAGTTACACTGGCTACAATGTCCTTCAAACCGAAACACAACAGTGCATGCTTAGCGGTAGAAATAGACATTGCGGTGGCACCCACCCAGCTGTCCTCTTACATATGAGAGACCCACCACCAATAAACTGCATTACCCGGTGTATACGCAGTAAAAACTTTCATTATATAACAAGTAATCATAAAGGTCTTTAGTTAATACTGACCGGTATAATTCTGAGGCTCGTGGAGGAACCATTAGTAATACAAAGTTGTTGGTGAAATTACTACTGTTTTAAAGCAGAAGCGGCACACATACACACGATTTGATTCCATAGTTATTCAGAAAAAATAATATACTTTTTTAAAAATTATCATACTTCTTTTCTATAGAGAGACATAAAGCATCAATAAACCAAAAACGTCAAAGCCATCTCGATTGACGTTTACGAAATTGTTTTAGGTTATGAATAGTCAAATTTAAAATGATGATAAATCCCAGTAATATCGAATAAAAATGTCCAGATTGGTGCACGAGTGCCCGTCACCACCTACTTGTTTATGGCGGCCAAGACTGTGAGCTTCAACACTCATTGTGTAAGTAGTCTTGTGTTTTGTATTCTTAACTGGAATACCCACCATAGGAGGGGCTAGTTTTTGTATGCCAGGGATCAGCCGACGTACAAACTCGATACTTTCGAAACACCTCCAAGAGACGCAACGTCTTTCGTTAATCGACTTAAATTACATTTTACAAAGTAGTCTAAATAATGCGATGTGAGTAAAGGGTAATAAAGGTCTTGTGTAAACTGCAGTCGCTTTGCCTTGTAAGTTTAAATTAAAATACCTACGTTCAGCAGCGCATAGCGATAGGATGACAACACAAGTCAATACTTACTATCTAAAATAGCAACATTTACCAAATAATCTTCCAAATCAAAATGTATTTATTCAATTTGACCAGAACCTATGCGACTCTCACTTGGAGGCGATAGCTAAATGGGTGAGCTGCAACGGCGAGGTGTGGGGCGTGGGCCCCACGGCCGTGTTCGCGAGTGCAGCGGCCCTGTTCCTCTACAACGAGCTCGAGGCGGCCATCTTTATGCCGGGGGACCAGGCACACGTGTCGCTCATGGAGAAGACATTGATTGTGAGCGATTGCTTTTAAGATGATTGCGGAGATGACTCACGCCTTTTATCCCCGATGGGGTAGGCAGAGGCGCAACTAGTGCACCCAGTTTTCGCTATGCGTATTCCGTCCTATGATGTGATAGGGGGTGAGCCTATCGCCAAATCGGGCACAAATTCCAGACTCCGGGCTGATACTAAATAGAAAAACCCAATATCATTTTGTCCGACCTGGGAATCGAACCAGAGACTTTAGCATTGCAGTTGTACCGTAATACAACTACGCCACGGAGGCAGACCAGTAAATTATGAAAGTCCTTTCGACTTATCAGCAACTGGTATAGATTTTATTTTATAATCAACTTATAGATTCCA
Source organism: Sphinx pinastri (assembly GCA_947568825.1). Lineage (NCBI taxonomy): Eukaryota > Metazoa > Arthropoda > Insecta > Lepidoptera > Sphingidae > Sphinx > Sphinx pinastri. The sequence continues at coordinate 1,651,407 of OX387628.1, read as the reverse complement.
ATCTCATCATGTCGACACTTTCATACATTTTCGTTTTTTCCAGTCGACGATGGTGCTGGGCATGCTGGCGCTGATGGTTCACCTGTGGGTGTGCTCGATGCGCTTCTTCCAGTACTACCTCGACACTGTCATTAGAGATGTTAGTATTACAATTTAAATGTTTTAAATTGGAAGTCACCAACTAGGATTTTGAAACGGGAACTTATACTTACTTTGGTTGTACCATTCAAATATCTTCAGAACGCCTACCAAGGCCTGGTCGGAATGATTTAGAACTCTCTTCACCATAGAATCTGCCTTTTTTTTTTTTTTATCGCGGGGAAAAACGCGTTATCGCTACCACCACTGTGGGGTGAGTGGAATGGTTATGTTGGTTTCACCGATCTTACGGCACAATGTCGACACTCGGGAGTATAACATCATCCGAGCGAGCATTGGACCGAGTCCCTAACACTATGTACACCCTACATCGGCATACCAACCAAAACCCGCGGTGGCCTTCTTCGGCGCATACGGGACGGCCCCGGGGTATCTTGTTGCACGAAGATAGCTGCACGGAGCCGTCCCGGCGCAATGCCGTATTACGGCCCCTCTCTAAATGAGGGGGGCTCTGCCTGCATTTTGAGTAACAGCTATAACTATTGGCCCAATGTCTACAGTTTAAATTTGATAGGATCTCTACTTTTTACCCGACTGCGAAAAAAGGAGGGTTATGGTTTTTCGAGTGTATGTATGTATGTACATATACATATACACTCACGCCTTTAATCCCCGAAGGGGTAGGCAGAGGCGCAACTAGTGCACCCACTTTTCGCCGTTATTCCGTCCCATGATGTGATAGGGGGCGAGCCTATCGCCATATCGGGCACAAATTCCAGACTCCGGGCTGACACTGAATTTTTTAAAACACCCAATATCACTGCCCGACCCGGGAATCGAACCCAAGACCTCAGCATTGCAGTCATACCGTAATACAACTACGCCACCGAGGCAGTCTTAACCGTGAGAGTGACACTGGGTACATCAAAATAAAAAATAAACAAAAATAAGGATTTTTGGCGGCAAAAAGTGATCTCGAAAAAAAAATGTTTTCAAAATACATCGAGTGTGGTATCAAAATAAAGACTTTTTAACGGTGATTACGAATAAAAACATATATATATATATATATAACTTATATGTTTTATTGAAGTTCGGAATAGGAAATGCTAATAAAGGTGCTTGAGAACTAAAAAGATGGAACTAAAAAAAATATATGAAAAAAACAAAAAACCCGACTGCGTCTATATCTGCCATCTTTATTAAATTCATTGAAGAACTGAAAAGATAGAAACAAGATTTTAATTTGAATATTTTGTTTTGGTTTTGAATAATCTTAGGTGACAGTGTTCAATGAATTTAATAAAGATGGCAGATATAGATGCAGTCGGGTTTTTCGTTTTTCTTAATTTTTTTTTTTCGTGTGTACTATAGTCGCTATCCCGACAGATATAAATATGTCTAACAGTAAACCATCTTACATACGAAACCGATCGATTTTTAGAAAAGCTGCTGTCATTTTTCACACCCTAAAACATATTCCAGAGCCCAAACATGCTGCTAGAGATGACGACAGCCGGCCTCCTGGGCAGCCAGACGACGGACATGGTGCCGCTGGGCCCGCTCACCAGGTTCCTGCGGCAGCAACAGCCGCAGATCCACATCACGGTCTGCTGGTTCCTGTCGCTGTGCTACGCAGACTATGTCAGGAAACACTACTGCCAGAGATTCAACATGCCCTACCTGGAGCAGTGGTTGGTATGATGAGATAGATAAATAACAATTACATAAAGCTTCAAACAGGGCGGCATAATTATATCAACTGGCAAGCGTTAGCGATCTATCGTCACTCGGCACTGTATCTGAATTTTGGACCACAACGCCGCTGACCATCAGGTGCAGTGAGGCCACTCTCCCGTACGCGTATTTAAAATACTTAGGCCTATCGCTGATAGATGTGTTTATTTAGGTATTTTGTAATTATTGCTACCTATAATTTTCAAACAAAACAAATTCTTTCACCATCAAACTTGAAAGACCTTCAGTAATCGATTTCAGTCTTGTTAATGTAGTATCAGTGCTCTTAATAGAGTCGTAGTTTACGTTCCCTAATCTGTCGTCACTAATTTTTGATACCAAACTACTAATATTATTCGTGAGCAGGACGACTATGTAATGTTTCTTTTTGCTGGTGGGGCCAGGCAAACGCAGCTGCACGAGCGCGCCACGCGCAACATCCACTACGCCATTCAGAAGGCACACAGCTTCGTCGGATGCGTGCACCAGCGGCTGCGAGGGTACACGACCCCCGCGAGCCACACCCAGCGCCCGACCTGTGAGGCGCATACGTAATGACACTATTCCATTATGTTTTATAATAATGAAATCCTCCTAGACAATTTCGGCCACGGCGGCCAATCTCAACGGAGATCAACCAGGTACGCAAGAGGTATTATAGTGCACAAGTGTGTGCGCAATACACAGGTGCACTCGCTATTCCTTCACTTTCATAGTCCGGTGAGACGGCAATACGACATGACCGGAGAGAGATCAGGCGCAGGACCAACGGCTTTATGTGCTTTCCGAGGCATGGGGGTATCACACCGCCAACTTCCTAACTCCGTGCTGCGACCGAGTAATTTATAAGATTAAAAACCCCAGTCACAATGTCTTTGGATCGACCCGGGATTCGAACCCAGGACCTCAGCGCGCAAATCGTACTCGTAAAGCGTACGCAATACAACTACGCCACCGAGGCAGTATGTTTTATATATATTTAGAGTATGTAAAAAAAGCATGACAGCTGGTGGTCACCGACTTTAGAAAAAAGGCATTGAACGTTAAAAATAGAGCGAGTCCGATAGTATATATTGGTTTAACTATAATTACTCGATTAGGCTCTACAATTACAAGTCGCTTCTGTTTAAGAGAGCTTTCAGCCTACTAATTGTATTAAGTTTGTAAGACTGTCACAATGATAATATTTGAAACGCAGGAGCATATCAATTCCAGTCTAAGATACAGTCATATAAACTACGAGCTCTATATACACAATACTTAGTCCAATACATCGCGGTCCCCAATCTGTAGAGCCAATGTTGTGCACTAGAGTGAGAGCGGTTCCGGCAAGCCGTCGCAGGAGGCCAGCGCCGCCGTCAGCCGCTCCTCCTGGGGTCCATGCTCCACCGACCCCTCGGGCAAGGAGCTCTGCGTGCGACTCGTCAGCCAGTCCAGCGAGAGCACCGCAGATGCTATTGAAAAGCTTAGGGCATATATTACGGTAAATTATCTTTTGGCTGTTATTTGAAACTACTTTTTCTTCTTGTTTTTATATCAGCACCTCGTGAAATCGATGCAAAGCACTAGTACGCATGTTACAGAAATGATTTCGATTAGTTTTTAGCATTAGATGTCTGCCTGACGTTGCATATTGCTATTCGGCGGTAGAAATAGACGTAACGACAGTACTTATTCGAAAGAACTCTCAACTACGAGAGATCTACCACCTAAAACGTGATACCCTTAAAGATTTTGTATGCAAAGCTATCTGTTTAACGCAATAATGTATAAATGCAATGGTAAAATGAGTCTTAAATCTAATCATTTTAACTTGTATATTATTGCCAGGCGACCCGATGCGCGTGCTGCGGTCCCCCAGACTCCGCCGTGCGTAGCACTGGCGCGGCGACTCCCCAAGAAACGGAATGAGGACCTCGCCCCCGTGCACTCGTGGCTACACCAACCTACATACATACTTATGCACTGTCAATAAAATTGTTTCGAGTTATTCGCGCTTTTACTGCTGGTAGAGACTTGTGGCTGGTTTCTGTCGAGTATCTGGTTTTATAAGTCCACGCACCTCACATCACCTCACATTTGTCATACCTAAGGCCATGGAATGTAATTAATAGGGTCATTCGGGGCAACAGCACGCAGTGGGTAAAAGTTCGCATGGTCAATATCTCGGAACCTATTGAGGGGGCTCAGACACTTTTTCGGCTAGATCAGGGGCGCGTCAGGGACGATGTCAGAGCCACAAGCAATTTTACCAAGTCTCACTTGTTCAGCGAAAAACGGTGATCAACGTGATTTTGTTGATTAGTTACCAATATTTTGTGCTGGGAAAAAAGTGTATGGCTAGACGGCGCATCAGTTTACAAAAGTACGTTCATTATGTTAAGTTTACATGATTATTATAGTATTTATTTTAGTTATTAATTCTGTCCTAGAAAATAAATGCGTCTCAAGTAACGTGTGATTGTTTAAAATATTCCCAGTTTGGGTAAGAGTACGAGGTTAGAAGTACGCACCCTGTTATAACTTCATTACAATGATCGCACGGTTTTTTCTTCTTTAAGATGCAATTAAGTCGAATATTATTTGTAAAGATTTTTAGACCTTATACAGAAAAAAAATATTCTCACTAAACACTTTGCGTAGTTTTACCCACATAACGGGTCAATAGTACGAATTTCTCCCGATGCACTTAAACATGTATTGCAAAAAAAACAATGAAGCAATGTACAAAAACTCATTAAATAATGAAAGTAGAATAAATTTACTTTACATAGAGTGTTAAAACGTTTTTTAAGACACTATATTTTTGACTGTGTAGATGATAGAAAAAAAAGTGCGTACTTTTAGGCCGAATGACCCTACAGAATTCTTGTAGTAAATTTGTGATTTTGGTGTCATGCGGATGTTGTTTGCCTTGTTACGAAATCTGTAATCTTAGTGGTGGTAGGTCTCTTATATGCGAGGGGCCAGTCAGGTAGGTACCACCGCTGTGACTATTTCTACTGCCAAGCAGCAGTGTGCACTGTTGTGTTTCGGTTTGAATGACATTGTAGCCAGCGTAATTACTGGGCATTATAAGACTTAACATCTTATGGCTTTGGGCGACGAGCGCAGCAGTGCCACGCAGTACTTTGTTATTCAAATTTCTATGCGTCGATGCTACTGTTTATGGGCGGTCGAATCACTTACCGTCAAGCGAGTGGCATTCTCGTCTCCGTCATTTAAAAGTAATATTTAAAAAGGAACTAATTTGCCAGAGAACGGACCTTGAGGTGCCCGTTTATTCGGGGATACAAAAATAATAGATTATGAAAGCGTGGTGGCATTCAAGTCGAGTGTAAAATTCAAAACTATAAAAAGTTACACACCAAAAATATCAAAGACAAGATTATACAAAGTTCTGACAAACGCGATGTCACTCACTTGACATTTTGAAATAATCATGGTGACATAAATTTAGCTAGCTTTAAAATAATAACAAATCTACAATAACTTCAGATATGTAAATTGACTGTACAGTATTTGGACATTAAGTTTTGTGATGTGGCACAGCTCGTTATGGAGCTATTTGAAAGTTGAGGGAACCGAGGTAATGACTGAACAGTAACTAAAAATATCCTAAGTATTGTATAGGCTATTAAAATATATTGTATATTGGAAATGTTTTATGACCTAACAACACACAGATGCCCCCCGAGGCAATTTTTTTGCAGTGGGTCTTCACACCCAATGCACGCCCCTGCGCGGGGGGATATTAGTCGCGGGCCGAGGCACACAGTTCAGTGTGTATACCTCTTGGTTGTAAAACACATTGAAGCCTAAAAGGGCCCGCAAACATTTCCTGGCACCCTCTCTTTCCGCCCATCCTGGAAACCTTTCTCCCTTCCCCCACCTTCCCTTCCATATTCCTCCTCCACTCCCTACCCAGGCCCCTACAGTCGTCAAGCCGGGGGACTCCAGTATCCCATTCGCAGATTTCCCCCAGTGTTGACTGCAGGATCGCCTACATAAAAAAAACAACACAAATTGGTTACTTTAATAGGTTTATAATGTTCTAATTTGATCCGTGCATTTCGAAGCCACAATGTATTACATTGAAACGATTCAGCATAAATCGTATAATTTTCCAAGTGGTTACTACTACGTCACGTAATATACAAATGATAATTCGTCGTTAACACAATATTTTTCAGCATATAATTTGAACTAAGGCCTAACCCCTCTCAGTAGAAGAGGTCCGTGCTCATCAGTGGGCAGTATATATTACAGGGCTGATTGCATTGCACAATATTTGTCCAGTTGCTAGAATGGGCAAAATGTGGCGACAGCCTGGTGTCCACAGTGCCCACCTTTCTATGGGCGGCGGGCGCGGCGGCGCTGTCGCAGCGGCTGCTCAACACGCTGTTCCGTAGGTTCATGTTCCGGCGAGTGCCCATGTGGGAGTTAGTGTTGCAAGTTAGTTTATACACCTTGTTCATTCTTAATACTCTCTCAAAGCCTATGCTAATGAGAAATTCGGCTGAGGAAAGTTACTAATACAACACTTAGGGCGGTATTAATAAATCAATCTCAAGTTTGAGTTACATCTCAAGTAGACACAATGTATGGAACTATTGATACATTATGTCTACTTGAGATGTAACTCAAACTTGAGATTGATTTATTAATACCGCCCTTAGTGAAAACCCTAGTGGCTCATTCTAACGAGTCGTGTTGCTATAAAGTTCCTTGTAGTTCCGACTGTTAATTATTGCCACTCTATGTTTCGATTCTTTCTCTTATACAGAATGTAGTTGTTTTTGTTTTTTCAGAATCTATTGTTCATCTGGATCGTTATATACAGCCTCCATTTCTGGTTTGTTTTGGTGAAGATGGTTAAAGTGGTCGTCGAATATTGTTATACAGAGGTAAAAATATGTTCATTTTATTTTACTTGTCTATTACATTAAAAAAACTAAACCTATCTATTTTTAGGTTATTTACTTTTGGGCTACCAGTTTTTTCAATAACCTCTATTCAACCTCATTCAATGAAGATAAAAGATAATTAATTCAATGAAGTTAAGAGCGAGAGAATACTCTTACACCCGTATTCACAAACAATACTTAGAGGACGCATAGCCCTCCCGAACGCATAGTGTCGGTTGTTTTATCGTTTTCTTTGGCCTTGTTCAGCTTTGTTTATCTGACAGCCAACTGATGTAAAGTTGTATCTCAATATTAGCCAATCACAGCGCCCCTTGGCCTACGCAGTGCGTAGGCTGTCATGCCCAAACACTCAACCCGAGGACGCATAGTATTCTCGAACGCACAGGGTCCGTCAAACTTATTCTTAAACAATACTTAAGGGAAGAATGACAGTATGCATTTAGGAAAATGAACGCACAGCAAAAGGAGCTCGCGAGCTATTTTACGCAACGCATAGTGTTACATATCAACACAAACGTCAATCTAGCACCGGGTTTTACAGACGACGTAAGTTAGGTTTGTAAATTCGTGTGATTTTCTTGATTTGATCCGTTAACTTGCGATGGACTGCAGTAGCGAAAAATAATTTGATGATTATATCCTTGAAATAGACCTACAGAGAACGAATAACACTAGAAAAGTGATCGAGATTTTCAAATCTCACAGTATCACAACCAGGCAATATTTCCAAAGAAAATAACAATAAAGCTAACATAAAAACTAGAAACACAGTAGAACGTACAATAGGTACGTACAAAGTCGAAGAGGATTTGATCCTTGTTTGACCAAAAAGTTGGCTAAGAGTCTCATAACAACGTGCCATGTGATTGTAGCAACTTCGATTTTATACAATACTAGTATTGCTCGAGGCTTCACCCGCATGAATAAGTTGTTCCGGGATAAAAATATTTTCCCGGGATAAAAAATAGCCTATAGCACTCAGGAGTGATGTAGCTTCCTATTAGTGAAAGATAGTTTAGATTAGTACATCCAATGGCATCATTATCGAAGATATAAATGATAATAATATAAATTATTATATGACTGCCTCGGTGGCGTAGTTGTATTACGGTACGACTGCAAGGCTGAGGTCTCGGGTTCGATCCCCGGGTCGGGCAAAGTGATATTGGATTTTTCTATTTAGTATCAGCCCGGAGTCTGGAATTTGTGCCCGGTATGGCGATAGGCTCGCCCCCTATCACATCATGGGACGAAATACGCTTGGCGAAAAGTGGGTGCACTAGTTGCGCCTCTGCCTACCCCTTCGGGGATAAAAGGCGTGAGCATGCGTAATATAAATTATATAATACCTACATACCGAGGCGCTCCGATACAGGAGATTATTTATAACACAGCATTTTTAGTTAATTTGGTCGGATAAAATAAAACAAATATATTTAAATTTTCAAGATGTATTTTTTATCGTTCTATTCCCATTTTTTTTTAATTGTAAAGCATGGATCTGTTTTTATAATCTAATATTTTTTCTATACGCATCATACTCATTGACTCTTGAGAGAGCTCCTTATTTCTATAAGTTTTATATTTTCCCAACATCTTTTCAACTGTACATTGTCCCTGGGTGTAACATACGACTGTGCATTATAAGCTATTGTCAGTTTATCCCAAGCCTTCTTCTTTGGCTCTATATTTTGAGCATGCGTACGGTATCTTCAATAATAGGCCGTTCCCGCATCAAAGCCACGATTAATTCCCTCTCTGAAGAAGTAAAATATGGTAACTTCTTTGAACTAAAAGAAATCAACTTCTGTTATTCATCTTATCATTTTATATTATTGTAATATATATAACCAGGAAACAAACTGGAAAACATCATACTTACCACATTTTAGGAGATTTTTACTCAATAAAGGCGCGAAACTTGTGTCCATAATGCAAATGCGAACATAATATTATTTTAACTAAAATTTTTACAAGTTGTCTCCTTCTTTCGGTTTGTGGCTTCTACCAAGAATTTATCGATGATGTCGCATGTATGTAATGTATTTTTTCTATTTGAAATTCGTGTCATTTTTAATACCTATTGATAATTTCCGATAATTTCCATCAAAATTGAAATTTCAAAGTCAATGTTTGATGTTTTCTGTCAATCTACTCGAGGAAGTTTCATTACAATATAAACCAATCACAATGCTATGGGAACGCACAGCAAAGAGTCCCTTGAGTATCGTTTATGAAATGAATGGCTTGCCAGTGTTACTTTTATACTTATGCAAGTAATGTTAACGAAAACAGACTTATTATCATAGCATTGAGCTGTCCTTAGCTAAGTATCGTTTGTGAATACGGGCCTTAGTCATTTTACTATTGAGCTTTTCAATAATGTTTTAACATCTTCTTCTGTCTGGCGCTAACCCATGCCAGAGCTAAGGTTCGCCTTCTAACTCTTACAACTCCATTGTGCTCGTTCTTTTACATCACGTGTGTGAGATGGAACCATTGTCATATCCATTGACGTCAAACCAACGCTTTTACAGTCGTCTTTAACAGTTATATAACTTGTTCAGGATGATAATCCGTTGGTGCCAGAGGACGTGGAGGGCTGCGAGCTGATGAAGCAGTGGATTGTCTGGATGTGCGGCGTCACGCCCCTGCTCGCGTTTATCTACACCAGGCCTAGGCCTGAGGCGCCGCCGCTCATGATATGGTTTGTGGTACAAATACAAGACCTACTCACGTATGTGTCCCATAGCGGTGCGCAAACATTATTAATCTTCTCATTCATTTCCGTCGGTTCAGTTCTCTTGACCTCTTACAGCACCCTTTTAGTCTTTTAATAGGCTCCAGCAAAGTGACTAGACCAAGAGATGGCAACAACTGTGTAGCTTACACTCCAAATAATAATAATACAAAAACACCGAGAGATGTTGTGTCTCCCGTTGATCTAGGAAATTATATCGCCTGACTTCTTAGATGAACACCGGTGGATACTGAAACCGGATTAGGCGGATCGAGCAACAATGGCGCGATATTACCATACAATAATTTTTATCGACAAATGACTAATTCCAGGATAACCACAAGTCCATGGCAGCGACGGGAGATGGGTGCATACGGGTACTACTTAAGCCGGCCGTTGGCGCTACAGTCCGCGTCGGAGCTGACCCCTCTACACCAGGCCCTTGAGCAGCGACGCGCCTTCAGTGACTCCAAGATCATCGTCGAAACACCCGCCAAGAAACGACGATACTCTAAATCTATATAAATGTTTTGTACGAATGTATGTATTTGTTTTATTTATCATGGAAAATTACTTGGCAGACAATATCTTTAATATTTATCTCGTACATATGAAGTATCGGTCTGTTTTATGTGAACTCCTGAATGGCAAAGCTTAAGAGGAGTTGGCATTTTAATTCGATTTTTAATAACGTGATAGTATTGCGCTTTCCCTTTCTTTATTTATTTATTCTACCTCTACCTATATGTATCAAACTTACCCACCTAAATATTTTTTTTTTTCCTATCTGGCTCTTAAATATTTATGACAAAAAGCATTTTCCAAACGTCAGCAGTATATAGAGATTACACTCACTCTCGCGCCTTTATCCCAGAAGGGATAGGCAGAGACACAACTAGTGCACCCGCTTATCACCGTATGTATTCCGTTCCATGATGTGGGCGGCCACAAGCCATATCCGGCACAGATTCCAGACTCCGGGTTTATACTGAGCAGAAAAACCAAATCACTTTATCCGATCCGGGATTCGAACCCAGGACGACACGTGTAGTACAGCGCCCGCAATACAACTAAGCCAGCAAGGTAGTCTAGGGGTTCCAATATGATAATAATACAGTCCCAACCATACAATAAGTTATCTTGAATCATGAATATAAAGGAAGTACAATTTCCGGTCTGACAATACCTGAACTTGAAACCGATATTTGAAGTCCACAATAACCTTTGATCCGGTGTGAAAAACTAACCCATAGCCTCTTGCGACTGACTCATCCTTCCACTACGCCTTTAGGACTGTTACAACACAAAAAGACCTCGGTGTGTTTCATTAAAATGCGCTTATTATACACTCTATTGAGTATGTTAAGCGTGTTATAGTAGTTAGAGATGTAGGTATGTAGGATATTCATATTGACAACATATATATATATTTTTTTTATTGGCATTTGTGTTCACATTTTGCCAATGTCAAGTTTGGTTTGTCTATTTTATTATCTGTAGTATGTCGAAGTAAAGCAGTGGCTACCTTACCAAGACTTTATCGAGGAGTTTTGGCGGCAACAAAAAAAACACTTGATTAGCACAATTATTTCAATTCACTTCATTTGAGCTCTTTAATAGAACTATATTTGATAATATACCACCATAATTATGCAATATAACACTAAGTATCACCAAAATAATGAATTAAAACAAGAGCACCTCATGACACTTCCAAGTTCCCGCCAAAACTCCAAAACATATTTTATTCTTACGATAAATATAGTACATACTACATAATAGTGGTGTAACGAATATTCGCATTCGCAAGAAATCATGCGAATATTTTGGCTATGATATGTGAAAATAATTTATAAAATAACACTGCCACAGATTATGTTTACAGTGTATAAATAATAATTTTGTTAGTATTTATAGTCCTCGTACAAAATAAAAATTATATGTTTTGATAACAATAAACTTTCAACTTTCTAAACGCACTTAAGTACTTTAAATTATTTTTTACCGAGATCACAACGTGATAGGATTTATATTGTTATTTATACGAGATTTCTCTATACTTAATCAATTATTAGTTTATAAAATTATTGGAAAATATTATGAGAATATAACGAACACATTAAAATCTTTTAAAATATTATAAATTATTGAGGTATTTTCCTTCAATGTCCTAAATCCTTTAGTTGCACTGATGACTCACTATTTACTTCCCGAATGGACTAGAAATATATTTTTTTCCACAATTAGTGGTTTTCTTAAATTGAAATGATTAAGTTACCAACGTCGATATATGGCGTTGCAGCCTTCGGAGGACGCTGAAGCATATCGGAAGCTCGATTGACAGGCAGGGAAATCCTCCTGACACGACGTCCGTGCTTACAATGTTGAAAGCATCAAGAAGACGATAGAGCGGAACAAAGGCTCTGTTGAGGGCCACATTGACTATTGGTACATTAAAATGCTGAGGTGCTTGTACAACAACGCCACCATGTCAGTCCAAGTACAAGAGCAGAGCACGAAGGCTATTCCATTACACAGGCGTGAGCCAGGGAGATGTTATTTCTCCGAAATTAATCACTGCCGCGTTGGACGACATCTTCAAGCTTTTTGATAAGAAAGGATTTGGAATTAGCTTCAATGACGAGTAAATTACTCACCTTTGATTTGCCGCAATATTGTTGTCTTGTCAGAATCATTTGAGAATCATAGCATTATGCTCATTTGCTCAAATACCTCAACCGAGTTTCGTACCTGGTAGACCTTAAAATGAACAAGACCAAAATCTTGTCCAATGCTCGTTTTGTGCATATGCCAATTAGTGCTCAGAACGCAACTTTCGAAGTTGTCGACGAATCTGTCTATCTAAGAAAAGTGGTCCAGTTAGGCAAGACCAACTTCAAGATAGAGGTCAAAACCAGCTCGCTTGAGCAGCGTTCAGGAAACTAGGCATGGTCCTCTGATCTAAAATACCTCAGTGCTTAAAGACAAAAATCTTCAATCAATGAGTGTTACCAGTGATGACGTACGGCTTTGAGACATGGCCTCTGACTATCGGCCACCCAAGACGGATCACAGTCTCTCAACGAGCTATGAAGATGCTCGGTGTTTCTCTGCGCAATAAAATTGGAAATAAGGAGAATCGTAAGAGAACGAATATTGCTGTCATATTGCAAACACGCCTCTCTATCTGGACTTCACGACGCTTACTATCAGGTTCAGTGGGGTCACTTTGCACGATAAAATCTTTTGATGCCAAACAAAAATCCAATATTCGCATTCGCATTCGCGAATATTGGATATTGGACATTCGTTACATCACTACTACATAATATTTAAGATTTCACATCTCATTTGCAACGAAATGTACTTATATAATATCATTATTTGAGTTGGCAATACAAATTAATAAAAAAAAGAAACTAGTATGCGTCGGAAGGACTTGTATCCACGGACAAGAATAAATTAACAAAAAAAAATATGTTCCCGAGGTCAGCTAAAAGTTTTTTTTTCGTTTAAGAACCACTGGCACAAAATAACCCATGTAAAAAAAATATCAACATTCCAAATTTACAAATCAATAAAACAATAAGAACTCGAAGCCGTCAATAGATGTCACTGATTACGTAATTACATCGCGACGTCAAGATTATCGCGGCTGGGTATATAAGTGGCAGCACGTGGCCTCACGTCATACTAACCTTGCGTAGGGTGTACCGTGATCATGGAGGCGGTTGCCCCGGGCCGGCGCCGGCTATTGCACCTCAGCCGGGACAAGGCTGGCCTGTGACTATCCCGTAAGGGGTACGTCGTGCGCGTAATTTTTGATAGTGGGACTTGCGTTCTTGCGCAGTCCATTGTATTGTACCAAAATGCCAAATGGTAAGGGGGAAAAAGGAAATAACTAGATTTTGTGATATTTGGAGACAAGGTATTAGAATTTGTAGTCGTCGGTAGTGTTGCAGAATGGTTGACCTCGAAAACTATTCAGGATATCGATTGTATCGCCTAAGTCAATACTGTCGATACTATCGATAGCTCTCCACGTGCAATACTATTGATAACAGCGATAATATCGATACTATTGATAGTAATGCATCCAATAGTATCGATAGTATTGCAAAAACCATTAGTTTTTACCAAAACCTATCGATTAACAATATGCATAGGAAGTTTATTGAAGAAGCGTACCTACGCATAGACCGACAAAAGAATTGCTTATTTTATGGAGACGAGTAGCATGTACTACAAGTTTATCTTTATTCCTAGTGTTTTTATTATGAATATCGCATATTCGGTCAAAATTTGCAATATTTTTTCGAACATACATAAGATTTGCAAATGTATCGATAGTATGGACAGTATTGACATGTGACAATAATATCGATAGGCTATCGATAGATAATCGATTATCTATCGATAGCAGACTATCGATATGCAACACTAGTCGTCGGATACAATGCTCAGATAGAGGTAAAAAAGATACGCAATTATGCTGCGGTAAAACACTTCTACGATGGGTTTCAATTTACGCCATACAAGCCGTAATGAGATGGATAATATACAGGCTGTTGTAAAATAAGGGTATCCATAAAAACATCTTTACTAATAACTTGGCATAGTCGCTGCTGGTAACTAAAGGATTGTATTAGGATTTTATGATCGCTATTATAAAATTATTATTGATTTAAAAATATGTTTATAAGTATTCAATTTTCCATACCAATAAGCATCCACTCTTCATAATATCAAGTTATTGATACTCTTTCTACAACTACCTGTATAATTTGTTAGCACCTGTGGTTAGCAAAAACTAGCGATAGCTTTGTATTCTAAACGTGCATAATTTAATTCACAAACATTCACTACAACAGTTTTAAATGCTACATTATATATAAAAGAAAATATAAACAAGCAAATATATGTCATCGGGCATTAGCAGTCATTATAGAAACTGCTACGTTAATTAACAAAGTGCATAAAACGTTGGCATTCAGCGACCATTTATCGTCGAGCCGCTGCGACAAGCTCATTTCGCTCGTAAATTATCACAGTTACAATCCAAATTCCCATACCAGACTACTCAAGAGTTTGTATCGAAACGAAAATCGATTGTTGATCGCATAGTGACCACCGTACATACTCGGCATAAAGGCCCACGTTTTCTCAATTTAGAAACAGTCTGTGTATATCTGTCTCGAACACAGCTCGTATTCAGAGTCGTAGCCACCGCAGGGCTAGGTGGTGCAGTGCACCGGGGCCTGCAAGGCCAGAGGCCTACCTGGACCCTAACTAATGACTTTTATTTAAGTCACTATCCTGTGAAAAGTAACACAGCTCCTATCACCAGTTAAGGCCCTCACTGGTCGTGTTACACACATGAGCCAGAGGAGCGCATTTTGTTTCCACCTGAGCCAGTGGAGTAGCTTGCGATAGAGGGGCCCTATATCAAAATGTTGTTGGGGGCCCTTCCAGCGCCAGATGTATAGTTTTCTTAAGTATAGGCCATTCAGTTTGTGTCGCTCCGCATATCCCGATTTCGGAGGCCTTTTATTCGGGAGCAAAAAAAGGTCTCCGAACTTTTGGGTGACCGCTTAAGTTTAGCGTATGGGCTAAGACGGGCCCCTAGAGCCCGGGAGCCCCGTATCATTGATACGGCTGATGTAGCGGTAGCTACGCCCCTGACCCGAGCTCTTGGTTACTTAGCCACGCCACTGCTGTCATTGTGTCGACTGGCCAGGGACAAGTCTTTCGTCAGTCTATACTCTATCCTCTATCGAGACGCGCGCCACTCCCTTTACTATATTGTGCCGGGGTAAAATCAATGAGGCGATGTCTACATTTATTCTATACCTAAATATCATGCACAAATATAATATTAATGCATCCTAAGGTATACTTACTTCACCACACCGTTTCCCAAATAAAAAAAAACTTCCCCATAAACTAAAATACAAGTTCCTTCATCGTTATTCAAGTTGTTGGTACGAATTGCAAATCATTTGGCCCCTGGACCCGCAGACCCATATAAAATAGGTAATTGCATCATATAAACATGCATCCCTGTAGGGATCTACTACGCGCCCTCTCGTTTCAAAACCAGCTCATCGCCTGTTTCACGAAGTTAAAGTCCGAGAAATACCGTAAGGATTAAGATTTCATCGTTCTGTCATGGAATGACTTAGCGTAGTAAATGAAATGTTGTTTACAGCTGGCAAGTGACTCGCTCGTATCCTCATTCAATTACACAAAAAGCATCGAACCCACACACAATAAGCATAGTAAATAAAACACGCATGCATCGTACACCACTAACTACAAAGGACATAAAATAAAGAAATTATTGTAAAACCAATATATTTTATATAGCCTTAGCCGAGTAACTAACCATGACAGTAACTCGCACGCACCACGCGAACTGTACAGAAATAAAAACAACATCATATATTGTTTATTTTGACACTTGTACATTATTATAGGGGACTAAAATCGCACTGCTTTAAAATAATCATAAATTTAGTGATATAAAATTGAAATTTTATTAGTTTAGTAACTTTTACTATTGAGATTGTATTGAAAAACCGAGCGTTTCGGGGTCAGTAAAATAAAATTGAACTTAGGTAACTAGTACAAACCGGCAAAATTCTGAAGATCGTCAGTAGTTCTGTCTTTGATCAACATTATACTATTTGGAGCGCATACAGCTTCAAATACTTATTTTGCCGTGAAGATATAAAAATATCCGTGAATTGAAACAACAAATAAACAAGTACACATATTTATGTAAATACATAATTCAACAAAACTGCTTAAAACACATAGCAGAGCAATTTCAGTCCTAACAGTGAATATAAACACAACTCGCCCCAAACTTCATGACCGATCAAGTACAAACACGTGACGTAGCGATATCATTTGATACTAACTTCACACCGGTCATAAAAACTGATGCCAGCTGTGTTCAGTATAAAAGCCGGCATCCCTTCGGATACTAACAGTGCGGTGCTACGTGGCGCCCGTCGCAGTTTTCTTTTTCACTTCGAAACTCTTCAGGGGATCGCTTTGACGGGCCTAGAACAAATAGATAATTAACACACACACTTACGCCTTGTAGCCCCGAAGGGATAGGCAGAGGCGCAACTAGTTGCACCCACTTTTTGCCGTGCGTATGATGTGATAGGGGGCGAGCCTATCGCCATATCGGGCACAAATTCCAGACTCCAGGCAGATACTGAATAGAAAAACCCAATATTACTTTGCCCGACCCGGGGTTCGAACCCGAGATCTCAGCATTGCGGTCATGGGGCAATAAAAAAATAGATAATTTATAATTAACAATACCATACCATACCAGCCCTATATTACATACTGCCCACTGCTGGGCACGGGCCTCCTCTACGACTGAGAGGGGTTAGGCCTTAGTCCAGTTATAATTAACAATAGTAAACAAAAAATCTGACTGCCTGGCTCAGGTTTCAAATAAATTTTATTTGATAGTTACTGTATTAAACAGCTAATGTAGATAGTGCTCAATTGATTAACCTTTATGGCAGCATAGATTAGAGTGTGACTTTTGTATTTCGTCGGTTTATACATTTATGTGACGAATAGTATTTATCAGCAAGTGGTGAAATCGGCCCTTAGTGTATTTAAGGTGACAGATCACTACTCTCTCGTATACGAAATTCCGTGTATTTAATGAAATTTTTATGCAAAGCAAAAAAAATGTGGAATTACTCAGTAACAAATACAGTGCAGATTGTAATTCCTAAGTTCTGGGGGGTGTTGCTAATATTAATTGACAGGCCTGCTATCTCGACTTATCTGGTTATATAAAAAGGATATCAAGGTTTGAAGGGATCGTAGAATCTCACCTGATATTTATGTCTCTTAGCACTACCAAAGTTTCCGGGTTGTTTCCTTTTCTTCACCACTGGCTTTTCCACCACCGTTTCCTCGTCTTCCACCGGCTCCTCACTCCTCAAAGCAGCTGGCAGGAGGTACTCAGGAATGTGGGATAAATGCTGCTGAACCTTCACAGTATATAGGGCCTTGTCTCGCCTCAGGGCTGCCAGATCCGCTGGGTTTTCATCAAAGTAGCCCTGAATAAAAAGATGGGTTAGTCCAGAGTTTTAGGGTGATGGAAGAGTGTTCATAAATGAGTCAATCAGAGAGAAGATTAGTCGTTCATCAATGTTTTATGTACGATGTGTGTCATCATTTTGGGTCCAAAAAAGTTTTCTACGTGATGCAAGTGTAATCAAAGATTTATCGAGACTTTTGTTCCGTCTACAACAGCCTGGAAATTGAATCCTCCGCAAGTTGCCTGAATTTGTTGTATTGAAATGTTGTATAACTAATTGTTCGACTTAAAATCAAACACAAAACCTAGCTATTTACATTTTAAATACAACTAGACCAACATTGCTACATGACTACATTTTCCATTCCACTACACATACAATTGTGGTGACTCTAATAATAAATACGTGAACACAGAGTATGGCATACCTGCAGCTTCTTGCAGTTGAGGAGCTCCTGCTTGATCTCCTTGAGCCTTGCCTCGCGCACGGCGATGCGCGTGACGGCGCGCCACGCGTCCCGCGACCGGTACCTGAACCCCTCCACCTCCTCCAGGGCGAACTCGTACTTCCTAAACACAATTACTATAAATGAAATGTCACAAAATCTAGTTACCTTCATTATGGACTTATCTTGTTTATTGCCGACCAGATTATCATCATATAGTTGTTAAAATTGCCACTTGATAATACTATTATTGTAAGAAAAATGGCAAACAAGCAAGTGGTTCACCAGATGGTAAGTGATCACCACCACCCATCATAGGCAATACTAGAAAAATCATTCAGGCATTTGCAGTCTTTGATACACTCACTGTAACACCTGTTCGGTTTTGAATCCATTTGTGAGATGCGCCTCTACCGCATCCATGAGTGGCTTCTCTCGTATCGACACGAACGACAGCACTGATCCCTGATGAAGGAAATGTTTATGTTGTGAAACAGGCCATAAATACAGACTTGGTGATTTATATCCACCCGGATCACAACCACCATACAGATGTAAAACCTGCTATAGTGACCCACGGAAGCTTGTCACGTACTGATATGCTTATTTAGATACGGCGGGCACAATAGGGTAGTTAACATTTTTTTTTAAATACATTTTCAAAAATGTGTCGTCCAAAATTTTGTGGAAAAATAATTTTCAAAATCTGCATACTAATAAATGTTTGAAAATTCTAAAGAGGCAATGACCCCACCAGCATTTTTTTTATATAAATAACTGCTTTATTTTTTTCTAATATTAATGCTGATTTCACAGAGGAATTACTTTTTCGTACTATTTTCTGTAACATAATATAAAATAATGTAATGTACAAAAGAAAATATAGGAAAACTACAGTGTCAGCTGGCGAAGGATTCATCATCTCTCGTCAGTTGATACTCTACCTAGACACCACTCTTCTTACCTGGTTATTCCCCCTGGCCGTGCGTCCCGCCCTGTGCACGTACGAGTTGACGTCCAGCGGGAAGTCGAAGTTGATCACGTTGGCAACATTCTGGAAATCGATGCCGCGCGACACGCCTGATTCTTTGTCTCGCTTGCGCTTAGACTGTTGCTGCTACAATAAAAAAATATAATAAAGGACGTCGTACATTTCATCTTTGTCATCATCATCAGCCACATGATGTCCACTGCTGAACATAGGCCTCCCCTAAAGATTTCCAGATGGACCTGTCAAAAGTGACTTGCTTCCAGCGTACATTGCTACAGGAGACATTAAAAAATCTTAAATAGCAGACACGCCATACATATTGTTAGTTATATCTTCAAAAACAACGAATGAATTTCTCGAATGAGTTTTAAACAAGATAAAGAAGAAGATGCTTATATTGGACCCATACTCCTATTACTACAGGCCCTGTAACCACCTAGCTAGCTGGCGAAACACCCAGCAAAACAATAATACAAGCCATTTGGAAATCTGATAAATTAACAATTATTACCTTTTTTTTCTTCCTCCTCTCTTCAAGTGGCAGTATCCCCCCATCAGGTTTCTCCAGTGCCTTCTCATCAGAGGCAATGATGATTTGGTACCGTCCCCTATTGAACTGGTCCACAGAGAGACACCGCACCGCCGCCGGCAGCTCCGAGTTTAACACGCACGAACCGATCTTGAACTGTTCTAGGTATAGTTTTAATCTGAAATAAGTCATGAAATTTTGTGATTCAATAACATGTTCGGAGCTAGTGCAGGATTAAGTATGTGTTATTGAAGTAAAAAATAAAAAGTATGTAGTTCTTATTACACACAAAAGTATTGGCTTCATCCCTTAATAAGAATACCCCTGATTACTGATGATGATGCAATGAAAACCTGAACAGTTGCCAAGATTTTATCCTCCTTCTGTAATAAAGGCGAAGCTATTGGCATATTGAGCACAAATTCCTATCCCAGGCAACTGACATAATAATAATAATACCAGCCCTGTATTATATACTGCCCACTGCTGAGCACGGGCCTCCTCTACTACCGAGAGGGGTTAGGCCTTAGTCCACCACGCTGGCCTAGTGCGGATTGGCAGACTTCACATACCCTCGAAATTCCTATCGAGAATTCTCAGGTATGTAGGTTTCCTCACGATGTTTTCCTTCACCGTTAAAGCGAACGATAATTGATACACAATACACACATAACTTCGAAAAGTCAGAGGTGTGTGCCGTGGGTTTCGAACCTCCGGACATTGTCTCGGCAGACCGTTCCATTCCCAACTAGGCTATCGTCCACGAACTGACATGTATTAGTCAAATAGAACTTAGCTTCCCCAAAACGGAAAAATAACCATGGGGTTATGTATGGACATAACCACCTTGGTTTATGGCAAATAGACCAATGAGACAATCCAATAATTTCACAGATACATTTTTAAAAGTAATTTTACTTACTTGTAACACCTATCGACAGTCCTTACAAATATTATACTCTTCCCTCTGATAAGGTTCAGTTTCAACAGAGCATACAGTATGGCCGCCTTGTCATCTTCCTCCGCAAACAAGTGGTAGTGCTGCAGTTGTGATGACGGCGCCAATTCCGGCTCCTCCAGTTTGAGAGTCACAGGGTTTCGGAGTACAATCTTCTTGAGGCTTAATACATCGCCTGACAATGTCGCTGAGGCTAGTATGGCTTGATATATTTTTGGTAAGTGGCTGTAAAGATTTTTTTTTATTAGTTATCTAATAAAATGTTGTCTTTTTTATTTATTTATTATTATGTTACACCTACGACACGTCACAACGCAATATAATGATACTTAAATATATGGGAATTTTTACAATATGAAATGCCTTTACAGTTGTATACAACATTTGCAAATTTCAGAGCAAGAATTAGAAAAAGTATAAATAGATTGCACAATAAAATTTTACATACATTTAAAGTTAACATTAACAACATTCGTACAATAATGTCAATCAACAGTAATGTTCACTTATAATACCACAAGAGCTTCAAAATTATCGGGTATTTCCCGATAGGTTCGTTGCAAACAAATGAAGGAGTTTTCAGGTTAAAAAATCACGAGCGCGAAGCGCGAGTGATTTTTCCTGAAAAACTTGACGACTTTATTTGTTTGCAGGGAACCTTGAGGGAAATGCCAGATAATTTTGAAGCTCGTGTGGTATTCGGGGGATTATTTTTCCGTCCCAAATGTCGGCCAATAGAATTGCACCATGAGATGAAATGAACAGTCAACAAATAAGAATTTCATAATATATAGTAACGACCAGAGAAAATATTCAAAAAAAATTGTCAGTATAATACCATGTAGGTTGTACCACGTGACGTCGAATGGTGCAATTCTATTGGTCGATATTTGGGTCGGAAAAATAATCACATATAATACCACAAGAGCTTCAAAATTATCGGGTATTTTCCGATAGGTTCGTTGCAAACAAATGAAGGAGTTTTCAGGTTAAAAAATCACGAGCGCGAAGCGCGAGTGATTTTTCCTGAATAACGACTTTATTTGTTTGCAGGGAACCTTGAGGGAAATGCCAGATAATTTTGAAGCTCGTGTGGTATTCGGGGGATTATTTTTCCGTCCCAAATGTCGGCCAATAGAATTGCACCATGAGATGAAATGAACAGTCAACAAAAAATTGTTTCATAATGTATAGTAACGACCAGAGAAAATATTCAAAAAAAATTGTCAGTATAATACCATGTAGGTTGTACCACGTGACGTCGAATGGTGCAATTCTATTGGTCGATATTTGAGTCGGAAAAATAATCACAAATATTTAATTTAATACCATAATACAAATTAATACAAAATATTTTAATTTAATTTAATTTTAATTATAAGCTGAATACATGTTTTTTTGAAGGTTTTTATGTTTAGTATGTGAAAAATGTCAATATCGCCCTTGGAAGTTGTCAATATGTCATTATAAGTCTGACTCATTCTGTTGATGGGGGCATGTTTCCCTAAATTGGTTCTACTATTAACCGGCTTGAATAGCATTGTTAAAGGGTATCTAGGCGTTCTTCGAGGAACGGCAGTATTTATTAGAACTAGAGACTCAGGGGCACTTAATCCGCCATGGACTATTTTGTGTAGAGTCAAACGATCACCAATTTTACATCTATCCAAGAGCGAGTCCATCTTAAAATGTTTCAGTCTTGCATTATAATCTGCGCGATAAGGGCACTGACGGTGTCTATAAGACAAAAATCTAGTAAAGTTGCGTTGAATCCGTTCTATTCTCTCAGAGTGAACTTTGTATTGAGGATTCCAAACAGGTGACACATATTCTAGCAAATTACGGATCAGAGCATTAAATAAAGTAATTATGGATGTAGATTGTTTAAAATCTTTACAAGAATGTTTCAAGAAGCCAAACATTTTCCAGGATTTGAGCATAATAATATCTATCTTATAGACATTACTTGAGAATGACAATACAATGTTACAATGTTTGGAATCAAGATACCTATATTATGTATTGATATAAAGAATGTTTTGAAACACTAGCTTTTGTTAAGACTTCCACTTCCCTGGAATCAATGCTGTGTAATCTGGTTAGATTACCTACTATACAGGTCTCAAAACAAGTTGACCCATGGCTTGTAGATGTCAACAGATAAATGAGTGCAGAGCCACAATGTATTAACCAAAGCAATCAGTTGATCAGGCATTTTTGGCTGCAAGCAAACCTCTTAGGCCGGCCTACTGAGTCAAGTTGTTTGACAAATTCTACACCATACTTAGAAATAACACATTCTGCTATTCAATAGATTGATAATAATAACTTTATATAGAAGTAAGAAGAATGCTATTAGAAATACACATCCATTCAGTTCTGAATAAATTAAGACATTAGTACCATATTTACCCCAACAATTCCTTGATTTCGTCTTCATAACCAAAAGAGAATATTAAATCAGCCTCGTCTACCACCAACATTGCCAAGTCATCTTTTAATCTCATGTTATTAGCTTTTAAATGTGCGAGTGCTCTTGACGGAGTGGCTACAACAATATCAGGCTTATCGGCAAGCATTGACTTCTGTGTCTGTGTGTCACCACTGGACGATATATCTATACAACGTACTTCTCTTGCACATTTTATTGTTAAATCACCAATTACTGATGCAATCTGAAAACAATGGAAAAATAAGAAGAAATTCTACCAAACCATATTTTTGGCAATGCATGATAAAAACCCATTTCAAACATGTTTCCAACCCACCTGTCCACACAACTCTTTACTTGGAGACAATATCAATGCCTTAATAGACTGATGTGTGCTTGTGTTCTTCAAATTCAATAACTTTTGTATAACGGGTATTGTGAATGCTGCAGTCTTGCCTGACCCCGTCCTGGCCCTCATGAGCACATCTTTACCCTCCAGGAGTAAGGGTATGGCTGTTTCCTGGATGACTGTGGGTTCCGGCCATCCTAGTTGAGATATTGCCTGCAAGATGTGATCACTAGTGTAATAATCTGCATAAAGAAAACTACCACGACTCTTCTGTATTAAAAAAAAAGTGTGTGTGGACTTATGTACACGCGTTAGAAGTTATACTTCTTTGGTGTAACAAGATAAAAATCTTTTTAAATAACGCGCCAAAAGAAGTGTAACTTCAATATCCTTCGCCTTATTCTACGTTCAAAATTCAAAACTAAAATGTTGCCTATAGCTAACTTTAGGGTGACGGTTTTTCGTGACGGTGTGCGCGCGCATCGTAAAAATTTACTCTCATAATTTTTCCCTAACGCGCCAAAAGAAGTACAACTTCAAAAATATGAAAATTAAAGAGAGATTTGAACAGTTACTCAAAATGTGTTTCAATCTATGACGTAATGGTAAATGCTTACAATACAGAACCGAATTATTTAATTTAATGGCCAATTTCGCATAAAAATACCACGAGGCACAAAATAACAAAAAAGCAGTATCAATATCTAGTCGACACATATATTACGCAAAACATTTTGCTGACAATTTAACTATATAAAAAGTAATTTAAAGACAAAATATGCAGTAATACATTGATATTTACCTTCAAAATACGATCGTCAAGTTCCATTTCGTGGAACATAACCTTTTTTTCCTCTGCCATTTTTTGTCGTAATTAGTTCACAAATCAAGAGCTAGCGAATAAGATTTAACAAAGTTATATTTCGTTTTTCATACTATCACGTTTCTGTATCAAATGTATTTCAGAAAACACATTTTATTTGGAAATTACGCCTTATTTTACCATTTACACACGAGTCACAACTCCACAGACTACTGTAGAGCACAGGGGTATGAACTATGACTGATGACAGTCAAAGACATCTGTCAGATGCTTGTCATATTTAAATGTAGTTTCTTTGAATTACCAGAAGATAGCACTAAACTTACATTTCAAAATAGTTCAAAACAGTAAAATCTCAGTTGTTGCAACCTTGTTTAGTATTCCGGATTTGACATTTTTAAAATTCTTTTCTTTTGTTTGTGTGCGCCAAATTGACACCTTCAATCAATTAATTTATTTTATATGTTGTAATAAAAAATAATAATATTATTTGAAAGGGAAATTACAAACATATTTTGCCTGTATTAATTATTACGGTAAGTAAATTATTTTTTGTTCAAATTTAATAGGCATAATATTATGTCAGTTAAAATAAACTCCTGTTTTCTTTTCATGCATTTGATTCTCACGCTATCGCTAAATATAATTGTGTTATTATTCTAAGTAAATATGTCGAAAAAATACGATTACATTTTATTTGCAATACCTTAATTATTATTGATATCTTTCTTTACATGTAAGTTTTGTTGTTTTAAATTGCATTTATTTTAAAATTTTAAAAAAATTGTTTCATTTTATTACAGGCACAGATGCCCATCCATTCCCTTAACCCTAGAATAAAATAGAAGTTTGGCGCAAATATGTGGATAATAATACAGAAAAAGTGTTGTGTTGTCATACAGTAAAAACCACCACGAGTACACCAGAACATATGGTTATGAGTTTATCCTGCACTCAGTTTGAATCTGAGGGCATGGCAGTGCCCCCACCAAGTCGAGCAAAATAGCGGCACGGCCGTACCATCCTTTTCTCGAAGCAGTTCAGGCCATTTTCGGCCCCCTGTAACTTGTTGTGGATAAAACCAGAACAAATCTTTAGACTGTATGGGAATCCAATTTTTTGTGCCAAATAAAGCAAATCAAACATTGAATAACATATTGACGAACATTCTTCCAACCAAAGGATTAAAAAGATATAATATTATGTCTTATGATTGTAAGTCATTGATGTATAATAAAAACAACCCTTGTAAGTATATATATTAGGTAAAATGTCGGCGCCAGGCGGAAGTGCTAGATAAACATATTAAAATTAAGCTAAAATTTAATTTATATTTGAAGTATCGTTTAGGAATTTTGTAAGTTATGTTTTTGTATTATAAAACTCATAATAAAGATTTTTAGTTGTAAGAAGTAACTTAAATCAATGCCAATTTATGCCATTCATTTATTTCGTTCATCGGAATATTATAATAGGTTTCTTTTTTGAGAACATATGGCAATCTACGCATAAGCCGATAATAATATTAAAATACAGTAAGTTTGTGGTTAACATGTTTGTATTGATCGTATAAATAAATAAAACACATGATTATCATGCTGATATTGCTTCTTTGAGTTACATTTTGTTCATAATTCATTATTACTCTATAAAAACGCAATTAAACGCAGTCGCGTAAAAACATTTTGACAGTAATTAAGTTTTATTTAACTAACCACCCTATTACTCTCAAAAGTGTATTTATGGTTAGTGATAGTGATATACTGTAAATAAGGGATCTTAGAGATTTCATTACGATGGCGCGGCAGATACAGATTGCTTTAATTTATGTTAACTGGAAATATAATTAATTTTCTTTAGCTTGCTGTCATGTAATCTACTTTTAGAACCCTTATTTTGCAGTGTATTTAACAATCACTGTAAACAAAAATATTAAGCAAGAGATTTTGGTGCCACCTGCAGGATTTTAGCAGCAATATAACATCATCAGTGGCCTCTGTTGGTAATTTTTGAAGACATGCCATAATTTGACAGTTATTGATTGGCAGAAAAAGGGTACAAGTAGGTTCTCTATTTCAGTAGTATTATAATCTCTTTGGTAGAGAAGCTGTAGAGTGTAGATTTTCAGTAGGTAGTATAAAGTATTATCTCTTTGGTGTAGACAGTGTTGCCAACAGAGACAAATAAACTAGAGTTGCCAACCCCAAGAAACAAAGAAACAGCAGTTCACTAATAAAAAAACAGAAGAAAACAGTATATCGGGGACTTTGAGCGAGGAGCAAAAAAAAAACTCTTCGTAAACTGTGCACAAAATCCGTGACAATGCATGTAAAAATCAATAAAATAAAAAAACAGTAAAATTCCGACTCTAAACAGAAAACGGGGATGACATAGCAAAAACAGTAAATCTACTGTTAAAACAGTAGGGTTGGTAACACTGGGTGTAGATGCTAAGCACAGTTGACAGTACACACATAACACAACTCAGAAATCAGATTTCAGAATGTATTAAATTTTTTAATCTGTACTTAGATCAATCAAAGCTATTTTTTATTTTAAATCTGGCACTTGCGCGAATAAATTCAAAATCTGAATCCAGAACACAGAATAAATATGTGATCCAGAACGCTTCAGATAACCCTATATTCAAGTTACTCTATGCTCTGGATGTATATTATGCAATTTGACCAAGGCTATAGAGCGCTCCAGATCCCATACAAAACGGTGCTGCCTCACACAAATGCAGAACTTTTTCGTGAGTAAATGATTC
Organism: Sphinx pinastri; assembly: GCA_947568825.1. Classification (NCBI taxonomy): domain Eukaryota; kingdom Metazoa; phylum Arthropoda; class Insecta; order Lepidoptera; family Sphingidae; genus Sphinx; species Sphinx pinastri. Next base: position 1,624,526 of record OX387628.1, on the reverse strand, counting down.
TTAATTTTATATTTAACTGTTTCAAATTAACTTAACTTAGCTCTTTTTCTTTAATATAAGTTTTCTAGCATCCGTTTCTCAGATTCTAAATTCCGTTTCAGAATGTGAAAAACGGATGTACCTTTCATCATCATCATCATCAGCCACATGGCGTCCACTGCTGAATATAGGCCTCCCCCAAAGATTTCCAGACGGACCTGTCAAAAGCGGCCTGCATCCAGCGTGTGCCTGCAACCTTTATCAAGTCGTCTGTCCACCTTGCAGGTGGACAGCCGACGCGACGCTGCGCTTGCCAGTACATGGTCTCCACTTGAGAACTTTTTTGCCCCTTCTGCTATCAGTTCTTCGAACTATGTGCCCTGCCCACTGCCACTTCAGCTTGCTAAACCGCTGGGCTATGTCAGTGACTTTCGTTCTTATGTACCTTTAACCTAGCCAGAATGTAAAAGTCGCAGCTTCAGTTATACAATTATTGTTTATTATTTTTGATATGGTATTATATTCAAGGAGATACATTGATCCTCTGGTACTCCTATTTTATAAACTGAAATGGCGGGAATTTTCTTCATAATGTCTTGTCAGACGGGGTGCCAATTCACGCCATCGGTAAAATAATTTGAAACGCACTATACGGAAATGTAAGAAAACGTATCAAAGAGAATCATAATATAATTATGGAAAAAACTAATGTTTATACAACACCTTATGGAGGGTAGAGGTATACCTTACCTTAGGGGGTCTCAAATCTCAATTTTCAGAATTCAGCAACACATATTCTATCTATGGATATGTATAAAAAAATGTCTTTAGATATCTTACAAGGATATCTCAAGCCGAAATTATGAACAATTACAACTTGTCTTTGGCTAAATGCACAAGACGTGCGAAGCCATGAAGGAAAAAAAAAGGAAAAAAAAGATATCTTACAGTAAAAAAATCCAAACCCATAATATTTTTCCATAGCAAAATTAAATATTATTTTATTTTTAAATCCTTTGGTTTCTTTTTTTTAAAATCGTGCTAAAGAAGTAAAACTGTGGAGTGTGGTCTGAAAGGAGATGTCCACTTTTTGTATGGGTGCTGGCCCTCAAAATTTAACCAAGCTCAAACTTTAGGTATATTGAAGGTAAATATGAACCTTGCATCCATTAAAAAAAATTTAAAGGCCCCTCGATTTATACCAAACTTTTTTTTAATGTTCGTGCAGTTTTTAATTAGCAAAATAAAATTAGATAGAAAAAAATTTAAAGGTCTTTAAAATTAAACGATTTATTGCAATTATAGTTTTTAGGAGTTCTATCCAAATCTGTCTTGGTTATAATTTTAGGCCCGTCTTTGGACATGTCCTTTATGAATCGCAATGTGCAGTGTGCACTCCGGATTTTTTTTCAGTTGAGAACACCAAACGAATGGCCGAGTTGTTTCTGCATTGCATATTTTCAATAAAACGAAGTTATTTTTGTCTATTTTCGATGTAACGCAATTATTCTGCAATAATACAGGTCCGGAAGAGCGGTGTTTGACAATTAAGTGTTACAAAGTGGGAACGATGGTGCGTCGCGACGTCGTAACCGACTTCAGTTCATTGCCTTATGTAAAACTGGAAATGGTGTTTCTTCCGTGAGTGACCGAAATATATCGCGATATATGTATTCATTGTGATCATTGTTGGTTTGTTAAGTGTTTAAAGTGTTACAATGTCTAATTCAACTGCTCAAGTGTTGATGAAGAAGGGGAAAAGGGGGGCAGCGGCTTATATTGCCGCGGACTGTGCAAGCGGTTCCCCGCAGCACCTGGGCCCACTGCTGGACGTGCTCCTGAACCCCAACAAAGCTATCGACGAGTGGGAGACGATAGACTGGTGTCGGTGGCTGCTGGCTGGCGGGCGGACGCCCGACGAGTTCGCCACAGTTGGTGAGTTGCACATAACTGTAGTTCTTTGTAGGTTATCCAGTTATTAAAATCATTGCGCAGTTCTAATGCACCTTACCTATTGTCTAATCGCCCTCGTTTCGATGCAGTCGTGACATTGCATTGTTTATGCAGTAGCCTTTTTTTCCAAAAGATTGCATTGTGCTTCTCAACTGATGATAAATTTTATTAAAAAAAATACGGTTTTTTATTTACAGTTTACTTAAATATTGTACAGAAATTAATTTGTTTATGGATTAAAGATGATTTACTGTAGATGTATTGAGGTCATAGCGTCTGCAGTATTTGGCACACTTGCTAGAAACAATGCAGTGTTCATTTTTATGCAGTTATTGTAATGGTAGTTAGTTTTAATAACCAAAATCGGTAGCTATAGAGTTGCTCAATAATTACATAATTATTTGTCAAAATATTCATAAAAGCAAGTATTTTCTCACCCGTTCAATGAATATATTTTATTACAGTTTGCATCTTATTTACAAATGCATTATATTACATGTATACATCATGATTATGTACCCCGTATTATCTACTTACATTGATTAATATTTCGACTTTCAAGTTTATACAAAAAAATTGCCAATATTCCACTCACCTTCACTTGATCTTATGGGATGAGAAGAGAGTTCAGCTGGCCATATCCCAATCTTTTAGTTTTAACATCTATGAGATGTGTAATATTAAGTTTAAAGTCGCTCAGCATGCTGTGGAACGAGTGATGCTCGGGGTCTCTTTGGTAGATAAAATCAGAAATGAAGCTATCCGCCAGAGAACCAGAGTAACCGACGTTACTCGCAAAATCAGCACACTAAAGTGGAAGTGGGCCGGCCATGTCTGCAGAGAAAAGTGCTGGAGTGGAGACCGCGATTAGGTAAACGAAGTGTAGGATGCCCTGCTGCACAATGGACCGACGACTTGAAAAAAGCCGCAGGTGGCGGATGGATGCGGGCTGCTTAAGACCGGGATGATTGGCGCTCATTTGGGGAGGCCTACGTTCGGCAGTGGACGGCGACAGGCTAATTGATTGATTGATTGATATCTTACATGAGAACAAGGCCTAAAATATTATCAAATTATCCAATTTTTTTGGTTCACTTCTTTTTCTTGCTTATCATTTTATCATTCAATTAATCCTTGGACGCCCGCGGTGGACACCGGAGTCCATTTATATAAGGAAATTAGCTTATAGCTATATATAAGCGGGCGTTGACGGGTTAATTAGCTAATGGCACATAACGCCTATTGCATACCTTCAGATAACATATCTTTTAAAGTAACAGACATAATACTGGTATTTAACGATAAAAAATAATTTATTGTTTACATAAATACATAAGTTGGGTTTTAAATGTTATGTCTGATTTTTTATATAATTTAATGACAAGACAACATTATTATTGTCATGCTTCATGGTCTCTTAAATATATTAAGTATCACTATCATAATGCTAATGTTGGTGGTAGAATATGTATATCCGCCTAGATAGCGACCATAGTATAAAACCCACCATAGTGGCCTATGTGAGTGTGTCATGTTCTAGGATCAGCCTGGTTTCATACAAGCTGGCATAATTAGGTAGGACTCCTTTTTTTTAAATACGTTTATCAATGATGTATGTCATTTTAAATGTAATGGAAAAAGATTTTTCAAAATTGGTACATAAATAAGTAAGTTATGAAGCTTTGACATTTGATAGAAGGGGTAGTTGTCAAATTACAGTAATATCAGACTGACGTCACCGGCTATAGCGCTGCATACGAGCGAAATGGATAGCGTGACATCGCCACCGCGCCCCCACTTTTGCTCACAAAAATATTTCAAATACAAATAACTGCTTTGTTTTTCAACCAAGTTTGATTCTGATTTCACAGAAGAATTTTTTTCGTCCTATTTTCGGTTACATATTGAATAATGTACAAAATCAAACATAGGAAACTACCCTATCAAGAAAACTGGTGAGGGGTAATCATCTCCTGTTAGTCGCCACTTTATCTGGACCCCAGTCCCCACTCAGCTTACCATCAGGTGCCAGGTGCCCATATAAAATTGATTCTTAGTAGCGTAAATATATGAGAGACCTACTAGCTAATATGGATGGCATTAAAAAAATATGGTATTATATGTTCAAGTTGTCAAAGAATAGGTTTTATTTCTCGGTGCAGGAATCATTTCTGTAATTATTTAGTCATGTGCTCGCCTGTTGCGCCATAGAGGTTATATCCATAGATCTTATGACGCTGATTTTGTGATATTGACCATATCAAAGTATGTCTTTTTCACACGGAAGTAATAGAGGTAGTTTAACTATTCTGAAGATTCTTACTTCACAATAGCAATGATGCTGAAGATTGAAAAACAATGATAGATAATGCACTTTTGATGAGAAGATGAAGAGTGTGACGTAAGCAGCTTTTGCATCTCAGTATCGCCAATCTTTGAGAACCTCTTGAAGCTACTCTACACCACTCATACACTCTACAGCTACTCTACTATTCCTTTAATCTCTGGAAATAATTGCTAGTAGCGATAGTATCACGCCGGTCATGACTATTTTCAGCCCAGTTGAGGGAATCTATAGCTCTCTCGCTCGATGCTGTTTTCCCCCGCCTTGTGCACACATATCGCAATAAATTTCCGGTAGTTTAAACCCATAGCTATTACTTAAAATGCTAAGTTTTTTCGATCGAATTTTGGTTAACCAGATTCTTTTGCCAATAAAGATAATCGGTATGTGCTAAAGCCATGTTGCCAGATATGTATCTTTTGACAACCAATTCCAGTGAAAGTCCATTAATGTCGCATGCCAAGGGTTCATCAGTCCGACAGAAAACCGTCATCAAGTAGTATTTTTGTGGTTGCGTTTCGTATGCTTACTTAATCAGATTTCCAACAATATTCAGGAGCAGCAGCCTATCGATGAGTCTTCCACTACTATTGATGTTTACGATTTAATTTACAATTAGGTGACCCACGTGTCTAACTGCCTGCTTGTCAAGATTGACATTTCTTTCATTTATGGTAGTCAATTACAAGTATACGGCAGTCAATAACAGTGTTTCGAATACGGTGACATCATTGCAATACGGAATGTATTCATTATGGCTTAAGCGTTTGGTTCATTGGTTGTTTTATTGTCTATTTATGCTAAGTCGTTTGCTAGAAATCAAGTTTTATGGTTAACTATCTAACTTATTGATATAAACTTTGGTATAACGTAAGTTTATGCATTTAATTGTATACTGCCAATGACAACAGTAAAGCAATTGGCAGTAAGCATGGTGAATCTAAATTTTGTATTACGAGAGAGTCAGTGTGTCTCAGCGTTCGCCGGAATGGAGATGTAATACTGACCTCGTGATCGTTCAAAGTATATCGGGTACCTGCTACCCACCCTGTAAGTTGTAACTACCCGACTACCTCGCTCTTACTCTGACCACTGCAACTCGTAAGAGTCAGGATCTTACTATCCTGATACGGATGAAACGGGGTGTTGGAAGTGAACGAGTCTGATGGAAGATTGAGCTTCCAAGCTGAGCAGTGCTTGTCATGCATTGAATTTGTTAATTTATCAAGGTGTGATAGGCTTATACTGTGTAAAAGGTCAATATAATTTATTAGAAACTAGTGCTAACTACCAACTAGACTGCATAAAACAATTAAACACATTGAATGAAAGAAAGAAAAAATCTTTATTGCATTGCACTGTCTTGTCATATCAACTTAGTAATATTAGACAGTTTCAAGCCCATTTCGTCATCCTGATTGCGTCTACTACAGAGTACAGCTTAACGTAAGTTACCGCGCTCGTGTCTGTATGGTTCCACCTACCCATGTGATTTTATTATTATTATTTTTAGTATTAGTATTATTTCTTGCCCCTTTTCTCCCTGTTATTTAAATTTACTCACTTTGTCAAGTTTGCATGCTGTGACAACTTGTAATTAAAACAACATTTAGCCTATTACACGAAACCCTACTGTAACAAACTAAGTACTAATAATGTATGTTTTGTAAGTTGTTCTATATCAAAAAATAAAAAAAAATAAAATAAAACTTCTAATGGACGTCCTGTGACAGCGCGATGTTTTCAAAATTAATCGTATTTAGCGTGTCATTGCAGATGCCTTTAATAAATCAGCTTATCGCTATTCCCTCCATCGTCCCGGGTTTAAGCAGCTCGCATCCATTCGCCACCCACCGTCTTTATGCGCAGAAGCCTTAGCTAGCCTAAAATAAATCAATAACTGAATTCAATTACGACAATTTTAATAGTACTTGCCTACCACATAACACGTGAGTCTCGGTGTCGTGTAAACGTTACCGGTCGGCCATCGATGTGCCCATTTTTGATCATACACGTTACACATGAGCTTCAACCTTGGCCGCTGAGTCACAACACCTTTTGTATCGGTTCAACTAGATGAACAATTGTAGGTACCTATGCAATATTTACTAGTATGTGAGTATTACCAACAGTAGGCGATTTATAGTGGAATATATTTAATTGGAGGAACTAACATAAAATCGGTAAGAATACAAACTCGTTACAATAACTGAGCCCTTATTCACTATGCCACATGCGTTAACGCACCGTAAACCGCATGACGTCATAACCAACTCTAAACGCAAACGCGATTCATATACGCGCCACGTTAAAGTATTGAAAAATGGTATTCTGTATGCCACACGTTAGGTTGTCTATGCTCAATATTTTCTATTTTACAATGTGTTTATGCGTTCAGAAATCTTACATCCGCACGAATCGGTAAGTATCGGTTTTTTAAATAACATATTTTTTTTATTTGTACTCGTGATATAAAGTGATATATCTCAAATAAATTACTGCCAAGCCTTATCTAATACCATTTTTGTTTAATTTTACGCGTAAGAAACAGGAAAGAAACCGGAGATGTTTTTAAGAAATTATTAAATACAGTGATTGTTTTCAAACGAAAATGTATACTTCACAATGATTGTCAAATGTCAATGTCATAGACTTTGTAGTATGTTTACTAGAGACACAATTTAATAAAATTAAATTTCTAGTTTATTTGTCTCTGATTGAAATGAATAGATTATCTTCTTCCACTAGCCAAAGTCTCGAACGTAAAGACATACCTACCACTATAGTACCTTAGAACTCTGCAGTTTGCAACAACGTGACATTGGCGGAATAGCTTTATAATCAAGCTCGTCGCCAGTTATAATCAAAGAAGAAGTAGAAGAAACAACACAACAGTGCGTGCACACTGCTGCTTGGTGGTAGAAATAGACATTTCGGTGGTACCTACCCACACCGCTTCTCACATACGAGGGACCATCCACTAGTAAATATGTATTGTAAAAATGTGTCTATTTGCCTATTAAATGTTTTTTTAAATATATATTAATAGTTTTATTACCCAGTAACTTCTACTTGCGGGTCAGCCAGCATTAGTTTTTTAGGAATAAAGTCTATATCTCAATCCACAGTCTTATTGAGTACAATATTTCCTACATATTCATTGTTGTTAAGGTGAAATTGATTAATTAACAAACATTGAAACCCACAAATAGAATTTTAATGTTTAAATATTAAATTTCCTGTCACTGAACAACAAAGAAAAAATAAAACAAAGGTAAAATATGTACGTAATTAAATCTTAGTATATTTATTTTTGATTTGTTTGCAATATCTTGCATCACATTCACCATCCTGTAACAGAGAAGTGTTTTACTATTACATTTTATATTATCAGTTTTGTTGACATTATTATTCAACGGAACATCCTATTAGTCTCCTAAATTAAAAAAGGATTTTTGTACAAACAACTTTTATCTTGCATATTTACTACAAACCAAAGCATTAAAATCCCAATCACAAAAAGACCCAAGGGCGTAGGCAGGGGAGAACTGCTGAAACGTGCTTTAAAGCTGGCTACGCCCTTGATTAAGAACTCTACCCATTATTTATTAAAACAGTAACGTACTTACCTATACGTAAGTAAAATTCACTCCAATAATCTTTATCGTCACCAAACTTCGTAGGTACTACAAATCGTTTACCACCAACCAAGTATATAGTATTCATTGTAATCTATATAAATTAGGTAGACATATTATTAAATATTTAATTAAATTTGAAATATTATCGAAGTAATAAAAATTGAGTAACCTCAAATTGACAAAATTCGGGTTGCCAGTACTAAAGCAACTTATTTTACACCGCTGGGTCCCTGATTTACACAAATTTCACTTTCAAGATACAAAAATATAAGTGTAATTATTTATTTGATCACATAAAATTTGTCTTCGGTTGTTTTTCCTAAGGTATATTATCATATTTAAGATTTCACGATATAAAGAGGATAAAATCGTCAACCGAATTATACAGCCTTTGTATCTAAATAAATAATTTGTCCAAACGCGCTTAAACGCGCTTGCCGGCCACACGTTATTTTGACAGTTCGGAAACAGCACGTTAACCACCTCATCGCGTTCATGAAATGTCAAATTGGCATACAGAATACCATTTAACGCAAATTACGCGAAGTTATGAAACGCGGCCGCGTTACGCGTCCACAATGTCATAGTGAATAAGGGCTCTGAAATGACAAATATTTTACTACGTAATCTCCTGACCTTAGATGTATGGGTCCTGGCAATACCTTCGAATCTGAACAATAGCGTTCGGGCACCGTTGCTTGGCGCCAACGATAGACTAATTCGTGGTATCTACTCACTACCCCGGTGGATTCTAGCATAGGAAGAGACCTAGTAAACATATTTATGTAAACAGTGTGCATGCACTGTTGTGTTTCGGTTTGAAGGACATTGTAGCCAGTATAACTACTGGACATAATGAGACTTAACATCTTATGTCTCAGGATGACGAGCGCAGTGGAATGTCACACAGTACTTTATAAGTCAAGGTGCTGGATGGTGTTGCTACTGTTTATGGGTGGTCGTATCGCTTACCATCAGGCGAACGGCATGCTCGTCTCGTCATTCAATGCAATAAAAAAAAAAAAAAAAAAAAAAAAAAAAAATTTGTTCATCAAGGTACAATCATCATCAAGCATCTTGAACCCATGCCACCCTTGTCCATCTGTAATGCTTCAAACTGCAACCAACATCGCAGGCGCAAGTGACAGTCTACCATCGATCGCAGGTTGCCGTTCAAAGCTCGTATTAATATTTATCGACCCGTGAGTAACAAATGGCTTGAGAGCACGGCAGCTGGTGTTTACGTTTTTAAAAGCGATTGTGGTGAAACATGTTGGCTGAGTGAGTTAAGGGCATTAAAGGGGTGAAGGTCAAGTGGTGTGCACTAGTGAGTAGTATATCGTCAATGGTCAGCCCCTTAATGTACTAGGGGTCGAATCTCTCGGCAAATTGCTACATAGGACACAAATTGATTTCTTTCAAAATGCATTGCTGATACTTGGAATTGAACTGAAGATCTAACAGCAAGTTTGCAACCGTTTAACTATCGAGGCGATTGAATAATAACCGTTTATCGGATCGGCAGACTGCACTCCTGACGAAGATCACGTACGCAGTCTTTTATCTTAGTGTTTTTGGATCGACCCTATCAGACGATGTTAAGTTCTGTTGACACACAAATAATAGACACGTTAGTTCAAGGTCTAATGTATCCCTGTTGCGGTTGAAATACGTAGCCAATTGGAAAATGCAGGTTAAAGATGACATTCGAGAATAATATACTAACTCATTGTGTTGCCAGAGAAATCTAGGCAGGTATAACAATTGGGCATGATTTTTGCGATCAGAATTTTGATATTTTGTCTCGATTAGGTACAGTCAGCAGCATAAGTAAATGAACAAATTCAAAATTTCAAATTGCCTACATACTTTTGTGTTCTTACTAATATTTTTTTTTCTCTTCACAAAAATAAAATAAAAGAGATTTACTTTACTTCAAACAAAAAAAAAGGTTTAGGTTTAACTTAATGCGTATATAGGCGATTTGAAATGTTGATTTTGTACAGATATTTATGCTGCTGACTGTACATATTTTTGATCACATTGTAGTATCAGCAGATGCAATGTAACCACTTAGTCGTTCGTAAAAAAGAGCACTGTTGTATTAAGGAAGCTACACTCGAAGCCGTGTGGGTGGTTTGAATATTTTTTTATTTTTACCAAAAAACGAGTTACCTTCACTAATCCCATTTGTACGTGACGTTGGTAGAAGCTGTGAACGTGTTTGTAAACATATTTAACGTATTTATTTTATAATCGACTGATATGCATGGCTACTGGTGAAACCTGTAGAGAATTAAAAAAATCGTAGGGATTTTGTCAACATAAGTGTTCAATATATATTTTTTTTTTTATAGCATAGGCAGACGAGACGAGCATGCCGTTCGCCCGATGGTAAGCAATACGACCACCCATAAACAGTAGCAACACCATCCAGCACCTTGATTTACAAAGTACTGTGTGGCATTCCACTGCGCTCGTCATCCTGAGACATAAGATGTTAAGTCTCATTATTTCCAGTAGTTATACTGGCTACAATATGTTTTTCAATGTCGATAACTTAGTGACCAGAAACCAGAAATTTGCGATTCCCTTGCAGTATTTCTTCACAATACCCGTCCCATTTTAATGCTGGTAATGCTTAGATTAAACGATCTATATTGTAATGTATCCATGAAACGTTTACATTAATACTTAACCATTAGCTATAATCAGCCTATTGACTGTTTTTAAATAAAAGAGTTTGATAGCAAGTGCAAAGTGACAAAATGAAACGAAAGTGATGTCATTGTAATAGCCATGCTTGGCCTACAAACCCTAATCTATGTTAGATGCTAGATAGTATACCTAACGCTGGCATAGTGCCAATGTGGTAGATGATGACGCAATCGTCTCCCCATGACGTGAATACATACTCGGGCTTGTATTATCTATGACGTGTTAGCAACACGGAATCTTTGTGAAGTTGTGAGTTGCATCAATATGACTTGCTGACCGCTTCGAACGGGTCGGTCTGGAGATCTTTAGGGAAGGCCTTTGTTTAGCAGTGGACTTCCAAAGGCTGAAAATGCTAATTGCCCACTTATTCGTTACCGTTGAGGTAAATTGAAATTTATCGATTCTCTATTAAATTTAAAATCTTCGCTCGCGTGAAAAGCCTTACCCGCTACAGAAGTCCCCAAAACAGAGTCCGACGCTGGCGCCATGTACAAAAATTTCTGATTAATAACATTCGTTATTTCCTATTGCAGCAAATTACCGGGATAAAAAAATAGCCTATGTGTTAATCCAGGAAGATCATGTGCAAAATTTCATCCAAATCCGTTTAGTTGTTTCTGCGTTTACTTCTAAGAAACATCCCCAACCATTTTCACATACTTTCACATTTATAATATTAGTAAGATGGTAAGACTAGGTTGTATGGAATAATGTTACCTCATTCATTCTTGTTCGTAAATGGAGAGGGCATAAACCTGTCTCACAGGCAAAGTGCAACTTTGTAGTGTTTGGTACGGTTAGCGACTCTAACAAGTGGCCCTCCTCCTGTGTCTTTCCTCATTCCTTAAAGTCGACACCTACAGGTTCATCACGTATTAAAATTGATAATAGCTGTTTCTTGATGGTAATTTCTATGTTTGAATGTTCAATTATTAAAATATCAACCGTTATTTCAAAAGTAGTTTAAGTACGCAAGGAATGATAGTTAAACAAATAATTAAGCCTATCCCCATCAACTTCTCTACACAGCTATCCGGGTTTTCTGAACATCAAACAAACCAGAATCCGTTCAGGAGATGTTATGTTGATATTACACAACGCCGTGGTTTAAATATACAGATAAAACAAGTTCTAGGTTGTATTACCGCGTCGGCAACAAATAATACGAAACATCATATTTTATTGTGTCAACGACACGGACACTTCCTAGTCGCTTTGCCGTTCATATAACGCCTAATATACCAGCATGGTTATAAAATGTACATTGCACTAATTTAATATTCCGACGTTATAAATGTTAAAGTAATTCTCACAATATAAGGCTCACAAACGAGCAATGGGACATTTGATAAGTTAATGTGCCCAAAGCAGACTGTTTTCTGTATTAAGTTAAACAAGGAACAAAGCCAAAGCAGGTGGTGGTAGGTCTCTCATTATGTAAGAGGCCGTCTGGGTGGGTACCACCGCAATGTCTATTTCTACCGCCAAGCAACAGTGTGCATGCACTGTTGCTTGGCACATCTGCACATCTTATGTCTCAGGATGACGAGCGCAGTGGAATGCCACTCAGTACTTTGTCAGTCAAGGTGCTGGATGGTGTTGCTACTGTTTATGGGTGGTCGTATCGCTTACCATCAGGCGAACGGCATGCTCGTCTCGTCATTCAATGCACTAAAAAAAAAAAAAAAGGCAATATATTAAGCTACAAAAAAACTGTCTTTAACTTGTTCTACCATTAACTAATAAAATCTATACCGTAAACCCGACTCATCATAACTAATGGATCTATAATAAAAATACGAGTTATGTCACAATCCTTCAATCAAATAGATAGATCTCATAAAACAATAAAATGCATTCAGAGTTTAATTAAATTGTATAATTAAGGTACGCTGCGCCGACGCCGAATTGATTTTGTTGTAAACAACAAAACAAAAAATAATCAATGGTCATTCAAACTTAAGACTCCGTAGCGTAGAGACTTCCCGCCCTCGCACTAGGCACTGGAACTCCTGTAAGCCAAGATCGGCAGTGGCAAGCTTTATATGACACTGACGCCCGGTTCTGAAAGGCTGATCAAAGTTTTGTTCAACTAACACCTCATATATTTAAGCGGACGTATGGAGCGACTTGGTCGTAACATTCGACAAAGCTGCTTAAACCAAGAAAAAAAAAACACCTCTGCCAATTTCACAGCACTGTCAAATCAATATAGGTTTTGGAAACATTATTCAGAGAAAAAAATATATCATCAGACATCAACATTCTATTTCGTTAGGGCCGCGTTCATTACTTTGTTGAGTTTATCGTCCATTAGTTAATTCTTAGTTAGTTAATTCTGAACTGACAAAAGGTGCCTTGATATGTGTATAATGTGTATCACGATAGTTAACTGTTTTAGCTGACATTAAATTTTGAGAATTTCGAATTGTTTATAAAATCTCAGAATAATAACAGAGCCTAAGTTTATGTATTACAATAGGTATTTGAGCCGGTGGCGTAGTTGTATTGTGTGCGTGGTACCTACGAGTGTGTATGTCCCGAGTTCGAATCCTAGGTCGGGCAAATTGATATTAGGTTTTCTGCTGATATGGCGTTAGGCTGCCCCCTGTCACAACATAGGACGGAACACATATGAGATAAGTGGTGATCTGGTTGCACCTCACTACCCCTTCGGTCGGAGATATAAAGGCGTGATGTATTTTTGTTTTAATACTCGCAAATTTTGATTTTCATCATCACTGCTAGATATCCGAAAGAGACTTGATTAATGATAATATCTAATTATCTAGAACAAAAAGAAACAAAACTTCTAGCACATATTACATCTAGCAACGCCTAACCTATGTTTAGTAAATATTATTTTTGAAGTTATACTTCTTTTGGCGCGTTAGGGAAAAATGAGTAAATTTTTACAATGCGCGCGCACACCGCCACGAAAAATCGACACCCTGAAGTTAGCTATACAACATTTTTGAATTTTGAACGTAGAATAAGGCGAAATATACATTTTTTTAAAGATTTTTATCTTGTTACGCCAAAGAAGTATAACTTCTAACGCGTGTACATAAGTACACACACACTTTTTTTTTATTATTATCATAAATTAACATTATAGCGATCACAAGTTTTTGATGAACAATATTTTATGTTTGACTAAATTTCCTATTGCACCATAAAGAATGCACCGAACTTATACTAAAACAGCCACACTTAACAACTTAACAATATATTTTCTAAATCATTTTCTCTGGCATAATTTACTATACACTTAAATATCTTTCAAACAGGAAAACATCATTGCTTGCACACTGCTGCTTAACGCTACAAACGGACACCTGTGTAAATAAGTTCTTTAATACAAGACATCCATCACCTAGTTAAATTAAACCTATTAAAATTGAAGTTAGCGTGGCTTCGGCGACTGACGTTCTCGTCTCCTTGACCTTGCACGTCGACCGTACAGCCAGCTCGGGCCCAGCGCGGCGGCCGCTGACAGCGTGCCGTGAAGGCCGCTCGTTTTTTTACAAGCCCTAAAACTTATTGCTGTCGTACCTACTCACCTTTGTCACGCTGAAAAATAATGATTAGGTTAATTAAATGATGGCTTGGTCACTTTTGTTTGATTTCCTTTATTATCCCTTTGTTAAACTTTGTTGACAAATATTAGGTCCCATTTTTTATTGATCGGTAGAATTATTCCAGCAAGTCTTACTGGATCTCGATCCCGGAACGTTATTAACGAAAAGAAACCCTGTTATAATCTGGTACAAAGTAAATAATTTTTTAATTGTACCGAAACAGCAGGCTTAATATTATGTCGATTGTAAATGGAACTTCAGCGTTTATCTAAGTGGATAACTCCACTAGCTAGCTTATATATCGAGTAGCGCAGCCCCTATAATGCTAAAATTAATTGGTTGATGGCTTAACTAGAACCGCGCTAGACTCGCCGGTGGAGACGGCGCGTGAGCTGGCGCTCGTCTCCTTGACCTTGCGTTTGGAGCCAGGTCAGCCCGCTGACGGCGTGAAGGCCGCCCGTCTGTTTTTACTTGCGCCATGCCTGTTGCCTGCCGCCACTCGGCTAAAATTAAACGTCCGTTTCGCGGACATGTTTGTCGGCATCTCGTTTTATGATTATAAGGATTGGAGTTATGTTGAAGATGTAATGGCGGTGTGGTTTATGGGTGTTTCCGGTGCGTTTTTTGTGTTTGACTAGATGGTTGTATCTTTTAGTTATTTTTACACTACATGGTTGAGTAGTTTATCAAATTTAATCAATGTATGACTATGATTGAGAATGTTTTACAGACATTTCCACAGTTCTTAATTAATGCTTGTTACATTTAAATATAGTTTTATTTAAATTGTGTTTTGTTACTTCCTTGCTCAACACATTGCGGGATATAATAAAATTGACTAGTATTTCAGAGTACTAAAGATTAGTTTACAAGCTAAGGAACTTTGTTACCTGATCTACAATATAACTGAAAATATCTTTGTTCAGAATTAAGAGCTATCTGCCATGTATGCCATGTATGAGGTCGGCGCGATATAATTTTTGGAAGTCTGCAAAAAATATTTTACTTTATTTTCACGGGAGGCCGCCTGTCTGACGTCAGTCCGCCTAGCATAAGCAAATTACACCGTAAAGCAGATGGAGACATAGTTCTAACCTCATGATAGTGTGAGAGTACCTACCTAAAAATAGATTTTTGGTAGCGACTTTCTTTCACATGTTGAATAACCCGCTAAAATAACGAGTCGCATTCCAGAATGTGAATGCATCTAATTAATTCACCACAACTTTGACTGACACAAAGGCACGCAACGTTTACCCATTGATGTTCTTTGTCGCGCCAAGACCAAAATGAGACGTCATGACATCACCCCAGCACGCCCTATGCATATCATAATATAAAAACCTCTCAACAAATGGCACATCTCGGGCGAACGCCCTCGGCTGCGCACGCGCAGTTTTTGCAACCTGCCCCCGTCCCAGTTGCGAGTCGACGCACTCGACGCGGCTGACCCAAATGTCGGCTGTAACGATATTATCACCCGCTTAACTTCGTTGTTTAAATTGAATGTCGCCGTTGATTGGCAGGTGTGTTGTTCAGAACGAATCAATCTTGTTGCTGTATATACGGATGGTTGATTGGGGTCTGAACAGACACACGCGGTAAATACATGGAAGAGTCGGTAGCGGTCTGCGTACAAACTATGCCAGTAAAATTGGTGATATTTTGACGGAAAATAAAATTAACAAACAATAAATTAAGATGTTAATGGAAATAGATGCAGCGCAAATGTTAGGCAATAGAAAGTAAGGTCCAAGGTAAAGTAATAGGCCCCGGAAATAGAAAGCCGTAGTCTCTGCCTACACCTGACCTGATATACGCGCTTGATATTATGTACGTAATGTAGCGAAATATCATACACTTAATCACTAACTTCAAAATGTCAGAAATTATGAAGTCTACAAACTTGTTTGTCGGATCTTCCTCCACGCCAGCTAGGCCGTGCGGCGCGCGGGTCGTCACTCGTCCTATATTTCCAACTAAGTTAAAAGTATATTAAACCTCCTTTCAGTGGCGACTTGTATTTATAAAACTACTATGGAGATTTAAAAAAAAATTAAATACTCATTTTACATTCGTACGAAATTAACCATACTTTTGAATTCAATTCCGAGTATCGTAATTGACAGGCTGGTGTCACCATGATAAATAAGCGCGGCTTTTTCCTAGCGAATTATTTGAATAAATCTCCACAAACGCAGGCTCCTGTCGGAAACGCGTCTAGTTTCAATCAGAGATCAGAGCGTACGTACGGTAAAACAAGTTTTGCCTATTTATAACGTTCAGCGTTTAACGTGGTTCTATTAATAAGCTCAGGAATTAACCCACAGAGAACAAACTGACATGTGATGATGACAATATGTAAGATTGTGTGAAATGTGACGCTTGTTCGCGAATGGTCTTGACACCTTGCATGATATGGCGATTTGAGGTGACCACACACACGTGGCGTGGACGCTCCAGCTCGAGCAAGTTGTTTTGTACATTTATCCGTTGATTATAATCAGCACTTGCTTTAATTGGAAGCAATTGAACGAAAAGGTTTCAAAGCATGATAAATAACAATAACAAATTAATTCACGGTGAGATTGACAGTATTGATATTTTACACAAAATTAGTTTTAATGTTCCGCCCAAGATACCCAGATTTCCCATATTTAGAATTTTTCACATTCCAAACTGTAATACTAATGTTGGGGCAAATTCACCAACTGTCAGAATATGCAATCAATACAATCTTGTGAATAAGGGCGCAAAACATCTTGATATATTTAATGATAAATTTAATGTTTTTATGAGTAAAATGTCGAAACATATTCGTGAATAAATTTTGGCTTATTTTTACTTTATCGTTAGGTAGATAATATTCTGTTCACATAACACGTTATGTATGTAATTGGTGAATGCTGAGTGTACCTGTTATTGGCATATATATAAGCCACATTAACCTTTAGCAGTGTTTGTGTATAATTGTATCAATATGTATGCTGTTGGTATACCTTAAATAGATAAAAAAAAAAAAAAAGCATAATATTTTTTTCGTTTAGTTGATGTTTAATTTCAATTTTTTTTTGGCCTGGTTAAGTGATGCTCAACGCCTGGAAACATCATGTTTGTATGATAACTGCTTAATATATCGTGTTTGTCTTCCTAGCCGATGAATGAAAATTTGATTGAATGATAATTATTATGACAAATACAGCGCTTTGAAGGTATTTGAAGGAAGGAGGAAAACATTGTCATTTAATAATTATTTATCGATTTCGTATTATGTCAATTTTACCTACATACTACTTTAGTCAATACTTGAGTAGTGTTGAGGGTTTAAGGCTCGCAGCAAATGCATAAATAAGCAGCGTCGTCGACGTTTCGTATGCTCAATTGCTGACCTGCCCCCTTATTCTCTATGACAGAGTTAAGTCGTAACGCGGCCGCATCACGTTAACTTCGTGTAATTAGCGTTAAATGGTATTCTGTATGCCAATTTTCATAGTGATTAACGCGTTGAGTTACATTACGTGCTTGTTACGAGCGGTGAAAATATCGTGTCAAAGAGAATAAGGGGACTGAAAGATGCGACCCTGTCCATGTCCAGTCATTTTATTTAATTTTGGTAATATTTTAAAAGTTCTCGTTGATGATTATTAACTTCCATGGGTAATTTACCATGAAAGCACCAATCAGTTAGTTTGCCTAAAATAATCTCCTTAGAAAAATTAACAGACGATGGTGGATAAAAGCGGGTTTGCGTAATTCTGGATACTGTCGAAAGACTCAGCGTTTGGATGCTTGCATTTGCATGACTTAGCACTTAGCATAGTGCTGTCATTATTTTTCAGAGCGAGGATAATAACAAAGGACTCTAGTAAAGGCATTACATTATACAAAAATATACAATACAAAGCAAAGCTAAATGATGGTATTATGTGCAGTTTAAAGTAATCATGATCATGATTCGCAATATTACATAGAGTATTAAACTAATATACGAACCGTCTGTGTACAATATCCAGTTGCAATTTTACTACATTGAAAAACCTAAACGCGTCTGAGAATCTCCTATTATTGTGACTTGAAGGACAATGAAGGCAATGAAATCACTGCTCACTGAAAAAATTACATTTATTGTCTCAGTCTGAAGACACTTTACTGAAGAGTGTTAAGTATTGTACTGTGGGTCATAAGACTCAAAATGCCACATTCAAAAATCTGGATAACATTGCTACTGTTTATGGGCAAGCGTAGCACTCCATCAAGCAAGAGACAAGTACGGTGCGTCATTCAGCTCTATTTTAAAAAATCTAATGATGTTGCCCAAAGTGGCCTTTTTAGATCTGCCGGTAATTATAAGGCACCTCGGCGTTGTGGTGTTTTTTAAGGAAAATGACGCACACGGCATGGCGCAGCGTTTGCGAGATGAGTCACGGACGCGCAACGAGATCGGGCGTGGTAGGGCCACCATCCGGCGTAGTTTACCAGGAAATTGACGGAGGCACCCACCACAATGTTCACCTAGTTCATTAAAGGTCGTTGACATAATATAGGTCTCGGTTTTTTAATACATCAATGGTCTCACGGGAGAATGTTCATTAGGCAGTGGATGTTATATTTACCAATGGTAACTTACCATCAGGTGATCCACTAGCTCCAAATAAAATGTCTTATTTAGTCGTGCCGTGTTATCTGGTGAGTTCTTTAAAAAAAATGCAAGTTAAATACAGATTTTTGGTTAATATTTAATTATCTCCAAAATGGCCTAATTAGTCATAGCATACTATTAACGTAAAATGTTAACGAGAACCAGATACAAATATATCAAAGTGTAATGACTTTGTCCGTCATCAGCAATAAGTGATGGTAGGCATACATGGGTCTCGGTGCGACCAGCGCACGTCGCTCGTCGATCTCGCGTGACGGCGCAAACCGAGCGGTTAGAGACCAACCCGTCTTGCGGCAGACGCGGGCGCAGCGGGGTGCGTTGACTCGCGGCTGCTTGTATTGGGCAGCGCGCGGCCGTTGACTCCCTACACAGCTGATCGGCGTGAGCATATGACTTGGATTCGGGTTTTTGGAAACTGTGGAACAATGGCTTTTGTTATGAAAAGATACTGATTGGTGATGTGTCTCCGTTTTTTATATTTCAATGTGGATGATTATGAGAACAGCTTTTCATTTAAAATTCCAAATGTTTATCAATTGGGTTTTAAGTTTTAGCTGCACATTCAATGTTTTGTGTCATATTTAAAAAAAAAACGACGTGTTTTCTTATTTTATTATTAATACATAATAATAATTTTGTGAGCCGGTGGTATCAGCTCGGTTGAGACGATGGCGCCGTAGACAGTAGTTAAGACTATCGCGTGACTCGTGCCTTGAAATATGTTTGTCTATCCGTAATGGGTGATTAACCTTGTATTTTACATGTCAAATATCCAATATACTAATGTAAACACGGCGTATGTTTACACAACTCGTTTGAAAATATATTTTTTCGTTGGATTGAAAACATGTTTGTACACGAACATGTGGAATTACATCGCTGCTCCCCCAGAAATACAATGAAGCATGGATTGGTTAGTTTATCAAGTTTTTTAAAAGAATTTATTCACTAACATGAAAAGCTACTAAACCTATGTACATACATGAGAAGTATAATATTATTGGCACAAGGGTGAGTAACGCCATGCATAAAAAAATAAAATCTCTCTTAACCCACAATAATTGTTCTCTGCACCTAATTTAAAGGTCTCAAACAATAGTTGTATTGACGTTATGATTGTCACAGTACATAATAACTCCATGGTCATAGAGATAGATGAACATAAAAAGGTGCGTCCATAACTAAATTACGCACTCACAATTGCTTTATTATCTAGTTATAATTAGTTTTCCCTCACATCCATGTCCACCGCGAATACAATGTAACAAAGGCGAGTCGCATAATGTTAACGATGGGCACATTAGAGCAAAACATTGACCACATCATGGGCAAGAGTAAAAAATCATCTTGTCCGGCCAGCGCTCGACGCGACGCGGTGGGTAGCGGGCACGAGTGACGAGACGTTAAAGGCATTATGAGATGCTTTTGATGGGCGCAGCATCGTTATTTTTTATTGTGTTTAAACAAAATTAACTTGAACAAAATTTATTAAGGTTTGTTTGGAGATGAGGACTTCGAGTTTCAAATAATGTAGATAGGAAATTTACGTTTTGTACAAATATTACGAATTTAATTATTCAGTATCTAAAAGGCACATTTATTATTTTCCAATATTTTATACAAGTATTAGGCCTGGCTTTTCTGACCACACCGGACTTTTGGGCGAACGCTTTAGGCGCTCCAACCCTTTACATTTAAACGAACACGCTGAGGTCACCCCCTAAGTGGGGTACGAGCCTCGGCTCAAGGCGGTCGTTGGAAGATGATTGAGACATCAGTATTTAGGGGATTTTAGCGGTGTAATACACCAATCTATCCATTGTTATCATCGGCACGCGGGCCGGAACTGCTAACTGGGTCGGGACACCGGGGGACGCGGCGAGGTTCTCGACGGCGAGGACGATACAGCGGGCTTGAGGAGTGTGAGATTTTCAATAACTCGTGCTTTCTTTGGATGGCCAGAGTGATGGCATCATCTGGGTCGGTCAGGACTAAACGGGGACGTGTCCATTTCGCGCGGTCAAATGGAGTATAAATGGATGAGTTTCGGATAAGTGGATTATGATGATTAACCGCGCGGTCGAAGTAGCGCCTGCTAAGCGTCTGAATAAAGTGACTGATGGTCGGCATGTCGATTTCCACGTGGAGGTTGCGATTACGCACGTACCACAGGGCATCGAGTATCTGTCGTAGAAATACAGGCGCTCAATCCGACCGGGTGGTATGTGAGCGAACTCGGGTGCTGCGTATGTCAAAATCGGCCGAATACATGTTGTAAAGATACGTATCTTGTTGCGGATAGAGAGCTTTGTTGTAACTTGTAGCCAGTGTAACTACTGGACATAATGAGCGCAGTGGAATGCCACACAGTACTTTGTAACTCAAGGTGCTGGATGGTGTTGCTACTGATCATGGGTGGTCGTATCGCTTACCAACAGGCGAACGGCATGCTCGTCTCGTCATTCAATGCAATCAAAAAAAATTTATCAATGTATAAGTTGCCATTTTTAACTCTTTTAATAAGCCTACCAATTCTCATGTCTCAGTGACGAGACCATGTTTCATGTACTACATTATAATAAATTTTTGGGTGTGTTGCTACTATTAGCGACCTCTAACGACCGACTTGTTCCTTATAATCGTGCAGTTTTAAAAATAAACGTGCTCAACTAATTTACATGGGTATATAGTGTCCCTTCTGGAATTTTGCGGTAATACGACACAATTGTCATTTTTCCCTCTACATATGTATCCGTGGCATTTTTTTGTGGTAGTCTGACCCCGACCGCGATGGTCATATTGTCACGACGGACGACAATGTCGTCAAGTTGTCTATATTACAGTTGTGTATAAAATGTATACAAGCTTTAACAATAACCACCAATATTACCAGTAATGTAATGCAAGCACTAGATGATAAAATGAAAACACTCCTAGATGAAAATAATATCCTAAAAACGAAAATAACAAAGCTAGAACAGAAGATAGAATATTTGGAAAAAGATAAGCGAAAACATAACCTAGTGTTCTTCGGCATAGAAGAAAACGAGAAAACAGAATGCGAACTAGTAGAGAATTTAAAAGAATTAATAGTGGAGATGGGCATACACCTGGAAAGTCAGGAAATAGCTAAAATCTACAGAATTGGACAGCGCTCAAACAAAAATCGACCAGTAGTGGTCTCCTTTACAACGACATGGAAAAGAAACCTAATTCA
The DNA here is from genome assembly GCA_947568825.1 of Sphinx pinastri. Taxonomy (NCBI): domain Eukaryota; kingdom Metazoa; phylum Arthropoda; class Insecta; order Lepidoptera; family Sphingidae; genus Sphinx; species Sphinx pinastri. The sequence goes on along the minus strand of OX387628.1, from coordinate 1,602,433 downwards.
GAAGAGCAAATCCAACCTCCCACAAGGCACGTATCTTAAGGAAGACTATCCTAAAGAGGTTTTAGAAACTCGCAAAAACCTTCAGCCCTTATTGGAAGAAGAAAGAAAGAAGGGAAACTTAGCATATTTAAAATACAACAAGCTAGTAATAAAAAATCCAAAAGATTCTAATCGAGAGAAGAGGAAAAGAAACAAGACAGAATCACCAGAAGTACCATCAACAAGCACTAAGAAAAAACAGATTAGTAACAGACGTGAAGTATCTGGTGACTCGCCTGGAAATAATGCACAAGGTATAGTAAAACCAAGCATACTTAACTACGTAACACGAGGTAGACCATCACCGCTATCAGAGCCAAAAACAACAAAAAACTAAAAACTGCCTCCCACAACTGGAACCTAGATAAAATAAGTCTAACTACACAGTCAGAAAGTAAAACAGCATTTAGCACCCCAAGCCGGTTGGTCACCGTGGGGGAAGAAGACCACAACCCTCCATTAAATAGAACCACCAAATACAACAATAGAAAATCTACAAATACGAATAATAAACCCAAAGGATTAGAAAACTTGAAAGTATGCACCTATAACGTAAGATCACTGTCGTCAATGGTAAGATTACTAGAATTAAACAATGCAATAGAAAATATCAACTGGGATATCATAGGACTCGCCGAAATTAAGAGAAATGGGTGCAAAATAGAAGAACATAAAAAGTATATTTTCTGTTACGTAGGCGAGACCGCGGGACTTCATGGGGTAGGCTTCTTAATAAAGAAAACCTTGAAGGCTAATATTGTAAGCTTTGTAGGCATATCAGAGAGAGTCTGTTTACTGAAGATGAATTTCAACAATGCGGCTCTGTCAATTATCCAAGTTTATGCCCCTACAGAAAGCTCTAGTGAGGAGGAAATCGAAAAATTCTATATGGACTTACATAAAGCGCAAGAACAAGCAGATAAGAGCCTACTAGTCATAGGAGACTTTAACGCAAAAATCGGGTACCCTAAACATGAAGAAAATATGATAATGGGAAGACACGGACACGGGCAACGAAATGCACGAGGTGAACGACTAATTCAATATGCTTACGAAAACAACCTGTCAGTGATGAACACATACTTTAAGAAAAGAAACTCTCGTAAATGGACCTGGGTATCCCCAGACCAAAAGACAAAAAACGAAATCGACTTCATACTGAGTTGCAACCCGAAAGTAGTCACCAATTTAGAGGTACTAAACAAAATAAATTTTCCATCGGACCACAGAATGGTCAGATGCTCTTTGAAACTTCAGAACCCAAAACTCAACAGAAAATCATTTAAAGCACCAATCAATATGCTAAAATCTACAAAAGAAAGAGAAACTTATCTGAAAAAGCTAAAACATAATGCGACAAAACTACACGAAACAATAAAGAACACAGAAGATATACAAGATATAAGCAGCGCAATAGAAGAAACAATCACAAATAGTCTAGAACAGGTTGAAGAAATTAAAAACAGGCCCAAAAAATGCAAAATTATTAGTGACCAAACGTTGGAACTTATTTCTAGACGAACAGAACTCATAATTAAACAAGACAAATCTACAGAAATGAGAAATGAACTAAAGGAACTATACAAAAAAACAAACAAAGCAATCAGGCAAGATTACGAAACCCATAGAAGAATGATTATAGAAAGAAATATGGCAACATTCAAAAGCTCAAAGAGAGCCTTTAAAGAACTGTCATTCTACAAAAATTGGATACAGGGCCTAAAAGTTGGAAAAGACGAAACAAGAGACAGAGAAGACATAATAAAACGCGCTACAGCTTTTTACTCAGACCTCTATAGGCCACCACAAGAAGAAGATCAAAAGGATGAACAAAACGAACCTAACAATATAAGAGAATCTCAATTACAAGAAGTAACTTTAAACCGTATAAACGAACGAGAGATTTTAGTACATATAAAGAGATTGAAGTCTGAAAAAAGTCCGGGGCCAGATAAAATCACTAACGAAGCCTTGAAACTTGGAGCACCTATTCTAGTAACCTACCTAATGAAACTTTTCAACTTAATAATAGAACAAGAACAAATACCGAAACAATGGTGCAGCTCCAACATTATACTACTCTACAAAAAAGGGAATCCGCTTGACATCAACAATTATAGGCCCATCAGTCTATTATCTACAACCTATAAACTGTTCTCTTCAATAATTCTAAGTAGAATTGCCCCAGATATAGATAAAAACCAACCAATAGAGCAAGCAGGCTTCCGCCCACACTACTCAACAATGGACCACATTCATACTACAGAACAAATAATAGAGAAGTATAAAGAGTACAACATGCCATTGTATATAGCATTTGTAGATTATTCCAAAGCGTTTGACAGCATATCACACTCATCTATATGGAAGGCTTTGAAAAACAATAACATAAATGAAAAATACATAAATGTGATAAAGAATATTTATGCCAAGAGTGTAAGTAAAATAAATCTAGAAAGGCAAGGAGAAGAGTTCAAAATTGGTAAAGGGGTGAGACAAGGTGACCCTCTCTCACCCAAATTGTTTATAGCTGTCCTCGATAATATATTTCAAAGACTGGAATGGAAAAATGGTATATGGATACTAAATAAAAGGCTAACACACCTGAGATTTGCAGATGACATAGCTCTCTTTAGCGAATCCGTAACAGAATTAGAATACATGCTACAGAGTCTGAACATTGAAAGCCAAAAAGTAGGATTACAAATGAATCCATCAAAAACAAGAATCATGACAAACAGTTCCAAAAAAATAATCCAAATAGAAGGGAAGCCGATAGAGTATGTGAATGACTACGTATATTTAGGCAAACTGGTCTCTTTCGATACAAACAGTAATGACAAAGAAATAGAAAGAAGAATAAACATATCATGGAAAAAATATTGGGGTCAAAAAGAAATTCTTAAAGGAAAATACAACCTAAAGATGAAAAAGGTAATAATGGACTCGTGCATCCTCCCAAGCTTAACCTATGCAAGCCAAACATGGGTATATACCGAGAGAATAAAAAACAAAATTCTGTCCTGCCAACACGCCATGGAGAGAAGTATCTTAAAACTGAGGAGGATACAAAAAACAAGAAACGCCGACATTCGAAAGAAAACCGACTTAACTGATGCACTCCATTATAGTTTAAAACAAAAATGGAAGTGGGCAGGACACATAGCCAGATACCGTGACAAAAGATGGACACACCAAACAACAAAGTGGAGAGGTCCAATGGGCAAAAGGAGCATAGGCCGACAAAGAAAAAGATGGGTGGATGATATCAAGAATATAGCAGGAGATGAGTGGATGAAAGTTGCCACAAACCGCGAAGATTGGTTCAAGTTGGAGGAGGCTTTTACCCAAGAGGGGCTACACAACAACAACCAATGAATTACACGTCATAATATATATATTTTTCTTTTGTAACAGTTATTTTAAATGTGTAGACAAATAAAGCTATAATAATAATAATAATAATAAAATGTATACATACTGTGACGCCTCGGGCTGTGCTCTCTACTTACGCTCGCGTCCTGTGTAATATTTAGAAGCAAAAGTTTAATTATTTTTACCATACCATACCATACCAGCCCTGTATTATATACTGCCCACTGCTGAGCACGGGCCTCCTCTACTACTGAGAGGGTTTAGGCCTTAGTCCACCACGCTGGCCTAGTGCGAGTTGGTATTTTTAATTGACAATAATTTGTTTTAATATAATTGTTTCTATTATAAGAGAATCATTGTGAAAGAACTAGTATTTAATACCAAGATTTATTAAATTCGTAGATTTGATGCCTGATTTATCTTTTGGACCATACAATAGTAGCCTTAAAATTACTGAATATGATAAGATTTAACATTCAATATCTCAGGGTGACGAGTACAGTGGCGTACCACGCGGTACTTTATTTGATTAAATTCTGAGTGTACCTGTGTTATTTTTTTAGAGAAAATCGATAGGGTTGTCCCTGGGCGGTCGACTAGTCTCATCATTAAGCTCTACGTACAAAGAAGTCCGTCCGACCCGCCTTAAACATGTAGCTCGATAGCGTTCTAATTGCCATGAATTATTTAGTTCCATCGATGCACAGTGCCCTCCATATATTGGCACATGACCTGGTTAATGTCGTACTACATTGATCCGCAGGTGCCGCTTATTTAGCATATTATACATAAATAAAATGTTTTGTTCATAATTGGACGATGTGCTGGTGGTATTTTTGAAATGCAGCTGCACTGTGTTACAGCTACATTGTGTATGTAGTTTAGTCCCTGATAGTGTGGAGGCTTCATTGCCTCGTCTGTTCCTACAGGCTGTATGTGGATTGTCTACAGGTACTAAGTATTACAGGGATCCTGTGTGACACCTATTGGAACTTAAATATTTTTGGCGCTAAAATTGTACTATTTTCCACTCGACAGACATGTTCATAGAATTTTGCCCATCATGACTATAGGTTAGCCACCCCTGTCACGTTATACGATAGAAACATGACAATCCTTGAATGGACTATTGGCATTTCACACACAGCCCACCGCATCTTTTAATATTCTATCGTTCATACGTTCTTGTCACTTATTACATAGCCTTAATCGTACCATACTTACCGTATCTTGTCTTTCAGCACATAAAAGTAGGCGATGAAAATGTACCAACAGTTCAATGAAACGAGTAGTTCGGGCAGTCGATCTTATAACAATGTCGCGGTTTTTAGTTATTATTTTCCTCACAGCATTGTTTGATCATTTCTGTGGTCAATCCGTGTGACAAAGTCAATGAACCTTTTGGGAATATTGACACAGTATGCAAATTCGAGAAGTATCTTATCAAAAACATCAAGATTCTTAATCACTTGCAGACTAAACAGTTTTAAGAGAAATCCATATGTTTAAAATCATTATCTATGTACCTTGTAAACGGCGCGTCATTTAAAATGTTTATTTACACTGTCAATAAAATAGTTAAAACAGGCGATAGTGTGCGCGATGAGACTCGCTCAGTGTATACCCGAGATATCCTTACATGTTATAAAGCAAAGTTCCCCCCATCTGTTTGAATGCGATAAACTCAAAAACTAACGAGCTGGTTCCGATAAAATTTGGTATGGAGATAGTTTGAGACCCTGGGATCGACATGGACTTGCTTTTTACCCGGGAAAACCTTCACGCGGCCGAAGCAACGAGTAAAAGCTGTTAACAATAATATTGTAACTATATTTTCCCGATTATTATTGCCATTTCAATCGCTAATGAATATTGAATGCACTTATTTTTTGACAAATAATTCATATCTATTTTTGTTGGGCTTCACTTTACTTACCATCATGTGTAGGGAAGCTACTTTATCGAGCCATCGATAAAAATAATCTATTGTAATTTGTTGAGGAGAAGAAACTGCAAACTAACCTGGTTGCTATGGTAAATCGAGGTTAATGCGGCCATTTATACGGCTGAACAATGTTTCTAAAACATAGCTGAAATTTGATTTTATCTTTCTAATAAGGAAATCCGCATTTAAATCGGTAGTAAATTATTAATAACACACAGACAAACAGCTCAAACGGCAGTCCCAGATTACTGCAGATTATTCTTCCGCTGAAATATAAGATGTGTATTAGAGTTATAATAGATGATTACTAAAATTGCTATAATATTATATCATAAATACCCCAAATTAGACAAACTTCTATTACTACAGAAGAATCGCTCCTAATCAAGATTCAGCACTTATTTCACATTGTGTTATGGCTCAGAATGATCATAGAGTTCAATAAACCACTTAGACGTGAGCTCTAGTTTCTGGATTAGTGGAAACGTGAGATCCGAGTTTGCCTACGTTTTTTTATAATTCCTATTTTGTATGTACCATCAGGTCTATTTTTATCATAAGTTATGTTCTGTCGGAGTATAAATTTGGTTATTTTCCGATGTTCAGTTGATATCGAACAGGATATTCTATAAATAATTTGAATATTGTTACAATAGGTAGTTACTAGGTACGACTCATATAAAAGAATTTCGTGTATTTGTACTAGCTATATATCAAATGGACAATTAGCTTAATGTTTTTAAATTATACAATGAACTATATATTTACTTGTTTGTTTTTGTCATAAACTAGTATTTATCTTTTATAAAAACTTGTTTTTTCACAGCTTAGTCTTTTTTATTTATGTGCATGTTTCACGTATTTGTATGTAAGAATAATAGTCTTGTTCGCTGCTAAGCAATATGTAAGCACTTCTACGTTTCTGTTTGAGAGACATCAAGTACAATTTAATTACTGGACGATATTTTTAAATGCAATTTCTCAAGTTACTGCACATAGTACAGCAGACTGTACTGCAACGTAGTTGAAAGTTGTTGGCGTCTTCACTGTTTGGGAAGAGAGTTGATCATCTCGTCATTTAGTTCTAAAAATATAATAATTGCAACAAAAAACATAGATAAAGTCCTGGATTAACGCACAGGTTACTTTTATCTAGTAAAAGTACATAGTTTGACATTTAAGATATATTCAAAGTAACGTCTGACACGCGAAGCTATGACCAACCTAGCTAGGTGGTTGTAGTGATTTTTTTAATTTGTTTTAAACCCTCGGTGTGTTGCATTCCGGGATCAACCGGCATACTGGCAAAGGATAATCACCTCTTGTCAGACGACACTATCTGAACCCCACTCTGCATAACATCAGGTGCAGTGGGCTCACATTGCCGTGTCTTTTAAAAAAAACCCTAGTCCGGTAATAAATGCCAGTACACATTAGTTCTCTAGCATGACGGTGTCACTGACGGGTTTATTAGTTCGTCATGTCAGCGCGGCGCTTGTCGCGTGGAAATGTCAACTTAGTTGCCCATAGCCCAGTCCAGCGTCACGGCCGGGGCAATAACCACGGCCGTCAGCCGTGTGCAGGCTGTGCAGCCAGCGTTGATGTGCTGCAGACATGTAGCGACGCACGGGTGTTGTGCGAAATGTCTTTGCGCTGGTTTTGAAGGATCCTAACTGCTAGCTTCGGATTGACGGCGAAAATTAAATTAAAGTTTCTTTGACATCAATAAATTGCTTATTATTAAGAATAAACTAGTAATTGGTTTACTATTAATTCGTAAAGCGATTAGAATTGAAACCGGTCGTTTGTGGACGAGTATCGGATTAATACGGTCCACGTGATTCGTCTGGTTGATTCAAATACGTCACATCCATATTTAAGTCCGTTTGTTTATTATTTAATGTATTAATAGAATATTAGGTGTAAAAACTGCTATGTAATTCAAAACTTAGTGACAGTATTCTTTTACATTTCCCGCCATTGCTTATAAAAGCTTTTTTTTCGCAATTATTATACTAGAAAAAAAGATGTTAATAGGTACCTATGCTGTATTTTATATGTTTATTTTACCAGGTACCAGGTTCTGGTAATACTGTATTATATATTACCAGAACCATTTAACGTGCATTATCAGATAAAGACATACTCAACAGTGCGTTAAGTATGGCTGATGATGTAATATGGTAGGTAATTGAATTTTTTATAAATAGCCATGGCGGATAATAAAAAAAATACCATCCATCTATCTTGATATTGGTGATAAGTCGCCATAAAATGCGATCATGGTAATAATTTTTCTTCAAATATTATTGAGTCAAAGCCCTAACTAAGCTCATCATGTCTAAAGATTATTGGCAAGGGTACTTAACATATTTACAGTTTTGGTACAAAAAGACACTATCACTTGTGTACGAGTCTATATAAATTTATCATGAAAACACTAAACAGTGTCTAGGTTTGCCTGCGACACGACAAACGGCCGTCCGTTCGGCTGCGCACGCGCACGCCACTGTGTAATTATTGATGCGTCGCGTTATTGCACACCAACCACCGCACATCGACCGGTGTGACGTAACAGCTCTTATGTCGCTATAATTGATCTCTCGTTACAGGATATTCACGCTTTCACAATATTTTGTATTCAATTAAATTTAATGCGGACAGCTACCATGCCTCCTCTGGTGGCTATGCTAGATGGCACGATCCCCTCACCGAGGCAAATGTTTGCATGAATTGCAAATATTTGTTTCCGATCTGGGTGTTGTGACCTTTTTCAAGTCTCAGATCTCTTTATCTTGGTGTGGGGTCAGGATTATGTCGTGTGACTGGTGAATATAATTTTTTTTAACAAAAAATAAAACTGTTCGAAACCACTGCAAACCAAAAAATTATTTAACTTTGTATACGTATATTTGGAGTCGACTTCATAATTATTAATGGAAATTTGAATGTGGACTGAGAATGGATGAGTGGCGTGTCAAGTGTCTCCTTAATGCCGACGATAAAGTTTTACTTGAAGCCAGATAGGAAAAAAAAAAAAAAAGTTTTACTTGCACCGTCGGCGAGGGAGCTGCAAGACATTTTAAATTTAGTGAATGGTGAGTTTAAGGATAAGAAAAATTAATGCGAGCAAGATGAAAGTGTTGGTGATAGAAAGAGAGGAAAATGCTACTGAATGTAGTATTGGTATAGATGGTGAGCAAGTGGAACAAGTGAATGAGTTTGTGTACCTGGGAAGTATGATTACGAGAGATGGAAAGTATGACATGGATATTGAAAGAAGAGTTATAGCAGGTAACAAAGTAAATGGCGCCTTGCGTGCAATAGTGAGTAACCAGGCGGTGTCTGAAAAGACTAGAATGGCTATTCACAATGGTGTGCTGGTGCCGACGCTTATGTATGGAAGTGAATGTTGGGTTTGGCAAAAGAAGCACGAAAATCGAATAAATGCTGTGGAAATGCGCTCCTTACGGAGTATATGTGGACTGTGGAGTCACTATTGCAGATCGCATGAGGAATAGTATGATAAGAGATCGATATAAGTTGAAGGATGATGTGGTGACTAAGATTGAAAGAAGTATGCTGAGATGGTTTGGGCACGTGGAGAGGAAAGATGAAAGACGGAACACAAAAGGTATTTATCGAGCGAATGTGGATGGTACGGCTGGAAGGGGCCGCCCGAGCAGAACGTTCTCTGACCAAATAAATGATCTTCTCCGAAAAGGGCAGGTCAGGAGTACCCTTAACCGACGAAAATGTATGAAAAGAATTATGAATGTGGAAGAAGCGAAAGAGGTGTGTCAAGATCGTAGCATGTGGCGCTCAAGTCTCTGCCTACCCCTATGGGATAGTGGTGTGAGTGTGTATGTATGTATGTATATGTGAAAAAAAATATTAATTGATTGAAAAAGTTTCACTTCATACGTGTGGACATTAATACACACACACACTTTTTTATAGTTACTAACTGCAAGCGAACGACAAAAACAATTTTCAATTTCGATCATAAATTCTAAACGTCTTGATACAAAATAGAATTACGTTTCTCTTTCGGCGGTATTATATTATTGGAGTGCTCTTTTCTGGTCAATTGCCAGATGAGCCATAGTTTTATGATCTCAAATGCTTCTTGTATTGCTTTCAATGGATTATTTTATTTTACTTTTATTATTATTGTTCTAGTATCGTAAGACCGCGTATCACTACGTTTTTTTAACCGGCTGTGAAACGAGAAAAATGATTGTGTGTTTGCAAATATTTGTACTGGGTTTGGAGTCTGGCGGGGTCACAGGAGTCACAGCTCACGAATTGTGTCATAGGACTATATTAATAGAGTTAGTGAGATTTATATAGTATTTCTGTCTGACGTTATCCCAACCAAGAAAACAACCGGTTCAAACAGGCCGGCATAATTGTATCGACTGACGAGGGATAATCATAGCTCGTCATTCGACACCATCTGGACCCCTCACCGCTTACTATCAGATGCAGTGGATTCACTTTACTGCGCCCGGTTAAAAAAAAACCGCCATGATTGGATGGAGACATTACGCTAATTCTCATCTTGTGCATGTCCCGCATACTAGTAGCCCGACTGCGACGGCAATCACCTTGATAAACTTTTTGGAGTGCGGATTGGATGCCGACATATTTGCTTATGGAGTTCATACTATTAGTAAAAATGTGTACTTGTTCCTTATTAATAGGAATTATAGTGAGTGAAGTCTTCGTACCTACAATAATTTAATGTTCTTGTTGTAATATTAGTTTAGCTATCATATAAGCGTTGTGGTGTACTCTTCACTGTAAGCTTATATTAGATTTTTGTTTTAATAAATAAATAAATAATGTCCTCCACAATGAGATTATTGTATCTCACATAAACATTATCCAGAACGACTCAATAAAATATTTTGAATAATGTGTGTACATATTCGGTGATAATTTACCACTTGTCGCAGCCGCAATGCCGTTTGCCGCATTGGAGTAGACATTGCGTATTACGTCGCTACAGCATTTACAAGAGTTCTTTGTTTTTTGGCGCGACGCGACACTTGTAGCTAAGTTTGGGCCGTGGCGCCTGTTTTAAGCCTTCTAAATATAATTATATGCATTGATAATAGATAATGTTAATCATTTAAATCGTTATTAGGCTTTAATAAGCGACTCGATCTGATTTTTTTTTTATTGGACAGCGCACGTTGCCAGGCGATGAACAACATGCTAACATAAAGCCTTATCTTAAGGATCGTATTAAATCTTTATACTAATGCGTATTACATTGGAATGTTTGAGTCAATGCAAACACATGTGCCTGGCAAATGTATTTTGAGTAATGGCCAATTCCGTGCTGCGAAAATGCGACATGAGCTTTCCGTCAGGTTCATTGACCCGTTCAGTTTCACGAGAAACAAGACCGACGGCCTGTCTCCTTTGTATTCGATTCGATAAACATTGATTTGATTTTCAAAATATTCTGTAGATTTATCGACGCGTCGCGGGTTCACGCTGTTCGAGTCGTGTTTGTCTGTTAAACTGAATACATGGTTAATTTACAGTTTACGTGTTTATTTTAATTCCGGTATACTTTGTTTAAAACACCAAAATGGCCTTTGATAGGAGATATTGCCGCCTTGAACACCAGAGGATATAGGTTTGCGTTAGTGATTTAGGAATAGTATTTTGGTTGGTTGGTTGGTATAGAGTATTTATTTATACTAACCGTTGAAAGCGCAACAATATGCTCTCATCTTAGGCGAACATAGTTGCACTTATGATAAGTCCAGCTACATTAAATTGATTATAATAATTATTATTAATACCAAAGGTCACGTATGTAACCACCGACAGTTTTATTAAGAATAACATCAATGATGAAAAATAAACAAAAAAATATCTAATGTAATCGACTAAGACCTGGCTAGAATGTCTAATCATCATCAGCCTTTGGAAGTCCACTGTTGAACATATGCCTCTAAAGGTGTCCAGACCAACCTATCTAAGGATGTCCAGTGGGACAGTCAATGGTTTTAGTTGCCGGGTAAGGAAATATAGGTACGCCCCTTTGGATTGAAGTATTTTTCCATTGTTTACCTTGGACCCATGAAAATATGGTTTATTGTGAATGAATCCTAAACAAACTTGTTTTTGAACGTATGATCTCAGACATGACTAAGATGAGCCCCGTCGGATATTCCCTGAGCTAATATTATTTCTTAGACCTAAGCGCATCGTGTCCTTTATACAAATTATTTGGTGATTATTTGCATGTATTGATAATATTATAGTGAAAATAACATATCTAATTATTAAAGCAGCCCTGAGTCGAGAAGCAGGATGTTTTATGAAAACGCAGGATATATAATTTTTAAAAGGAGTGTGCACTTTTGTGAGAAATATTTGAGTCGACAATGTCAATGTTTATACTGCACGTACCATCTCATAAGTAATCACGTGTATTGTATATGATTTGATGTTTATCAACTGCTACGTAACAGCCCTATTTAAATATTAGGGTTTCGGCACATCAACCACAATTTGTCGATAGACTTTTTGTCGTATTATGATTATTCTTGGTAAAAGAAAATATAAGCGCTTTAAAAAAATATTTAACGTACGAAAGTTTTAAATAATAGTAATATTAGACTACTCATTTTATTGTTGTGCTTTTTATCCGTATTGATGTTGCGGTTAGTACGGACTATCAAGCGAATCAGCATTACTTTGATGATTCCAAAATCTTATAATTGTATGTATTTGTTTATGTTATTTTAAATAATCTGTTAACATTACATTAGCTACATGTCTTTCAAATAATTGTTGCACTTTACTATTTGTGAAAGTTCCCGCAATGTATTATTCAAATGATATTTAATACCTCATACTAACCAATAAAAATTATTAGATTACAGTATTTTACATGTTTTGCACTGAACGGAAAACCGCATCATAAATATTTTTATTGCCATTATAGTTGGCAACCCTAGATTATAAAGTAATGGCATTGCCACATTTTCTGTCATGTTATGATAAAAGCTCATCGGTGTCTCTGATAAGATGCCTTTAATGGGAACATTGTCTTTCAACTTACAAAAGCACTGATGTATGCGTTCTACACAGCTTAGTAAGCTACAAGTTGTCGTCGTTCAAAGCTTTACACGTAAATGAGCTTACATTACTTAATTATGAGAAAAAAAGTCGACGAATAATCAGACGACCGGTTGGTACTCTGTCATGATCGTCAACAGACAATTATAACGAAGGGGTATTAGCATTATTGTTTAGTTAGTACACGTAATTGAACTACATTGTCTTTCTGTTCGATTAAGTTCTGGTCTGGGTTGTGGCAAGGGAGTTAGCGTTTATTCGTATTTATATAACAAAAAAAAAACAAGAAACCAAAAACGCACGACCAAACAGCCTGCGTAAAATCAATAGTGTGTGACGATCCTTCGCATTGGACCAAGTCACCGCACTCGGACCTCCGTATAATAATTAAAAACGATGACTTGCCATCTCACATCGAAGTTTTGTTCACCCGGACTCGGTGAGCCCCTCATCTCTGCCTCGCCTCGTCATTATTGGATTTCTTGCGTCGAACAATTTTTTGGTATTCCCCCGAATGATTCACAACCAAAGCTTTTGTCTTGTAATGGCTTTTCGTTTCTTTAAGTGTCTTATGATTGATTGTAATTTTCCATACGTGTCACGAATCCATCATTAAACAAGATTTTAGCGAAAAAATATTTATTTCAATCGGAAATATCACTTTGAGTTTGAGTGTTGGGTGACGGAAACTCACCCGTAATTTCTGAGCAATAAGACTTGTATTTTATTGGGATCTTTGGGTGTATTTAAAAAGGAATACCAAAATTGATCATTTGTAATGTACAACGCAATTCAAACTGCATCACATGCTCTGAAAACCCATTTTGCTAAGATTCTTGCATAATCCATGATGTCACTGGTACAACCCATTGACATTAGAATGCAGCACGCCTCTCGGATGCTTTGAGCTAATGCCAAAACACATAAGCGTTGATTATGAACTGCAAGCGATAAATAAGTAATCTTGCTTATATTGTGTCGGTTTTAACTGGGAATATGGATAACAATTATCAAATTATGAATTACATAAATAAGCACACTTTACTCTTATCTAGTTGATACATTTATTTCTATGAAATGCTGGCAAGTAAGTTTTAAGTGCTGCTTCTGGCAACCTATTTGTGTAAAAACCATAATACATATCAGTCAAACTCCTATTAATTTGAGAGTATCTGTTGGTCCCTCGATATGGCCAAGTTACACAAAAAGATTTATAATACCGTACGGAAATTGTACTATATTAGTATCGTAAAGAAGAATAATAATTTCATAGATATAATATAAATTTACATAATATATCTACACAAACATTTTGCGTGTCATTATGTCAGTGATAGCATTCATGTGGGCATGCTATCTGCATCTACATTAATCTTTTGATGTATCAAATGAAATACTAAAGGATGATATAAGTGATTTAAGACTGAGGACATTCTTTAGTAAAACTACTCATTACGGTTTGAATAACTACTTGAACTAATCGGCTATGTGTAATTCTGCAATGCGACAAAATCTCGTTTGGATTGGGGTAACGAGAGCAGTGCGTTGCCAACTAGAGCTTTGTAATTTAGCAGTTGTTTCATATTTAGATATTTTCAAAATTCAAAAACATACAAATACAAGTACAAAGATGCTTATCAAACGTTTATTAAACTTCATAATTAAAAATAAACCTTGCTCACATAATGCCAAATTTTGAGCATCCAAAAGTGATGCAACACAAAATCGAACCTATAAATGTATTTCCCATGCCGTATTATTTAAGCATACTGCATACTCAAGTTCAAAAACAAGTAATCTGCAGGCGATACCATGTAGTTAAGTCAACTTTATCTATGCTATTAACCGGCGGATGGTTTAATGTGTTTTTAATGTAACGATGGCTCGTTGCCGCACATGAAATTCTAATCACTGGTTTAAATTTTAACTTTAATATATTAAACCGATAGTTTGTTTATAGGTAATAATATACTTGTATGTAATCAATTTCCGTGTAATCTAATGTGTATAATGCATCATTCAAGCTACCGTCTAGACGACCATGTTTTGCTTGATTAACGGAGTTTAATTTGACAGTAAAAGTTAAAATTGTGATTAATTTTCCCTAAATTATAAAATATTTTGATGTCTTTAATTTATTTGGGTTGCTTGAAAATCATATTGGGCAATATAACACTAAACATCTCATCTCCCAGTAGGCAACGGCTTGGTATTGCTTCTGGCATTGCTACAGTCAATGGGAGGCGGATGCTGCTTACCACCATGCGGACAGCTTGCTGGTATGCCTACTAAGGCAATAAAAAAATATAATCTCAGGATGTTCAGAATTGCCTTACAGAAATTTGTAATTCCAAGTTTTTCTAGTGATTATTTTTCTGCATGGGCATATATATATTTGGCTTACCATCTCGCGAGCTGTTTGCTCGTCTAGTAAATAAAAATAATGTTAATTATTATCAGGCATGATACATTACTAAGATAATTAACAAAATCAAATGATGGATGAAAAGAGAGCTTGAAACAATAAGAGAGTACCAGGGCATCATAAAACCGTCGAAGCATGTCTCATACAGGCATACGTGGAACATTGATTACGGCTCGTTCCAAAATTAAAATTGATTTACGGCGTCTGGAGTCTTGTTTCTTTTGTCGATATTGTTTAAAATTGAGAAATGCTTTGTTTTTATTATTCGTGTTTTTTGTATGTGTGAGTGTGGAGTAAGTGTGTGTGCGCGTGCAGAAATATATTCTCTATACATTTAGAACAAAATATCGTATAACGCAAAGACAACAGAACCTTAGACGACGATGAATTTCTTTAATTTTTGTCCACAGTGCGCAGCTACGACAAGCACGACAAATGCGGCCTAGTGTGGATACCACGCGTGGTCGCATACAGATGTCGCACGTGCGGGATATCGCCGTGCATGTCTATCTGCCGCGAGTGCTTCCACCGCGGCGACCACTCCACACACGACTTCAACATGTTCCTGTCGCAGGCGGGTGGCGCGTGCGACTGCGGCGACAAGTCGGTCATGAAGGAGGACGGGTGAGTACGCGGCTTTATATTGATGGGCGGATATAGGATGTAGATTTCTTGCGAAAGACCGCAGGGTGAGTTGTTTAACAGTATAAAAAAATTCAAGTCAAAATAAATACTGAGAAGCAAGCTAACATCCCCCATTTACAACCATAAACATTACAAGTACTTGAAGTTTAATAATAATTATTCTTGTGAGTTGCTAACTGCACTTGTTTGTGGCATAACTGTCTCGTAGTTAGCAGCAGCAGACTTTTTTTTATAACAAGTACAGTGTTTTTTTTTTATTGCTTTGAATGACGAGACGAGCATGCCGTTCGCCTGATGGTAAGCGAGACGACCACCCATAAACAGTAGCAACACCATCCAGCACCTTGAGTTACAAAGTACTGCATTCCACTGCGCTACGTCATCCTGAGACATAAGATGTTAAGTCTCAGTATGTCCAGTAGTTACACTGGCTACAATGTCCTTCAAACCGGAACACAACAGTGCATGCACACTGCTGCTTGGCGGAAGAATAGACATCTTGCATTGTTTCGACAAAACTTTGAGTAGTGTTGAGCTACTGTTACTGGACAATCTTGGCGATTATAATATCAGTTGTATATAAACTTGACCAGGAAAATAAAAACCTCGCCATGTTGTGGTAAAATATAAAACTAATTTCTTGTACTGACATTACATCGTGAAAGCAAAATGGCGCCCCCAAAGCTGGTGTTTTATTTTGCTGGTCAAGCTATAAAAATATTTCTGTATTATATCATCGGCAATTTCTTACAAATAAATCTAACTGGATATTAAGTCAGTTGAGCCCGACTTTGAGGAGGCGGCAGTGACGTCAGATCTGTTTACGACCTTCTCTCTAACAAGAAATTATGTTGGGCCGGATTTAGTATGGCGCACCGGAGACGCGCTCGGGTCTTTATGATCATGTACTTATTTATTCTAAACGATTAATATAATTCGAAGTGTATTGAGAATTCAGTCATGGCTGACTCGATTTTATAACTGGTCAAGTGGCAGTTTACTCAGGTGGTCGATTATCTTTTCCGAAGCTAATGCCGTATGTACATTACATTATGTACGATACATTACTGCTGAGTAATGTATCGTTTTTTACCCGACTGCGAAAGAAGGAGGGAGAGGAGATGTTTTTCGAGTATATGTATGTACATATATTTCTTTGGCACGCCCTAGAACATAAACGGCTTGTCGTATTTTTATGTGAGTGGTGTCAATAGATTCGTCTTAGTCGTGAGAGTGACACTGGCTAAATCAAAAATAAAAAATAAAAAAAAACAAAATTAAGTATTGTTGGCGGCAAAAAGTAATCTAAAAAAAATTATGATTTCAAAATACATCGCGTGTGGTATCAAAATAAAGAAATTTTAACGGTGATTACGAATATATATATAACTTATATGTTTTATTGAAGTTTGGAATAGGAAATGCTAATAAAGGTGCTTGAAAACAAAAAATATAGAGATAAAAAAAAAAAACAAAAAACAGAAAAAGATAGAAACAAGATTATAATTTTTTAAATAAAATATTCAAATTAAAATCTTATTTCTATCTTTTCAGTTCTTCAATGAATTTAATAAAGATGGCAGATAATGACGCAGTCGGGTTTTTTGTTTGTTTTTTTTTTAAATAATTATGGCTCAATGCGTAATGTATAACTGATATTATACCGATACGACATCCACTGTGTCTGCCGAGTCTGTAACCCGCACTAGACCAACGTAGTGGACTAAGGCCTAAACCCTCTCAGTTGTAGAGCAGGTCCGTGCTCAGCAGTGGGACTGCGCGATTACTACGAGGAGTTTCTTTTTGCTAGAAAAATGAATTCTGGTTTGGTATCGACCGATCGAAGTTTATTTACATTGATTAAGAAACGCCTTGTTTGAAGACGCAAGTCCCGTGACGTCATGGGCGCCGTCAAACGCCTCCGCAGATACCCGAGCCAAACGATGACGCAATAATGTCGTTTGAGATTATTTATGGTAAAACGGTATTATATCACCGAACGTGTATGGAGAGGGCAATCGGTTTTATTTTGTTTGAGTTACCGGCACCTTCGCCGCGTGGAATTATAATTTCATTAATTTACATCCTATAAGCTTACAATTTTTGAATATCATTTAATATAATAGTTAAACCTGCAACCACATCTGTGTTATTTTTTACGTATAGCGACTATATTGAATTACTATTCTACAAGGAATCTAATTTGTAATAAATACTGTAGACCTTACGTGGCTTTTATGATCTTTCTAGAGAAGTAATAAGGCTTTCTACGGAGTATAAAATATAAAATTATACAGAACGAGGCATTAACTAGTCGGAAGAAATTGATCCTTTTTGATGCAGCATTTTGCTCTGAGTTAGTTATTTTTATACACTAAATTATGAGTCTTGTTGTGAGTTGTGACAAACTTGTCCATTGACCTGGTTTATGAACAGTTATTATATTCTAAGCTTTGCGTGAATAAATATACATAAACTTCCTATTTGACTGCATGGAAAATTTTTAATTACGAAAAACATATCTATGTTAAAAACTAATTCTAATAAACAATTCTTAAATGCCATGTTAAGATAGGTGCGCATGAAAAACAACTGTGTATAAATTAACGCAGTCTTATAATCGTGACTTGTAGTTTACATGTGTTAAGTTATTATACTTATTACTGGCTTTGGCTGACGGCTTCGCCCGTGCGAAACAGTTTTTCCGGGATGAAAGTGTCCTATGTCCTTCCAGGATCTCAATTGTCAAACAATCTCTATACCAAATTCATCGAAATTCGTTCAGTAGTGTGGAGTTTACCGCGTTCCGACAGACAGGCAGAGGCGGCGGGAGAACTTTGTCTTATAATATTTAATCATAATGTAGGTATAAATCGTAAGTATATAACGTTTGTTCATATATTATAATTGTTGCGTCACGTAAAACCAACAAAACGGATATGGTGTTAATTTTACTATCACATTATTAACAGAAACTCCAACAAATGGTTGATCCATGTTTCAGTGTCTGCGGGGTAAATAAATTCCCTGTTTTTTTTTCTCCATCTTGGAATATTACTTACTCGGTCGTTACGTAGGCATAGTGCCAATTTTTTAGATTAAGTGCGAATAATCAAATCAAAATATTTTTCGGATTTCGTTTACAACAGATTTTTTAAAATGCCAATTGTGAATTGGCTTTAGACGCGGTTCCGCATTTATGAGGGTTGCCAGGAATAAAAACTAATATTTTTCTAAAAGCAACGTATACCTACTCTAATCTAGAATATAATAAATTGTACGAAATGTTATCCCAATCTATTCAACTGCTTATACATGATTGGCTATCTTTTATCCAAAACTTTACAAATTCTTATAATATAATATTAGTAGCATAATATGGCTTCCTCTTCATGATTAATCATTCAACGCCCGCGGTGGACACCGGTGTCCATTTAGATAAGGAAATTAGCTTATAACTATATATAAGCGGGCGTTGACGGGTCAAAAGAGATCAATAACCGATCTCAATCTTGATCTTCGATCGGATCCTGAGAATAGACCAATCAAAATAAGTCAATAATAAGGATCGAAAAAAGCGATTGGGATCGTTTAATCGGCGAAAAAGTCCTGGATTCCTTCCCACAAGAATAATGGAAAATTTCGTGTCGAACAAAACCAGCACCCACGCGGAATAAATATGGATCGGAACTTAGAAATTATGATTTAAGAAGTGGACAACTGGATTTTTATATTGTCATCGCTAATGTTTCAAGATTCTGTTCGGTGTAGGATTTGTTTAGATTTTCACAAATTTATGTGTAATTATGTTTTGCTGGATGCTAGGCTTCCGTGAAAGTGTACTTCTAACAATCATCAATATTAACAAAACATCGACTGGTGGTAGGGCTCTCATATGTACGAGTCCGTCTGGGTGGGTACCACCGCAATGCCTATTTCTACCGCCAAGCAGCAGTGTGCATGCATTGTTGTGTTTCGGTTTGAAGGACATTGTAGCCAGTGTAACTAATGGACATAATGAGACTTAACATCTTATGTCTCAGTATGACGAGCGCAATGGAATGCCACACAGTACTTTGTAAGTCAGTGCTGGATGGTATTGCTACTGTTTATGGGTGGTCGTATCGCTTACCATCAGGCGAACGGCATGCACGTCTCGTCATTCTATGCAATAAAAAAAAAAAAACATCCAAAGTCCAAACATCTTTATAAACTGTCGTGTTTATAAAATGACTAGACTTCTGCTCCCGGCTCTGCCCGCGTGAAAAAGTTTTCCCTGGATAAAAGTAGCCTATAGTACTCAGGAGTAATGTAGCTTCCTATTAGTGAAAGAATTTTCAAAATCGGTCCAGTAGTTTTTGAGATGGTTCGCTGGATGCAGGCCGCTTCTGACAAGTTGATCTGGAAATCTTTGAGGGAGGCCTATGTTCAGCAGTGGACTTCTAAAGGCTGAAGAAGAAAAATAAGTTTTTCAGTTTATCCATTACAAACAAACAAACAATGAAATCTTTCCTCTTTATAATATTATTATAGACACGGTAATATTATCTATGGTATAGATAAATAATAAATTATCATAGTTTTGTACGGTCACGATGGATTAAAGTCCACACAATCCTTTATCCCACCCCAATCTCTATTTCATTCCTGTATTAAACTCATATCTTTAGCTAGCGTTATTGATTTCATAGTAGAGATAATTTATTAGTCTGGTAACCGAGTCTTGTTTTCTGCCATTAAAATGTGCTTATGTGCTTGACTTTTGACTCGAAAATGAAATTCTACCAAATACACACACACACTCACGCCCTTTATCCCCAAAGGAGTAGGCAGAGGCGCAACTAGTGCACCCGCTTTTCGCCGTGCATATTCCGTCCCATGATGTGATAGGGGGCGAGCCTATCGCCATAACGGGTACAAATTCCAGACTTCGGGCTGATACTGAATAGAAAAACCCAATATTACTTTACCCGACCCGGGGATCGAACCCGAGACCTCAGCTTTACGGTCGAACTGTAATACAACTACATTTTGTGCTTGTTCTCTTCACCGTACAAAAATTATCGCAAAGTCACAAATATAAAAAAAAACAATCAAATATGTACCTGTATTGAAAATGTTGTGAGAAATGACCTATACAAAATAAATCTATTTTATAAAAAAAAAACTTGAACGTTACAACTTTTATCGTGTTTATAAATGTACAAAGCGATGTATTAATACAGTGACAAATGACGATAAAGTGTAAATCACCAGCCAGTGTCAGAAAAGCGGCTGGTTCTGTGTACAGTTATACTCAGTACATTTTCCAGCCCAGATTTTATTAGGATGGGAAACGCAATGTAGTCTCAACAGCTGCCAGAATATGATAAATACCAGTTCATAGTGCCATCGGATGACATATTTTATTATTATTTTAGGTTTTTCTGCATAAGTTCGTATGGATGGATACTATCGCATTTGCATCGCATTATAGTTTGAAGGACATTGTAGGTAGGGAAATTATTGCTCATCTGACGTCACAGGAAGGTAACCGCAGGAGCAATCGCACAAAGTCAAATATATATCTTTTCCCAAAGCTCTTTTAAATCTTCATGAAGCTACCAACGGCCTTGAACCAGATTTTGCTGAAGAAGCGGCGCAAGAAACTCTCAGCAACACGATCTGTCAACATAATAAATATTACAAATTGCCAGTGTCACACTGCTTAGCGATCCGAAGCTCTGGGTATTGTTGACACTGTTTAAGAGCCTGTCAAGGATACCTAAAATGGGTGCTATTCCATTTTTTATCCAAGTGAAGTCATATTTTTAAAAGGACGTACATTTTTCAGAAATGCCTGTCACAGACCAATGCCGTTTGGCACGCCTGTAAAAAATGAGTGACAAATGCCTATCATATTATAGTAATTACAATAGTCTTCGTGCTTATCATCAGCTGAACGACTTCCAGTCTCGTCATAGAGTTGATACCAAAATATACTGTGCTAAGTCGCCTGCAGAGTAGTGCAGAGTACGTGAAAGCCAGACATGGCATACCGTTAATTTTATATTCAAACATGAATATCGTGGCGTGTTTCGTATACGAACGCATTATTTGTAGCGGAATATGGAGATTTGATTGAGTTTTTATTTTATTTCGATGATATTTTCGGAAGATTCTCGAAGTTGACGTGGAATAGTAAATGTTGGAGTTCTTTTCAGTTTATTGATTATTAAAAGAAGATTTCGTTAACTATAAAAACCACATACGCATTATATTATTTTAAATTATATATTTTTTTAAAGTGAATAAGATCCTCTGAATTAGCGTCCAGATTAACTCCTGAGAAATCTCAAATTAAACTTAAATCTTACCTATTTTCTAAAGAGTAGTAAGGGATTCACCGATACTGGAGCAGGTTCGACGGCCGGTCCGCGGCGCTCCGGCGGCTGCTCGCCGACGTTTTCGATTGCTCCAGATTCGGCCCGCGGCACCCGCGAATTAATCCGCGGATTACTTTAATACCTACCGCGAATTAATTTGATACCTACCGCGGATTAATTTGATACCTACGCGCCAACTGAATTGTTTGAAGAGGATCCATTAAAGAGAAGAAAAAATATTCATCTTGAAGCTCCTTCGACATCTACATCGTCGCTGGATAACATTTTAAACGTAAGTACAGAACAGCATAATGATAAAATTGAATGTCCTGAGTGTCACATATATGTATCAAAAAAATATATGACCAGTCACTATAAGAGCAATAAACATAAAAATAATTTAATTAGAAGAGATAATAATCTACCTAATGTTCAATTCATTGATAGTGCTTTCGGTAATAGAATTATTACATATCGAGTGAAATCTAGTTTAGTTTCTGATACACAGCTTGAATCACCTGAATTATTTTTACAAAATATTAAGAAAATAATTTATACATTACTAGAACGATCTATCTTAGAATATTCTGTTGTAAAAGTTAATTTTATTCTCAATGCGGATTTCACACAAGAAACAAAAAATCTACACAATGTTTTTGATTTTCAAATTTCAAACTATCTTGTTTGTCAAGGTGATGATAAAGATATTATTTTCTCATCTATAATTACCGAAATAACAAACAAAATGACCAATTTCCAAAAAAAAGGTAGTGGATGGAGTTTAGTTAAAATAAATCACTTGGATATGAATGTCAACAAATTTAACCCATTGCGTGGATCTTCATACATAGACCTACCGTTAGATATAAAACATAAGAAAGCTGTAATCAATGTTCAAAATAACGATCACGAATGCTTTCGTTGGGCAGTTTTGTCAGGATTATTTCCAGCTACTCATAGTTCCAATAGGGTATCATCTTATATAATACACAAAAACAAACTAAAATTTGATAACCTATCGTTTCCTATAAAAATTAATGACATCCATAAGTTTGAAAAATTAAATAGTATAAGTATTAATGTTTTTGGATTACAATATGATTCAATAAGCAAATCAAATAAAGTTGTGGGTCCATTACACTTTACGAAACACCGTAAAAATACTCACTTAAACTTATTGTATATATCTCAAGGTTCTAAAGGTCATTTCTGTTATATTAAAAACCTCTCGAGATTATTATCTAAACAGTTATCGACTTCTGAACATGCAGTTCATATTTGTGATGGGTGTTTATTAAATTTCACGTCATTAGATAATTTAAAACGACACCAAGAAAATGACTGTTTCAATGTGTGCACAAATTTACCATCGGAAAACGATAGAAAAAGAAACTGGTTTAATGAATTAATACCATCAAACCACATTTCATTTAACAACTATGAACGTAAATTAAGAGTTCCATTCGTTGTGTATGCTGACTTTGAAGCATTTTTAAAACCAATAGAGAGTTGTTCTAACAATCCAAATCAATCATCAACTGTTAATATTCAAAAACATGAAACGTATAGTTTTGGGTATTATGTTAAATGTTCTTATGATGATAATCTTTCAGTATATAGGTCTTATACAGGGCAAGATTGTGCGCTAAAATTTATGCAATTCATTTACGCAGATTTAGAAAATATTTGTAAAAAGAATTCTTTTGTCAAATCACCATTACCGTTAACTGAAGAAAATAAAATAAATATCAATCAAAGTGAGTCTTGTTACATTTGTGCTACTAAATTAAACGTGGATAGAACAATATCTTATAATTGGCATACTGGTGCATATGAAGGTGTAGCTCATAGAGTATGCTCTCAGAAATACAAAGCTCCTAATTTTGTGCCAGTGTTTTTACATAATTTAAGTAATTATGACGCTCATTTCATAGTGCATGGTCTTGATTTCGAGAAAGGTGACATTGAACTTATTCCTGAGAACAAGGAAAAATATATTTCTTTTTCTAAAGTTTTACAAATCAATAACAGAGTTATAAAATTACGATTTCTTGATTCTTTTAAATTTATGTCAAGTAGCCTTAACAAATTAGCTCAGAACTTATTACTTGAACAATTTCGTGAACTCAAATTAAAATATCCATGTGAAGAAGATTTTAAACGTTTAATAAGAAAAGGTGTTTATCCATACGAATACATGACGACATTTGATTCTTTAAAAATAACTTCTCTTCCCACTCGCGATCAATTTTATAGTTCTTTAAATGATAGTCACATTACAGAAAGTGAATACCATCATGCTCAAGACGTGTGGAATCATTTTAATTGTAAAAACATGGGTGAATATTCAGACCTGTATTTAAAAACAGATGTATTGTTGTTAGCAGATATATTTGAAAACTTTAGGGATGTCTGTCTTAAAACATACGGTTTAGATCCTGCCCACTATTATGCAGCACCTGGTTTAAGTTGGGATGCTATGTTAAATTTTACCAAAATAAATTTGGAACTTTTAACAGATATCGACAAGGTTACGTTTATAGCGAATAATATTCGGGGGGGTATATCACAATGCAGCAATAGACATGCAGTGGCAAATAACATGTTTATGTCGGAATACGATTCAGATAAACCATCTTCATTTTTGATGTACTTAGACGCAAATAACCTTTATGGTTGGGCTATGTCCCAATGTCTCCCAACAGGCAAATTTGAATGGGTCGATATAAATACAGATTTTAATATAGCCGATGATGCCAAACATGGTTTAATTTTGGAAGTAGATTTAGAATATTCAAAAAATTTACATGATTTTCATTCAGATTTTCCATTTTGTCCAGAAAACGTATGTTTAGGAAACAGCAAAGACAGGAAACTGATCCCAAATTTAAAAAATAAAAAAAATTACGTCATTCATTATAGAAACCTTAAGCAATGTTTAAAAAATGGTCTCCGATTGGTTAAAGTACATAGAATTTTAAAATTTGAACAATCCGCGTGGTTGAAAAGTTACATAGACTTGAATACTCATATGCGTTCATTAGCCACTTCAGATTTTGAGAAAGATTTTTTTAAACTTATGAATAATTCTGTTTTTGGTAAAACAATGGAAAATGTAAGAAAACGAGTTAATGTCAAATTAATTAATCATTGGTTAAATCGTGGCAAAACTCAAGGTGCTCAATCTTTGATAGCAAGACCAGAATTCCATAGTTTATCTATATTCTCAGAGAGCTTAGTTGCAATACAATTAAATAAAACTAACGTTTTATATAATAAACCAATTTACCTCGGTTTTTGTATTTTAGATATATCTAAAACATTACTATACGATTTCCATTACGATTATATGAAAATGAAATATCAAGATAATATTAAGTTACTATATACTGATACCGATAGCTTAATATATCAAATATTTACGCAAAATTATTATGCTGATATAAAACTTGATTTAGTCAACTACTTTGATACGTCCGACTATCCACCAAATAATCAATATGGTTTACCATTATTGAATAAAAAACGGTTAGGTTTTTTTAAAGACGAAAATAACGGTAAAATTCTTAAAGAGTTTGTAGGTCTTCGCTCTAAAATGTATGCAATGGATGTGCAGAATAAATGTATATGTAAAGCAAAAGGGATTAACAAAAGTGTAACAAAAAAATTTTGTCTTACCGATTATAAATCATGTTTATATGAAAAGAAAACGCAATGCAGTGAAATGATAAGATTTAAATCAATTAAACATGCTATATATACACAAAAAATTAATAAAATATCTTTATCACACAATGACACAAAACGTTATTTAATAGAAAATTCAACAGATACTCTTGCATGGGGTCATTATAAAATAAAGGACATTTGATTTTATCAACGATTTCTGTACAACGAAAATATGTATGTTAATGTGTGTGTGTTTTAATTGTGGTTTTTAATAACTTAAAGTTCTGTCTTTATTATGTACTATCTTTTTTCTTTATTTTTTTACTATGACAACTGTTTTGTATAATATCATGAAAAATTAGATGTAAATTTTAATGTATGTAGTTAGTTATTTGTTATACCTGATTTAACTTTATTTTATAATAATTTTCTTACTGTAATATTTTTCAAAACAGCTATGAACTGTATGTGATCATTTTTCAAAGTATTTGTGTATGTAATCTTTGTATATAAAACAAAATCAAATATAATACATTCAATCGTAACTTCTAGTTTTATTCGTTCCGAAACGCTTTTCGAGTTCACACGTGCATTTAAAAATGTTTCATTTTTATCATCCTTTTACTGCCATAGTTGCAGGTCCAAGTGGATGTGGAAAGTCTAATTTTGTAACAAACTTTATTAAACATATTAATGAGGTGTGCAACACAAATTTTCATCAAATTACTTGGTGTTTTGATGAAATGCAGCCCTTATATAATTTACCAAATGTAAACTATTATCAGGGTATACCAGATTTGAATATGTTTGATGGAAAGGAAGCTAACCTTATTATTATCGATGATCTCATGAGGGAATCTGATGGTCGCATTGTTGACATATTTACCAAAGGTAGTCATCATAGGAACTTGAGTGTATTTTACATTACTCAAAATTTATTTCATCAAGGTAAAGGACAAAGAGACATTTCTTTGAATTCAAACTACATAATTTATTTTAAAAACCCACGTGATAAAACTCAAATACGTTACTTAGCACGACAAGTATCACCAGAAAATAGCAAATTCATAGAAGATGCTTACAGAGATGCTACAAAAGAAGCACATGGCTATTTGATGATAGATCTAAAACAAGACACTTTTGACATGTGTCGAATTAAATCAAAGATATTTCCATCTGATGGTCATTCTACAGTGTACATTCCCACAAAAGAGTTTAAATATGTCAAGAACCAACCAATACCCGTCATTTACAAATGATGGATCGACGCTTAAAGACGCATGAATACTTATTAAATGCTCTTTATAAACTTAAACCAAAACATCAACAAGCTCTTTTAAAAGTCTGTAACGAAAACGAAATTAATTTTATATGTGAATGTATTCATAACGTTTTACAAGGAAATATAAAACTTGAAGAAAAATCAAAGAGTAAACTAAAAAAGTATAAAAATCTACTACGAAAATTGGTACGTAAAAGTACAAATAAAATAAGAAAGAATATTATAGTTCAAAAAGGTGGTGCATTTCTTCCGATTATATTGGGTTCTATTTTGAGTGGATTGATAAGTGGACTAGTTTAAAAATGGAACACGCCAAAAAAATGCTGTTAGTTGATCCAAGCTTAATAGATAAGTTAAATCAAAAAAGAAATGAAAATCCTACCTCTCGTTTAGATAGTGAAATGGAAAAAATACTCGACAGTAATATGGATGATCGAAAAAAGTGTAAATTATACTTACAAATTTTACAAAGATATCTTCACTTTATGGAAGAAGATCGTCGTCCCATTGAACTCCCTATAATAACTTCAAATGACGATAACATTAAACCCACATCTGAAAGCTGGAATTTTTTTAATATAAATAATGATATCAAGAATAAAGATGTAGTTGTCAGTCAGACACTGAGTGATGAAGAGAAGCAACAAGAAAGTTTTACACTCGAAAAAAAAGAACCTTCCTACTCAACAAAACAAATTTTAAATTTAATACCAAAAACATATGTAAAAAAAGGTGAGTTGTTATTGAATTCGGTGTCACTAAATAAAAACAAAATTTATTGGAATGATGCTGGCACAGTGATTGTAGATAATGAAGTGATTCCTAACAGTAACATTATCGATTTAGTAAGCGATACACTGCGACCATTAAAAAACAACGACCCACCTGGTTGGGAAAAATTTGCTAAAGCGTTAAAGGATTTAAAAGTACCTTTAACATATATTGGCAATCCAAAAAGACGTGAGTACATAGCTCGACTTCAAAACACCATCGAAGAACAACCGCCACAAAACACAGAGGTATATTTGACGCCAACGAGCGAAGATAAACACGCAAATAAAATTAAGAAAAAGATTGATTGGGAAAAATGGACCCCTTATTAGAATTAGATCAAATTTATTATGATGTATCACACCCAGCTGGATATAGCAATATCGACAAATTATCAAAAGCTATGAAAGGTAAAATGAAAAAGGAAGAAGTTAAAAACTGGTTGCAATCCCAATCTACGTATACACTCCACAAACCAGTACATAGAAAATTCCCTCGGAACAAATACGTTCTCTCTAATCTCAATGAACTTTGGCAAGCTGACTTAAGCGACATGCGGACTTATTCTAAAGATAATAAAGGTTTCAACTACATTCTTTGTGTTATTGATGTTTTTAGTAAATATGCATATGCTAGACCCTTGAAAAAGAAAAATTCAGAAACCGTAAAAAAGTGTTTCGACAGTATATTTAAAGAAGCTAATACTACACCCACTCACATTCAATCTGATAAAGGCACTGAATTTGTATCGAAAGATGTTCAAAGATACTTTAAAACAAAAAACATAAATTACTATACGACAAATAATCCAGACATCAAAGCAAGCATTGTAGAAAGATTTCAAAGAACGCTAAAAATGAAGATGTGGCGCTATTTTACACACAAGAATACACATAAATATATTGATATTTTGCAGAATTTGATACACTCTTACAATCATAGTTTCCATTCTAGTATTAAAATGTGTCCTTCAGATGTTAATTCTAATAATATAATGACAGTTTGGAGTAATTTATATGAAAAATCTGAAAAATCATCAAAAACTATACTACCTATGTTTCATGTCGGTGACCATGTCAGAATAACTAAATATAAACATGTATTCCAAAAAGGTTATGAATCTAATTGGAGCGATGAAATATTTGTGATTTCTTCTATAATAGAACGTACTCCGTGGCCCGTTTATACTATAAAAGATTTAGATGGTGAGGAGATAGTAGGAACGTTTTATGAACGAGAATTACAAAAGGTCATTTATGACCCCACCATTGAACACAAGATTGATAAAATAATTCGCTCTCGTTACTCTGGCAGCAGACAACAAGTGTTAGTTAAGTGGAAAGGTTATCCAAACAAATTTAATAGTTGGATTTTAGCTTCCAGTTTAAAAAAAATATGATTAAAGATTTTTATTTAACTTTACTTAGCAATAGTTCAATGGAATATTTTCCTGAGAACAAAACATCAATTTTTTCAACAAAATTACCCAAACCCATAATATTGGAAGGAGAATGGTGTGTAGGAATCGTTGAATTCCAATATCCATGCACCATGTTTACTGTTCAAGATCATGAGAATGTTATTTACATAACAAAAATCATGAAAATGCCCAATGAAGACAAACTATCTACAGTTTATTATAAGACCCACATACCTGCCACAAACTATGATAATATTAACCATATTTTATCAGCATTAAATAATATAAGAGAAAAAATCAAATTCCGCTACGATAATATATCTAAATTCGTTTCTGTTTCTGTGTTAGACGAATCAATAAAATCTGTAACATTATCTCCTAAACTAGGCTTACAGTTGGGATTTGAACCAAACAGAAACCTTGTTGAAAAGAATTTAGCTAAATGTCCAGCTAATTTACATTTAGGGTTACCATCTCAACTATTCGTTTACTGTGATATAGTTGAACCTCAAATTGTAGGTGATGTAATGACACCTCTTCTGAGAGTAATACCATTAGATCCTTCAAAATACATCTATGGTGCCAATAAAATGCATGTATTTTCACCTCCTCATTACTTATCGGTAATGCGAAGAGAATTCGATACCATTGAAATAGATATAAGGTCAAGCACCGGACAAAAGATACCATTTCAATTTGGAACGGTGTGTGTTAAACTACATTTTAAAAAATTATAATGCATTTTGAACGCTCCAACATGATATGTCCTTATCAACGCTATTATTCTCATCAGGCTGGTTCAGGTATAGGGGTGGTATATAAAGGGGCGCCTTATCAAAAAGGACATGGAATTGGTAGTTTTCTTGGGGGATTGTTTAGGTCAGTTTTACCATTATTATCTAGCGGTGTTCGAGCTGTTGGTAAAGAGGCATTGAGCGCTGGTGTTGGTCTATTGACAGATATGGTTAGTGCGCGACCAATGGAAGATTCAATAAAAGCACGTCTTAAAGAAGTTGGTTCCAACTTGAAACGCAAGGCTGATGAAAAAATAGATAAAATCAATATGTCTGGATCCGGATATATAACAAAACGAAAACGTCTACCTGGAGTCAGTCCGTCGTTGACCACGAAAGTGAAAGCTCTAAAAAAATCAAAAATTACTCAAAAACAAATCAAGGACATATTTTCTAACAATTAATCAAAATGTCTTTTTTACATAGTCATTCCTGTGAATGTATAAAGTCCGAATTGGATTTGTTTGCATTGCCGTCAACTCAAACTAGCATTGAAAGTGGAATTTGGATCCATTATATACCAATTTCATCTCTTGCCGATGATGGTCCTATAGAATTTCAAATTCCTGGAGCAGGAGATGACTACATAGATTTATCTCATACGTTACTTCACTTGAAAGCGAAAATAGTAAATCAAGATAACACCAAACTAACCGCATCTACAGTCGTTGCTCCGGTGAATAATTGGTTGCACTCACTCTTCAGTCAACTTGATGTCTACTTAAATCAAAAACTTGTATCACCACCTAATAACACATATGCTTATCGTGCGTATATAGAAAACTTATTGAACTATGCTCCTGCAGCAAAAAAATCTCACCTCACCTGTGGTTTATGGTATGAAGATACAGCTGGAAAAATGGATTCCACCGATGATACTAATAAAGGATTTACTAAGAGGCAAGAATTAGCTAGTGAAAGTAAAGAAATGGAAATGATTGGTCACTTACATGGTGATTTATTCAATCAAGAAAAATTTTTAATCAATGGTGTTGATATATGTGTTAAGTTAATTCGTTCTAGAGAAAATTTCAATCTCATGGCCTCTACAGGTGACCTTAAATTAAAGGTATCTATTACGGATGCATCTTTGATTATTCGTAGAGCACGAATCAATCCCAGCGTGTTACTTGCTCATCAAAAGGTCTTAGCTTCTACCACAGCTAAATACCCCATTACTCGAGCTGAAGTTAAAGTTTTAACAATACCATCAGGTGTTCAAGGAAAAACTCTAGATAACATTTTCTTAGGACAATTACCTAAAAGGTGTATAGTGGGATTTGTAAATAACGCTGCTTTCAATGGAAACCTCACTAAGAACCCATTTAACTTTCAAAATTACGACATCAATACTTTTAGTTTATATATAGACGGTCAACAAATACCATCAAAGGCTTTACAACCCTCATTTGAGAACAAAATTTTTACTTCAGTATATCATACATTGTTTTCTGGAACAGGTATACACTTTCTCAATGAAGGTAATGGGATATCCCGAGAACAATACGCTGAAGGGTATTGTATGTTAGCGTTTGATTTGACACCTGATTTATCAGCAAACTCTGCAAGTCATTGGAATCTTGTAAAGCATGGTAGTGTGAGATTAGAAGTGCGTTTTGAAACAGCTTTATCACAAACTATTAATTGCATTGTTTATGCGGAGTTTGATAATGTTATTGAAATAGATAAAAACCGCAATATTTCAGTAGATTATAGTAGTTAAGAACACAAAATTAACTGTTTAAGATTAGATTAAGCGTGAATAATGTAATTCAGATTTGTTGTTAGATTTAAGTTACCAATAAAACGAATTCATAAAATATTAAGTTCTTTGTTTAACTATAATCCTTGCAACCCCACAACAAGAGTCAACTTGGCTGATAAGTACCATAATAGTGTCTTGTTAACCTTATATGAGACATTACCACTTTATCATTCGACCTGATAAGATTCTGCAGCGATACGGTGAATAAAAATGAATACAATAGAAATACAGAATTACTTAAAGAAAATTGATCCAAGTATTGAATATAATGTATATGCAGCCAATCGTCTACCAATATATGTGGTAACTCCTACATACGTAGTTAGCAACTTAGACTCTGATAACAAACCAGGTTCTCACTGGGTCGCCATACACATAGATAAGAATGGTTTTGGACAGTACTTTGATTCATACGGTCGACCACCTCAAGGATACCACCGAATGTTTTTAGCGAGAAATTCTAGAATGTGGAATTACAATACAAGTCGAATTCAAAATGACTTTACTATAGTTTGTGGAGAGTACTGTTTAATGTATCTGTATTATAAATACTATGGTAAGAGTCTCAAAGATTTTCAAGTATTATTTAGTGATAATACAATATGCAATGATGTGTTTTTAAATGGTTTATTTAAATCATGTTTTGAGGTGAATAAATGAAATATGAAAATGAATGAATGATTTTTCTTTATTGAAGATTAATAACCCCATACAATACTTATAATTCTTCCAAACAATTTATGAATGTTCCCAATAACTTTACAATCGTAAGCATGAGCATGAAAAAACACTAAAAAGACTTATAACTATTTACAATAATACTTAGCAATAACACAATTCACAAAGAGTTCTAGAATCAAAAACAAATTAATCTATTAAGTATGTAACTTAAAAGAGTACAAAGTTTAAATACAATACAATGTAAGTTAAATTTAAACAGGTAGATTCTTAAGTACAGTTAATACAATAATAGTTTCTTATTTCAATAATAGTAGTACAAAGCATATGATTAAAGTTATGATATTAAAACATTGACACGCACTGGCACTTTTGTTCATTTGTCTGTGTCTATAAAATATTTCACACAATCGTCCTTACTAGCCAACTGTTTGGTTATATTGTATATAGTGTCCTTGACACTTTGCAAGTTCTTATCACTGTCGTTTTCCGCGTAATATTTAACTCGCACATCAGCGTGTTTCCAATGTTCCGTCGGTGCGATGTTTTTTATTTTATTCACTTCATACACCTCAATTTTTATGAGATGTGATGCAGAACTGTTGTCATCGCTGTTTGATCGGATGTATGAAACACCACCGCTCGTCGATCGACCAACACTGGATGACTTTCTTGTTGTTGTCTTCTTCTTTTTTAGTTTTTCGAAGAACTCATCAATGCTGTTGCATTCGATCGGTCTTTTATTTGCTATTATCGCTTTTTTTACTTTAAAAGCGAGTGTACCTTCTTCATCACTAGGTTCGTCGATTTCTTCAGCATAATAGTAGTTTTTGAAAGTATTTTCAGAAAACTGTAACAAAATGAAATGAAACTGTTTTAATTATCGGTTAAGTAAGTACTGTATGATAAATACTTATAGGCATGCGAAGTATACATGTACACATTAGTAACAATGATAAATTAATAAGACATCAAAGATAGCTAAAATGTATTAACCTAGTGGACAACACATGGCATAAACAATTAATGAAACATCTGGTTACAACACTTTTAGATCAAAGTATATAAAGGTACTTACATTCATTTTTATAACACTTTCACTATTTAACTATTTCACAATTTTACTATCACTTCACTGTTACAAACAACTGGAGATCACACTTCGAGCAGAGCACAGAGTGGAATACGATACCATGTGATTTTGAGTCGGTCTTTTATATGGAGAGGGAGTATTGTTTCCTTGCAGACAAGATCCAACATGTTTCGACTTTCACCTTAAATGTTCCGTTGAATACGTAATATCAGGTAATGTGAATAATGGGAACCGTAATTATTATGACAATGAGAAGACCCAAAGGGTTTTACCTAGAATTTGAGAAAGGTATGGTGTATTTTAACGATTGCTTTATCTATAATAAACAATGCCCGTAATGCGTAAAGGGTGACTATTAAGTAATTTTAAACGGCTTTCACGTAGAAACACGAGTTAATAGAAATACGAGACAAAGACCTTTGCATCCTTCAAATAAAAAAGGGTCGCCGATAGAAAGTAGAAAGTCTAAAACACAACGAAACAGGGAAAATGTTGCTTTATCTATCATAAACAATGCTCGTAATGCGTAAAGGGCAACTATTAAGTAATTTTAAACGGCTTTTGCATAGAAACACGAGTTAATAGAAATACGCGACAAAGACCTTTGCATCCTTCAAATAAAAAAAGGATCGCCGATAGAAAGTAGAAAGTTAAAAGCACAACGAACAGGGAAAAGGTACAAGCTTAAGGGAACCGTAGACCATGAACAAATTCGTGGTTCATACCTACCTCGCGGGTGATATGAAATGGATTCCGCGGACGATATAAATTTTATTCGCGGGTGTTATCAAAATAATCCGCGGTCGATATCAAATTAATCCGCGGTAGGTATCAAGTTGATCCGCGGTAGGTATCAAGTTAATCCGCGGTAGGTACCAAGTTAATCCGCGGTAGGTATCAAATTAATCCGCGGTAGGTATCAAATTAATTTGCGGTAGGTATTAAAGTAATCCGCGGATTAATTCGCGGGTGCCGCGGGCCGAATCTGGAGCAATCGAAAACGTCGGCGAGCAGCCGCCGGAGCGCCGCGGACCGGCCGTCGAACCTGCTCCAGTATCGGTGAATCCCTTACTACTCTTAAGTATCAGAAAAGGATTTTTTCTAAGTTTCATTTTCCTCACATAGTACTGGATCAAGCCTCTCCGGAACCTAAAATTTAGGACCCAGCACTGAAATTAGATACGAGATAACGTCGTTGTCAAACCAATATCTGCTATGAGCGAAAAGTTAAACTTTGAGATATGGAGTAAAAACATACTTACGCAAAATTTTGTCAAAATTTACACATAGCATATTTTTTCTAGCGCTCGTAGTTCGTCGTGTAATGATTAGAACCACATAGTTTGATGTATAAAAACCGCCGTTTTTATAAAGGGTCATTTTGACATAGCGTTACTAAATAAAACCACTTGCTTATCTCCTTGAAAATAACATTTTCCATTAAGTTATTTTAACCATAGATGTAAACAAAAAAGTGTAAGTTTCGAACAAAATAAATATCAATAAAAAGTAACTTGTAAGTTTACACGCCCTGATGCCACTACTACTACTCTAAGAGGATACGCCGTGGCGGCAACATTACACTTTCAGTCAGAAAAACACTCACACACTCCACATTTGCACTAAACTAAAAAATCGGGAAAGTAAAATTGAGATTTTTGGTGAAAATATTCATTATTCATGGATGATTTTTGGCATAATGTCAGCAGAGACAGAGGCGAGTATGTGGTTTCATTTATTAACGCAATGTCTAAATAACCCTGTATATCAAAGTTTGGGTGGCAAACTAATCATAACAGTCAACATTTTGAAATCTCAAAAAAGTGCACGTAACAGATATTGGTTTGACAACGACGATAAGCCTTATATGACACACACATCACAATTCCGAAGAGCATTTGATGCCAACCCGAACTGAGCCGGCGTGGTGGACTAAGGCCTAAACTAGGGGTCGCAATACCGAACTACTTTTTCAATACCGGTATTTTCGGTACTGAACGCAGATGAATCCCGGTGTACCGTGATGGTACATAGGGACAAAATCAAAACTTCGCGTGACGATGGAAATATGCACAAGTACTCACATCTGCCACTGCCACGCGACTTCAGGAAACCGCCTTGGTCTGCTGCTGCACTCCGTCACTATATTACCAGGGCACTACACACAATTAGTCCACACGGTGTACGGATTTTGGGTGCTCAGACAGCCCAACTTACATAGTTTATTCAATTAATTATGAAGCGCGCCGGGGATCGTGCCGCCATAGATGCACCGACCTTCGTTACTATTCCATCCGTTCGATGGCGCGGGCGCGCGGCCTCCCGTTGGCTACCGGGAATGGCCCGTTTAGTTGGCGGCAAATGTGTGCGAATTTGAATCGCCTTCGCTCTCACACACATACCACCATCACGCGAATTTAAGAATAGAGTATTGTTACATTTAACATTAAACTACGGTTACGAAACATTCCGCCCACCAAAATACATTAATGTATTTTTCATTAATAATATTGAAACAAATTAACCTAACTGAAAGAAGGCATATGATACTAACTTATACTATAAATTAAAAGTTTAATTATTAAGTTAGTCGTTTTGATTTGGCAAAGGACAAAGTTTGACTAGAGGCCTCGTCAAAAGAGAGCCTTCAGCCGTACGTATCGTGGCGATGCGGACTACACCGTCAAGACTCGGATGTAGTTCTTCAACACGAGCTAGCGGCCAATGTAATGGAATCGAATTATCAGCTTTCACAATAACTACTGATCCTACGCTTAACGGTTTTGAATGTTTGGTCCACTTCGCCCGCTGAGTCAGAGAATGAAGATATTCATGCTTCCAACGGTTCCAGAAATCCTGCTGAAATCGTTGAATCAGTTGCCATCGACCCAAACGATTTATGTTTAACGAAGTTACGTCTTCATCGGGGACAGACGTTAAGGGCTCAAGAGTAAGAAAATGCCCGGGTGTTAAAACAACAAAATCATTAGGATCTGAACTCAGCGGACAAAGAGGCCTCGAATTTAACATGGCTTCGATTTGTACAAAGACTGTTGTCAACTCTTCAAAAGTTAAACATTGATCGCCAACGATACGATACAAATGCGATTTTACGGATTTTATCTGTATTTCCCACACTCCGCCGAAGTGGGGACTTGAGGGCGGATTGAAGCGAAATTCGATTTGATTGGCATGAGCAGCATTTCGCATATACTCATTTAATTGTGCATTAGCACCAACGTAATTTGTCCCGCAATCAGAATGAATTATGCTGACCCGTCCACGTCGCCCGGTAAACCGGCGCAAAGCAGCGAGGAAAGCATCCGAAGAAAGATCCGAGACTGCCTCAAGATGTAATGCGCGAGTCGCGAGAGAAACAAATAAACATAAGTAAGCTTTAGTGATTTTTGCACCCCGATGTTTACCGGTTTTAATACGAAAAGGGCCGCCGTAGTCGGTCCCTACAACAGAAAACGGTTTAACCTGATTTACACGAACTGAAGGCAGGTCACTCATGAAAGGTTCAAGTGGGGATGGATGCGTTTTATAGCACGATACACATTTGGATAGACAGTTGCGAATGGCACGTTTAGGGGATAATATCCAAAATTGTTGCGACAGAAGATACTGCGTCGTGTTCACGCCGGCGTGACAATTTTCACGATGAACGGCTTCTATGATGAGATAAGTCAACCTAGAGTTACGCGGGAGTAGAGCGGGGTGCTTGTGTTCGAATTCGAGACCGGATCTCGCAAGGCGACCGCCCACCCTGAGAATTCCCTGCGTATCGAGAAATGGGTTCAACTTACGCATTTGCTTCGCTAATAATTGTCCTTCCCACAACTGTCGAATTTCGTTTTCAAAAAAAGATTGTTGATTGTGCTTGACGACGATCAACAAAGCGGCATGAAGCTCAACACGATCTAGAAAGCGATTTGAGCAACGAATTTGCTTATGCCGTAAGAATTTAATGAATCTTAACCACCAACAAATGATGCGTTGAATTTTCCGAATCGAAGAATAACGGATGAGAAGAGTGTCGATAAATGAATTCTTCGCAACGTCGGAGGTAAAGAACGTTTTTAAGACCTTTTCTTCGGACTGAAGGAGGTCCTCGTTAGGATTAACATCAAATTGCGGCCATCCATCAGGGGGTAAGCGAAGCCAGGCGGGACCCGCCCACCATAAGCTATTGTTGATAAGATCTGATGGTAACTGACCACGAGAAGCGATATCTGCTGGATTATCTTCTGAAGCCACGTGGCGCCAATGAACATCTGGAATGACATCGTGGATGTGACTAACGCGATTTGCCACGAAATTTTTCCAACGCGAAGAGTGAGAACGAAGCCACGAGTGTACGACGGTGGAGTCAGACCAAACGATAATGCGAGGAAACGGAGAAAGAGGAGATGTGCTGCTCTCCGTACGAAGTACAAAATGATGAGGAATAAAATATTTTCCAGTACTCAGCTCTTCAGTCGGTACAAGGCTCATGGTACCCTGAACGAGATATTCCTTCATGAAGTCGCAGTATTTTTTATACAACTCTATGTTTTTGAGAAGGCGTTTCTCAATGGAATGGAAGCATCTCAAGGCTGTGTCACGAGATCCGGGAAATGTAGTCTCATGCTCTTCATTTCTGAAAGGCAAGGATACAACGAATCGATCGGTGGAATCTCTTGCCTGAAGGTCTTCGAAGATCTTCTCGCATCTCTTGTCTTCGACGGTGAGAGGTTTCGAAGGAAGAACGCTCAATTCCTCCAGCTGCCACAATTTCTTCAACTCGTGATGAAGCTGTGGCTCCTCATGAACGAAGAACGAATGTGGTTCAGGCTCTGCGTATCCAACATTCCCGACCAGCAGCCAACCAAATACCGACTTAAGAGCTGACGGTTGATTGGAATCGCCTTTGATTGTTCCCGGCAATAGAAGCGAAGCAAAACACTCCGCACCGATAAGAAGATCGACTGGACCCGGTTTATGACAATTTGGGTCCGCTAATTGCAACGCTTTAATATGATGCCACGAAGATTTATCAAGCCGAATTGATGGCATCTTACCACAAATACTTGGCAAAGTCAAGGCTGTGATGGTAAAGAGAGGTTTGTCATTACGTCCAACATCAAGGTGTACGATACCTGACACTGGAGCTGACGAATAACCCAATCCACGTACCGTACGCGACGTGGAAATACTGGTGAGACCCAATCGATGAACGGCATTCTCGGTGATGAAGTGACTTTGACTACCAGAATCAATCAAAGCTCGAAACGATTGAAAATGTCCTAATGAATCACGAATTTGAACAATAGCGGTAGATAATAAGACAAAGGAATGTTCACGCATACTAGTCAACACGCGAACCTGATTATCCGGTTTTTCACTATCCGGAACATCGACTGACGAAGAAGTGGATGAAGCTTCCTCGTGAAGAAGTGTATGATGTCGTTGATGGCATTTGTAACACCTGAACAAAGATTTACAATCTTTGACGCTGTGAGACGGTTTTAAGCAATTGAAACACCAACGATGGGTTCGCGCATGTTCACTGCGTTTCGCGACCGAAAGTTGTACGAATTTATTACATTTGTTTATCGAATGATCACCCGAACAAAATGAGCACTTAACGGATATCGCTACAGGTGGATGAGAAGAAGGCGAAACGGACTTCCTCTTAGAGGCGGATTTCTCTGTACTATTGGAAAGAAATACTGTCGTTTTCTTCTGAAACTTAGAATTATTCGAAGACATGATTTTAAGCGGTTTCGGTTTATCTGATGATTTTCCTGCATCAGAATTACCCTGCGTACTCGATGAAAAATGATTATCTCGAATTAAAGCATCAGCTCTATTAAACAAAAAGGTTTTCAATGTCTGGTACTGCGGTAGTTCAGTAGCCTCCTGTTTTTGTTCAAAAGAACGCCGAGTCTGGGTATCTAATTTCGACAATACCAAATAACACAGAACGAAGTCCCACTCGTGAGTAGGAAGGTCGAGACTAGACAATACGTTTAAATTTTCATTTATTAAATCTAAATTACGACGAAATTCGACAGGTGACAGGGATTTCAAATTAATATTTAAGATTTCTTTCCAACACGTAAAAGACAACTCTCGTTTATCTCGATATCTAGCGACCAACGCTTCATACGCGCCGCAATAATATTTACCTTGAATGGGATAAGATCGAATAACACCTAATGCATCCCCACTGAGACATGTCTCGAGATACTGCATACGTTTCGTGTCCGAAAGTGATTCATTATTATGAATCAACGAATTAAACAAGTCAAAGAATTTTGGCCACTCTTTTATTTCCCCGGAAAAAGATGGTAAGTTAATTTTAGGTAACTTGACGTCAGACCCTGACGAAGAATTCGCTTTTTTATTGCACGGTTCAGCGTTAGATTCAGGAAATAATTTTCGATGGATTGCCAAAATCTCAAAAAGAATGTCATCGAACTCGCAACGTATTTCATCCTCATGCTCGGAATCATCATCATCGATAACACACAAAATGTCCGAATGGGCAGTCTCAAAACTATCAATGAATTTAGGTAACGCAGAGAAATGAACACTAAATAAATCTAAGGATGACTCATCATCTTTTGCTAATTTAGCAACTTCCAGAAGTTTCTTCAAACGATTTAAGGGGAGGGTGCGCTTGCGGCGAAGCACAGACAACTCCTGAGTCCTTGGGCGATCCAAGGTCGACTTAGATACACTCACTTTAGGCTTACAAACGCGTACCCCACGAGACGACATCATAAACGATTATTAAAACGATTAAACGAAATGTTAAACTTAGCAAACTTTATACTCACAGCCTACCCTGTTACGGATGGAAGCGTTATACGCGATAAATAGGCCTAAATAATGCCGGGTAGTAAAACGCACGAGTTCGAATAGTGGGCACAGCTAATGAGTGAACGAATGTACCTAAAGTATGTACTACCTAATGGTACACAACGAAATGGAACCTAAGTATATAATATAAGAATTATATACCTCCGAAAATTGTTACAACCTACTTGTTTGTCGCGGGAAATAGTACTATACGAATTAGTTGCAACGATTAAAGTATATAGCACTAACGTATTTATACACGACAATAGTAGGATTGATCGAATGGCTTACGTATATAAAGGATAGTAACGAAAGTATATAAATGTACTTATGCCGCTTATTATGATGTAGGTAAGCACCTAAATGTGTTTGATTTAATAAATAGACGTCGCTAGAATTAAATACGGATGAACGACACCTCTTGTATTAAAACCGATACGGGATTGAATCTGCGTACAAGCCAGCTTATGTGTTAAATTAATATGACGAAGTGTTAATGTGAGAGGATCGAAACACGACGAAACACCAACGAATTTAAAAGAATAGATGTAACGAAGGTAACGAGACGAATAAATCACCATAAACAAACGTAAATAATTATAACACATCGGCTAGTACGAGAACGCTTGCGAGGTTTTGTATTTACTATGTAATACTTAAGCGGCAAACGTACGTCGGCGCAACTCAAACTGCAAAATGGCGGATATTAAACGAATACGATTTAATTATTTGCATCGGGAGAATGATTTTACCACGATTAACTGTAATAACGAAATAGCTACTCAAACCAATAATATTTTTTAATATTATTAACTGAATCGGTAACAAATTACAACAATTAGGCACTGCGAAGTAATCTCGCCGCTATATACCTAATGTTAGCACGTGTAACAATTTATTTTGTTACCTATATTGCAAATGAATGAATTTGATTACAGAAATCACTGGGAAATACAACGGATTAATAGGTTATGCAAATAATCATATGCCTTCGCTGGATAATTAGATTGAACTATGTATGAAAACGTGTAATGGCGGGTTATCGTAATGTTTCGACTTTCGAGACAAGTTTGTCGAACTAACTCAAACTAAATGATTGAAATAGCGAACCAATAATGTTCGCTATTCCCGGGTTTCGGCACCAAAATATGTACCGTGATGGTACATAGGGACAAAATCAAAACTTCGCGTGACGATGGAAATATGCACAAGTACTCACATCTGCCACTGCCACGCGACTTCAGGAAACCGCCTTGGTCTGCTGCTGCACTCCGTCACTATATTACCAGGGCACTACACACAATTAGTCCACACGGTGTACGGATTTTGGGTGCTCAGACAGCCCAACTTACATAGTTTATTCAATTAATTATGAAGCGCGCCGGGGATCGTGCCGCCATAGATGCACCGACCTTCGTTACTATTCCATCCGTTCGATGGCGCGGGCGCGCGGCCTCCCGTTGGCTACCGGGAATGGCCCGTTTAGTTGGCGGCAAATGTGTGCGAATTTGAATCGCCTTCGCTCTCACACACATACCACCATCACGCGAATTTAAGAATAGAGTATTGTTACATTTAACATTAAACTACGGTTACGAAACACCCGGTATACCGGTATTTTCGGTATTTCCGGTATTTGAAGAAATTGTAGGTACTATACATTTAAATTAGTAATTAAATAGCGACAAGCTTGTTCAAAACGTATTCCGGAGACAATGGATGGTTACATTGGTTCCCGGTAACCCTTGCCGAGGTTTACACGCTGGAGTTGTGCGGTCCATAGCCTTAAAAGGTTGTCCCGTCTGGGCCGAGTCCCTAACTGCTCGATGCGATGCTCTTCTGCGTAAGACGCAGCGTTTCGTAGCGCAGCAACTCATCTGTGGTTATCACACGGTCTCCCACGAGACGGTCTGTGTCTTTACCGGTACCTACTCTGCCATGAGAATTGGATGCCAAACATCTCTCGTCAGCATTCTTCTGTCGTGAAGAGGCATCCCGTCTCAGGTGGAGACTGGCCCCGAGGGAGATGACGGCCCAATTGGTGTCCATCGGCAGAGCCGGCGTGGAGGAGTGGCATACCAGGCTGTAGAGCACGAGTGCTGGCTTAAGGACTGTAGCAACAGTGCGACCTGTCTTCTTAAGTTGGCTTGACTGGCGCCACGGTACACCGACATTCTGTCTGACACAGATGCTGACGGTCCACGGCGGCTCGTTCCTGTGGTGGATCGGAAAGGAAGAGTCCTCTGTATGCTATCATTGTGGTAATGGTCGCGAGGTCAAACACACTTTCAAGAAGTGCCCAGCCTGGGATCTACAACGCAGCGCTCTTAGAATAGCTGCACCTTGGCGTGTTCAACCCGGCCGCGCGCGTATTGGCGGGAACTATAACGCCCAGCATAGCATGGCAGTTTCTATGTGGCGTCTGTCATTCATTGTCATAGTAATTGGCACGCCAAGACAATGCGACGTGAATGCCACGTCTAGCTCCACTCTCTGTATGGCGAAGCCTTTAGAAAAGTCTATGATAGAATGATAAGGGGTGAACTGTGGTCAGCTTCGCTTATTTTTGAGATGACCGGTAACCTGGACCGAAGACTAGGTTCTGGATAATTGATTGTTATTTTGGGACTAAGGATAAGAAAATCACCACAACACCTCAACTTTGGTGTGTTTAAAAAGGACCAAAGTATGACAGAGTGCAATATCATGATAGGTAATGAGTTACAGTGAATAAGAGATTTTGTATATTTGGGATGTATTTTCAACACAACTGATGGTATATAATATGAAATGATTGCCAAGTGAGTGCAGGTGAATGGGGCATTACACTTTATGGACAATCGGAAGGTGTCCAAAAATGCACAAGTGACTCACAGAGTTATTGTCGACTCTTATATATATATTTGTCGAAGAAAGCTGGTACTATGAATATTTCTTCCATGACGTAGGACGGATAACGCAGCGAGTTCGTCACGAGACAGGCCAATCCAATGTTCTCTCTTGCGCTCCCGCTCGATCACTGACTATTTTTCTTGAGAGCTAGACCTTATATAGGCCTCAGGTGACATTTCAATTGTCAAACTAGTTTGGCTAGTCCAGTGGCGACCTCACTCAAGCTTCTCGCTTGACGTTTCCGTTAATAATCATTCGAATGTGGTGCCATCTGTTGTCAGTTGTTACAAACTTATTTTATTTTAGTGAAGCGCCATCTATTTGTCTCCGACACGGCCATCCTGCGACACACACGTCCCCGTGTGTTACTCTGATTGACACAAAGCACAATCATCTTCAAAAGAATACTCCAGGCACACACTACAATACAGTTGATAGAATGTCAAAATTGCTGAAGGTCCATCTTCAACTTAAGTCTCGATTAAGCATCAAACTCTACTGTCAACAATATCATCACTTGCTAACTTTACCAGACAATTTCAAACGTCACTAAACGCTCAGACATTGTTCCTTCATCAAGCACAATCCTCTCAGGACATGACTTCATCGGGCGTTCTACTACCCACTTGTGCCACCAAGCACAAGTCTCCCGGGATATGCCTCCATCATGCGTTCCCCACTAGGACACGCAACAACGAGTTTTCCATTTTTGTGCCACGACTCTCGCAGCCAACCAGCGTATTGCTGTCTTGATAACCCTCTAGTGGATCGTGACTCCCACTTGCGTGTCCATCCCGTGGATCGCATCTTACAAACGCATATCCATCTCGTGGAGCACTATATAGTATGATCTCTACAAACCACAGCCTCGACCAGTGCCAAACGCAAGCCGCAACCCACGGACTATTAGAGTTGCCTCGAGAGACACCGAATTTCCACTGGGCCACGACTACACAATAGTATTAGCACGGTCGAGCGAAATAAAGCTGATAGAGTCCTTACCCGAGCTTCTACCAGAACCAAAATTCACTCATCACTATTACCGAACTCGCCACTGTCACCACACTTATCATGAAGAATAAAATCAATTAACACTTATTACTACCGTGATATAAAATTATTTCTATAGTCATCCTAGTGACCATAATCAAAACTAAAACAATCATTCCTGTG
Source organism: Sphinx pinastri (assembly GCA_947568825.1). Lineage (NCBI taxonomy): Eukaryota > Metazoa > Arthropoda > Insecta > Lepidoptera > Sphingidae > Sphinx > Sphinx pinastri. Next base: position 1,558,146 of record OX387628.1, on the reverse strand, counting down.
AGCATAATTGACTCGCCAACAGAGTCATCCCTGTGACCGACACATGCGCCACGCGTCAACTCTGTGACAGTGTGCACAGGTTACCATAGTAAGTTAATTTACTATCCCAATTTTTTATTAGTTGCACGTTTTCATGAGTACAACCACACTTATTATAATCTTTCCAATGGCTTATCTTGTTTCCACAAACCAGGATCACTATACTGCCAACGATTAGTCTCATTTACTCAAAGAACAAAAACTGCACTAAGCGCCGCTCCAACGGCTCGTCACCCCCATACCTCAACACACTTCATCGTACCAACAGGTCATCTCGCCTTGCGCACCAACGCAAACAACACATCACCGCGCGAACGGCCCAAGTCATCTATGCATCTACGCAAATGAGAATAATACACCGCCACACCAACGGCTTATCTTGCTTGCACCCACATGTAAACATCTCCGCACCAACTGTTCATCTTGCTTGCACACCAATGCAGACATCTCCGCACTAACGGCTGATCTTGCCTGCACACAAATGTGAACATCTCCGCACCAACGCTTCATCTTGCTTGCACACCAATGCAAACATCTCTGCACCAGCGGTTCATCTTGCTTGAACACAAATGCAAACACCGCCGCATCAACGGCTCATCTTGCCTGCACACCAATGCAAAGATCTCCGCACCAACGGTTCATCTTGCTTGCACACCAATGCAAACATCTCCGCACCGACAGTTCATTTTGCTTGCACACCAATGCAAACATCGCCGCACCAACGGCTCATCTTGCTAGCGCACCAACGCAACAAGGATAACACATTGCCGCACCAACGGCTCATCTTGCTAGCGCACCAACGCAACAAGGATAACACATCGCCGCACCAACGGCTCATCTTGCTAGCGCACCAACGCAACAAGGATAACACATCGCCGCACCAACGGCTCATCTTGCTAGCGCACCAACGCAACAAGGATAACACATCGCCGCACCAACGGCTCATCTTGCTAGCGCACCAACGCAACAAGGATAACACATCGCCGCACCAACGGCTCATCTTGCTAGCGCACCAACGCAACAAGGATAACACATCGCCGCACCAACGGCTCATATTGCTAGCGCACCAACGCTACAAGGATAACACATCGCCGCACCAACGGCTCATATTGCTAGCGCACCAACGCTACAAGGATAACACATCACCCTCAAAATGCCCCCTCACCATCACCTCCCAGTGTCACGTGGTGAGAAGAAATGACGGTTAACTCTTCGGCAACACAGCCGTCAGTAAATGATCAAACTGAATACAACTCAATAGTTATTTAAGTGAAGTGAGTGTCATTGACGATCTGTGGAGATCTTCTCTCGGAAGCTGCTCACCAGCTGCATTACACCGCACACCGTCCTACCGAAACGGACATGTCACACGCGGCACCGCCAGCAGTGATTTCCAATATCTGCAATCAGAAAATAAACACAGCAGCATTACAAGGCTCGGCCCATTCTGACTTTACATTAAGACTCGTGTCAGACTTTCTAAACAGCCATCCCATTGCTACAACAGGGAAATCTACCTGCGATGTAAGTTGGACATCATCTCGATTCTCAAGTCATGAACCAGTCATTTACCAAATGGTAAAATGAGATTCCAATACTTGCAACGGGTACAGGAAAATAATAGAAACTAGAACCCTCAAACCAGGGTTACGGGTGATACGATACCAAACATCTTGTATCACCGCAGCTAAGATCCACCAACGGATCCCACAGAGGCTCTTCAGTAGTCACAGTTTATGCAGTTTTCTAACCTGCAAGGATCTTCAGTTCTGCAATCAAAAATATCACAACAGCATCAAACCGTTCACCCTATCCTAGACTTTAGTCAAGTCTCACATCAATCTTTGAGCAGAAATTCAGTAGTCATCTTAACATGACAACCTCAAAATTATCGCACGTAGCGCTCTTAATCCAAAATTTTGAACAGTGCAGTATTGCGATTCGAAGCCTTGACCAAGGAAGGCCAGCACTCCTTCAAACCGAACACTATACCTACACCTAGATCACTTTTGTCAACCAAGGCCATGTACAGTCATTGTTTACTACAACAGGTATTTTCTTTCTCCAAGGCCTTAAGTTTAAGGACGGCTCTATACCAACAATAACCACGAATTACTCGTTAATCCATGTCTGCACATGCCCCCTGTTAAACAAGATCTCACTATTTGCAAACCAAGAAATAAAAAGAAACCAGAACCCTCACACAAGGGTAATGGGTAATACGATACCAGATTTCCTCTACTGATGCAATCACGGATGTCCCTGTCAGTCCTGTCACTATCAACACCACGGTGCTTGTCACACCATAAACGGCACGCCTTCAGGAACGTTTCAGCACTAGTTTCCCAATTGCCGTACATGTAGACACCATTGCCAACAACCCTGTCTAAGGTAGAAAATATCCTCACAGCTAAGAAGACGATGGCCATGTTACACATAGCGTCCACTTTTATTCACATTGTAGGCTAGTTCTTATTCAGATATTAGCGCAATTTCTTTCTTCACGTAAATTGCGGGTAGTCAAATATCTCCATCGTACGATGTATTCCACATAGCGTACATATGTAGTGAGCACAATCCATTTCTGTGGGCATTGATTGTTTATCCCACTTCTGATGTCGAAGAAAGCTGGTACTATGAATATTTCTTCCATGACGTAGGACGGATAACGCAGCGAGTTCGTCACGAGACAGGCCAATCCAATGTTCTCTCTTGCGCTCCCGCTCGATCACTGACTATTTTTCTTGAGAGCTAGACCTTATATAGGCCTCAGGTGACATTTCAATTGTCAAACTAGTTTGGCTAGTCCAGTGGCGACCTCACTCAAGCTTCTCGCTTGACGTTTCCGTTAATAATCATTCGAATGTGGTGCCATCTGTTGTCAGTTGTTACAAACTTATTTTATTTTAGTGAAGCGCCATCTATTTGTCTCCGACATATTTTTTATGGTATTGAATGACGAGACGAGCATGCCGTTCGCCTGATGGTAAGCGATACGACCACCCATAAACAATAGTAACACCATACAGCACCTTGAGTTACAAAGTACTGTGTGGCATTCCACTGCGCTCGTCATCCTCAGACATACGATGTTAAGTCTCATTATGTCCAGTAGTTACACTGGCTACAATGTCTTCAAACCAAAACACAGCAGTGCATGCACACTGCTGCTTGGCGGTAAAAAATAGACATTGCGGTGGTACCCACCCAGACGGACTCTTACATATTATGAGAGACCTACCACCAGTAAATATATGTAGGAGAAGAAGCATAAAAGTTAAAGCACTGAAAATGAGAGCGTTAAGAAGCATGTGTGGGTGACTATGAATGATAGAGTATGGAATAGGTAAAGTAGTGATGGATCTGTGTGGAGTCAAAGGGAATGTAATGACTAAAGATAAAAAAAAAGTATGTTGTCGTGGTCTGACCATTTGGAGAGGATGGATTATGGTAGGCAAACGAATAAGATAGTACTTATATAAGGCTAGTATGGATGGCGAGTGGTGACCCTAAAGTGGCGATAATACATGTTGAGATTAATAAATATAGATGAAACAAAGAAGTGTGCCAGAATCGTGCAAAGTAGCAATCCTTAGTCTCTGCCTAACGCATTCAGAGGCAATATTATTTATGAATAATATGTATTCGTAATTTAATTTAACAAATTTCGAAAATACCGAAAATCCCGGTTGTTGTAAAATCAATACCGGTATTTATAAGTCATTTATTTGGTTCGGTATCCCGGTATTTTCGGGATCCGGGATCCCGGTTTGCGACCCCTAGCCTAAACCCTCTCAGCAATAGAGAAAGCCCTTGTAGGATAGTGGGAGCGTATTTTATACTAGAGCTGTTTGTTATTGATAAGTAGATATTGTGGTGAATATCCGTTTGACGATTGACGATGTTATAACATGTATTGTTCCCAGTCGCATGTTCCATCGGCGATGTACTTTGCAGGCATATCGTTGTTTACCTAAATACACAGAAACGAGTTCGGAATATTACATGAGCACACTATAACCCATATTTTAAGTATTTCTTGAATAGGTATCACATGGAACGAATGTTATCGATTTGTGTGTGCAATGTGCATGCGTGTTGTATATAACGTAAGCGCGTGACGTCACCTATCGCGCCCCCGCCAAGGTCGCCGTCAAGGTCCGCTATTTGGGGCCAACTGTTAAGGTTGTCAACTGAACGAAAAAGGGCAAGAAATGTGATTATTTACATTATTCTACTTTCATCTATACTATCTATACTAATATTATAAAGAGGAAAGATTTGTTTGTGTGTTTGTTTGCATTGAATAGGCACCGAAACTACTGGACCGCTTTGAAAAATTCTTTCATCAATATAAAGCTACATTATCAGCGAGTAACATGGGCTACTTTTTATGCCGGGGAAATATAAAGCGGGACTTTTATACCGGAAAAACTCATTCACGCGGGCGGAGCCGAGAGCAGAAGTCTAGTATAGTAATAAAGTTACTGATAATGACCCTGGAAATTGACAAAGAGCAAAGAGTTTTAACAGAGAGATGAGAGTCACGATCAAAAGCTGGCTATATTATAAACACAATTTTATGGTTGACTCTCTCATAGGGTTTAGTTTACCTTAACTTATAACATTCTTATGGCCCATAATGTTTGTGTACAGACAAACATCTTTATTTTTGTATAGCTATTTTCCATAGTTTCGCCCGATTAAAAATCAGTTGTTTTTTCTATTTTATTATATGCATAACATGAAGTACAGGTGCCTTGAACTTTGTCTGTGAGTCGTATGTAAAATAAATAAATGATTTTGATTAATTTATGCTCTTTAAATACCAGGGATTCTAGATTATAGAACTGAGGTATTTTACTAGCATTTTTTGTAATATTTATGTCTTACTAAGATTACTAACATTTTTTTACCACGTAATGTTATTAATATCTTTTTCGTTTGCTGGACTCACTACTTTATGGTAAAATATGGTAATTAGCCACTTCTCCGTTTTGAATAATGCAAATATAAATCAACGCTTATTCGCTTTTAACTCAGCTACATATTTTAGGTAGAAAAAGAAAATATTTTTTATATCTGTAATAGTCATAGTAAGCAGCCCTAATTGCGAGGGATGTTGGGGGCGCGTACAACACTCGCTCCGGCACGAGCTCGCGGGCTGTGCAAGCCAGGTCACGGTGTCTGGCGGGCAGTGGCGAGTGGTAGAAGTGGCTAAGTCGTACTCTTGGCTAAGTATTTAGTCGCATGTATCTTGCATATTGATTTAAAAATCATTAACGAAATGATCAATATCATTAAACCATTAATAAAACAAATGAAGTTACTCTATCAAAAGTTTCACAGTTCCGATCGCGCATAATAATAAGTCGAATGTGAGGAATTATGAAAGGGTTTCCTTTCCACAAACCACGATACAAATATTTGTGAATCATACAAATATTTTCTTTGTGCTGAGATCGGACTCGTTTTGCTCGTTTTACAGCCCGATGCGCCACGAACGTTGTCCGCGTTACAATTTTGTGAATCCCAGATAACCTTAGCTACATCTCAGTTTACTACAGCGACTGCGTCAGAAATAATTCGATTTGATAGGGTTAAGTGGGCGTGAATAGGGATAAGGGTAAATAAGGAGAGTGGTGATTCGCCACCACAACCCACGCTGTCCGGGGTGGTTCGACCCTCGTAACGCCCCCAATCGTTGGTCCTATTTGTTGGCGCGCACCGCGTACGCGAGACACCTTGCCCGCCGTTCCGAGGTCTAGGTCGCAGCTCGTCAGCTGCAGGCCGGCTGAATTATGCAAGCATCGTCACACACTCGATTACTGCGTATGTGCTTGGTGGCGACCGCCAGTCTGCTTCTATTCGAATACTAGTAGGGTTATCGATTTATGCAGGGAATGTGACGATTTATGATTGCTGACCATTGATTATTATTATGATGACGCGAGCACCACAGAATAATTGGACTGTTGCTTGACGAAAAAAATAGACAATGCAGTGGTACTTTTACGGTTTCAAATATAGGTTATGGCATAACTTGAGTAGATCTTCTTGCGGTTATGCGTTAACGATGTACTAAAGATTATTTAAAAAGAAATTGCCTTAGCCACTCTCGGACTCGTGACTTCAATTAAGACATAACATTACGTTTCCTCTTTATAATGTAAACAAACAGGGAACGCGTTCAATGTTATTAGATTCTACAGCTTCTGTCGCTTACTGGCTATTAGGTAAACGAGTATCCGGCGCACTTGTACCTTTCCATACCAAGGGTTCAATTAAATGGACCGCGAGGAAATGGACACAACACTTGTAAAACATGGTATTTATCATCATGTAGACAGGTACATTTTAAAGTGTAGTCTCCAACACTGTTCCATACATAAATGTAAACGTGTATTTATTTTTCTAATGAGTACTTTTTAGCATCTATTGTTTCCGCCTTTCTTACTATAACACTTTTTGGCGATGATGTGACATTTGGGTGTATTTTTTCCTCCATTCTTTGTCTCTGACGGCGATAGGTGGAATGGACGCGTGCTGGATCTCTCTCAACACTATCGTTCTGCGTAATGATCAACTTGTAAACGTGGGTTACCAAACGAAAGGTCCTGCGGTTGACGATCATGACTAGCACTAATGTTACTATTTCTTTGTCAAGTCACACGTTTGCATCTTACATTTTCGCGAATACAAGCCTGAACATACCTTAATTGTATCAATAATACTTATAATTAATTCTCGTTTCAGTTTCTGCAGCAATCACGGCAACAAATGTCCTCGTCCGGGAACGGTGCCGGCTGACCTGATGTGCGTGGCGGAGGCGATGATGCCGCGCCTCATACTGCGACTGCTGCAACATTTCAGGATCAACAGGTGAGAGCGTGGTGTTATTGATATGGATACATCTAAACTTCGGCTCTCTCTTGGAAGCATGGTTTGAGGAGACGTTTGGGTCTGATATGATGCGTCATTTAAAGCCTCGATGCCTGGAGCTTATTTCAGCGTACAAGTAAAGCGATGATGCTATTCAACGCATCCATAATTGCTCTGTTTATTTTCATGGACGGTGTTGATCATCATCACGTGATCTACCAGTTCATTTATTACACGCTATACTGATTTCAATTAATTGAATCAAGCCGTCAGTTAAATCGGATTGTATACGGTCCCATTATCAAGTGCGAAGCCGTACTTGAGCAGCCGAGGCTACCAGGGCAACGCGTAACAGCAATACGCTGTTTGTGACTATGGACGATATTTTTACATGTTGACACACATTATGTGGGCTCGCATTAGCAACGCATGACGTCTAGCCATAGTTATAATGTAACGGAAAGTGTGTGTAGGAAGGCATGGAATCTGGCATTAAAAAAAACGCTGCGTTCAGATTTTTATTTATCGAAAATAACACCTGCTCTCTTATAGACACCTTCCTGTGTCTATGCCACTGCAATATGGAATCAGCATAGTATTACGTTGAAGAAACAATTCAGCTTTAAGGGATCAAACCTCAGACAAATTCTAGTAATATAAAAATACCCCAGCTCAACAATCAAACCTAATCCTTTAACCCACGCTGTCATTACATCTACTGACCTGAGTGCCTCGGTGGCGTAGTTGTATTGCGTACGCGTTACAAGTACAATTAGCGCGCTGAGGTCCAGGGTTCTAGTCCCGGGTCAGGCCAAAAAACATTGTGACTAGGTTTTCCATCTTAAAAATTCCTCAGTCGCAGCTCGGAGTCAGGAAGTTGGCGGTGTGATACTCTCGTGCCTCGGAAAGCACGTAAAGCCGTTGGTCCTGCGCCTGATCTCTCACTTCGGTCATGTCGGATTGCCGTCTTCTCACCGGACTAAGAGAGTGAAGGAATAGCGAGTGCACCTGTGTATTGCGCACACACTTGTTGACTATAATATCTCCTGCGTACCTGGCTGATCTCCGTTGAGATTGGCCGACGTGGCCGAAATGGGCTAGAAAGAGATTATTGTTATCCATCTCATCTCTCCCTTTACACCTAGCTGACGACCTAGTTAAGATAATAAGCATTCCGAGTTTATTCCAGCAGCGGGAGCCAGACTAACTCGGACAGCTACCGTATAGCCGTGCAGGAGTGCGAGGGTTACGTGCAAATGCTGATGGAGTTCAACAACATGGGCGACCTGATGCGCACCGCCATGACCAAGGCACTCATCAACCCACAGGTGACGGATGACATTGCTAATACTATGAACGTGGATGTTTTTCGGGCGCTGAATACATTTGGACATTGACGCAAGGATGGCCGAGATTATCATATAGAGATTTATTTCGATTGATTTATTTATTTCTAAAAGGGAATTTTAAGGAGGGAGGTGCCGCGAAAAAAAACTAGTAGTGTTATTATAACGTTTTCAAGTGTATTACTGAAGTGCACCGTATAAGATGTGTTTTTTTTACCTTGTATGTTGTTGTTGAATGTATATTTTTTAATCGTATATGTTCTGGGCAAAATTGCTCTGAAGAATTGTTCGGACTTATCCCTGCTGCTGAGTTCCATCACCGTACATCGCGGCAGAACTCCAAATTCCATCCACATCACCTCGGAGGTTGGCAATCCACCACTGTACGTTTTAGCCGTCATTTTTTGCCACGTACTACTAAACTATGGAACCAATTGCCGCCAGCAGCATTTCCGGACAGATACGACCTGGCGACCTTCAAAAAAAGAGCGTATTCCCACTTAAAAGGCCGGAAACGCATCTCTGTGCCCCCTGGTATTGCAGATGTTCATGGGCGGCGGTGATCACTTACCATCAGGTGAACCGTATGCTCGTTTGCTCCTATACCATAAAAAAAAAAAATTATACTGAATATGCTTAACAGCGCTTAGCTTACCAACAAGAATAAAGGTGTCAGGGTACAGAACCATAAAAACTGAATCTTAATTTTTAGCTTATCGTTTACAGATGTACCGCAACCTGGTGGAACCACCGTTCCCCGAAACGGAGTACGGCGCTTACATGGCTGAATCTAACCAGATGTATGAGAGGGCGCTGGACAACTTCCCGGCACCGGAGCCGCCTGACGAGTGAGTACACCTCTTTGTACTATTTCAATCACGCACACACTATCCCATGGAGAATATATATAAGATGGAGATATAATAACACCAATTTACTAAGAAAACCAGTGTCGCCAAACTCACACATTCCCATATTCACATACAATCATCCCTTTATTATGATTGGCCGTAACGAGCAATCGCGATAAAACGTATAACACAAAATCATTTGCAGTAAATTAATCGTTATTCCCATTGCATAAAATTTACATTATAAATATCAACACGAGTTCATAAGACATTTTTTCTTTTGTGAGAAATTTTGATTTAATTCGATGTAATACCGCTACTCATCGCTAGATGGTGTTTATCCACAGAACAAAGAAAACAGTAGAACTAGTAAGTGGGCGTAACCTTTCATCCCCTAGTTAGTACTGCATTACTAACTCACTGTTGGAGCGGTCTCAGTCGTTATTGCGCACTGTCAAAGCGTAAATAATTTGAAAAAATATTTAATAATATAATGCCTTATTGTGCAATTCTGGATCGCAAAAATCATAGCCATAGTAAGAATATGTCCCACTGATGTATGTCCTACCATCGGTAAGCAATATTTTCTGGTTTATTGCAATTTAATTGAATAATATCTATTGATTTTCTATGTCAAATATGGCACAAAAATTTCAATTTAAAGTGTTCCTTATTGTTATCGACATATGATTAATTTTCGTAAACGCAAATCAGTTGTTCTAGAATGATTTGTTACACATTTATAATGTCACCGCTACTCAATTAGTGCATACATGGTCGATAAAATATTATCGATAATTATTATTCACTGATACGCTATGTTTTAATACGAAAAATACAAAACAGTTGTCTATGCATGATCCACTTGTGATGCAAAGCTATGGTCGCTATAATTCATTTATGCAACAGTACAAGATTTTTTATTTTCATTTTCCCCAAAAGATCCATTTATAGGTAAACGATTTTTTTTAATGTCATAGAATGACGAGACGAGCATGCCGTTCGCCTGATGGTAAGCGATACGACCACCCATAAACAGTAGCAATACCATCCAGCACTGACTTACAAAGTACTGTGTGGCATTCCATTGCGCTCGTCATCCTGAGACATAAGATGTCTCATTATGTCCAGTAGTTACACTGGCTACAATGTCCTTCAAACCGAAACACAACAGTGCATGCACACTGCTGCTTGGCGGTAGAAATAGACATTGCGGTGGTACCCACCCATGCGGACTCTTACATATGAGAGACCTACTACCAGTGAATGATCAACACTACGAGAAGGCTAAATAGGTTTTCTTCAAAAATACTATATATTGTGCCATGTGTTTCCCTCAGTGGGACTCCCTGTATATTAGCTATATTAGCTGTGTAGCTGATATTGTAATCTAACATATCTACAGTATTGAAAGCCTAAATTATCAATTTGAAATCTGTACTGAAAATTTAAATGAATTAATTACTGAATTATATTTTTTTTCAAAATAGTACCAACAACTTCTCCAGCGCTTATAAAATTAATATTATTTTGGGATAAGTCCATTTCTTTTATTAATGTTATTAAAGTTTTATAGTTATAAAACAAGCACCATCGATACGTATACAAGAAGGTATCGTATGGGTGCAACACTATTACCGACATGCTAGCGCACTGTGTGTCATTCAATAACATCTCTTATTTCAAAGACGATAAGAGCTTTTATAATAAACGCCATCTAGCGTGGAATAGCGGTATTAAAACGAATTAAAATCAAAATTTCACACAGAAGAATAAATGTCCTATGAACTCGTGGATTTTTATAATATGAATTTTATGCAATGGGAATAACGTTTAATTTAATGCAAATTATTTTGTGTTATAAGTTTTATTGCGATTGCTCATTTCGGCCAATCATAATGAAGAGATGATAGTATGTGAATAATATGCATGTGTGAGTTTGGCGACACTGGTTTTCTTAGTAAATTGATGCTATTGTCTCTCCATCTTATATCTATCCTCTATGTGTTTATCATAAGAACTCTTAAGGCCTTTGAAATAAGAGATGTTATTGAATGACATTCAGTGCGCTAGCATGTCGCTAATAGTGTTGCACCCATACGATACCTTCTTGTACAACGTATCGATGGTGCTTGTTTTATAACTATAAAACTTTAATAACATTAATAAAAGAAATGGACTTATCACAAAATTATATTAATTTGATAAGCACTGGAAAAGTTGTTGGTACTATTTTGAAAAAAAAAAAACAGTAATTAATTTATTTTAAGTACAGATTTCAAATTCCTAATTTAGGCTTTCAATACTGTAGATATGTTAAATTACAATATCAGCTGCACAGCTAATATAGCTAATATACAGAGAGTCCCACTGAGGGAAACACATGGCACAATATATAGTATTTTTGAAGGAAACCTATTTAGCCTTCTCGTAGTGTTGATCATTCATTGGTGGTAGGTCTCTCATATGTAAGAGTCCGTCTGGGTGGGTGGGTGCCGCAAGGTCTATTTCTACCGCCAAGCAGCAGTGTGCCTGCACTGTTGTGTTTCGGTTTGAAGGACATTGTAGCCAGTGTGACTACTGGACATAATGAGACTTAACATCTTATCGAGTGGAATGCCACACAGTACTTTGTAACTCAAGGTGCTGTATGGTGTTACTACTGTTTATGGGCGGTTCGTATCGCTTACCATCAGTCGAACGGCATGCTCGTCTCGTCATTCAATGACATAAAAAAAAATCGTTTACCTATAAATGGATCTTTTGGGGAAAATGAAAATAAAAAATCTTGTACTGTTGCATAAATGAATTATAGCGACCATAGCTTTGCATCACAAGTGGATAATGCATCAGACAACTGTTTTGTATTTTTCGTATTAAAACATAGCGTATCAGTGAATAATAATTATCGATAATATTTTATCGACCATGCATGCCCTAATTGAGTAGCGGTGACATTACAAATGTGTAACAAATCATTCTAGAACAGCTGATTTGCGTTTACGAAAATTAATCGTATGTCGATAACAATAAGGAACACTTTAAATTGAAATTTTTGTGCCATATTTGACATAGAAAATCAATAGATGTTTTTCAATGAAATTGCAATAAACCAGAAAATATTGCTTACCGATGGTAAGAAATACATCAGTGGGACATATTCTTACTATGGCTCTGATTTTTGCAATCCAGAATTGCACTATAGGGCATTTTAATATTATTAAATATTTTTTCAAATTATTTACGCTTTGACAGTGCGCAATAACGACTGAGACCGCTCAAACGGTGAGTTAGTAATGTAGTACTAACTAGTGGATGAAAGGTTACGCCCACTTACTAGTTCTACTGTTTTCTTTGTTCTGTGCACTATCCTATTGATATAGTTCTTTCTGTTGCAGTTTCATAATGAGATAAGCATGTCGTTTGCCATATACAGTAATTACACCATACAGAACTATAAATTACGATTACTATAAAACCACGCAATGTATGGAACTATTGATACATTATGTCTACTTGAGATGTAACTCACTAGTTGCGCCTCTGCCTACCCCTTCGGGGATAAAAGGCGTGAGCATGCGAGATGTAACTCAAACTTGCAATGCAATTCAATCAGCCCTGTATTATATACTACTGCCCACTGCTGAGCACGGGCCTCCTCTACTACTGAGAGGGGTTAGGCCTTAGTCCACCACCCTGGCCTAGTGCGTGTTGGCGGACTTCACATACCTTCGAAATTCAGAGAACTTCTCAGGTATGCAGGTTTCCTCACGATGTTTTCCTTCACCGTTAAAGCGAACGATAATTGATAACAATACACACGTAACTTCGAAAAGTCAGAGGTGTATGCCTTGGGTTTTGAACCTCCGGACATTGTCTCGGCAGACCGTTCCATTCCCAACTAGGCTATCGTCGCTTTTTTTTGACTCAAACTTGAGATTGATTTATTAATACCGCCCTGAGTCTCATAATGCCCAGTAATTACATTGGCTACAAAGTCCTTCAAACCAGAACACAACAGTGCATGCACAGTGCTACTTGGCTGTAGAAATAGATATTGCGGTTGGACCTACCCTGACAGCCCCTCGCATACGAGAGACCTACAACCAGTAAATGATGTTAATTTGTAACGTTGCAGGTACCGGCACCTGCCCGCGCTGGCGCCGCGGCTGCAGCACAACACGTTGCTTGACGAGTTCATATTCTGGACGTTCAAGTATGAGTTCCCGCAGAATGTGGTTTGCTTCCTGCTCAACATGCTGCCCGACCAAGACTATAAGGTATTTATATGAATTAAAGTTTAAACATTAAACAATGGTTTGTTGAGTCATTTTTCAAGTTCATGTGTTGCAACTTGCTACATCTTATTGAACAAAATTAAAATATTTGATTGCACTAGAATTGAAATCAAACTCAGTGACAAAATGTAGCATGCAAAAATAAAAATGGCAATATGTTACGAAAAGACACAAAATGAAAATGTGTGATGTGTGTGTGCAGGAGCACCTGACGCGCACGTTCGTGATGCACTACGCGCGCATCCCGCTCGTGCTGGAGGACGCCGCCGACCCCGACACGCTCTCCAACCGCGTCGTGCACATGTCCGTGCAGCTGTTCTCCAACGAGGCGCTCGCGCTGCGCTGTGTGCAGCAGCTGCATCTGCTGCACGTCATGGTGCTCTCGCTGCGCATGATGATGGGCAAGATCCTCGTGCAGAACACGCTGCACGAACCCAAACACAACTTCCACTACGTGATCGACTGCACGCGCCGCGTCATGAAGGAGCACTGCTACTGGCCCCTCGTCTCCGACTTCAATAACGTGCTCTCGCACAAGAGTGTCGCGCTGTTGTTCCTACAGGACGACGCGCTGGTGGACATGTGGTTCGAGTTCCTGTCCATGCTGCAGGGCATGAACGTGAACGTGCGCGAGGTGGGCGGGCACATCGAGTTCGAGCCGTCGTCGTACTACGCGGCGTTCTCGTGCGAGCTGGAGGCGGCCGCGTACCCGATGTGGTCGGTGCTGTCACACCTGACGGACGCCTCGCACGCCCCGCTGGCGCGCCGCATCATCGCCGCCGCGCTCGCCTACCTGCGCGACTGGCTCGACGCCGTGCACTTCACCGCGCCCATAGCCGAGAGGGTGAGTGTTCAGTAGTCAGTGATACTCCGCGACAGTCCGGCACCGTGAGTGTGTGTGTGTGGTGTTGCAGACGGAGGTGATGCAGGCGTCGTTCCACTTCCCGCTGCACCGGTACCTGGCGGCGTTCCTGTGCGCAGGCGCGCGGAGCATGCGCGTGCGCGCGGCGGACGTGCTGCCGCCGCCCGACCAGCTGGCGCTGCTGGCCGTGCACCCGCTCCGAGTGCAGGTAGGACCTCTCACCTCTCACCTCTCAACTCTCACACTCACGCAATAACTATTGCCTCGTTTGTATAATCGATTAACATTCGCTATTTAAAATGTCAAACTACACGATCGAAATAATATTACAATTTTCACATCGATTTCGTATTTTGAGTCATAGTTCATACTAAACGGATTTTACTGTACATAAGTAGACACGACTTATTACTTTAAACACTTTCGTGGTTGAAGCAGTCACTTGTACGTAATTTCCATTACGTGTTTATTTTGCTACGTTGAGTATAACAAATCATATGGTAAATACATTATGACACATTAATCAAACAACCATTTAGAAATAAGAATTTATTTCATGTAAAACCGTTACAGTAAAAAAATACGAGTAATTAAAATACTAGAAAAGCATAAATCTTAACCATTAGTTTGTGCACTGGATGTTATTGAGTTATAAGTATTTTTACTCATTGATGTTTTCACAGCTTTCAATATTTAACTAGCGACGCGATTTCACTCAGTATGTTATTAAACAAATCGATACTACTCGATATCTTTTATCGAGTATTAAATATTAATACTGTGCTACCATACTTTTAGGAAATTGTAATTTCATAATATGTGTCTTTTAAAATACCCTTATCTTTCCAGTTTATTATTATTTTAAGCCGAGGCTTAACTAAACTATAAAAAAAGTAAAATATTAAGTATCAATAGTAATCGATAATGGAATCGATAAAGTTTGGTATAGGGTAGGGCTGCTCAAAGGATCGATATCTCTTGTTGTAAATCGCAATCGATATGACGATTTTGTCATTTTGATCGCTCATAACGTTATATTTAAGTTAGCCGCGGATCTTATAAACTAATCTACGTGATCGAATATTATTATATTAAATATGTTTAACAATGAAATAGCTATTGATATTTTCGTATGTGACTTTAATTCGGGGTAAACATCCGTGGTCCAAGTGATAAAGAAGATCAATAGCCGGTTACGTAACGAGAATTCGGGGTTATTTCCTCATTTGAAATGTATACCCCCCAGTGGCATTTTGTTTACCAAAATACATCTTCCTCGTCGTCTATCGTTATATCGCTCTCGATGATCGGCTCGTACTCGTGGAGGTGTTGGTGTGGTTCTGGCGCGTGGATGTTGTCGTTGTACGAGTACATGAGGAGGCGCAGCGCCAACACCCCGCCCGAGCCCGGCGCGCCGCGGTGCAGCACGCCCGCGCCCGTCGCCAGGCCCGCGCCTGCCGAGTGACCAGTGACCAGTGACCAGTGACCACAATGACAAATACACTCCGCGCGCGACCTCCGACCAATCTTACACCATGTTGACGTAATACATTAATGCAGTAAGTAATCGAGACCCATAACGTGCGAAATATATTTATATCGACAAAATTACTGTTAACTCATTACATCACCATTCGATAAGATTCCTCGGAGCTCACGCGCGGAGTTTACTATCGATATCTTTCAGTCAAATTATATCACGCATAATTGTGCCGTGGCTGTTAACGAGGGCCAGTAAACCCCGGTTTTAAAGAGGTAGGCATAATTGTATCCACTGGTGGAGGATCATCGTCTCTGATGAGATCTGGACGCCAATCCACTTGAAATCTGAGTCGAAACGGCATGTCCGTATAATATTATAATAATGTACGTGTAGTCATCAGCGAAGGCAACTCATTATAATCAGTAGATCATTCTAGCAAGCAGCTCATCTGACTACCGCCTCTTAGCTACGTTTCCCATGTCCGTTGTTCACTGATAAGAAGTGGGTGTTAGAAGAAAATTTAGCCATTTATAGACAAAATAGATTCCGCACTCACCCTTGCTAGGCAGCACCGGCTGCACGTCTATGAACGGCACGGTGCTCTGCGCCGCGTCCGCGTCGAAGTCAGAGTGCGTGAACTCCACGTACTGGTCGTCGCTTGAGTCCACGTGCAGTTTGGAAGGACTGCGCGTCGGTACGTCGGGACTTTGCAGGTCCAACTTACGGCTGGCAATCATATACAATAGCACACACTCACTTAAGCCATTTATCTCTCGAAAGGGTAGGCGCAACTGGTGCACTCACTTTTCGCCGTGCATATTTCGTCCCATGATGTTATAAGGCGAGCCTATCGCCATATCAAACTCAAATTCCAGATTCCGGGCTGATACTGAGCAGAAAAACCCAATATCACTTTGCTCGACCCGGGGATCGAACCCGTGACCTCAGCATTGCAGTCTTACCGTAATACAACTACGCCACCGAGGCAGTCATATACTGTAGCATCACGCTTTTTCCATATTCAGAGGCAAGTATAGATGTATCATGTAATACACTTGTCGCCAGCTGTGCTAGGTCCCATGTCATAGGCGATCCATTGCCCTTTGCAGAGCACAATTCTAGACTCCGGGCTGGTACTAACAAAAAATTTTAGTACCGGAATCGAACTCGAGACCTTACCATCCAATGTCCATATACGCTGCCACTTAACCTAAGAGGCGACACGATAACAATTTAGAATATTGAAGTTCAAATTTTTTACGTGAAATTAGTGAACAGGAGTCTAACCTTGAACTCGATGACACCTCCCAACGGCTCCAGTTCGGCATAAGCTGTCCCGTAGTATAGTTGAACGGTGTGGTGCGGATTTCGAAGTGCAAGTGGTTGTTGTAAAACAATCCGAACCTTTAACAATACACATGAAGGTTAGGTTAGATTATTTGTTTATTTTTTGCTATGCTCAGAATATGTTCTTCATGGAGATGTAGCTAATGAACAAGCAGATAGATCCACATGCTATGAAGTAATCACTGCCGTTCGATGCCCTTAAAAAATTGTATTACCTTGAAATCGTTCGGTTACTTTTTCACATTGTGTGTCAATAGTATAATTTTACATTCTCGATTCTTAGTATAAATGTGTAAGGGATCTTAACGATTAGGGTATTATACAATACACTAGACAACTATTATAGAAAAAATCTATTAAATTTATTATAAAAATCAATAAGGGTCAATTTGACATGTATCTTTTCTCAGGGTATCGTAAAACGATTCATTACATAGACCTACCTAACACCGGTGAGTAGGCGACCTTGCTGCGCGTTCATTTTGTTGAGGTCGATGGCGCGGCTCTCGTAACTCAGCTTGTGGTAGTCCCGCCCGTCGTATACTCCAATGTCCGAGGGGTCAAACTTGTCCACCGGCACCCAGCCGACCGGCTCCACCGCGCCGCGCGGCTTCAGGCTGCCCTCGTGGACTTGCAGGTGGAACACTCGGTCGTGCTTCACTATACGGATACCAGTCACTACACTGGAAAGTTTATAGATTTTTTTATGACAAGGCTGGTGATACTAGTTAAGGATTTGAGAAGGCTTTTTGCTATCGAACCATCTTGTCGCATAAAATAGCCAAGCTACCACTTCCGCGTGATTTACTCATTGACGCGCGAGAATTAACCAATCGAAATAAGTCATATTTTGTGAGCATGTTTTTTTATGACATTGAATGACGAGACGAGCTTGCCGTTCGCTTGATGGTAAGCGATACGACCAGCCATAAACAGTAGCAATACCATCCAGCACCTTGAGTTACAAAGTACTGTGTGGCATTCCACTGCGCTCGTCATCCTGAGACATAAGATGTTAAGTCTCATTATGTCCAGTAGTTACACTGGCTACAATTTCCTTCAAACCGAAACACAACAGTGCATGCACACTGCTGCTTGGCGGTAGAAATAGACATTGCGGTGGTACCCACCCAGACGAACTCTTACATCTGAGAGAACTACCGCCAGGCAAAAATACTTTGTTCTGATTGGTCCATATTTGCGATGGATTAAGATGGTTCATTGAAAACGGCCGTAAAACACTGGTGTGTTCCTATGGTTCTAGTAAGATAAGCACATGACTCACTTGTTGGTGTGGTCATCTGAAGTGGCCTCGCGCAGACTGAAGTATCGGTGAGAGTAGGTGTCGTCGTCGCACAGGCACAGGCAGTAGGAGCAGTGGTAGAACCCTCGGTACCACGAATACACCTGCAGTGACTCGCATTATTAGATTTACTCCGGCGCGAACACCTGTCGTGTCTTTAGGCGCGCAACACCAGTGAGGCGTGTTTAAAAAAACTACATAGATGTGTCTGTAAAAATTGGCATTACAGTAGAACGGGGAAATACATATGCTGTGTTTTGTGTAGCTCACGCGAATATTTTAGGGCACATCCATGCAGGCCGCATGCTCGTAGCGCTTATTTTTACACGCGTTGCCTATGACGGATAACCGCCGTCGAATCGAACCATTTATGTCGTGACTCGTAAACTCTACGGCTTTACCATCAACAGATTCATACATATTTGTTGTAATACATATAAATTGAAAGGATAAATTATTATTAATCACCCGATTTGTTTCCCTTGGACAGCTGCTGACATCGCCGAGTTTACGTCCGCTGTCGTATTGGATCCATTCGTATCGGCGGCTACTGCTTCGGCTCTGTTATTTAAATAGATTATGTCAGATTTTGTGCGGCTCCTTATTGGTACCTACCATCGCATTTCTATTTATACCGCCAAATTAATTTTGATTGGCCGACCTGGGGATGAACTCAGGACCTCCGAAACATAGCTCAAATGTCGCGGACGAAAAATCAACCATCTGGGCTTGTTTATTGTTAATGATTGTCATTTATATCTATACGATTTCATTATACGTAGGTATACAGGGTCATTTTACATTGCATTACTAAATGAAACCACATATTCGTCTTTACCTATTCTAACATCTTGCCAAAAATCATCCATGAATAACGAATATTATTGCCAAAAATCCCGGTAGTAGTTTTCAAATTTTTTGAACACTTCGTAGTTTAGTGCGAATATGGTTTGTGCGAAAGTGTATTTCTGAATGAAAGTATAATGTTGCCGCTGCGACGAATTATCTTGAGAGCAGTAGTAGTGGCATAAGATCGTGTAAACTTAAAGTCACTTTTTATGAATATTTATTTTGTTCGAAACTTACGCTTTTTTATTTTACATCTATGGTTAAAATAACTTAATGGAAAGCGTTAGTTTCGACGAGATAAGTATGTGATTTCATTTATTAGCGCAATGTCAAAATGACCCTGTATAATAATATAATAAAATCGTAGATCATCGGATTAAAAACTGAAAGTATTAAGGTTTATTTTGTGTAACAATTTTTTTTATGTCTTTATTTTGTCTAAATCGAGCCAAGGAATCGACAAATATTACTTCTTTAAAATTTAGTGTCATCGTACCACTCCGCGCCGCCGCGGCGCATCGCGCATCTCTACTACGGGGAGGTGTAACAGGGGGTATAAGTAACAGGCTGAAATAGATCTAAACACGCAAGGAAAGTTATACGCAGCTATTATAATATTAATTTAATAAAAAAAAAAACATAGCTAACATGTTCCTTCTTAACACTGCGTACGCGATACTCTATACGCTATAGGTATCTGAGCTCATCACGTGACATTCCAGCCAGCTTCTACACACCTACAGCCGATCTGACCCCCACGCGCTTTTAAACGTTTTACATAAAAAAATGAATAGGTAAAAAGTACATACCGAAGTACAGACAGTCATGTGCGAGTCGACAAAGCGACATTCTCTGATAGTTCCGTAGCAAGTTTTTTGGTGCGCGCAGAATTGGTCCATGTAGCAGTCGTAGCGGTTGGCGCTCGTGTACGAAGGACAGTTGTCCCCGCAGGTGCCGCTCTCGTTCATGTCCACTTCGTTCTCCACGTAGCCTTGCAGCAGACGAGTCACTTGCTCGTACGTAAACCCTGGAAGAGATTGTATAGTGCAGTGTTTTTTAACCTTTTTCATGACGCGACCCCTCTCGTATGAAAAATATTTCCCGACCCCCCCATTGGCTTTTTTCATGTATTTTTAGATGGACTTCTAGGTTTTTTTTGTTGTTAATTTGTATTAACATCCAAAAGTTGTATATTAACTTACAAAAAGTTTATCCTTATCCTTTAGTTGACATTTTCTTAATAAATCTGAGATAAGATTTCGTAACCTCTTGCGACCCTCCTATAGAGGCTACGCGACCCCCCATGGGGTCGTGACCCACACGTTGAAAAACACTGGTATAGTGTAATCTTCATATTAGTTTCATATATGCATTACTGGTGGTAGCATATTTATATCCACTCAGATAGCGACTATCGTACAAGAGATGTATGACGCCGCAGTGATCGACGTAAGTGCCATGTTTCGGAACCAGTCTGTGTATATCCGATTTCAAACAACTTTCCTCCATTTGCCATTTGGTGCAGTGGTCACTTTTCCGTGTCCGTGAAAAAAGAATGAGCCTGCTTTAATAAAAAAAAAATTCGCAGTTGAATGATGAGACGGGCATGCCCTTCACCTGATGGTACGCGTTACGACCGTCCATAAACAGTAGCAACGTCGCTCATAACTGAATTCCAAATCACTGCCTCGGTGGCTTAATCTTATTACGGCACGACTACAATGCTGAGGTCTCGGGTTCGATCCCCGGGTCCGGCAAAGTGATACCTAATGGATTTTTCTATTCAGTATCGGCCCGAAGTCAGGAATTGGTGCCCGATATAGCGATAGGCTCGCCCCCTATCATGTCATAGGACGGAATACGCACGGCAAAAAGTGGGTGCATTAGCTGTGCCTCTGCCTACCCCTTCAGGGATAAACGGCGTGAGTTTATGTATGTACAAAGCACTGCGTGGCACTCTACTGCGCTCTTCACCCCGAGACATAAGATGTTAAGTCACATAATGCCCAGTAATGACGCTGACTACAGTGTCCTTCTAACCGGAACACGACAATGCATACTGCATTCACATTACTGCTTGGCAGTAGAAATAGACATCGCGGTGGTACCTACCCAGACGGCCTATCGCATACGAGATACCTACCACCAGTAAAATAATATACAAACAAAACTGGAATAAATAGCTGACCTTCAACATGCACTGAGGGGTCGCACATGTGGATCTCTCTTCGGGCTGCTGACACAGCTCTCCTGGCCTCTGCAGCGGCCTGGGCGGCCCGGAGCGCGTATCTCTCCCGCGACTCGGTGATCTCTTGCGAGAAATTACCTGATAAAAAATAATAATATACCCAGTACCACATAACCAACTAAAGTTATAATATTAACATTTGTGAAGATATTTGGATATTTGTTATAAATAAACTAGGTGATCACTGAATAGATTTCGATACGATTTGGTACATGCATACACTAAGCCCTGGAAAAGTGCGTACTGGGTTTTCATTCTAACAAAAGTAACACGCGAGCGATGCCGCAAACCAGTTATAATATGCATAAACACATAAAAACAATTAAGACAATGTTGATGTAATTAACTTATCAGAAATTATATTTACGTAGCGAATACATTAATCGGCTTGCGGTTTGTAAAAAGGAAAACCGGGAGTCTCTGTCAAACTACCGTGCGACATTCATGTCTTGTAGGTTATGTCGAGAGATAATTGAATAATAATAAGTTATTGGGTGTTTTCAAGTGTTACTACTACTGCTTTATTTAACTGTGTGTCCTATATGTTTATATAAATTAATTATATTAAAAAAAATAAAAAATATAGCTATAAATTGTGTTTCTGTACGGTGGTAAGTTTTGTTTGTGTCTCGTTTGGTGTCTTGTCGTGTGTTTGTTGTTATCTGTTAATTGTTAATTGTGTCTAAAGGATGGAGTTGGATGTAACCGATCGCAGTCCGGACCCCGATCCTCCTCCAGATACTAGTAGCAAATTTGTACATGCTGTTCATGGCGTTACAATTAAAAATATCGGAAATCAGAATATTTTCACTCCTTCCCCATCCCCATCTCCTTCTACATCATCTTATGTTGCTTCTTATGTTACGTCAGCTGCCCCTAGTCTACCTCAAGTTGGTTCAAATAAATTAAATGTTTTAAAAATTATAAAAAAAAACAATTCAATTTCAAAAAAAAAAATAACGTCTAATAATTCAACATTACATTTAAAAAAAGCACTATCAAATTCGAATTTGAGTGAAGATACAGTGGTTATTAATATAGATAAACCTCCAAATACTCCATCATCAGTTTCTTCTAATATGGATACTTCCCCTTCTCAGGCTCAAAGTCAAGGCCATCCGCTCCCAAGGTCTTTGTACTCCAGTGGTGACTGTGGCCCATTTATTGTTTATGTGGAGTTAGTTGAGTCCTCTCCAACTAACGGGACCACCTTACACCCGATCAAATTTGGTGCATTTCTTTATAAAAACAAATTAACTTGTGTATTGCAGAATGGAATTAAAAAAATTGGACGCAACAAACTTTCTGTTTCTTTTAAAACTGCCAAAGATGCTAATAAATTTATTGATAATCCTATTCTCTCTCAAAATAAATACAAAGTTTATATCCCCTCTCACAATATTTCTCGCATTGGATTAGTTAGAGGAATACCTACCGAATGGACGCAAGATGAGATAATTGAACTAGTTCAACTTCCCCCTGAAGCAGGTAAAATTATTAAAACTCGTAGGCTTAGTAGGAAAATTTCTTCCTCTGATGGCCCTAGTTGGATCCCAACACAGACTGTTGTCATTACATTTGACGGTCAAGTGCTGCCTAAAGAAGTATATTGCTGCTATACCCTGTTACATGTTGAACAATATGTCTATCCAACCATCCAATGTTATAATTGCTGTAGGTTTGGGCACACTCGTACACAGTGTAGGTCTAAACCCAGATGTTTTAAATGCACAGAAAACCACACTGGAGATTCTTGCAAGGTGGAGGAGTCGGATGCTCTTTGCATATTTTGTGCTGGGCATCATTTCTCTACAAACAAAACTTGTTTGGAGCACAATAGACAAACTAATATTAAAAAATTTATGTCCTCTCACAATGTTTCCTATCAAGAAGCTATGTCAAATTTTCCTACGATTCAGAAGTCTTACGCCAATGTATTGACATCCTCCCCAAATCCATCTCTGCATAGAGACACTTCCTCATCTCGCCTATCTGACAGCCAACCCTTTGTTAGTAAGTCGTATCGCAAAACTGTTCTTCTTAAACCCTCTTTAAGACCTTCTCTCCCGAAATCATACGACCAAAAGGCGCATAGAGAATTGATAAAATCTTTTGAAATCCCCTCTCCTAGTAATGGTTGTGCACTGAGTGGCAATCAAGAAAAAAGTGACTCCATAAATGAACATACCCCGAAGGACATCTTAACGTCAGATTCTATTCAAAATTTAATATCATCTTTAATTAAAGTAATAACTGACTCTAATTTACCGAACCACGTTGCCTGTAATATTATTCAGACGATAACTCTTTCTATTTTTAATCTTTTAAAAAATGGACCTAGTTCTTCAGTGGAATTGTAGAAGTTTATATAAAAATAAAACCGACCTCTCTTTTCTCTTAAATAAACACAAACCTTTTATTTGTGCTATTTCTGAGACGTGGTTAAAACCACATTCTACATATCGAATTCCCGGGTATACATTGCTCCGTAATGATAGAAGTGATGGATGGGGCGGAGCAGCCCTCTGTATCAAAAATAACTTAACTTTTAACCAAAATTTTGTAGTAAATAATAGCAATGTTTTACAATTTGTATCCCTTCGTTTCAATAATATTTCGTTTATTTCTGTTTACATTTCAAGACGGGATAACTCTGTTATTCCTACCTTACGTAGCTTTTTATCCTCTATTCCCCCTCCTATATTATTAATGGGTGATTTTAATTGTCATAACCAGATCTGGGGAGCTCCCTATAATGACTCTTTTGGTGTAAGACTTTTGGATATCCTGGACGAATTTGATCTATGTGTATTAAATGATGGATCACCTACTCGCCGCACGCCTCCCACCATTCAACCTAGTTTTGTTGACATATCTTTTTGCTCTCCCTGTTTAGCTAGTATATTATCGTGGGCTCGACTTCCATTCTCCCATGGTTCCGACCATTTTCCAATTCTTATTTCATTTCCTTCTTGTAATGTTAATGTTCCTATCCTTCCACCCCTTTTACCTTACATTATAGATACCAAGAAATGGGGTCTGTATGCCGTCTTACTTGAAGAAAAAATTAATTTACTTCCCGAACCTAACCTATTAAATATCAAAGAATGTTGTGAGGGCTTTAAAGATTCCATACTTACATCTGCAGAGGCAATATTTAATAAAAAGAATGTTGTTGTAGGCAGAATTCCTTCCCCTCCCTGGTGGGATTCAGATTGTACGAAAGCCATCAAAAGGAGACGTGAAGCAGAGTCAATTTGTACAACTGACACTAACCTCGACTCTTTTATTAATTACCGCAATGTGAGTGCTGCTACAAAGAGATTACTAAACAAAAAAAAACGGCAAGGCTGGCGCACATTTTGTTCGTCAATATCGCCTGAAACTCCTTCGGCTCTTGTTTGGAAGAAAATAAAATTGTACAGATTGTCTCGTAAACTCCATATCTCGTCTTCCTACTCAACAAGCTGGGTAGATGATTTTTTGGATAGACTAGCTCCCCCTTCAGTCCCTAATTTCTCTCAAATTCCCTATGTATATTCCCCTCGGGCTATTTCTTCACCTCTAGAGTCACCTTTCTCCTTTCAAGAGTTAAAATTAGTTCTGAGCCATATCAGGGACTCTTCCCCTGGTCCTGATGGCATTCCTTACTCCTTTATTTCAAAGTCCAAGGATAGTTCCCTAAATTACTTTT
Source organism: Sphinx pinastri (assembly GCA_947568825.1). Classification (NCBI taxonomy): domain Eukaryota; kingdom Metazoa; phylum Arthropoda; class Insecta; order Lepidoptera; family Sphingidae; genus Sphinx; species Sphinx pinastri. The sequence continues at coordinate 1,532,944 of OX387628.1, read as the reverse complement.
TAAACTTGATCAATTTAGTTGTTGAATGCGGTGTTATTCCAGAAAACTGGAAGCACCAAATAATTGTCCCTATTCCCAAACCAGGGAAGGATCCTTGTGGTTCACAATCATATAGGCCTATTGCCCTCTCATCTACCATGCCGAAAATAGTGGAACACTTGATAAAAAATAGATTAGAATGGTATTTGGAGCACCATTCTCTACTGTCAAATAATCAATATGGTTTTAGGAAGGGTCGGAGTATTAGTGATAGTCATGCCATTTTCACTACTGACATTCATTTGGCATTTAGTCAAAACAAGTCGGTGGTGGCTGGCTTCCTGGATGTCTCAGCGGCATATGATAATGTTAATCTTTGGGTCCTTAGGAACAAATTAGTTCAGCTAAGGATTCCTGAAAAGATAACAGACTTTATTTTTAACCTTTTATCAGGCAGGACTATATCGTTGAGATATCCAGGCGTTCAAGCTGCCACTAGAACTGTATGGAAGGGATTACCTCAGGGTTCTGTAATTAGCCCTCTACTGTATGACGTTTACACTGCCGATATGGATCACCACACATCGGATGTGTGTAATATTTTGCAGTATGCTGATGACCTCCTTATCTATTCAACTAGCCATTCTATTAACCTAGCAAAGGACAGTATGGAGAGTGGTTTGACTGTACTATCCTCATGGCTCAATAAAAATTTTCTGGACCTATCAGCCTCTAAAAGTGTAGTGGTTGTCTTCTCTAGAAAACGTCAGATCCCCCATATTCATGTTCAGTACAATGAGACTTCAATTCCTGTAAAGAAAGAGGTAAAATTTTTAGGCAAAATGTTTGACAGTAGAATGAATGGTGTAGCCCATGTAGACCATATTGTAAAAAAATGCGAGAACAGTATTAATATTATGCGATGTTTAAGGGGTGTATGGTGGGGAGCTCACCCATATTCACTGAGATTATTATACAATGCTATTGTGAGGAGTCATTTAGACTTTGCAACCCATTTACTTTCTCCCTGCAATAAAAAAGCATTAAGAAAATTAGATTTGACACAAAATAAAGGACTTAGGATAGTTGCAGGGGCTATGAAAAGCTCACCTACAAATGCCCTACAGGTGGAGTGTTCTGACCCCCCTCTTCATCTCAGGCGACAATATCTCTCTGATAGATATATTTATAAAATTTCCAATTACTCGTCCCATCCCCTTATTACAAAACTTAGATTATTAAATTCATTTATTATTTCTAATCCATTCTGGACCCATAAAACCTTACCCTGTCTTATTCAGAGTTACAGGAGGGTGGAGGGTATATCTTGTGTCATTAATAAATTTCAAATTCATCCAGTTTTTTCTGTCGATTACAGCTCAAAAATTTCCCTCCCCGATGTGGAGTTATCTCTTGGTATAGATAAACAGACTTCCGATCCAGAATCTAAATTGAAAACAATTATCCAAAGACGTTGGCCTCGAGCGGATATTTTCTTCACAGATGCCTCTAAATTAAACAAAGAAAGCCCTGTTGGTGTTGCTTTTTTACACCTGGATAGTAATATTTCTTTTTTATATAAATTCCCACATTATTGTTCCGTGTTTTCTGGTGAATCCTTAGCTATTTGGGAATGTATTAAGTACATCAGAGAGAACAATATTTCCTCTTCTATAATTTTTTCTGACTCTAAAAGTTGTGTCCAATCTCTTATTAGTAACCCCTTTGCCAATAACTGTATACACCCAATTTCTTTAGAAATAAAACACTTAATTAAATTGTGTATTGACGATGACCTTCAAATTACAGTGGCTTGGATTCCAGGCCATGTAGGTATAATCGGTAATGAGCTGGTAGATCAATTAGCTAAAGAAGCTATTGATCATGGTAATGATTCAAACTTTACTGTGTATTCTTTTGATCTGGTCGCCCTGGCCAAACGAGATCTAGAGTTGGAGTGGAAAGCTGACTGGAAGAATTCTAGTTCTCTTAAAGGTGGTCATTTGTACAAAATTCAACCTTATATTACCTTTAGGCCTTGGTTTTCCAAAATACGCCTAAGCAAGCAAATATCTGCCACGATTTCTCGGTTAAGGATTGGTCATTGCTCGTCACCTGTACACTTATGTAAATTACATATAAGAGACTCCTCTTTATGTGAGTGTGGCCTGGATGAAGGTTCTGTGCCTCATATACTCTTTAACTGTCCCCGTTACTCTTCTCCTTCTTTCTACGATTTGTTAGTGAATAGTGGGGCTCCTCTTCCTGCTAATGTTTCATCCGTCCTCAGCCTAGGCAACAAACCATCTATGAAAGCACTTGTTGCATTCTTAACCACATATAATATAAAATTATGATTAATATTAACCATACAGGTCTGCATGCGTAATCAATTAACATCATTCGTATTAGTAACACGATTTTTCATTGTTTGTTTAGAATTCACCTGTTTGAAAGATAATTAATAATGACATGAATGCGTCACTTGACAGTTGACACTGGCAGTAATGTTCGTCTATTCAGAGGAATTAGTTGCCATTAATAAAAAAAAAAAAAAAAAAAAAAAAAAAAAGGAAAACCGATTTATTTACTAATTACAGCGAGGCTATATGCCTCTGGACGTCTAATAACAGGCGATCGGTTTCGGGCAACACATCTGACTAATAGATCAAATTTAGCTTGTCGTTCAATATCCTCAAGTCAATTACGAGCACAACTATGAGCCGTAAACACTGCCATATTATTGATTTAAGAAATATTATAATCGCCAATTGCACAAAACAATGGTGTTGTAAAAACAAACAGACTTCGGGTTTTTAAAAAAATAGCATTCGTTTTCATATTTATGTCAATAATTTTACTTAATCAATTCATTTTGAAAAATTATCGAAATTCACCTTATACCGGCTAATTATGTATTTAAATTTTGAGCATTGACGTCCGTCACTGTCAAATTATATTTGTATTTCTTTCTAACTAAAGTGCATTTTACGCTATCTCTTTTGTTTTGTTGTTTAGCATTACATGACAAGTTACGTACCCAATAATAATAAAAAATAAAACAAAATACGAGTAATTATAATTAGAAAATAAATAAATACAAGTAATTATAATTAGAAAATAAATAAATACAAGTATATAATTAGAAAATAAATAAATACGAGTAAATAAATCGTTCTTCACTTCATATATCTCTCACAATCAGTGCAGGTTGTCTGGAAGAGATCGCTTTTTAGCGATAAGACCGCCTATTGTCGCGCGATTCAAATATTTAAACCTATTTGTATTTTTTTTATAGCGTAGTGTACAATAAAGTATTTTCATTCATTCATTCATTATAATCATAGCAGCATAAATGTTCAATGTTTTAAAATTAAATTTATATACATGACAGAAAAATATAACGCGTGGGTTGACACACATTCGCGGTGCCGTCAAAGGCATAATAATACAACGGTATATAGTCTAATAATCGCACACTTACATACCACTCGGGTGTTATGTTTCGCACGCCTAGTCTAATACCGACTACCCAATTCAGCAAAACATTAACTTAACCTCATTCTGGGAGACAGCTCCGATTACGATGATCTCATTTATTATGTTCATATTTAAAAATAACATTTCATTTCGCATTACCACGATTACAGTGTAAGAAAAACTAGAACAGGGTCTAACTGCGTGCCAAATTTCACACAAAACCCTTGCAACTGTTTGTGATTTTAACTCAACCTTAAAGGTAACGATAACCTAACTCAAGTGAAACCCAAAGTTGAAACTATTCATACTTGATAATGAATATATTTTTGACCTGCGCGTGCGCATGTGATAATTTTGCAGCAAAACAACGAGTCCGTTACTCGTTTTTATCATGAGCTTTTATTGTAACACGGAACAGTCATCCATTGTCCTGGACCCACTGCGATATGTGTTATGTCGTGAGTTCAGAAATTAACTATAGTAAACGTCTATAGTACCGCATGACAGAAATAATTTTTTTTATCGTATTCGCGATCTCCTGTTTCAATGATCGGCGTATATGAATTATCAATAGTTTGTATTTAGTACACACGATAAGCCAACATTTAAGAGGCCGTATCTAAAATTTCAACTATTTCAGTCAACTTTTCATCGTAATTATTCAAAAAATAAACTGATTTGATTAATTTCTAATACATCATCGGAAAGACTATTTCAACACTAATTGAAATTTTAGATACGGCCTCTTAAAGTATGTCAACATGGTTGTTAATACAAATCATGAATGAACGAAATGAATACATATTATATGAATGTATAGACAGAATACGAGTTTTTTAATGTATAATTTTATGTATGCATGTACACTCACGCCTTTTATCCCCGAAGGGTTAGGCAGAAGCGCAACTAAGGCACCCACTTTTTGCCGTGCGTATTCCGTCCCATGATTTGATTGGGGGCGAGCCTATCGCCATATCGGGCACAAATTCCAGACTCCGGGCTAATACTGAATAGAAAAATCCAATATTACTTTACCCGACGCGGGGATCGAACCCGAGACCTCAGCATTACAGTCGTACCGTAATACAACTACGCCACCGAGGTATTTGTATCATTTTATTCATCGAATAATAATATAAAAAAAGGGAGTATGGGAATTGAGATGGCAACAATATGTATTTAGACTATAATGGGTTTTTACCTTTGCCTTCCAATCTGAGCAGCATCCAAGACAGCTGCGTGACAGCGTAGCCCTTGAGCTCGGCGAGCGCCACCGTGCTGTACATGTCGTAAATCAACTTGGCGCGGAACACGGACCTCGCGCAATCCTCATTCTCGTTCTAGAAACGATACGTAGAATTTGAATTTTTTAATACAACTTAATGGCGTGGAGCACGCCGCTCGTTAAGCGATATGGCTGCTCGTAAATAGTACCACCCAGTGAATTACAATACTGTATTCAAATCTAGCCAAAAGGGCTAATGTGGAATGGCAGTCTCCTGACCCCTCGCCTGCATTGACGTCACTTACACTGCTGTCCGCATCACCCATAAAAATATTTCTAAATATATTTTACTGACACCTATTTCCGTTCAATAATATTATTTTTAAAGTAGTTCTTAAACTGACAGTCATATGTAGACCACCATTTTTAAAATTTCTAAATTTTTACGCTTTGAACATGGTACTTACCTCTTCAGCTAAATCATACAGCAGTTTGTCACCGTGCTCGAAAAGCTCGTCGAGTTGCCTCATCGGGTTCGTTGTAGAATCGTTTCCCGTGAGCACCATCTCATGTGGTGGCCAGGTCATCTCTAGCGATTCCGGCAATAAACTTCTCATATTCCACACAAACATCTCGTACAGGTTGTTGATCTTATGCATATGTTCCCACGCCCTATTCCATAACCACGAATTAAGTTGGGAGCTGGGTAACGTCGATATAGACTGTATTTGCTCGGCCCACGTTAGAAAGGCCTTTGCAAACTTGTAGTATCCAGACGGTACATCCATCTCATTGGTCCAATAAATGTTGGTGACGTTTCTCCATAGGTCTTGTTCAAGAGTGTAGAACTTGACTCGGGCGTCGTCTACCGGCGAGAGCTCGGTGGCCGTCGCGACCGCGACCAGCGCTATAATCACCGGCAGCTTCATATCTCCACACTCGGGACACAACTGAGGTCGCGTGCGCAGCGGCCCGTTTATATTGATACACGAAGAGGGATAGCATGGCAGGCAGAGGCGCAACTAACTAATGAACCACTGTTGAATAAACTTATTACGATTCAGTGGTGTGCGGCCTGGGGACAAATCAATTATAACTTAAAACTTCGGTCAAGTCACGTGTGTAATTTTATCGAACATTTCGCATTAATTGCATACGGGGATCGGGACTTGTTCGGTGGCGTAGTATAGCGTACGGGCTACGAACGTCTCAGGTTCGATCCGCGGGTCGGGCAAATCGATTTTCGAAATTGGTTCAGTAGTTCCTGAGATTAGCGCGTTCAAACAAACAATCAATCAAAATAAACAAACTCTTCAGCTTTATAATATTAGTAAAGATTTATCAATAATTTACATAATTATAGGCATACAAAATTTAACACAAAATTAACTTTCTTAATAAACTCTAAAATCGACTGGAAGAGGTAACAGTTAAATGCCCGGTAAATGACGCATTAGTAAGTTTTGACGTCACCGGCCATAACGCTGCGGGCGTAAGAAAGAGATAGCAAGATAACCCCGCCACGCGCCATCTCTTGCTCTTGTAATATTTTATAACGTGTCTATTGTGTTTCTATTCCATGGGACCTAAGACAGCTGGAATGCAAGGAGCTCTGTCCACTTAAAGGCGTATGTATGTATTATGTAATTCCGGGAATTGAATCTAGTGTGTTTGTTGCAAACCGTACCGCAACCGTGAGTAAGACTCTCGTGGACAGTCAGCAGTTTTATACAACAAACTGAACTTTAATTACTGACTATGAAACATACCATCGTATCTATCGTATTCATTTTCAGTATAAATTTAAGTTTACCTTAGGTTTATTTTATTTTAGATATTTCTCACAATTTGGCCCCGTGAAAGACTTTTCCTGATACAAAATCCTGCTGTAAGTTTATCCCGGATAAAACCTATATGTTAATTCATATGCTGGTATATATCGGTGTGCCAAACACCACAATCCTTTAGCGGTTCATGTGTCAAGATTGAAAGGCTGACGTCGACTAGATCAGAATGGAATCGCATTTATTTTGTGCGCGCGGTGATTCTACTCTGTGCACCGCGACGCGTTCCTAAAGCCTCATATAGACGTAACAATTATTGCATGCGATATTCGTTTTTAGAATATCTGTCAAAAGCATAACTTGTTGGCCAATAATTGCCTGTGATCATTGCTAGCAATAATTGGTCTATCTAAATGAGGCTTTATGGACGCCGTTTCAGAGTATAGGCTAATAAATGTGACTATATGATTTGACTCGGTGAACCTAGTCGACGCTAGCTATAAAAACCAAAAATTTTCACAGTCGTTGCCATTTTTATTAGTAAGAACTGTCACTTATTTATTGAACAATTACGAAACTTAGCCATAAGTGGAGGTCAGTGGACTTAGAATGTGACACGAAGACGCAACTCGTAAAACGATGTCGTTTAATTTTGATGTTTGTGATTGATCGAGAGACCAATACGTCAGTCTCTCAACCAATCCCAATAAGACGAAACGGAGACGTGACGTGTTTTTTTGTCACATTCTAAGCCCACTGATGTTTTATCGCTATAATTATAGGGCCTTACTAATTATAGTCGCTATGTACGTCTGTCATAGTTATACAATGTTTTGTCTTTCTTCCTCCGACGGTAAATGTCACTCAACCTAGCAAGACAGCAACACTGAATAACTATCACTGTTTATTAGTAAGACGGTATATGTGTTACTCATAATAACTTTGAATTAATTACGTACCTACAGTCATAATATTTGGCTTAAATGACGTAATTTAGATAATTATTTAAAAACGAAACAATGTTATGTAAAATAATTGAGTCTGTATTTACACTATAGCTACATAGTCCAGGATATAAAATTGTTAAAAGTTAGGTACCTACATGATAATCAAAACCGCAGGCCTTCAGAAAATACGCAATTGGACTATACTATCAATTAATTAGCTATTTATGAGGAAAATTGTATAGGTCAGTGCAAAACAAAGAAACGCAACAAAATTGTTGTGTAATATTAAAGTCGATATAGAGTAATTCTATACTTTTTAAAATTAAGCTCTAGAGCCCTGTGTGTTGTGACAGTAGTCAAAATAACATGTCTGGGGTTGAGATTGAGAGCATGTTAAAAATACCATACCAGCCCTGTATTATATACTGCCCACTGCTGAGCACGGGCCTCCTCTACAACTGAGAGGGTTTAGGCCTTAGTCCACCACGCTGGCCTAGTGCGGGTTGGCAGACTTCACATACCTTCGAAATTCCTTTATAGAACTTCTCAGACATGCAGATTTCCTCACGATGTTTTCCTTCACCGTTAAAGCGAGCGATAATTAACTTTTTAGAAAATTCAGAGGTAGTGTTAAAAATTAGTATGGATTATTGTTAAAAAAATCATAGAATGATTATAATATAATCAAAATAATATTTCGCTCAAAATTGTCTGAGTTAAAAGAATTGTAAAACGCAAAATTTGTTGTATATAAATAGCAAAAAATATACATACGTCTTTCTCTTTCTTTTTTAATACGCAAGCAATGAGGGAAAGAGACAGGTGTGCACGTTGTTGTCTCATAAACATTGTGTTGTGGAATGAATATACTTAACGATAACACGTATTTTCTTATCTCCAGACTGTAAGGCCTGTGTGCGTTTCGATCCAGAGCCAAGTTACAAGACAATAATAACAAACATCGGAATTCGTTGTGCTAGGCGGTACGTGTTTAGTGGGTGAGAGTCAGTCTACGTATGTACCTCTGCGTCGTCTATCTCTACTTCCAGAGACTATCCCGCCCTCACACCCGCCACTACAACTCCTGTAAGCCAGGATCAGTAAAGTACCACGGACAAAAATTAAATTAAAGGGTTCTATCATTTGAGCTGTCAATTTTGATTCTAATAATAGGCATGGCAAAAACGCCGGAAAGCACGGAAATTCCGTCTAGTCTCTACAAGGTCCATGTAGTATACAGCCCCGGATGTTATTTGCATACTATCTAACATTATGTTGCGCACATCATGCCAAAGACTACACTCCCAAAGTACTCTATCTCTACTTGTGTAAACGTAGCTATATATCTGTGTACTGTGGTAGCGGTGCTGCACCGGCTCTTCCACTCTTATTTAAATCCATAACTTAATTACTAGACATTGTTAGACTTGAAATATTTTATTTTGGACAAGCGATGAGTATGTACTTTGTAATTAAATGTCCTTGATGATGTTGCTTTTTTATGAAAAGAAGAACTTTAATCTAGCAATATTATGATAAAGCGACCTTCTCGATTTAAATTTAATTACCGGAATGTTTGTGGAATTTCTATTGTTTGCAACCCTGGGCGTTTGTGTTAGGGGAATAACACGATTTTATAATACTATCTGCCTTGTTTTGCTTATTATTGGCGGATGTTTTCACGTGGTCCAGGCACATTTATTTATACGACGGGATTCCCCGAGTCATATAAAATGCTTATATTTATTCATATAGCTTTTGTCTATGCTTTGCATTGTACCAAGCTCCCAAGCAGTAGATTATTATCTAAACGTTATAAGATAGCGGGCACGTAGCAGTATTTTTGCTGCTAACAGGATTTACTTGTGCAGCTGTTCAGATATTTGTCTGCGATTAGAGAAGAGATACCTACAGGGCGGCGAGGGACGTGTAACTGTAGGGATTTAGGTTTTAAACCGCGGCACCCGCGAGCTACATCGTATATATAAGTAACGAATTATACATGTGCGGCTACTCGGACCGGTGCAGTGTATAGTGTGCTTGTGAGCCACCGATGAACTGACAAGAGCCTGGAGTCCACCGCATATCTCGTATATAATAATAAAATTTTATTATTATTATTATTAATGCTAGGTGATAAATCTTTACAGGTGTATACAACACTAGCTTTTGCCCGCGGCTTCGCCCGCACGAAAGATTTTTCCTGGATAAAAGTCCCGTTATACATTTTCCCGGGATAAAAAGTAGCCACAAACCTTCCCAGGGTCTCGAACTATCTCCATACCAAATTTCATCGAAATCCGTTCTGCAGTTTTTGAGTTTATCGCGTACAATCCTTTTTACCCCCTTAATGGTTGAATTTCACAAAATCCCGTCTTAGTGAGCACCTACGTCCTAAAAGGAACCCCCATGCAAAATTTGAGACTCCTAGCACTTGTAGTTTCTGAGATTTCGTGATGAGTGAGTGAGTGAGTGAGTGACCTTTCGCTTTTACATAATTATATAGATTACGAATAGTTTTTTAATATGGTTATTTAATAGGGCATTTTTGTATGCTAGCACGACATAGTGACTGCACCGCACCTGTTGGTAAGCGCGATGCCGTCCAGATAGAGTATCGAATGGCTGCAGCTTACAATTGGCTCGTGTTATTTACTTGATTTTGGAAGCACTTTTTGTCTACTGTATTTCAAACTAGGAGGCTCGTGCTCAGCAGTGGGCAGACAATATAAAGCTAGTATTATTATATCTAGCTAGTATCATTATTTTCAGACCGCTACTATTTAGACATCTATGAAGGTAATTTACATGAGGAAAGAGCGTATCCCTACGTTAAAGACCAGCAACGCGTCGGTGATGCATCTGATTTTGTGGCTATTTATGGATGGCGGGGATCACGTAACTCACTCGATCATTTGTCGCTTATTCTAAAAAATAATCCGGGTGTTTTGTGCCATGGGTGGTCGCTAAAATAGGTGCTTATGAAAATTAATAAAAATAAGTTGTACAAAGATTGGTAATGCATTTATTATTTGCGCCTTAAGCTACCCTAAAACAAATATCGCTTCATGCTTCGTACTTTCGCATAAAACGTTTCTTTAATATTTTAAGTTACAGTACATAAAAAATCAATTCTTCTAAAATTTACTTATTCCCTCTCATTGATAGTAATGAGCAGAATCAGCACAATATTAAAGTATGAACTAGCCTCATTTTAACGAAAATAATTTTGTCCTTTTAATTGTTTCCTCTGCTCCTACGAACTAATTACAATTGACATGAAAGGATACGCCAAGATTTTTATCGCAATTTAAATAAAAATAATTAGCGTATACTTGCAACATCAATTTTTATTACTATTTGGTCGCGCTCACTACACGAGTCAATGGTCAAGCACTTTTAAAACTTCCTTAAATGTCATTTTACTTTTAGTTAAAACCTCTGTTACCTTTTTTCTATTGGAGACAACCTGTGGTTACATGTATATCACTATTTCGTTAATCACTATTCTAATTGTTGACGACGGGTAAGACGAAGTCCGCTGCGTCATCTTTCTCTTCCGTGAAGTCTGTCGGAGGTGGCTCCGCCTTGACGTGTCGCGCGTAGTTGTAGCTCCTCAGCTTGAGCGCGATGAACCCGCCTGAGCTGGGCGCGCCTCGGTGGATCACACCGGCTCCAGTCGCGAGGGCAGCGCCTGTACCAAAAAAATGTAAAACGTTGAAGTTAAACTAAGTGTGTGTCCCCAATATGAGTAAAGTGCCATGACTAGCTTGGCGGTGAGATTTTACAACCCATAGAAAATTCTAGTAAATTGATAGCTTAACGCTTAGTGCGCTCAGTACTGGAGGCTGTATCCCTATGCAAGGCTTGCAATACACGTACATTTCTTATAATATTGTGGGTACTCGCGGCCGTTGGTGATTTGCCATCAGATCACACATTTGACCGCCTGCCACTTCTAATTAACCCCCTGTCATGAACGGTGTCCAAAGCTAAGGAGCCTCACCCTTGCTAGGTAGCACCGGCTGCACGTCTAAGAACGGCACGGTGCTCTGCGCCGCGTCCGCGTCGAAGTCAGAGTGCGTGAACTCCACGTACTGGTCGTGGTTGGAGTCCACCTCCATCCGCGTGTGACTGCGCGTCGGCAGGTCCGGTGACTTCAGCTCCAGTTTAGATCTGAACATGATGAGCAAAATGTTTGCTATATAATAATTTGAATTTTGTAATTCAAATACAATTCAAAAAGGTCATTTACGATCTCATGAGATTCTGAAGATTCCCGTTTTATATGTGTTAAAAAAATGCTCCAATTGTAAGACTTTTAACAGTTGAAAACATTTTAGTTTTAGCCAGTGAAATGATAATGATGTCCACAGTTGTTGTCTTACGAGAACGAACCTTGGGTTGTCCGATCCCTCGGTGTTGTCGTTGCTGATCCACTGGCTCTTGCTGGGCGAAAGGCGACCCGTAGTGTAATTGAACGGCGTCGAACGGATTTCGAAATGCAAGTGAGCGCCGATTACGCGGAATCTGTAACATGATAGATGAAGATTAGTAACACTGTTTAAGTTATTAGTCTAAAAATGTCCCACTATTAGTCAATAGTTAAACTTTTCTGGTTTCAATCAAAATCAATTAGCTTGTCTAATACAGCTTGATCGATAAGAGTTTCGTGTATTTGCCACCAGCGGAGCCAGATACAGATATATCCAGTTATCTTTGATCACCAAAGTGTTAGAATCCGTTGACTATATTATACTACACGTTTACTATCGCTGTAATTTTTTGTTAAAGATATTGTTTTACCTTTTACGAAGAACAGTTTAATTTTCATCTCGGTTCGGATAATTTATTTAAATAAATCCAGATAATCTGAAATTTATTGTACCTTACTCCGGTCAGCACGTGTCCTTCGGGTGAATCTAGTTCATCCAGATCGATGGCTCGTTTCTCGTACGTTAGCGTGTGGTAGTCGACCCCGTCCATCATGCCAGAGTCAGTGGGATCGAACTTGTTCACTGGCACCCAGCCGGACGGCTCCACCGATCCGCGTTCCTTCAGCGTGCCCTCATGTACTTGCAAATGGAACACTCTTCCGATTTTCACAAGACGCAAACCTGTCACTACCCTGAAATTTATCACAGTTATTAGCTTAAGCGATTTGCTAATTTTGTTAATGTGAACACCCGCACACCCATGCTATGAGCACATTGGCTTCGCCAACGTTTGATTCAGCATATTTAATACCATGTTGAGCCTATCCCTCTACAAAAAACAAGCCGTGATGTCGTACGATAACGCGATTGCAACCCCATGCAACGTTTAGATTAAGTAAACTACAAGGAACTAGAAAGCACATGCAATCGAAGATGAAATATCTTATTAAAGAAAAAATCCCAAATGTTACGATGATGCTTTACTAATGGCAGCGGCACCAGTCTTTAGGACCTCGATATATAGTTAGTCAGTGAGGCCTTTGTCCCGTGAGGTACTGACTTGTTGTTGGATATATCAGCCATCGCTTCTTTCATGCTGAAAAAGCGCTCAGAACTGTTGACATCGTCCTCGCACAGACAAAAGCAATACGAGCAGTGTAGGAGGTTCCATCTCCACCAGGAGTCCACCTTAGAAATAATAACATAAATTGAATTATTATTCCATGTTTTATTACAATTATTCGTGGATTGCCTCTTGGAAAAGTCAGACGTCTGAAAGCGTCTTAATATTTTGGAGCATTAAAGTATTGCGTATACTTTATGGAAAACTCAAATCATATCATACGCACTGGAAGCCATACAATCACTTTCGTAGGTACATCATGCAGCATAACTCTTAAAATTAACAGCCTACAAGCCAAGTGTGCGGGTGTCCTAAAAACAAATGGCTAACTTGTTCTTCTTGACGTCGGACGTGGCATCCCAGAGGCTGAAGTAACGGTCTGAGTCTGTGGCGTCGTCACACAGGCACATGCAGTACGAACAGTGCCAGAACAACCAACGCCACCACGAGTCCACCTAGAGAAACTCTCACGTCACATTCATATTGAAGAATAGTTAGAGATTGACGAATCCTTCATCAAGAACATTACAGCACGTATTCTTGTTGTTCATGATGGAAGCAGTCACGTCGAAAGACTTTAAAGTTGAGTGAAATCTCTTGCTTCTCCGACTTTTGATATTAGCGAATTACTCATTAAGAAGTTAGGTGCTATACGTGAAATGTGTGTATATGTACGTATCTACATGAATTTGGATACTATATTATTGTCATATTGGATAAGGAAGACGTGATTATAAGGCGTAGTAGTTTAACTTCAGTTTAGTCTCGCGTTGGAGTATACAAACACGTTCAGTAATATATCGACGGTCGACCTCGCGGTCACTCGTCAGGTCATGTGAGATAAACTCAATCATAAATCAGTAACGAGAGTTATCGAAGCTTATGTATGAATGTTTGTTCTACATTGTTGGGTCCAATAAATTGTTCGAATGTGAATGTTGGGACTTGTTTGGTACAAAACAAACTATTGTGTTATCTACAAAGTTGAAGGTTTGTGATTATCACCTTGGTAGTGCCGCGCGAGCAGGTTCCAACCTTGCCCAATTTACGTCCATTTTCATATTCGATCCATTCGTAACGCCGGTTGCTGTTGCGACTCTGCAATTTAGAAATACGTATATAATTTTAATTTGTTATACACAATTGTTTATTGTTATTAATCATCAGACAAAATGAAAAAAAAATCAACGCTTTGCCTTTTTATTCCTTGTTATCTTCAAAAATTTGATTAGGTTAATAAAAGATAAAGCCTATACCTTGTGAACCTTAAAATTCGTGCGCGCAATGTTATCATTTCAAAAGTGTGAACTCTGACGTTACGTTTCGTTGAGGTGAAATGTGATGTACACACACAAATACTTTTTTTATTGGTAATGACCTCAATAACTAGTTTGTTAAACTGCTAATTAACGTTAATGGTTATGCGTACTTTGGAGCGACGATTGTGTTAATTGCGCTTGTCGTGTTTATATTTAATGCATCGCGTCGTACAGTTAATATACTTTCGTTTGTTGAGCACAACTTTTCACTTTAACAACAGTTTAGGCAGTTATTTTTTCATAGCCGCATAATATTAGTTCGTATAGTCTATAAATATCTTCCAATTAACCAATCATTAATTGTCAGAAATGGTTAGGAATAAACCTGGCATGCAGATTTCGTCCTGAATCCCAGATTAGTTGAATCGAAAATAAAAGTTTTCTTGTGTTCGACCTATGGATCGTGATTACAGAACACAAGATATGTATACGCTTCTATCAAAGCAATGAGAAAATATAACATTTGAACAAAAATATTTTCGAATGCTTACCGCCGGGCACACCCACATGTCGGAGTCCAGGTACTGGCAATCTATGATTCTACCCTTGCAAGGCGTCTGCTTCACGCAGAACTGGTCCATGTAGCAGCCGTGCTTCTCCGCCAGCGTGTAGTGCGCGCAGTTCTCCTTGCAAGTGCCGTCCGTGTTCATGTCCACTTCATTTTCCACATAGCCTTGCAGAAGTCGTGTCACTTGCTCGTACGTAGACCCTGGAAATTATACGATTGATTTTATTGTTGTGTTTGTTCCATGAAGATTTTGCTCATGAAACTTGCGTCGAATGTTTCAGAATGTAGAGTAGGCAATACTTTGTGATTCATAGTTCTAGTTGAGTGATGGGTGGTTTTATAGATAGGAGTTATAAACTATAAACAATTGCTAGTGGTCAGTGATTATATTACACCTGTCAATACAATGCTGTCTAGTCTAATTGATATTCATCAAAAAGTCACTATGAAAGGCATTTCACCATATTTATGATGGTCGTTATCGAGTATGGAGTACATTCTCAACAACTTCAGCAACGACTTATATACAAACATACCTTCAATGTGCATCGGCGGATCGCACATGTATAGGTCACGACTGGCTTCTGACAAGGCGCTCTTGGCGACAGCAGCGGCTTGCGCGGTCCTCTGACTGTACCTCTGCCTCGTTAAACTCGCCTCTTGCGTGAAGTTACCTAGGAATTTACATTATTATTCTTATTACTTTAGTCCACTACTACTTGTTTATCTAGCTACTGAGCACCTTTATAAAATGATGCAGTGGGCTTAGAATGTGACACAAAGACGCAACTCGTAAAACGATGTCGTTTAATTTTGATGTTTGTGATTGATCGATAGACCAATACGTCAGTCTCTCAACCAATCCCAATAAGACGGAGTCGTGACGTGTTTTTTTGTCACATTCTAAGCCCACAGCTATTTTTTTACACGGGCGCAGCAACGTTGGGTACACCACTGCACCTAATGGTAAGCAGAGAGGAGTCCAGATAGAGTGTCGACTGACGAGCAATGATCATCCCTCGTCAGTCGACATCATTATGCCGGCCTGTTTGGACCGGATATACACAAGCTAATCACGGAACGCGGCCCACTTACATGAGCCACTATGGCAGGTGACACCTTATGTACGGTGGTTGCTTTCCGGGCGGATACGAAATATATCCCACCACCAGCAAATATTAATTTGTTAATTCAGCAATGTTACGTTTCGGCACACGTAATTTGTTAGGCCTAAATGATTATTTTGATTAGCTTCCTTGAAATAATAGCTAACAAAGAACTAGGTGTCATTTCGGAGAACCGAGAATAAATCATATTCGTCTAGATTTCAGCAAACTGATATTGTGTATATTATTAAGAAAGTTTTTATCGACAAGTTTTCAGTCATTGAGTCCCTAGAAATCGTGTGAAGATGTACCTATCAACTGGATCACAATGCGCTACATTTACGAACAGAAGGCCAGGTCAATTGGCGAAGCCACACTAGCCAACGACGTTATTGCCTGGGATCTACTCTTGTTGCTTTTTGAATTTTCATTCAATTTGTAGTCTACTACAAAACGAAATACACGTTTCAGTGTGACAGCTGCTCCACATATGGCCTTGCAGTTTTTTTGCCATTAAAATCCTTTGTAAATAATTTTCTAACTTGTCACATTGTATTAAGGTTAAAATTTCTGTGCATATTTTAATTTTCTTTCAAATGTGCTGAATAATCTGTTTTTGTGTTAGAATCATTTGCTGATGGTGTAAAAAAACTGTGTCGACATTTGCTTGAATTGTTTATTTGAGTTTTGGGTGATACGATATCCGAGACACATATTCGGGATTAAGAAGTCATATGAACTGTACAAGCAAAGTAGCGTTGTTTGAGACGAGCCGGCTTCGCACTGGCTGAACACGCATTCTGTTGAATTTTGTGGAGTTGTAGTCTGTAATCTAATTCCTAATTTCCACGACGTGAGAGTATTCAAATGTTATTATAATGTTTAAATTCTACTTTTATTGCATTTCTTTGTTTTGCACTTTCCTAAACTACCAATTTTCCTCATAAGTAGCTAAATACATTAAAAGTATTGTCCATTTGGGTATATTTTTCGCCGCGTTGCGGTTTTGATGTGGCATTACACAGTTTTATATCCTCGACTTTGTAGTCAATGATGTAAATGTAATGATATTTAGTTATCTTTATACAATACTAGACGTCTGTTCGCGGCTCCGCCCGCGTGAAAAAGTTTTTCCGGGATAAATACATATATGTTCCCGGGATAAAAAGTAGCCTATAGCACTTAGGAGCAATGTAAATTCCTATTAGTGAAATAATTTTCAAAATCGGTCTAGTAGTTTTTGAGGTTATCCATTACAAACAAAATTAACAAACAGTCAATACAATTTTTCCCCTTTATTATTAGTATATAGATATAGATTGTTTTGTTAACTTCTACCTAAACTATGTTATTAACGCAATTTTAACTATAGTTAGGTAGTTAATTCGGAACGGTAATTATTAATTGTGCCCATACCGACTCTACACAATTTACAACTCTACTTCGTGTTATACGCTGAAATTTATTAAAAATATGGACCAATCTCTAAAGTATATCAAACGGTCTGTTTTTGTAAGTTACTTTAGCCTATCGAAGATTAAAAGTCCCCAATATATTAATGTCAATATCAAACTAGAAGCAATGTTGTTATCATGAATAAACTCCGATACTACAAAGCAATTAAATTACCGAGATTAGCATAAATAAATTACGTATATAATCTCGCCGTTGTAGCGATATAACAGGGGTAGGCAGAGGTATATTTACGGTATCCACGATTCGCAAACATGTTGCCGTCCTGTATAACCATTTCGAGCAAACTAATGCACATAAATGTTGATTGGCTGAATATTGAACAATATAAAATAAAAATCTTCTTCATACAATTAATACAGTGCATGCAGTTCCTTACAGAAATAAATTTACTATGACGCAAAGAGCGGCAAATTGTAGTACTATTTGTTTTTGCATTAGTCTTCACTCCTAAAGCTGATGTCCATGATTATCATACTAGTATGTGGCCGTCACATGTCCAACTGTGCAATTAAACAGGTTTTATCTAATTATAACGACACACGTGAGGTCCGCGCCTCTGTAACAATGACCTATTTACCGTCTACTCTATTCATAATCTAGCATTTTGCTTTGTTTCCATATTGGACTTGATCCATTGACTGGTGTTTATTTCAACACTTTCAGATAGGTGTGATTATGACCACTCACCTTATGTTTTGTAGGGGGGGGGGGGGGGGGGGAGGAGAGCAAGAGTGCCATTTGATTGTAAGTGATCACCGCAGCCCCCTTATATACACATTCCCTAAAGAATCATCAATAGTAAAAATATCACGCATTACCTTTCCCGTATATCCTGAGTAGCATCCACGAGAACTGCATCATGGCATAGCCCTTGATCTCTGTGAGCGCGACCGTGTTGTAGATGTCGAAGATCAGCTGGTGCGGAGACATGGCCGTTGTGCAAGTTTCCGAGCTCTCATCCTGGAAACAGTTTGGGGGAATTGAGCTATTTTTCTAAAATATTTGGGGTTTTGATGGGAATGGCTGTTTGGATATAGAAGACAATTGGTATTGACTTTTTTTGTGCGAGTTTAGTTTGCGGTATCAATTGAGATCGTGTTCCTCGTCACTAGACTTTTGGAATTGGAAAAGAGGATTGTCGGGGACACAAGAAATCCAAACTCCTCCCGATCATTCGGCAACGTATCCGTCATATCGGATAATGTTGGTGTTTATACATCAACTTATATGTTACATGTCGCTTCTCAAGTACTTAATTTGTAGCATTCGTGAACCGCGTTGGTTCAATGCTTCTTAGAAAACCGTTTACGAACATTTTAAAGAACTGAGCCTACACATAGTTGGTGACTAATAAGTAATAACCAAACAGTTTTATATTAGCATCCAGGTGTATGTAAGTTCGTGACAATAAGGACAGTCGTGTCGTTTCTTTTACTGTTCAAACATATTTCTCGTAGGCAACGGCAAATACGCAAACCAGAATGTGAGCGTTTCCTTCCCACGGTTATCTTCCAGACTTTTTTTGTGAGCAGTCTTGGCTCGATATTGTGTGCATAGTTTATAAAAAGTTGTGTCCAATTTGCAAAAATATGGCTCTAATAGATTTTTTTAACATTTATCAATGACAAAAGCGTGTGCATATTAACCTTTTCGATATATCAAGTAAATGCCTGTTTACCAAATTTGATAACTTGTTAGTAATCGCCACGTCCAACTATAGGCTCTAGGGACTAGCAATCTAAGAACCTTAACCACTTTCATGGCATAATACATAGATTAGTTTAATGCAAATGAATTTCATTTCTCTTCACCTTTATAAGAAAAAGAAAACAAATAAAGTTGGAAAATTAATTGCACGTTTGTTTTCATTGTCTGCTATATTATAAAAAGTGTAATTGTTTGCCATTCGTTATGAGAATTCTCAGCTGCATCCGACGATAACAGTGCATGGAACTTCGCACAACGCGTGTCATTCTGAATATTCTGATTCATCTGCTTGATACGCATTTATAACGTTACAATCATTGTTACTTTGTCACCGCATAAAATCGCATAACAATGATAACTCATACTAGTATTACAAACTAATAGCTTTTGTTCGTTTAAGAACGTCGGTACTTTTCCGGGGTCTACTTGTGTGCCAAATCCTTTCACCGGTTCATGCGTTAAGTTTTAGGAATCATATAAACATCTTGGACGTTCCATATCAAATATATTTTGTGGTTCAACATTTTCCAGTCACTTCCAGTAAACATACTATTTGCTTCAGTTTATGATACCTAGCGGTTTATATCTATGCAACAGTCAAACATAATATGTACCACAAATTTGTCAATTTCCACTGCCAAGCAAGCAGTAAGCATAATTGAATTCAATACCTTGCATTTGTAATATATTATCTTGTTAATATTTAAATACAATCTGCTGATGCTGATGTTACATCAGGCGACTTGCTTGTCTAATGATTCAATGTTATCACCGGCAATGATAACTCCCTTAAAGATGCGAAATTGATTTCGATTTCGAAATTGGCCTACACAAACAGAAGACGCAATTTGTTTTAACTACCTATTCCTACAATATGTAGGTTATAAAAAATGTTTGTAAAAGGCATACGGTTGCAGAGTATCGCTTCTGGGAATAATTTGATAAGTGCACAATGCGAATGACTTTTTACACTTTGTTCTGGACATACATTATAAAGTTCATATATTATTTCCCTAGACATGATTTGCCTATACGTTTTATTTTTTTACCGTATCACAAATATTATGTAATGCTATTTCTGTGTTTATTTTTTATGGCATTGAATGACGAGACGAGCATGCCGTTCACCTGATGGTAAGCGGTACGACCGCCCATAAACAGAAGTAACACCATCCAGCATCTAGACTTACAAAGTACTGTGTGGCATTCCACTGCGCTCGTCATCCTGAGACATAAGATGTTAAGTTTCATTATGTCCAGTAGTTACACTGGCTACAATGTCCTTCATACCGAAACACAACAGTGCATGCATACTGCTGCTTGGTACCCACCCAGACGGACTCTTACATACGAGAGATCTACCACCAGATTGATTTCGTTTCATCAATACAGTTGTGGTGATTGTTATTTTGGGTCTGAGTATTATACACCGAAAGCCTGCAGTGGTTTCTGATAGCCACGAGTCACGACACTTGACTGGTATCTTAGGGGTCACATCTATGTGTGACTGTTTGATATTGTTATTGCAACAAGCCCTTAAAATGTTGTTTTGCTGCATATTATCGAAACCGCGAGAGGCAGGTCAGAAATGTTTAGATAAATGATACGTTATCAATTGTATTTATATTCTTATTGTTTTTCGTGTATATGGTAACACAGTTTGTGTGGGACTAGATTCCGTATAGAGGATTGACGTCAGGCTAGATCGTAAAACGAAGCTAAATAATTTCTGATGTATCAGGAAATATTAATTTGTATAGTTGTATTTTGAGGCTTTATTACTATGTCGATACAATTGGCATCATAAAGTCAATGTCCACGAATTGCGGATGCCTAGCACGTGGGAAAAATATTTATTTTGCAATATAGAAATCAAGGTTAGCAAAACCATAGAAATGCCCTATGATATGTAGCGGACGAGGACTGATAGACGGATGATGAATTCATTCAACATATTATACTTTGGAGTGAACTACGGATATTTCTAGGTTAGTCCCTACATGCTATACAAAGGCCTGTCATCGAACCATAAAACGAGAATCATCATATCCTTTGTCCCTAACGGTACCGTAAGGGGAACGTTGAAAAGGTCTAATTTTAGGAGCAAAATAAACGCCCCGGCAGTCGGCACCACGAGCGCACCCAATACATCAACATTTAACAGTTATTACTGCGCTGCTAAGTTTGCATACGTTACTGATTTCCTTTCTTTACGAATTGTTTAAATATAATAAGAAAGCGGCCACGGTCCCGTGTGTCATAGGCGTCGAAGGACGTAACTTTCACTGTAAATATATGGAAATGTTTGAGAAACAGCTCGGTAACGTCGACCGATTAATGTAAACACGGAGTCACCGTCAACATATACCGCACTCGCGTATTGCGCATCAAATACCTCTTGAGCAGAGAAGTACAGCGCTCTGTCGAGATGAGCCAGCAGGTCGTCGAGCTTCTTCACAGCGTGCGATACTGACGACTTGGGGTCCATGAGGATCGCCTCAGCCATGTCGAGCCACTCGCGCGTCGGCGCCGGCACCGCACCTGGCGTCGCCTGCCGCCGCGCGAACTCCACGAAGTTCTTGTACAGCCCGTTGATGACGTGCATCTTCTCCAGCGCCGTGCTCCATATCCACGAGCCTAGCTGCGGCCGCGGCACGTAAGGCACGGCCTGTATCTGGTCGTCCAAATCGACAAAGGCCTTTGTGAGTTCGACGTCCCCGCCGAGGCCGCTGTCTCTCCACGCAGGGTCGACCACATTCTTCCACAGGTCACGCTCCAGCAGGTAGAACTTTGCACGCACGTTGTCCACCGGGGATAGCTCCGTGGCGGACGCAATCGTGAACAGCGCAATAAGCGCTGCGAATCTCATTGTGGCACAGTGTAGTGGTGCCGTTCGTGACGCGGCCCGAGTAACACTGGCGGACGCGGCGAGGGGACCGGCTGTACGTGGCGAGTGGGGTCGGAGTAGTGACGTCGCTAGTCGACTATAATACAATCGATACTCTGCACATTTTAAGTACTCACAATTAAAGAAATATTGTGTGTTTCTGTATTATCAATAAGTTTGCATATTTTGTCCTCATTGTTATGCTTAATTAGTATTTATGGTATCCGAAAGGAAATGCTGTGCTCATTTCTGTACGTTGTTTCTTTGCCGAATGTTTATTGATGTCATGGTCTTTTTGATCGTTTGTATTGTATTTTAGGGATGTTTTTCTTTCAAAATTATATAAATACGTTTTTTTACATACATAATTAATTAAGAAATGCATCAACAAAGTGAAGGCATTTACTAATAACAATTGTGCTGTTATTTGCTATGATAAAATAAGACTACAACTACTTGAGAATATATTTTTTGTTGCCAAAATAATGGATACGGTTAGTAAACATTATAACTTTTAGATAACATTCAGAATTTAAAACAGACATCCTGCTACAATTTAATTTGAAGGAGATATATTTTTACTACCGTTACTTCTTTAGAATGATTGTAGATGAAGTCAAGGTTAAAACAGTACGCCAAAAACCAATCTTTAAGCACACGCACAAGTCTGTAGTCTGTACTTATACATAAATATTTAAAATATCTACCATTTCGTTCAGTTAATTACCCTTCTCTATTTTACTTAAAATATATTATACAATATCTATTCATAATGCAAACTTCCAATTAAGTAATTAATTGAATTACTTTCTTCCATGCGAGCGTGTATCGATATCGATTCGTTCCGTGTCTAGCGGCTCGCTCGGTCATTATAGTTAATGGATCCAAAGTGTTCGTGTGCATCAGTAAACACGTTTATTGCAACAACTATAAGGTTTAATATAGCTTAACGTTTGTTTTATGGTATTTTTGCGCCAGTTGTTATTCAGTTTGGTGCTCGGTGTCAGCTGGTGACTCCCGCGCATGGGAGCGTAGGGCTATCAGGTTTTATTTACGTTCATCATTAAAGGGGGACAAATGGATTATTTAGTATTTACAATAATTTATAAAGCCTCTCAGAGTTCTACATTATTTTTAAGATTTGTATTTCTTTGTACACTAAAAAGGAGATTTTGGTAGGTAATGACAGTATTTTATACGTGGAAAAACACATAAAGTATTAACTATTAACAATTAGCATCGCGCGTATCTCAGAGTCTTTCGGTACCTTATACCCAGATCCGAAACAAACATACTTAATACGTATAATAGCAGGCAAACAACTTGAGCACACTACCGCGTGGCTGTACTAGCTATTATATTAAGGATCGAACCCGCAGCCTCTCACTATTGTCAAGCCATTGTACTTGGCAACCCTTTTTATGCAAGCACTGGCTTGAGTGATAGAGGGCATTTATATTGTATCCAACGGTCATACGACCCAGCATTGTCGCCCAGGAATTATAGCGTCCGGGCCAACGTTAGATCGAATGTATTTGTCAAGTGGCAACCCTATCTCATTCGGGAGCGTGCGACGCTCGGCTTTTTGTTGCCACTGGGACCGACTGCGGCGGTTCAATGATTTGTTTTGTTTCACACACGTGCACGCAAATTACGTGTGAGTGTGTGAACCCGAGTCGTGTTCTGCGTACTCGTATCGGGAGCTCAAGGTGGATTCGAGCTTTTTCCGCACATGAGTTCACTTCAGAATAATCAAAGTTGTATACAAATAAATTCTAAGCTTTGCCGAGCTTTTCCCTTGCCTAATGTCCTAGCTAGCCTTTGAGAACATCGGTCACAAGACTCGATAAGTTTTAGCCGACGAAAAATATCACAGATAATTTTAAAACTGTACCTATATTTAGACAAAGTATTACCCATAAATGAGATTGCGGTCACCGGGTCGAGCTCAGAAGCACAAATAGACAGATAGACGTCTTATTACTTGCATGTGATAGATAGATCAGACAAGTGGCTTGCGTGATGAAATGTATTCTACGTCATATCATTGCCCAAATTCAATTTAGTTAGTGTTGCTAGTATTTATCGACGATAGTGACGCTTATTATTAGGCGAGCCACGTCCACTGGTGTATAAAAAAAGAGTAATAACAACCATAAAATAATAATTGCTTTCATTGACTATTAGGTTATCAAACGAAACGCAACAGTACAATTTCACTGAATAGGTACATATACCACACAAATTACCGAGAAGTCGGCAGTTCCGCGCGGCGGCCGGATATTACAATTACGCGATGTCACTGGCTCACTGCACACTGTATACATATTACATATTATAGTATCACAACAGCTGTCTAGGATCTAGATTCTAGAGTGGTTTCGTCAGCGTTGAGATGTAAACAAATTTACATACATAGCGGTAATTATAGATATTCCCCTTCCCAGGGACAGGTGAGGTGTATCTCAGCGTCATTGCTAATAAATGGTTGATCGTGAAGGTCATTGTAGCCAGTGGGTTTACTGGTAGTAGGTCTCTCATATGTAAGAGTCCGTCTGAGTGGGTACCACCGCAATGTCTATTTCTACCGCCAAGCAGCAGTGTGCATGCACTGTTGTGTTTCGGTTTGAAGGATATTGTAGCCAGTGTAACTACTGGACATAATGAGACTTAACATCTTATGTCTCAGAATGACGAGCGCAGTTGAATGCCACACAGTACTTTGTAACTCAAGGCGCTTAATGGTGTTGCTACTGTTTATGGGTGTTCGTATCGTTTACCATCAGGCGAACGGCATTATCGTCTCGTCATTTAACGCCATAAAAAAAAAACAACTTATGCAGGGTGAAGAGCTTAGTGCCCTAGCACGGCTTTCGAGTAATGTTTCCACTGTTTAAGGGCCGTTGTGTCGCTCACCACCCGATGAGCGGTATGCTTGCCTCGACATAAAAAAAGGATCCAAAAATTTACTAAGCTGTGATACATACAGGTACTAAAGTAGTGCACTAGTGTTTGTTTTCAACATCATGAAACACAATAATTTCGTACTGTATTCGTCTTTTTATTACGGTGATGTCGTCTAGCGGAACGCGGTACGCGGCTCAGTCTGCGCAGACTGTTACGTCATGGAACGGCTGGTCTGTAGAGTACCGGTTGTGTGGCAACGTACACCGGTTCGGTTCCCGACTGGTTTCTAGTCAGGTGCATAGTTATTTTAAATATTATTTTGCAATATAAACAAATACTTAACTTTATTTACTTACAAATTAGATTGTAATTTTTTTGACTTTTTATGTCTTACTATGTGATTGAAATTGCAGTTAGGTGGTCAATGCTCTGTACCTACTCGACGCTACAAGATAAAACTTATAATACATGTCAGAGTGCCGGCGAGACCCCTCCATTATCCGCCCCTTATCGCGCGCCCCCTTCCGTTAATCAAAAGCGTGCTTGCGCATGCATCCCCGTCCCCCACGCGACGTGACAATCACATTACGCCAATTATACGCGCGTGACGACACGCGAATGGGTTTTACTCGTCTATTCCTATTGAGCTGGTTTCGGGCTAAATATGCTGATTAAACTTTTATTTATGTAAGGGCATGTTTCTTAGTAAATGCTATTCGTCACATAAATGTATAAGGCGACCAAATAAAAAGTCACGCTGTAATCCATGCCGCCAAATAAATGGTAATGAAATGATGTCATTAGTGGTTTAATACGATAACTGTCGAATAAAATTTACTTTAACATTGTAAAACAGGCTGTAAGGCCGGTTGTTTCATCCATGGTTACGTAAAGTTAAGGCTCTTATCACACTGGCGAATTGCAAGCGAATTCACAGCGAGGCGAAGCTGCTGCGCTCGTCCAGTGTAATAAGACCGTTAACTATACTTTACCACGGATGAAACAGCACGGGCTAAGTCTGTGATAGTTATGTCAATACTCCAGTACTGGTGGTAGGTCTCTCATATGTAAGAGTCCGTCTGGGTGGGTACCACCGCAATGTCTATTTCTACCGCCAAGCAGCAGTGTGCATGCACTGTTGTGTTTCGGTTTGAAGGACATTGTAGCCAGTGTAACTACTGGACATAATGAGACTTAACATCTTATGTCTCAGGACGACGAGCGCAGTGGAATGCCACACAGTACTTTGTAACTCAAGGTGCTGGATGGTGTTGCTACTGTTTATGGGTGGTCGTATCGCTTACCATCAGGCGAACGGCATGCTGGTCTCGTCATTCAATGCAATAAAAAAAAAAGAAAAAAAAACTCCAAGTCTTATAATTGTATAACTATAATGGATGTGCATACCTATGTTTGTTATTAGAGCGGGTAATGCTAACGAGTGACCTCTTTATCAAAAACACTTATTCATCCGTGTTAGCTAATCACTGTTTCCTCCCTTTCTTGGTTATCCGACTACGTATTTACAAGATACACTATATTATCTGCGTATATTAGAAATGTGAAAGTTTGTAAAAATATTAAAAAATTGTTAGTAATAAACGTAGAATCCTTTGAATAGATTTTGGATGAAACTTGACACGGACCATTTCCTGGAGTAATAGTTTGCTTTGCATCCCGGTAAAATACTATGTACCTACAATAAGAGTATGAAACGCGAAAGTCGGCGATCAAGATGTGTTATAATATGAAAATCAAATTACACCAATCATAATTTCAACCAACGAGACTGCGCCCTCTACAGTCGCCTAAAAATACCTGTCTCATATCCTAGCCGAATCGAGTTTTAATCGACACGTTCTCAATACATTTCTGACTCACACAGTCAATATTTGTCATCTGACGATCAAACACATAAAAAACTTATCTGATTTAGCATAAATGTCTACGGAAATTATTAATTGCTTGCAAAATGTGAAGTAGGTGCGGTGAGTCATAGGTTATGTAAGCAGACACAAGCAGGATTGTCAAATTCAGAGTTGCTCCCTAAATATAGGCGTCGCATTTCGTCTGATTGGAAAGAATATTTTGATATTGTTTCTCGAGAGAAAGGTATATGGTATCAAACCTTAGTGCGTGAACCTCCCCATATTCCATGGTTTTTTAACATTGGTTTAAGCCGGAAATTGATTGTGGTTGCTCATAGGTTGCGCCCCGGACACATTCCTTTAAATAAATTTAAATTTTTGATGAGGCAAACAGATTCGCCAAATTGTCCACTGTGCAATAATGTTGCGGAGGATATTCAGCATTTTTTGACAGAGTGTGTACGGAGTGTAGCCATGAGACAAGAAGTATTTGAATCTTTAAATGTAAATTCTTATGATGTGGGTATTTTTCAAACTATTTTATCTTCGCCAAGATCGGAAGCAGCTAGATTGATTTATGTACATGTACATAGACTTCTTAGAAGTTAAGAATATTATGTTTTAAATACAATTTGTAATTACTATGAGACTGACATAGTCAGAATTGACTCAAAGTCTCTTAAATAAAAAAGAATAAAAAAAAAAAGGATTGTCAATTGATGGTCACCATAGTATGCAACACACAGGAATTGACGATTTGTTGAGCTTTAGGGAGGTATTTTAATTTTGAATATCAATGAAACATTCAGTTATATGAATAAAGAGTTCTTAAGTGTTTGAAGGATAGAAAAAACATAAGCTTGTTATCATTTTCTAAATTTTATAACTCTGTGATTAATTGCTTTTGAACGCCATCTACCATGTTTGCTTTGAAACTGTGGTGCAATGCAACGTGCATCATCGCTTACAGATGGCGTTCATATCCCATTATATTTGAAGCTATTTGAATTTTATTTCGTATTAACTCGATGAGTTCTGGCTTGGCAACGTATTTGTTTTAAGAACCCTGAATTTCTGGGTTCCTTTTCCAAGATTCATAATTGTGTGTTTTTATTCGAATTGATGCCCGACATGACGATAGGCTCACCCCCAAAACTAGCCCTAAGACATCATTGAACGGATATATCTTTGTGGGTGCACCTGTACTTCCTCAGGGATAAAAAATATAATGTGTGAGCGAGAAAACATTATATTTCGGCATTTTTTTTTTTATTTTTTTTTTATTGCATTGGATGACGAGACGAGCATGCCGTTCGCCTGATGGTAAGCGATACGACGACCCATAAACAGTAGCAACACCATCCAGCACCTAGACTACAAAGTACTGTGTGGCATTCCACTGCGCTCGTCATCCTGAGACATAAGATGTTAAGTCTCATTATGTCCAGTAGTTATACTGGCTACAATGTCCTTCAAACCGAAACACAACAGTGCATGCACACTGTTGCTTGGCGGTAGAAATAGACATTGCGGTGGTACCCACCCAGACGGCCTCTTACATAATGAGAGACCTACCACCAGTGCATCTATAATACATGTTAAATGGTGGTGATACAAATTGCATATTCTATATGCTGGTACTCAATACCAAAGATATCCTCTACCAATCAAGATTACACTATAAAATAAAGAAATTGATCCTTGCAACACAACACTCAGAATATAACCGTCAAGTGTCATGACACATTTCCGACTAGCCAGCTAATGTCCGAACACGACCCGGGATTCGGTACTCGCACAGCTGTCAATTGACGCTATTAGCTCTCTTGGCAATAATTAAGCTCATTTCGACGGCTACATGCCCCTAACATTAGGCTCCCACTAGCTTCAATCAGATCATTACTTTTATTTAATTGTTATCCGTGGTGCTTTACAACTGGCTTTTCTAATTGTAAACGTGTCTAAACTTGAGGTTAAAATACCTCCATAGTTCATTATTTTTGTCTCCCGCTTTGCTATGAAGGGAAGTGGACAATTATTATTTCCAACTCCTCCCCATCTTTCTATTTGATTAATTAGACAGATTAGTGTTCCCTGAGACCCGCGGAGCTTCACCGCTCGGTGTCATAAAATGCGTGCCACTGCTGATCCTGGCTTACAATAGTTGCAGTGGCGGGTGTGAGGGCGGAATAGTCTCTGGCTTCAAGCCATGGGCGTATATAAGGGTTGGGTTCAGGGGGTCCGGACCCCCCCCTTAGCTTACAATAAACGACGCTACGCCACTGACCGCTGACATTTTGGGGATCCGGACCCCAAATCTGTTCAGCGGTTCCTTTATTTACTTTTTAATGAATATCGAAACATCTTCACGAACTTGCATATTTATAAGTGAGATTTTATTATTTTACATCCTTAATTAAATTCTTCTGAGCGCGGACAGATCGCTATTTTAAACTTAATATAAAAAGCCTGAGCCGCACCCAGACGTTGCTCCCGGAACAAGTTTCATTATTTATTGGGTGATTTAATAATTTAGATCGTTTTATGTGATGTCTTCAATCTCGGCAGTAGATCTACAAAATTCTTTGGAATCCAAAATCTCTCATAAATCTATACCGTGGTTAAAAATAAAATGAAAAAGCTCTTTATTATTGGATATCGAATATAGAACACAGCAGCCTTACTAATAGTAAGTTACTATTATGGTAATAACGATTAACCAAATACTACACGCGGAAATGCTTATTAGAATCCTTCGATTTTCTTCGAAAGAAACTTGATTTGAAAGACGAAACATAAAATTAGACGTTGCTGCACTATGCAACAGCTTTGCTTGACGTTTTAGATAAAAAACGTAATAAAACACCGGAAATGACATTACATGCGATCACACGAAAACTACGAGCGAGACATGCAACAATACGGTTGAGTATTTTTTATATTTTAAAAATACTGTAGAGACAATAAAACTTTAGATACCATTGACACGAGATAAGTATTTAATGGCCTCTTCGATTGATTCTCCAATAAAAAGGATAAGATTCTGTATAAAGCACTGGGCGATATAAAAATAGGTCTAATTGCTACGAGGACAATAAAATTAATGTATGTAAGTTACATACAATAGAACTTTGTGATTATCTCATATATGATGCGAAGTGAATACCAGGTATATTTTATACAAAACTGTTTAGCGATCGTACACAAAACAACCCTTAATGGCTCGTTTCAACGATCTCTAATTTTGAGTATTCCGGTGTATAGTCAGCAGCATAAGTAGCTGAACAAATTCAAAATTTTAAATTGCCTACATACTTTTGTCTTCTTACCAATCTTTTTTTTCTCTTCATAAAAATAAAATAACAGAGATTTACTTTACTTCAAACGAAGAAAAAAATGTTTAAGTTTAACTCAACGCATATATAGGCGATATGAAATTTTGATTTTGTACAGATATTTATGCTGCTGACTGTACATGCAGTATAACACAGGCCGACATTATTCCAGCGACAGTTAAGGATCGTACCGTTTCTCGATACTTATATTTGTACTCCACTGTACTTTGTACTTTGCAAACGACCAACTGCAGTCACTTTACTGTGCCTGAATAAAATGTCAGGTTACCTATGAGTCAGAGGAAATAGAGGTCATAAATATTACGTCTGTCTTCTAGTTCAGGATATGCACGGACAGACTATATTTGACCAACGAGTGAATTATAATAAAGTTCATTTTACAATGATCTCAATGGGTGTCATGATCTTTTTTTATGCGTCTAGAGTTATTCACACATATAATAGACCAGTTTAACTAGGCTTCGCGGATGCTTGAGTGTGTCTGTAGGTGGGTGATGAAAACTCGCTTCGGAGAGTTTCGGGAACAACAGATGTATCAAGGCGGCTGTCGAACAAGATAAAAAGGGCATGCACTAGAAACAATCAATTTGGCAATGCTATAATGTATGAAATTCGTGTCTTGTCATTCTGTACACGTAATGCTCTGTGCCAGACGGATCAAAGTCGCACAGCACATGACTCACGCATAGCGGTCGTCGCTCGGTAACTGTTTCTTTGTTTGCTAACCCATAAAAGGCAGCATCCATGTTATAAATCGAGATTAGTGTTAATTTTTTTTGAATCTCGACTGTCCCTAAGTTTTGTAGGTGCATATAGTTTATTTCCATTTAATACAGGCCGAAGTAAATCCAGTCCCATACAATAAGTGTGTTGCAAAACGAACAATTTTGTATATATTTGTTAGGATCAAGAATACATACGTTGCCGGTACGCAACGGCTTGGCTGTGCCTCTGGCATTGCTTTAGTCCATAGTTAGTCGAAATATATAAAAGTAAGTAGAAAGTCAACATTCAAACGTAATTTCTGAAGTTATAAATGTAATTACAAATGATCTTGCAATTCTTACTCCACTAGGTTAACCTCGCGGCTCCGTCCACGCTAAAAGCCTTTCCGTTACGAAAATACGCACCAACATTGCTATATTTTAATGATGGCAATAGACGATACGTGTCCAAATGCATATAAAAATCGTAACAAATGTTTTCAAAGTGACATGAATGTCAGTAGGGATTGAAGCCAGTCAGTTCCCTAAGGATGGGTTAACGCCTCACGATTGATCGGTGTAAGGGAGTTTACTCGCCGCTTGTAAATCTTTTCATTCATAAACTGTAGCAGTTTAAATTTCATTTCATTTCATAAGAACCCCTTTTTATACATGTAATACGTCGGCTTAAAACGTCCGACAAATCGTATGATTTAAATTTTGATACGTACGACTTGACGTGAAACGTGTTTCGCTAAACTGTTAATTTCTGTAAGATTTGCGTTGATTGAACTGCTTAAATAGATAATTTAGATTGGCTCTCCATAAATTTCAATAGGTTGATCGAAAAGTGGGTAGAGTAACCTAAATGTGGACCCATGATTTATGTTCTGAATTACATCCGAATCCGTTCAGCGGTTTATGCCTTTACTTTTCGTAAATATGTAAATTTCTAAATATCTTGACAAACTTTCGCTTTTATATTAGTAAAAAGTAAGATTACATTATTTAGCAACATTACCATGCCATATCAGCCCGGCATTATATTATTCTGCCCACTGCTGAGCACGGGCCTCCTCCACAACTGAGAGGATTTAGGCCTTAGTCCACCACGCTGGCCTAGTGCGGGTTGGTAGACTACACGTACCTTCGAAATTATTATAGAGAACTTCTCAGGTATGCAGGTTTCCTCACAATGTTTTCCTTTACCGTTAAAGTGAGCGATAATTCACAAAGAATACACACATATTTTTTTTTAAAAGTCAGAGGTGTGTCCTCTTGGTTTTAGAACCTGCGGACATTCGTCTCGGCAGTCCGTTCCACTCCTAACTAGGCTATCGCCGCTGTCAGCAACATTAATCTCATCGTAATGTAACATCTATTGGCACATAATATCGAACAGTTTTGTCGGAACATGCGAAAACGATATGATTTGTATTGATACGTTTAATCGTACGCAAATCGTAGCGTGTGCGGCAGGCAACACAATAACTATGCACGGAAATGACGATCATGACATTGAACTGATCCCCTATAATATCATTGTCGGATACAATACTTTGTTCGGATATACAATGAGTTTACTGTTATGACTAATAAGCCTTGTTTATTTAATAAGTTTTGTAGATGTAAGTTATTTAGTATGCGAACTTTTCTTAAGATCAGTTCATGCAGTGTCTAGTTTAACCGCTAGGTAAATTTTACACGCGGCTTCACCCGTATGAATCAGTTTTTCTCGGTTAAAAAGTAGCCTTTGTCTTTCTCAGGGTCTCTAACTATACTATCCATTCTAAATATCATAAAAATCCGTTAATATTACTATAAGTAGTTTTTGAGTTTATCGTGTTCAGACTTCAGACAGCCAGGCGCGGCGGGGGACTTTGTTTTATACTTATGTTAGGATCAACAGTAATCGAAAAGGTTACTTGATAAAGGTCTTAAGTAATTAATATTCTATATTCTACTAATAAAGTTATGTAAAGATTCATTTCCGCTTTATCGAAATTTGTTGTCGAACCAGTGACTGACCTTAGTGTGGTTTTTAAAACTTTTCCCTCTAGAAAGTGTTAAAGACCTACTTATTTCAATCTTTAGAAACATGAACACTGCCTATAAACACTTAATATGACTAATCACTACATTGTATGAGGCAATTAGACAGGCCGACGAAATTCTGGCCACCGTCGCACTACGATTAGTCTCATTGGTCGATATAAATTATTATAAAGTCTGCCTTTATTTATAATTTATTGGATTCAGTGGCTCTTTACACAGTCAGGATAAAATTATAACAATTTGTATGACTTTGTTTGCAACAGGATATCCTCATTAGATGATACCAATAACCACCCCTCGTAAATGATAATAAATTGTGCATGTACCGTCTTACCAAACTAAAATAAGTGTAGATTTAACTAATCTATGTTTTGGCGCTTTCTGCTAACGGCAAAGTGAGTTTAAAATACTAACTTTGTTTTTATTCGTAAGATCCTTAATGTTTCCCCCGTATAAATGTAATTTATTATATAAATTATTATGTTTTTCTTGAATGACAAATGACTTATGAGTAAAATAAAAAAGCTGATTAGTGACCACTGACCATTTAAATAATCTCTTATGCTGACTATAATTAAGGAAACAACTCGCGATTCTTATTAAAATTTCATAGATTTTTGTGAATAAGGTAAATAACTATGTAGCATTGATACATACCAAACACCACGTGTATATTCAAATCTGTGTAGATGCACTGTGAAACTGAAGCATAACATTTTTTTGCACACGAATTCCTTGTAGTTGTGCACCGTAGAAGAGTACTGCGAAAGGGTTTTGGAATATTCATCTTCTTAGGGCGTTAAATCTTTTCGGCATCCGGCTAGCATATAAGACATTTTTGATCTAGACTTTTCGCAAATAACATTGAAGCATACTCTACTGAAAAGCCTACTATTTTGATTTACGCGAATGAATAGCTCGTGAACCATGATTACATTAGCATTGAACGAAACCTGTGTTTTGGGCTGAGGGCCGGAACCAATGGCGATCACTATCCAGAATGCCGGATAGATCATGCGTCTAAATATAGCCAAAAATACTGACCGTACTGTCAACCGAGTCGTTGACCCTTATCACCGTCGTAACTGGGACAAACTATCGCGGTTATTAACATTGAAATTTTGTTTCGAAAGGGAAACTGAAATCACAAATACTCGAAATGAATTAGAATCCAACGGCAGCGATGGATACGAACCTGAAAACGTTTCTGTAGCAGCGTTAGCAAACTCTGGCCCAAGAGATACTTGTGCGGCGGCACTATCAGTGCGTGGATGCGCTCCAGCAGGCCGGGCAGCGCGCCCTGGTCGTGCGACACGCACCACTCCGCGAAGTCCAGCAGCGTGGTCTTCTCCAGCTCCTGTTGCAGGCCCACGTACTCGCGCATCATGCGGTCCGCAGACGATACCCGGTTTAGCAAGTCCGTCATCTCGTGCAGCCTCAGCTCGAGATCCGTGCCTCGGCCCAGATTCTTGCCCAAGTAGAACGCCATGGCGCCGACTTTGTCGATGGCGTGTTCCACTTTACGTATCTGGCTCGATATATGCCGAAGTCGTGTTAGCACTACCTGATCCTTGGGCTTGAAGAACGGGAATTGTACGCCACCGGTTTCGTTACTGAACTGCCTGATGGCGTCCCAACTGTCGATCACTTGTCCGGTTATGTCGGTGCCGAGGCGGATGACTTCGATGACATCTTCGACGACCGCTCCGGCGCCGCACGCCAGCGCGATGAACAGTAACGTGCGCACGAGTCGACTCATGGCTGCGGCCGCGCGAACACTGACTGCTGAACCATGCCGGCGCTCGAGGACGCTTGGGTGACCAGTTCACAAACCCGTTTGTACGACAGGTTCATGTCTTGAAACGTTAAAAATAGTTGCAAATAAATATATTCTCTTAAAATAGTAACGGTTAACAGATTAATCTTCTCATGGTTTAGGAATGTAATAATTTACTATAAATAATATTATGAATATTACAATATTATATGACTGCCTCGGTGGCGTAGTTGTATTACGGTACGACTGCAAGGCTGAGGTCTCGGGTTCGATCCCCGGGTCGGGCAAAGTGATATTGGATTTTTCTATTCAGTATCAGCCCGGAGTCTGGAATTTGTGCCCGGTATGGCGATAGGCTCGCCCCCTATCACATCATGGGACGGAATACGCTTGGCGAAAAGTGGGTGCACTAGTTGCGCCTCTGCCTACCCCTTCGGGGATAAAAGGCGTGAGCATGCATTGAATATTACAATATTCAACACACAGATGTAGTAACTACATATTGTACTACATATTATGTAGAACATAATAATTATTATGTCAATTGGAAAGAACACAGAATGGCGATTTGCTTTTATGTATTAGCAACCAAGTTAAGCTGAAATTACACATATGACATTGAGGCAAAACTACAGGCCAGATAAATACTAGGTATCAATATTATTATTCTTACCTTTACTCAGACTAAGTAAAGGAGACCTACAGCAAATTACACGAAGAACGTAGTCTTCTAAGTTCTTCGTGTAATTTCCTGTAGGTCTTCGTCATGGCATGAATTTGATCGATATCAACGCGCGTTAATTCAATAAGACATTAACTATACGGATGATAACCTACAAATGTTCTAAGAACTCGTAACATTATTACTGTAGTTGTGTTAGAGTTCATTTTATCATACAATAAGGAAACGTTCATGTGGAAGGCATTTATTAATTAGGATTTTAGTATATTCTTAGTTTCTGTTACAGAATATTGTAAATACTACATTTATAATGATTATACTTAATTATAAAAGGCAATATTATGTAATGAAATAACATTTGTGTGTTTAAAATAAAATAATCCTTAAATCTCGGTAATAGTTTTGATATGGCAACACAAATCTGTTCGCAAGCCGCTCCCACCCACGACCGTTGGGCCGCGCGCCGTTACTTTCGATTTCGTCCACTTTTGTACAGATTCGTAACAAAGATAACAATATCCCATAGAATTGTATGTTTATGGGATGTTTTTTAATAAATTCCTACATAATTTTACAGTGGGACGCTAATGCGGTACCTGTATTGATTTGTTTAGTAGAATCGGAGTTGTTAATATTTATCTACTGAGATAGATAGATATTGTTAATTAAGGTTCTTGCATATTCTATTGTCTTGGCTCAGTGCCTTCATTTTTTCTTTGTTTGATGTTAGTCTTACCTGGCTTTGACGCGGATTTAATGAACAATTATAACTATAAAGGCTCCCTATTATAAGCGAAATTGTTTAGTTGACTTTTAATGAAATCACGTCGATAATTGTGAACAAAATACTTTCTACCCGCGCTTGTAATTTAAGCACATTAAGCGCACGGAGGCGTGTGATATTTGGCATGATCAATATTCATATAGGGGAGTGCAGAAAAATAAAATTTATGAATTGCTGTCGAATATGGACCAGTGGGAGACTAGTTTAACTAAAGACCTCTCACCACGTGCTTGACAGAAAAATATCAGCGAATCGCAAACACGAGATACAAATAACTGTTATGATTTTATTGAACTATAATTTAAGTTCTGTTATTGAAGTAAATAAATATTTTTTTAATGTT
Organism: Sphinx pinastri; assembly: GCA_947568825.1. NCBI lineage: Eukaryota > Metazoa > Arthropoda > Insecta > Lepidoptera > Sphingidae > Sphinx > Sphinx pinastri. The sequence continues at coordinate 1,496,491 of OX387628.1, read as the reverse complement.
ATCTACAAACAATAATGTCGCAAAGGCAGACTACGAATAGTTAATCTTACGTCGAGGACTAACATGCGGGCGGTTTACCTACCATCTTATACACAAGCATATACATTAATCCTTACTAATATTATAAATGCGAAAGTAACTTTCGTCTGTCTGTCTGCCTGTCGCGCTTTCACGCCAAAACTACGTGTAGTTGTATTACGTGCGCAGTAGTCCTACGACACCGATCGCAGGTCCCGAGTTCAAATCTCGGGTCGGGCAAAGTGATATTCATATATTAGTAGAACACACATGACCAAACGTTGGTTCGCTGGTTATCCTTCGGGGACATTAGGGAGTGTTTGTTTTGCTTGTTTTTGCTATATGTAGACTCATACTGGTATTACCGTCAGACCCTGTATAGTAAAATTTCCGTGTCAAGATTAAAAAGAAGCTATGGGAGAAATGTGCAATCAAGTGATGTTTGCGACTAACATCCTGCTGACGAGATGAAAGTATTATGCGAAGGAATGTGGTGTTTGCGTAGACGTGCTCATTGTAACAAACTGCTGATACTTCGGTTGAATTTATCTTTGTAAGCTATTATATCTTAGATATCATGCAGTGTTAGAAACTACTAGATATAATGCACACACGTAGTAAAAAATCATCAGTAGGCTTAGAATGTGACAAAAAAACACGACACGACTCCGTTTCGTATTATTGGGATTGGTTGAGAGACTAACATGTGAGTGACGTATTGGTCTCTCGATCAATCACAAACATCAAAATTAAACGACATCCTCTTACGTCTTAGCCCATTGTTGTGTTTTTTTCGACGAATCGCGTTCCGGGACCATCCCGAGTACATCTAAGACAGATTATCATAATTCTTATTACCAGACAGAATATCTTACGGGTGCACTGATAAAAATAAACTGAGTTTGAAGTAACACAACGTACGATGTCTTATGTACCGTTTTGAACCTTAACCGGTCTTCCACAGAGCCTGTTTTACGAAATCCTGGCCGGCGTGTGGGTGCGCAACGGACTGCAGATCAAGGGCCAGGCGATGACATACATCCAGGCCAACTTTTGCAACTCCATGGTGGACATGGACATCTACTGGCTGCAGGTGTGCGCCGCGCATCTGCCGCCGGATCAGTTCATGGACATGTGCATTGACATGTGAGTATCGGCTTAACCTGAATACGAGGTTTTAAATCTATGACGAGACGAGCAACTCCCTCGCCTGATGGTAAGCTAGAAAACTTATAAATCGTAGCAAAGCCTTTCTAATTTTGAATTGCAAAACATCGCGTGTTACTGCACTGCGCTCGTTACCTTGAGACATGAGACTAAGCCTCATAATTGTTCAAAAGTATTTCGAAGTTATATTACACCAACCTACATGACAGCAATGCAACGTGATGGGCCGACATATCCTAACTTCTGTCCACCGCAGTGGGTAATACAGTGCTGATGCTGATCTACGAATCGTTCAGTAAATACGTCGCGTAGTGACCCCGAGCTCGCTCCCCGCGGACATGTACAAGCGATGGGTCAACTTGTTTGGCGACAGCTTTACTGGTGGTAGGTCTCTCATTATGTAAGAGGCCGTCTGGGTGGGTACCACCGCAATGTCTATTTCTACCGCCAAGCAACAGTGTGCATGCACTGTTGTGTTTCGGTTTGAAGGACATTGTAGCCAGTATAACTACTGGACATAATGAGACTTAACATCTTATGTCTCAGGGTGACGAGCGCAGTGGAATGCCACACAGTACTTTGTTAGTCAAGGTGCTGGATGGTGTTGCTACTGTTTATGGGTGGTCGTATCGCTTACCATCAGGCGAACGGCATGCTCGTCTCGTCATTAAATGCAATAAAAAAAAAAATAAAAAAAAAAAAAAAAAATATCTAATTATTTTACCACTTTCTTAGCCTCTTGTCAGTGCTTTTAAGCAATCAGAAACCCATTGTAGTGTAGTGTGTACCTAGTATATAAGTAGATGTAAGACGAGTTGTAAGTGAGTTGTAAGTTCACAATAATAAAGAACCTTATACGAACCACACGTGTACATCAATCAATACATCCATTACACCATAATGACGCCGTTGAATGTGTAAAATTGAGATCAACTTGTTTGGCGACAGCTATATCTAATTATTTTACCACTTTCTTAGCCTATTGTCAGTGCTTTTAAGCAATCTGAAAACCATAATGACGCCGTTGAATGTGTAAAATTCCGATTGTTATATAATTGTATTATAAGACATCCTTGTTGAGATATTTGACGCTATCTTAGTGTAGCTTGGCTCTATACTTTATGACGATGTCCCCCAGGTTCGGTGTCCGCGAATGGCTCAGCATGTTGCCGATGTCGCCGGTGCAGGCGGCCGAACAAGACGCAATGGTGGAGGGGCTGCTCACATTCCTCGCGATACTGGTCTCTTCCAGAACTAACCTTGGTAAGTGTTGGGTGTATCTCACCAGGTGTCATATGAAGGAGATTGGGCGGACCATAAATGTTATAAGGCAGATTTTTTGAGAGATGGAGAAGTCTGGCGAAAACCTCAAGCAGTCTTTCAGACGATCCATCTGATCACACTGCCAGGAACGTACGACTATCAGGATCAGACTATTTTGTGACGTATCAAATGCCAATCCACCCAGTGTGATAATGAGTCTGTTTCTCAGTGCTTTCTGCCTGACAGCCTTCGCAGTGCGTAGGCGTATGGGCGCTGTGATTGACTAATATTGAGATACAGCTTTACTTCAGTTGTCTGTTAGATAAACTAAGTTGACCAAGGCAGAAGAAAACGATGAAATTGCCGATACAATGCATTCAGGCGCAATGTGCGTCCTCATAGTATTGTTTGTCAATACGGGTCAGTCTTTTAAATGGTAATTATATCATTACTGACTGGAAGTGTACTAGACTACTGGTGGTAGATCTCTCATTATGTAAGAGGCCGTCTGGGTGGGTACCACCGCAATGTCTATTTCTACCGCCAAGCAACAGTGTGCATGCACTGTTGTGTTTCGGTTTGAAGGACATTGTAGCCAGTATAACTACTGGACATAATGAGACTTAACATCTTATGTCTCAGGATGACGAGCGCAGTGGAATGCCACTCAGTACTTTGTCAGTCAAGGTGCTGGATGGTGTTGCTACTGTTTATGGGTGGTCGTCTCGCTTACCATCAGGCGAACGGCATGCTCGTCTCGTCATTCAATGCAATAAAAAAAAAAAAAGACTATTTAATAACAGACGCACCGACACACCGAAATTGTATATCACTCAGTTAAACCATTTAACAAGAAAATTATTACTAATTACATACCCGATGTAGTCACGTCACTGGCGGTAACAATAAATGAAATAATTTCGATTTTTCCTTAATTGACTAAGTATGTGCGTTATTTAAATTGAATTATTTAGGTATCTGTCTGGTAGTGGTTACTGGTTAGTAGTTTTTATCGTGACCACACATCCCTATTTAAATGGGACTTTTTCTTTTTCTTGTAAAAAGGCAAATGCAAAAAGAAATTCTTGAGCCTGATATCTTTTTTTTTTGTCATTTTAGAGTACGAAAAAGTTCTTAAGATACATTATCACTTTTAGGTTTATACCGGAGGTTGTACAATGGGGGTATCAACAATAATCCTAATGACAAATCCTGTATCAAATTTTCAGAACACCTAAATAGTTACAGAAACATTTGGCTTAGTCGTCACGAACGGTTCCCCGCTTGACGCCCTCTATACAAAAATTTAATCAAATTTTCCCTTTATAACTTTTTACCTATAATCTACAAATTATCCGCCCTTTAATCTTTATGACGTGTTACTATTGATACATTCTCTCTGGAATATCAGGATGTTCCAGAGAGTTGTTGTCCAGTTGTTAATACAGGTATTAATTATATTTCATTGGTTAGGCAACGACGAGCTGACACAGTCCCGGCTGGAGGTGAGCACGCTGCTCGCGGCGGGGGACAAGACCCACTCGCAGCTGCTCGAGCTGATGCCAGAGAGATCCGGCAACGCGCACACTAGGAACTTCGAGACTGTACTTAAGGAGGTAAGGAAAGTAGTTTTGTCTACTCCGCTGGTTAACTGCATTTATTTGATGTAGGATTTGTGGGGGAATTAAATAGATTATAGTTTAACTCGAATTTGACTAACCAACGGAAGGATTTTAAGGTGTAACAGTTTAATCCACAAAAGCTTAATTGACTCGACTGCTGGTTTATTTTGTTTCAAGGTAAAACTATTTTTGGTCTAGACATATTCGATATTTTTTTACGTATACGATTAATAATTGTATTATTATTAATATTTTAATTTTATTCTGATTAACAGTTATCAACCTACCGTCCACCGCCTAAAGGCTCTGAGAACTTAGAGCAGGGTTTGTTCGTGCCGAAACCCATCGTGTGGGAACAGTATTACGATCCGTTACACGTACTGCGCCGCGCTGTGCACAGACGAGATTTCCACGCGTCTATGGAACGATTCACTACTTAGTAAGTATTATGCATTATCTAGTATCTATGAGAATTTAATCGATATTGTTTAGACACAAAAGTAATCCAATTATTTTTTTATGCAGATAACGTAACTATATGTTTGTTTGTACAGACATGGAACGTGATTTGTTTAATGATTATTTTATTGGTTAATGAGTGTGATTTGAACAGTTTGTATGTTTGTGTAATGTGTAGCGTGCGTGAGAAGCAGAAGAGGTCTCGTGAGAGTGTGGGTGCGGGGATGGGTGCGGGGGTGGGCACGCTGTGGCCCCCGTTGCGTGCGGCGACGGCGGCGCCGGGCCTGGACGACCCGCGCGCGTTGTGCGTGTCGGGCGTGCTGCACGGCGCGCTGCTGGCCGTGCTGCACCGCGCCGTGCACCGCCGCGCGCCCGACGCGCCGCCGCCGCACGCGCCGCCCGACCACGTGCTCGCGCTCGCCGTCTACCTGCTGCACTGCGCCGCCGCGCTGCAGGAGGACACCGCGCCGCCAGGGGATGTAAGTTAATACTACTAACAAACAATTCATTAGGAGTCTCGACGCCTAGTAGACCATGGAACAAGTTTTTAGCCATATCTGACCAAGTATTAAATTTTTGCATAGTCTAGTACGGTTTTTTTTTCTTTTCTAAAAGTATTTATTTCTTGCTGACATGACAATGCCGATGCCAAATGACAACCTGCGTCTTACGAATTTTCGATCAGGTTACGTGTTCTGACGCGATTTTAACATTTTATACCCATCCCAAGGAAAGTGCTCAATGCCGCTAAAGAAGTTTTCACTTCAAAAAAGGGGGTCAAAATGTTCTGAGGTGTCAAAGGGGGTCAAAATGGGTAAAAAATAATATGCAAAACGAATAAACACCACGGATTGTGACTAACCTGTTGAATTAAAATGTGAAAAATATAAATAAGTAACACGATATCGACATAAGTGTATTTTTGCGTTAGGTTATGCGCGGAGTATACAATTTAGTTGTATTGTTGCAGTGCGAGGCACTAGTTGCGGGGGGTCGTCGCGGCGCATGCGGCGATGCAGTGGTGTCGGGAGTGCCGCTGCTGGGCGCGTTTGCGGGTGGGGGTGGGGGTGGGGGCGCGGGGGGCGGGGGGCTGTGCGCGGCGGCGTGCGCGCACGTGTCGTCGGTGCCGCGCACGCCCGCGCCGCGCCCCCACTCCGCCGACCGGCCCGCACGCACTGCGCACGCGCACAGATACCGACCGCCGGAACACTCGGACAGTATGTATACACTACACCATATCTATCTATACATATTATCAATCAACAAACCCGGTGTGTACAAATATTATTCAAAACAAAAGGGGTGATTAAAGAATAGTTTGTTACACAAACCACATTCCCGAAACCATTGAACAGACTTTATACATACAATATACAATATACACTATTAGTAAATGTTTTCCAATTAACAAAAATATTATTATACAAATAAAATTTATAAAAAGACACTAACTATGTTTTTGTCTTATTTTTTATAATAAGTAACTAATTCCACTTACTCATTATTGAGACTTATTTTTTGCAACACCCTGTATATACAAATAAAAAACAATGGCGAACAAATTACGCGTAAATTTGACATAAATCCGTTTTAAGGCTATTCTAAAGAGTATTTTTATTTCAAAGGTGACACAGAATGGGAGCCATCGGAGCCAGACACGACCAGACTACCTTCCATCACGAACTCTTCTACGATCACGGCGCTGTCACTACCGATGCCTATGCAGGTGAATTGTATTAGCTTATCCCGAAAAAAAAAATTGGTTCCGGGATAAAATGTTAATGTAGTTTCTCATTTGTGACAAAAAAATACAGAATTTGTACAAAAATACTGATTTTTACCTGTCTACATCTATACTCAAAAAGTTACCTTGGTATTAATAAAATTAGTAAGAAATTACTAACGTCCAGAAATAACTACCGAAAAGCATAGAAAAGAATTTCAGGTAGTCATGTGGTTATTCTAATCTGATCGTTGCAGGTTGTAAGAGGAGATTCAATTCAAGACGATCAATCCGACGCAGGAGGAGATGGTCCACCGATGCGCGCTCTAGAGGTAAACACCTTTGTATCTTTATGTGATCCTGGTACTTTACATTATTTTACCTGCATTGAAAACTTATAAAATTCAACTTTACATAAACATAATCTTCATCGTATCATTACAGACCAAAAACTCAGCTGATTTAGTGTAGCTCGTATTGTTTACGTAGCTTAGTTTACGTAGTTCGTGGTATACACACAAGTATGTAAAATATAACAGCTATGCGAGTTAAGTTACACTAACTTAGTTTAGTTTTTGGTCTGCATCTCACATTGCCAAGCTCAGCTAAGCTAACTGCCGTGCGGTTTATGTGCGTAGCATTTCTTTACATTTTTTCGTCTAATTTAAATGAATGTTTTTATTGCAGAGTGGGATGGGTGAGAGTCAAGCATTAGCGCTTCAGTCCATCGATGTGGACACGGAGATGACCCTGGCACTGCGGGACATGCCCCCGGTGCCTATAGAATACGGTATGTATATCCACTTTTTATGATATACTCGTAGTCTATAGAGGGGGGCGTTTCTTGATAGTGAGAAAAATCGTTTTGTTATATGGAAAATAATTATTATGTTTTAAAATTAAATATTAGTTATTCTGCCCATGATAGTAATAAATGATTAGGTGGGTCCCCGGATGATAAAATATCACCACCAATCAGTGATCGAACAGCACATTTCACCATATACAATAAAAAAAATCTAATGCATATATACAGTAGCGTTATTAGGGTGGCATGACGGCAAAATGTCTCTGGCTCCCGGATTGACCTGAGGGGGAGAGGACCGTTCAGGGGAAACCTAAAAAATGGCAGATTTTGTGGTGGCGAGGGGCTCCATTCCATGAATATAATTTTTAGAATAGAATCTTTTAGACGATAAAAAACATTGTAAAAAATGGTGTGTAAAAGTGCCCCTAGGGGCCAAATTACTTAATAAATGATTTGAATTTGAATGTGTCATGGGCTTAAACGGGTGTAGTTAAGTCAATGGACACATATTATGATAAAGTTTGTATTAACATAATATTACTGCAGACGACATGAGCATGCTGGAGGGCGCGGAGTGGAGCGTGTCGCTGCGCTCGCAGTCGCCGCGCCGCACGCCCGCACTGCCCGCGCCGCCCCACCACTCCCACCACTCCCACCAACCCCACCAGCCCGGCCAGCCCTCCACCAGCAACCAGATCGCAACGGTATGACACACCGCACTACACACACTACACAGGACATTATATTGTTACCCACACAGGACGTTTTATTGTTACATTTTAATCCAACTACACCTTGTATGAGTATAATATTCTCTATATTTTATGCTCGCGGCAACTCTTAAAAGACAGCTTTTGTCCAAAATTCGCAAAGGTAAATGTAGACTTTTCAGGGACTTATCAAATTCATAGTGTATCTGTGTACTTAATTATAAGTAAAACTACATTATTTATAATACAAAAGTTAATAAATTTTGTGTACTTTCAGGTACAAATGCACAGCCAGAGCGAGCCGGATTCGATCCCCGTAAACGAATCAATAATATCGCTGCTGCTGAAGCTGCACTCGCAACTCTCCGGCCGGCTCGACTCCTTCTCACTGGAGGAACCGGCGCCGCCCGATGAGGATGTTATTGGTGAGTTGATAAGCTTTTCTCGATTTTATTATTTTGATAATCGATTTTAAAATCAATGTTAAATATAGAAAAATAAAACAACGGGTTGCACTCCGGGAGTGCCGGCAGAAGTGAAAACTTGAACATTAACATTGTGCATTTTTGAATATTTTGGAAAAGTTAGGAAATAATTTCGCACGAATTGCTTTATTTATCAGTATAAAAGTACTAGCATTTATTTGGTTAAATACAATATTTATTTATTGCGCTATCGTACACAAAAATGACAACCTCCGTCTTACGAATTTTCGATCAGGTCACGTGTACTGACGCGAGTTTAACATTTTATACCCATCCCAAGAAAAGTGCTCAACGCCCCTGAAGAAGTTTTCACTTCAAAAAAGGGGGTCAAAATGGGTTGGGGGCCAAGGAGGGTAAAAACAGGTTGGGGGGTCAAGGGGGGTAAAAATGGGTTCGGGGGTCAAGGGGGTCGAAATGGGTTTGGGGGGTCAAGGGGGATCAAAATGTGTTGGGGGTTCAGGGGCGTCAAAATGTGTTGGGAGGTCAAGGGGGTGTGGGGTGGCAGTTGTACAGAACAGCAGACCCGCCACACTAGAGGCTCTACCCTATCTTGTAAGATAAAGTTCCTGATAGAATGAAGTGAGGATATTAAGATCCTCTTTTATTGAAGTCGGTTAAACTGTCCTACGAATTTTCGATCAGGTTACGTGTCCTGACGCGAGTTTAACATTTACATGGGTATACCCATCCCAAGAAAAGTGCTCAACGGATTTATATATTTTGTAGTGAGTGAAAGTATCGTTGCATACGCGATAATTTTGATATATATATAGTAGTAGCGTGAATATTACAATTATGATTCTGTTTAAGTCGGCAGTGTGCAGTATAAGTGTGTTGGTGTAGTGTAGGTTGTTTGGTTATTGCATTTAACTACGAAATAAGCAGTGTTTTCTAATTTGTTATAAATTGTAATTAACTTGCACATGTGCTTTGACAAGACTGTTGCATACAGGAAGTAACATAAAAACAAAACGCCATCCGGTGGCAAACTTAAAAACCATAGACAGAGGATGTAACCAGAGTAAATTTTTCTATTATATATTTTGTTTTGTAATAGGTGACGGCGCGGCGGCGGTGGGCGGTGTGCTGCGGCGGCTGGCGGCGCTGGACGCGCGCTGTGCCGCCGCCGTGCGCGCGCTGCGGGCCCAGCTGTGGCCGCACCAGCGCGAGCGGCAGGCAGAGCAGCGCGCCAGGTACGCACCTACCCCCCTCACACACACACACACACACACGCGCGCTGTGCCGCCGCCGTGCGCGCGCTGCGGGCCCAGCTGTGGCCGCACCAGCGCGAGCGGCAGGCAGAGCAGCGCGCCAGGTACGCACCTACCCCCCTCACACACACACACACACACACGCGCGCTGTGCCGCCGCCGTGCGCGCGCTGCGGGCCCAGCTGTGGCCGCACCAGCGCGAGCGGCAGGCAGAGCAGCGCGCCAGGTACGCACCTACCCCCCTCACACACACACACACACACGCGCGCTGTGCCGCCGCCGTGCGCGCGCTTCGGGCCCAGCTGTGGCCGCACCAGCGCGAGCGGCAGGCAGAGCAGCGCGCCAGGTACGCACCTACCCCCCTCACACACACACACACACACACGCGCGCTGTGCCGCCGCCGTGCGCGCGCTGCGGGCCCAGCTGTGGCCGCACCAGCGCGAGCGGCAGGCAGAGCAGCGCGCCAGGTACGCACCTACCCCCCTCACACACACACACACACACACGCGCGCTGTGCCGCCGCCGTGCGCGCGCTGCGGGCCCAGCTGTGGCCGCACCAGCGCGAGCGGCAGGCAGAGCAGCGCGCCAGGTACGCACCTACCCCCCTCACACACACACACACACACGCGCGCTGTGCCGCCGCCGTGCGCGCGCTTCGGGCCCAGCTGTGGCCGCACCAGCGCGAGCGGCAGGCAGAGCAGCGCGCCAGGTACACACCTACCCCCCTCACACACACACACACACACGCGCGCTGTGCCGCCGCCGTGCGCGCGCTTCGGGCCCAGCTGTGGCCGCACCAGCGCGAGCGGCAGGCAGAGCAGCGCGCCAGGTACGCACCTACCCCCCTCACACACACACACACACACGCGCGCTGTGCCGCCGCCGTGCGCGCGCTTCGGGCCCAGCTGTGGCCGCACCAGCGCGAGCGGCAGGCAGAGCAGCGCGCCAGGTACACACCTACCCCCCTCACACACACACACACACACGCGCGCTGTGCCGCCGCCGTGCGCGCGCTTCGGGCCCAGCTGTGGCCGCACCAGCGCGAGCGGCAGGCAGAGCAGCGCGCCAGGTACGCACCTACCCCCCTCACACACACACACACACACACACACACACACACACGCGCGCTGTGCCGCCGCCGTGCGCGCGCTTCGGGCCCAGCTGTGGCCGCACCAGCGCGAGCGGCAGGCAGAGCAGCGCGCCAGGTACGCACCTACCCCCCTCACACACACACACACACACACACACACACACACACGCGCGCTGTGCCGCCGCCGTGCGCGCGCTGCGGGCCCAGCTGTGGCCGCACCAGCGCGAGCGGCAGGCAGAGCAGCGCGCCAGGTACGCACCTACCCCCCTCACACACACACACACACACACGCGCGCTGTGCCGCCGCCGTGCGCGCGCTGCGGGCCCAGCTGTGGCCGCACCAGCGCGAGCGGCAGGCAGAGCAGCGCGCCAGGTACGCACCTACCCCCCTCACACACACACACACACACACGCGCGCTGTGCCGCCGCCGTGCGCGCGCTGCGGGCCCAGCTGTGGCCGCACCAGCGCGAGCGGCAGGCAGAGCAGCGCGCCAGGTACGCACCTACCCCCCTCACACACACACACACACACACGCGCGCTGTGCCGCCGCCGTGCGCGCGCTGCGGGCCCAGCTGTGGCCGCACCAGCGCGAGCGGCAGGCAGAGCAGCGCGCCAGGTACGCACCTACCCCCCTCACACACACACACACACACGCGCGCTGTGCCGCCGCCGTGCGCGCGCTTCGGGCCCAGCTGTGGCCGCACCAGCGCGAGCGGCAGGCAGAGCAGCGCGCCAGGTACACACCTACCCCCCTCACACACACACACACACACGCGCGCTGTGCCGCCGCCGTGCGCGCGCTTCGGGCCCAGCTGTGGCCGCACCAGCGCGAGCGGCAGGCAGAGCAGCGCGCCAGGTACGCACCTACCCCCCTCACACACACACACACACACGCGCGCTGTGCCGCCGCCGTGCGCGCGCTTCGGGCCCAGCTGTGGCCGCACCAGCGCGAGCGGCAGGCAGAGCAGCGCGCCAGGTACACACCTACCCCCCTCACACACACACACACACACGCGCGCTGTGCCGCCGCCGTGCGCGCGCTTCGGGCCCAGCTGTGGCCGCACCAGCGCGAGCGGCAGGCAGAGCAGCGCGCCAGGTACGCACCTACCCCCCTCACACACACACACACACACACACACACACACACACGCGCGCTGTGCCGCCGCCGTGCGCGCGCTGCGGGCCCAGCTGTGGCCGCACCAGCGCGAGCGGCAGGCAGAGCAGCGCGCCAGGTACGCACCTACCCCCCTCACACACACACACACACACACGCGCGCTGTGCCGCCGCCGTGCGCGCGCTGCGGGCCCAGCTGTGGCCGCACCAGCGCGAGCGGCAGGCAGAGCAGCGCGCCAGGTACGCACCTACCCCCCTCACACACACACACACACACGCGCGCTGTGCCGCCGCCGTGCGCGCGCTTCGGGCCCAGCTGTGGCCGCACCAGCGCGAGCGGCAGGCAGAGCAGCGCGCCAGGTACACACCTACCCCCCTCACACACACACACACACACGCGCGCTGTGCCGCCGCCGTGCGCGCGCTTCGGGCCCAGCTGTGGCCGCACCAGCGCGAGCGGCAGGCAGAGCAGCGCGCCAGGTACGCACCTACCCCCCTCACACACACACACACACACACACACACACACACACGCGCGCTGTGCCGCCGCCGTGCGCGCGCTTCGGGCCCAGCTGTGGCCGCACCAGCGCGAGCGGCAGGCAGAGCAGCGCGCCAGGTACGCACCTACCCCCCTCACACACACGCGCGCTGTGCCGCCGCCGTGCGCGCGCTGCGGGCCCAGCTGTGGCCGCACCAGCGCGAGCGGCAGGCAGAGCAGCGCGCCAGGTACGCACCTATCCCCCTCACACACACACACACACACACACACACACACGCGCGCTGTGCCGCCGCCGTGCGCGCGCTGCGGGCCCAGCTGTGGCCGCACCAGCGCGAGCGGCAGGCAGAGCAGCGCGCCAGGTACGCACCTATCCCCCTCACACACACACACACACACACACACACACACACGCGCGCTGTGCCGCCGCCGTGCGCGCGCTGCGGGCCCAGCTGTGGCCGCACCAGCGCGAGCGGCAGGCAGAGCAGCGCGCCAGGTACGCACCTATCCCCCTCACACACACACACACACACACACACACACACACACGCGCGCTGTGCCGCCGCCGTGCGCGCGCTGCGGGCCCAGCTGTGGCCGCACCAGCGCGAGCGGCAGGCAGAGCAGCGCGCCAGGTACGCACCTACCCCCCTCACACACACACACACACACACACACGCGCGCTGTGCCGCCGCCGTGCGCGCGCTGCGGGCCCAGCTGTGGCCGCACCAGCGCGAGCGGCAGGCAGAGCAGCGCGCCAGGTACGCACCTATCCCCCTCACACACACACACACACACACACACACACACACACGCGCGCTGTGCCGCCGCCGTGCGCGCGCTGCGGGCCCAGCTGTGGCCGCACCAGCGCGAGCGGCAGGCAGAGCAGCGCGCCAGGTACGCACCTACCCCCCTCACACACACACACACACACGCGCGTTGTGTATGTGAAGTTTGTCAATCCGCATTGGGCCAGCGTGGTGGACTAAGGCCTAAACCCCCTCTCAGTAGTGGAGGAGGACCGTGCTCAGCAGTGAGCAGTATATAATAGGGCTGGTATTATTAATAATCGATAATCGAATAGGTTTATTAACGATAATACACTACCCTCATCATTTTTGTAATCTGTCAAAATTATCATTCTAAATTTAACAAGGTATAATGTTTTAATGCATTAATTTATTGCGCCAACATTCCATATAATTTCTCCAAGCTCTCGTGCACGGACTGTATTCATATTTTCCAATAATTGAACAGAGAACGTCGCGAGAAAGAAGAGCGTTCGCGTCGCGCTCGCGATCGTCAACAGCAAGTGATGCGCGAGTTTGCGCGCCGGCAGCAACAGTTTCTGTCGGCCATGGAGGCCGAGGCGGGGGAGGCGGCCTCCATGCAGTGGGAGGAAGAGGCGCCCGAGCGGGACTACGACTGTGTCATCTGCAACACCACCACGCCCTCCACGCCATCGGATCCCGTGGGACTCGTCGTCTTATTACAGGTAAGCGGGGAACATAAGGATTAACACAAATTCGCAAGATTCGTATGAATAGTGTGAATAAGGTTGCTAAAAAACTATTTATTTGCAGTCGACATCAGTGCTGGGCCACCGTCGCCGCGCGGATAGTGGTGGCGCGCGGCTCGCGCTCAGTGAGAACGAGCGCGCCCGTCTGCACGCGCAGGCCGACACCACCGCCGCCGCACACCACTACCGCCTGCACGACGACCTGCACCAACACTTCGACAAGGTAATCGCACACTACACATTGTACGTACATATCGATATCCAGCTTATAGACTATGCTTTCAACAAATATTATACTATGTTCACACTGTAATTATTGTTGTACTTTTCTGTATATTGAATATTGAAATATCGATAGATCTTGTAACTTATCGATAATTTTATTTATGAATGGTATTTTAGTGTTCGATATTGTGTGCAGGAGTCCTGGTTGTTGAGCGTGAACGTGGGCTGGGAAGGCGGCGTGCACGTGCAGTCGTGCGGACACCACCTGCACCTGCGCTGCCTGGCGGCGTACCTGCGCGCGCTGCAGGCGCCGCAGCGGCCGCACAACCTGCACGTGGACCGCGGCGAGTTCCTGTGCCCGCTGTGCCGCCAGCTCGCCAACACCGTGCTGCCGCTGGCGCCGCGCCCGCGACCCGCACGCCCGCCGCCCGCTCCACCCACACCAGACACTCAGAACCACCACGACCAACGTGCCGCCGCCATACAGGAGATGCTAGACACACTACATCCAGAACCTGTGAGTCGATACTGGCCAATCGATTTGTTGGAAAACTATTCAATTTAATTATAATCAAAATTGTGTTGTTCGTATGTAGGTTTTAATTTTGAATTTGTTCAGCTACTCATGTGGCCGACTATACTTAGGTTGAATGTAGTCTCTGGGTTGAATCATTAATGCCAATAATATCGAGCTTCTCTCGGCGGTAGAATATAAATGCCTAGAAACTAACTCGATGACGAACTAATTCGATGCTAACTCTGTAATTGAGATCGATATTTTTATCTAATGTAATTGTAATGTTAATCATGTTCTCAGGAGCAAAGTAGTTTATCAGAAGCGATGGGTAAATCCATGGAGGACATGACGGCCACAGCAGGTGGCAAGTTAAAACAACGCTACGGGTCCTCGCCGGCCGGCATCTTCACGTTCGTGGCGTCGCTGGTGCGCACCAACCTGGAGTGCGAGCTGGTGCAGCGCGGCGGCACGCTGCAGACCGCCCCCGCGCCGCGCTACAAGCCGCGCAACGACTGCATCGTGCCGCTGCTCGTGGTGGCGGGCGCACACTCGGGCGTGCTGCGGGCCGCCGGCGCCAAGCTGGGCGCCAGCGAGGCGTGGCGCCTGCTGGCTCCGGTGCCGCCGCCGGTGCCGGCCGCCGCGCCCGGCGGTGCCACGCCGCTGGTGCCGGCGCCGCCCGCCAGCGCGCGCCCCGTGCCGCTGCTGCTGCGGGACCCGCTCGCGCTGCTCATGCACTTCTTGCTACTCGCGCCGCCGGACCCACCATATCTCGATATGCGTATGTATTACTACTTATAATATCTACAATATTTCTCTTCAAAAATCATAAAATATTACTAGTATGCATAGATGTACCTTGGAACATGTACTTACCCGTTTGCAATCCAGTCAAGTACTTGATTCGTATATAGTGGATTCCGCCGTCACTCAAGGCGCACACTAACCATCTAATGATAATTTCCAGAGGACTTCACATGCATAGTGCGTCAGTTGTACGCGCTGTGTTACTACCAGATCGTGTGCCAGTTCCTCGCGAACACGAGCGCAGAGGGTCGCCTGGCGCTGGCGGGCGCGGGGCGGGACCCGGAGCCCGCGGGGCTGCGCCACGCCGCCCGCCTGCTCCTAGGCGCACTCGCCGGCTCCGAGCTCTTCACAGAGGACGGCCCGCCAGACCACACCGCCGAACACCACCAGCCCGACATACTGCAGATGGAGATGGAGGTAAGCACAACCCCGAAGGCTACTAATAATATATTATATCGCATAATTCAGTTACTATTACACTCGTGTAAAGCGGTTGCGTGTATGCGTGTGTATTGTTTCGTCATTAATGCACACTGTCGAATAAAATGTGAGTTTCTGTATGTGAATTGCAGCTGCAAGAGTTGTTGTTGCCGTTCGTGCGCATAGCGGCGCTGGTGCGGCACCACCTGTACGGGTGCGAGCTGCCCGAGATCGCGACGCCGCGGCAGGAGTTCGTGCGGCTGTGCTACTACCTGGAGCTGGTGACGGAGGGCATGGAGTGGTCGGAGTGGTCGGCGTGGCGCGCGCTGCCCTCGGGCGCGGGGGCGGAGGCGCGGGGCTGGGCGCGGCAGCTGGGCGGCGCGGCGGCGCGGGGACAGCTGGTGGTGCGGCGCCTGCTGCGGGCGCTGCACGTGAGCTGGGCGGCGCCGCGGCTGCTGGCCCTGCCGCGCGAGTACGACCGCGTCTTCACCTACTACCACGAGCGCGTGTGTCTGCAGTGCGGCGCCGTGCCCAAGGAGGCCTCCGTGTGTCTGCTGTGCGGCACGCTCGTCTGTCTCAAGCAGCCCTGCTGCCGCCGGCATCAGGTCGCCGAGGCCGTGCAGGTCAGCACGGAACATTATATCGAATCGATATTCATAAACATTACGTATACCAATATGTTATCTTATGATGCGGAATAAATTATCTAATGCTAGTTCTCCGCCACTGGTTTGAATATCTATCAACCCAGAGTGTATAACTAAACAGTATCGATAAAATATATCCCATTCTATAAATGTCGATGCTAAAATAGCATTTCATATGATATCGTGCAGGAGATATATACTGGTACATTTGTGTAAAATAATACATCAAGTGAACCGGTTGCTAAATTATGTAATCGTTTATCAAAATGAAATATCGATAGTTAGTATTTAGCTGTAAATAAAAAAATTGTAAAGTTACATTTGTATTGCAGCACGCGATGGAGTGCGGCGGCGGCACGGGCATATTCCTGGTGGTGACGTCCACCTACATCATCGTGATCCGCGGCCGCCGCGCCTGTCTCTGGGGCTCGCTCTACCTCGACGACTACGACGAGGAGGACCGCGACCTCAAGTCAGTACACACTATATTTATACGTGATCTTGTAAGAACGTAAAACGAGCAGTGTAAACTTCACGTAACACGTATTTGCGTGCACTATCTATTGTCTAGAAAAATATATTTTTTTATTATTAGTACACATTATTTGACACCATTTAATACATTCCAGACGCGGCAAGCCACTGTACTTGAGCCAGGACCGGCTAGAGCTGCTGCAGGCGCAGTGGCTCGCGCACCGGTTCGACCACACCAAGCGCACCTGGGTGTGGCACCGGGACTCGCTCTGAACCACCACGCTTCCACACTGTACATAATTATAGCTGGAGGTACTCTGCGTAGACATCCACTCGGGGACATGGCCTCAATTCTATGGCAGGGACATAAGGAATCTATAAATCAAGTGTTGAGTCTGAGTTTGCCATTTCAAGCAGTTTCCTAATTATTCATAACATCTATTTTACGATATGACTCAGCTTAGCAAGCGTCCGTGATATGTTAACTGCTAAACAGAATTGATTCTTAGGTTAAGCGAGGCGGCCTCGCGAGGATAACGTTCGATAGATATTTATTGCAACGTTTACCCCACAAGGCAGCTTTATTTTCTCTAAACGTTCCCCAAGAGAACAGTTGACGGATGCTATTATTCAGATTTTCAGAGACTTAAAGAATGTGGCTCTTTCTACGGTCAGTCGAGGACGCCAACACTCTTTCAACTATTGCCTTATACATACCTAAAAATTTATGTAATTCCCAAGCAATAAACTATTTTATAATCATAACGCCATAAGACAATATTAAATTAATAGCTAAATGCTGCGAGAAAATTATGGTTCTATCGCTTGCTAATCGATTTAGTATCGACAATTGCATTGTAAATTATTTTGCCTAAAACTGGCATGAAGTGATTGAAAATTGATCTGGCAACGTGCTAAACGGGGCAAAAGTGTTTTGGCTACATGCTGAAATAATAGTGCTTACTTTTGAAATGTATCGATAATTTAATTTTAGGTATGCAGCCGACACCGCTTGGCTACGTAGTTTTGAGAAATATTCGATTTATCTTTTCTATTGACTGTAATTGATTTTCGATATATTTTTTGCCAAAATAACGGTTCTCATCGTATTAGCAGTCGAGAACTGTGGTGTTATTGCGAACAGTCTGTCAATATATTGGTGTGTCGGCAATTCGTATTTTTACGAAATTTTCAAGCTACAGAATTTATTCTATCATATTTTAAGCGCCACGTGTTTAATAAAGTTGGCGACTGCAAAACCTGCATCTAAATTAATTCGGCTGTTATACACGATGCGCGAACGAGTTAACAGTCTTTGTTTCATTTAAATATTTATATTGATACAGCTCGTTATTGTCTATTTGTACTGAAATGAAAGGACAAGATTGTCGAGACGCCAAATCATTATCGATAGTCTGCGTAATGTTTGTAAATATGTAGTGGATCGTCGATTGGGCGGGTGCGCTGTGGTGTCGCTAGGGCTGTGAATTTATTATATTTCTATGTTCTACGTTGCGCGGTTGACAGATGTCGCGTTCTCTTTCAATTATTACGTTCAGTATTTTTCAATATAACGTAAGCAACTGATCTGATATTTGACAATTTAAATGTGTAACATGAAGATCTATATGCTCTGAATCCATTGTTAATGCTATTTGATTACATTGCAGGTTTCATTGAAAAATACTATTACAATTTAATTTTATAACGTCGACTGTATTATTCTAGCTTTGTAACATTAATTTCATTTTTTTTTGTTCGTCTTTTGGTTTTAATATAAAATCTAATGTGTAGATTTCGCGTTTTAGTTCTAATAATGATTAGTAGTAAAGGTATCAAAATTTTACAGCGATAGAAACATAAGACTGTGTCGATATCTTATTATCAAGCAATTGTTTTAATTATTTTTAGTTTCTTTTTGCGATGAGTGTTTTTTTTTTCTTTTTATTTAGTGGTATACCAGTAACACTTCATAATAAGACGATAACATATATTTTGTTTAAATTCGTTTATGGATAAAAAAATATTATTTGGTGCATAAGTTTTTCATTTATCGTGTGCAATTGTCGGGGCCTTGCATCATTTTTTTTTACATTTTATAATATCGAAAAGTACACTTCTCATCTGATGTATTTAGTGTGAAACGATTAGCGTTTACTGGTTTGCTTCGTAGTTTTAGTTCGTCATTAAACACAAACACAACGAATTCGGTATACAGCGGTACGAGTGCAAAAATATTATCGATATGATAGCGTCAATACAAACCGATGTTTATAGTTTAAATTAGATGTCGCTAATATTTTTTCCCTTGTAATCTATTAAAATTACACATAAAATTATGCTACAAGATATCGATGAAATAACGATAATAGCAAATAAATATCGCCAATAGCTTGTAACGTATCGACAATGATAAAATAATGGTTTGTGTAATCGATTTGTTTGTAACAGCACTAGATGTTTGCTTTTTGAATCGAATCGGATGCCTTCTCGTACTGGCACAGCAGTGAGCTCTAGTTAGGATATTAGAATTATAGAGTTTACTAATATTATATATATTTTCTTCAATATGTATAGCAAAGTCTATCAGTGTTATGAATCATAAAAAATATTATAAGCAAAAAATCTTTAGGGCTTGCCTTTCAGCTGTTGCCAACGTGCCTCTAACAGAATAAAATAGTCCAGTAACTAGTGATTATATTGTTAATTATAGCTGTTTAGACAGATTTTATAGCTTAAATTGCTTACTGCAATAAATGAAATGCTAGTGTGTCGTCAGTACGGAGGGACATCTCAACTATTATACTGGGCCGAGCCGCGAGCCGCCGGCGCGGGGTCGACAAATTATTGTTGAAACACTTGTATCTATATTGTTCTTGTATATATTCAATCATTAAAGTTGTTGATATTTCCAATGTTGTGTGTTTCATTTTATTTAACCCTCCGATATACTCCAAAAGAGATGTCCGCTTTTTGTATGGGTGATAGGCCTCAAAATCTAACAAGGCTCAAACTTTAGGAATATTAAAAGGGCAAAATATGGAACTTAGATCCACTAAAAAAATATTTTTAGACCCCTCCATTCATAACCAACTTTTTTAAAACGTTCATATTAAGTGTAGTTTTCAAGCCAAACAAAATTACATAAATCTCAAAATCGGAGGTCTTTAAAATTAAACAATTTATTGCAAAAGGTTAGTTTTCAGGAGTTCTATCCAAATATATATAAATTGTCTTGTTTAGAATTTCAGGCCCGTTTTTGGACAAGTCCTTTTGGGTGTAGTTAGCTGTTGTCCTACACTGTAAATGCCTATTATAAAATATAATACAATCGTTTAGCTTTAGAATGCAATGAGTAAAAAATAAAATGCATGGTATATGTTAAAAGTTTATATTGTACATCAACTATAATTTGTTTAGAGGTAGAACATCCTACACTTAAAGTAAACGGCTAACTCGATTACAGTTCATATAAAATATTTGATTTCCGTTGCGCCGCGTAATATCATCGTAGGCGGAGTGAGTAAACCGAAACAACTTAAAATTATGTTACACATTATGTCTTGGTTATACACTGAGCGAGCCGCGTGCGTTTCACCGACCCCAATGTGGCGGGGAACATGACTTCCATACAAGTATTGCGTATATTGAAATCAGCCAAATGTAAGGGACAGAAACTGATACAAATGTTTTCAAGTAACCAGCACAAGTCATGAGCACAGGTGAACGGAGGAGACGTGCTCGCATAATATCTACAAATTGAACGAAAGTGAATAGTACGCGAATGGCACGTGTAAGCCAACAAAACATCGGCACGTTGGACGTCAAACCGACCAATCACGAGTGTGCTCACAACTCGTGCCTATATATAGATACTAGCATTGCGCGCGGCTCCGCCCGCGTAGAAAAGTTTTTCCGAGATAAAAAGTAGCCTATAGCACTCAGGAGTAATGTAGCTTCCTATTAGTGAACAAATTTTCAAAATCGGTCCAGTAGTTCCTGAGATTAGCGCGTTCAAACAAACAAACTCTTCAGCTTTATAATATTAGTATAGATAATAAATTCAGTGCTGATATAGACCAGCACTGATTGTTTCCATTGACCATCATGATTTTTTTTCCACACCCTAATAAAATCTATAACAATATAATTAATCCACCGCAATTTAAAATCTCAACACATACAAAAACCTTATCGTTAGTTGGAGCGAGAGAATTTGAGATGAACCAAATTTAATAAGTTATCGATTAGACAATACCGACAACGTAACAGACGTATCAATCCAAGATAAAATAACCGAACATACTGTGCGTTTAGCGTTTGAAATAGTTGCACTCGCGACGGTGAGTGGCTACGCGTGAATCGGTATATATAGTTTGTACAAACATTACGTAATTAATATTGAAGCAATACCGATAGCCAGGAATATTTTTTATATGCGTTAAGTATTCAAAAAAAAATCTTAAGTTGCCCCTTGCACTTAGATCGAAAATATTGCAATGTATCTTGGCTCATGTCGGCCATAGATTTACATTATAAGTACCAAGATTTGTTTATGATAAAATAAATATTTCACATTTAGCTGATAATAATAGCTGCAAGACAAAATATCTTACTTTAACAGAATCTACAATTTTCACAATTCCAGGTCCGTCTTGAAATCTTTAGAGGAGGGTTATGTTCAGCAGTAGACATCATATGGCTGATGGAGACGATGACGAACTATTCCAAGTAGATTCTCTCGCGCTAGTCGGATTGGTGAAACGCAACGCAGTCAAATTAGTCCACACTGACGCAAGCGGACGTGCCAAATACATCACTGTAACTATTCACAATATATACATATCAAAATTACCCAGTGTACATGTATCAAAAACTCTGAATTCAATTCGGTACGTGGCAACCAACAGCATTACAACAATATGTGTATTGAACATATATTTTATAATAATAATGGCTGTGACGCACCGTATTTAAGTCTATAAGTCGATAATATTAGGAACTTTGTGTTTCTAAATTGACCATTATCACCCAATAAATTTGAAGATTGTCTAACACATTATTATAACATGAAGCGGCGTTAGTATCAGGTAAATTCATGCCCATTTTCACATGTCTTTCCGTATTTTAGAAGAGAGGTATAAGTGGCTATTACACGTCGAGGATTTTTGATACCAGACCGCTTTGGTGTGTTATCGCCATATCCATTTGTCTCCTTGGATTTATTTAGGGGAAGGCACGTGAACCAGTGCCTAAAATATTGTACAGTTCCCAATATTGCCAACCCTAGTTCATCATTCTGTCAACCTGTTAAAACCGTTAAATATTTGACACGTCCAAGAAAAAAATTTATATGAAGTACATATCGTATCCATTGTCATTTTCCAAAAAAATAAAGTTTTTCTTTTATCACAGAAAAAAAATATAAAAAGAATAAAAGATGGCAACTTATGTTATGCACCACGTTACAAACGAAATATAATTATGTTAATTTGTTTAAATACTTAAAAAATATAAAAAATCATACATATTAATACAGATTGATGAAAATAAGTTTTCGGCTATACAAAATAATATTAATCCCACTCAACAGTAAGAATTATTAAAATAAAATTTTAATACATTTTATTATTCTTATTTCATTATTTCATAAAATAATATAATTTTCCCAAATAACATGAACCTGTTCCACGATCAGCTGCGTAGGACCGAACGAAGCAAATTCTTATAAATACTACAATACATACATACAAACAAATAAACACGTCTAAAAAGGAATGTTATTTAGTATATCCGATGTTTGGTCGAACGGAACACGTCCCTCGCGGGAGTGCCGGTTCGATTCCCGTCTGCGGCAAACTAGCCACGGCGTAACAAACAGTGGTCAATAGGCGCACGGTGTAATTAGTAATTCAATTACGGGAAATTTAATAGAACTTTCTCAATGTGAGAAAGTTCAAGTTCTAAAGATTATAGATTTGTAAAACTACCATATTTATTATTTTCCAATGATCATACGCTCTATAACAATTTAAATTCTACAGGAATCGTTCCCTTTGCATAAACGTGAACACCAATAACAGAAACCAGCCGATTACCAATGGACAAGGCTACAGGAATTGAACCTCAACCACACCGCGCGAGTACCGACTTACTAAAACTACAAGCATTGTGGCGTCGTACAAATGATGTAAAAATTACATTACATACCGTCCACACAGACACCTCCACTATAGTACGTTAGTATATACACGCGCTAAATCTATATATGTATACATACAACTCCTAAAAATTGTTTATCTTTCTGAACACATTCTCAATAAGATATGGGGGGGTTACCACCTAACTGTATGCATGCCATCGCACCCAACCTTTTATGGCACGAAATTATAACCTTAATAAAATAATGTAATATCTAGGCAAGCAGAACCTAATCGTAGGCCTGGATAAACTTTTTTTTTTCAATTTAAGTTATATTTATATAAAAGCAACATTTACGTATATAGTGCGCAAATTTACATTACGTTTCGTTAAATTATAAATTCGTAATAACTAACTCATATTTGCGGACGGCGTCGAGTGGAAACCGGTGTTACGTTGACTATGGAAAATTAAAAAACTATCACAAAATAATTTTAACCTAGAGTAAGTATAGCAATTTGACACACACCAGACCCGATAGTAAGTACGGTGCGATCTAAACATATCGACCAAAGAAAGTTCCTTGACGTTTGCCAGAATTACACTGGTCTGGCCCAACAAAACCCCAGATTCCTTATTCGTCTTTAAAAATCAGGAACGAAACCACAGTTGTACTGGCTGTGGAGGTTTTAATGAATGATCACTTACATTAAATTGAAGTAACAGTTCCTGTGCCTACCTTCTGTCACCAAAAAAAAAAACAAAATATAAATAAATTTATTCTAATACGATATTTAAGTCTGTACTTAGCGAATTAATTTTACCACATCCACGACCGATCGCCACTCAACGTCGTCCTATAAAAATTAAAATTAACAAAGTGTTAAGCTTAGTAATAACTTATTATACGTCGCGTTATATATAATATATATATTTAAATTTTAATAATATACTGGTCATTCTGAGATCTGTACGTCACCAATCTGGCTCCAAATACTGCATCATATTTTTTTTACTTTTCTAAATATACCGTGTCCACGTATCGATGTGCCACTTTTTGTAAATTATTAACACTATGTCAAGGCAAGAACTATGCATTTTCTACTAAAAATAGTCGCGTGGCCGCACACAAAGCTTAAAAACAATTTTTAAGTATGAAGGCCTTGATTTTATACCAATGTGGGTAGTTTTTGATTAAAAGTGGCACACGACCTCGCGCGTCCCCTACCACGACCGCGCCGTGCCCCGCGGTCCTTTATGTTTGTTACGCTATACGGGTGGTGGGTGGCAATGTAGACGGATTCGATACAGAACGTAACAATTGACATACATTATTGTAATATATCTCTTGGGGACATTTTTAAATCTATATGGTTAATAAATAGTTTTTTTGTTATTTACTTGTTTGGGAGGTCAATGTTTGTTTTTACTGGTACCCCGTAACTGTCGGTCCGTCCACATTTCACATCACCTGTGTATAACAAATGAATATTTCACCCTAGGGTGTCTACATCTAGCCTATCGATCATAGATTTTATTCCACATATTAATAATATTGGCAGATATGTTATTGATTCTCGTCATATGTTTCGAGCCGAGTTCCACTTGAGTAACAAAACCACTGTCGGAAAACCGAGGCGAATGTTTGTCGAATTGTCAACCACAACAGTATAGAAAATTGGTTCAAAAAGAACCACGTGTAGACCACATTGTCAACGTGAAAAATTTAACAATTTTATAAGTTGGTAACAGTCGTTCCATCGAGTCTCGCTAGATGGCGTTGACATGAAAAATTGATTCAAAAAAATCGTTTGAAACGAAACATTTAACATCGCATGAGACGCGAACGCGTGCAGGCGCCACCGCTGCGTTCGGGCACGTATTCCACTTGTACAAAGACACAATAGCGAGTGGGTATATATGGCGGTGTTATAATATCTCGTGGAGCCAGTAGGGCGTGTGGGGTGTGTGGGGTGTGTGGGGCGTGTGGGGCGTGTGGTGGTCGTGGTGGTGGTCCTCGTCGTCGTCGGCGGGACAGTCGCAGTCGTCGAGCCGCTGCACGAGGAAGTTCCCGTAGTCGTCGGTGAGCGCGGCGTGTCCCCTCGCGCCGCACACGTGGCGCCGCACGCACGCGCTCCACGACCCCAGGCCGCCTGTACAACATACACTTACAATACAAATATATAATACCAGGCCGGCCGGTGATATTGATTTTTACTGCTCGTTATCAGCCCAATGTCTGGAACTTGTGACCGATATCGCGATAGGTTGGCCCCCTATCAAACGGGAGGGAACATACTTGGCAAAAATGAGTACTCAGGTTGCACCTTTACCTCTTCGGGCATAACGGCGTGATATGAGTTTCTTTCGTTTTGTATGTAATATGAGTACAAACCAATTGAATTACGAGAACGGCCGAAGGACATCGACATTAGCAGATGGTTTGATGCTTATGGTGACTATGAGTATACTAGTGTGACCTACCTCTGGTAATATCGACATCAGTCATGAGTTCTTCGTTCATGAGCGCCGTCAGAGCGTCGTCCGTGTGTTTGGAACCTGCAATCGCAAAATTATTCATATACATATAATATATCAACATACAATATTTATAGTCTTTCTTTTAGAGCTTGACTACAAATAGATTACTCAAAAATTCTAATCTTTATTTAATCACCAAAAGATACCTTAAAACCAAGAAATAGACAAAGATAGTTTCAAGAGTGGGTTCATGATTAATGAATAAAGCATACTCATATATCATTTGGAACTAAAGAGTGTCTCATCATACCTGGTTCCTCCTTGACCACCGGCTCTTCCTTAACCTGCAGCACAGTGGGCGAGGTGGGCGTAGTGGGTGTGGTGGGAGTGGTGGGCGTGGCGGGGGGCGTGGGCGCCGCCTCGGCCCCCGCCAGCGCCGCGCCTGCCTCCCCGCTACTGTTCGAGCTGCACTCCGGACTGTACGGCGCCATCTAGAAATACCACAGAAAGAATTAGCAAAGAACATAGTTACACTAAGTTCTTAAGATAATATAAACTGCTATTTATTAAAGAAAAGTAAACAGTGGAAATTTAAACAACTTATATTCCGGGTAAGAATATTCACGCAACCGGATTAGGAAGTTACAGGATTTAGGGAAGGAAAAAAGTAAACATACATAAATAAATATCTACCTACTTTCCAACTAACTCTGTTATTAAATGTTTCCTTTCTTGATATTGCTACAAATAATTTTACTGTTCCAAAATCTATTCTCAAACTCCCAAAAACCTTTACCGTCAAACAACAAAACGAACTCACTCGCAAACTCCTGCGCCGGCGCGGCGTGACCTCCGCCATTTTGTAGCTGTTGTCCATCGCCCAATAGGAGCCCTTGCCGGGGTCGTCTTTACTCCGCGCCACCTTCATGAAACACTTGTTCAGCGACAGGTTGTGCCTTATGGAATTCTGAAAAACGATGTAATAATTAATAACATTACTAGATGATAGGTTGGGTACGTACCGCCGCAACGTCCATTTCTGCCGCCAAACATCATTATGTGGGCACTGCTGTGTTTCAGTTTGTAAAACATTGTAATTAGTATGCATTATAAGATCTATCTTTGATACTTTGGGGGAGGCCTATGTTCATCAGTGGACATCCTGTGGCTGACGACGACGACAGACGAGTGCCTTGCCCAGGGGCGTACCTACCGCCGTATCAATAATACGGGGCTCCCGAGCTTTAAGGGCCAAGAAGTATATAAGGTCAGACTACCGGGGCTTCGGCTTTTATCGAATCTGCGCTCCTAAGGACCCCCCGTAAATGTTGATACGGGGCCCATCTAGCGCACGCTACTCCACTGGTCTTGCCTATTGTTTCTTAGTAATAAAAATAATGACGTAAGTATACAATTATCTGCCGGGTTCGGATCAGCGAGTTTATTCGCGATAATAGTTTCCTTATCGTCATCAGTTCGGTATTTCCGATTGTTTGATAATATACCTCATTACAATGAAAAAAAAACAATACATATTATGTTCGAAGGTATATTAGCAGTAACAATGCCATTGGTATTGCATACAGATTACATATTTTTATTGAATAAACTAGACGAGCATATCGCTGGATAATATTTTCTAATCGAATATATATTTTTTTAAATAGTTTTTTCAAAGCCATTTTAAATAGTCATGAATCTACCACCGATATCAATAAGAACCATGACTACTTATAACAGTTTTTACACGATTATCGAAGCTGCCACTCCTGTAAACCAGGATCGACAGTGGCACGCATTTTATGACCCCGAGCGGTGCAGTTACGCGAGTTTCTGACAGTTCTGTCTAAGCACTAAGTCTTGACCCGCAATATCAATCAAACAGAAAAATAGGGTGGGTTGTAAATTTTTATTTACCTTTAACAGTACCATCAAGATGTTGCTGCTATTTATGGGCGGTCGTATCGCTTACGATCGAGCGGCATGCTCGTCTAGTCATTCAGTAGTTATAAAAAATAACTTTAAATTACAAAGTACTCCTTCGAGTATGTTGAGCTAGTTAGTAGTCACAGGATGACGAGTTTAATCTTTCAGCTTTACAAGCGCGGTACGGTAAGATCTGCATGCAGGAGAAATCCCGAGTCTGGAGAGACGAGCTATTAGTAGCAGCCAAGACAAAGAGTTATAAACCTCCGGCGAGATACAAGAGTTTCACCTGCATCACGATTAGATTTAAAATGCATAAGTGACGGGCCAAGAGTCGAGATACCGCATGTTCGATTCCGGCACCAAGACAAAGGTCTGTCACCAGCAAATATTTGTTCCGTGCCCGGATTTTAACAAACTGTCTTCGGCGGTTTTCTTACGACCCAAAACTTGAATTTTAGTGTAGTCCAGACTTATTATGTAGATATAAATATTATTATGATATCATATATATGTTTGTCGATACACATATATACTTACCATCCACCCCTTGCCGGCCTCCCTGTAGTAGGGGAAGGCGTTGCATATGTATGTGTATATCTCGTTGAGAGTCATCTTGCCGTTGGGCGAGCTGCTGATTGCTAATCTTATCATGCTCGCATAACTGTCAAGACACATAGCTTTCGTCAGTTTTATATTAAAAAATAACAAACAATGTTTACAATAACAGAATATTAATTGTTATAGACATTTTATCAGTCACCTATGTAACATGTGCCCAGTATTAAATTGTCTCATTGAATGCAGAAGAGAAGTTTAAAGTATGTCACTAAGGCTAAGCCAATGTTTCATCCCTGGTCAAATAAAGTTAGCGGCCTTATTACACTGGACGAGTGCAGCGCCTTCGCCTCACTGTGGATTCGTTTGCAATTCCCTACTGTGATAACGAGCCTTAACTTTATTTGCCAAGGATGAAACAACCGGGCCTTAGACCTCATGTCTCTGAAGTTGACTACAATACCACTAAGCTATTGTGTCATACTAAATCTTAAAGGTCTTTTCAATTTGATAATACTGTCAGTGACTAAGAGCGTCATTTCTACGAAAAAGCGGCGCGAGTAGCTTACTCAGCAATTAATAATTATGAAATAGGCCTCCCATAAAAACAAAATTACTATGCTGTAATGACTTAAGCTTGTTGTTGTGGGTTTCTTGCGTTTCTTCTACACGGGAACGCATGTTCTGGAACTGTATTACTTTTAGAATCCCTTTTTCTATACTTTATAATACATCTCAAAACTCCATAAAATGATCTGTAAATACTACTGATTTTACTGGTGGCCTTTAGAATATTTTATTAAAAAAACTGATTCAACCAACATTAATCTGCTTTATATTATGGAGATGAGTTGGTTAAAAACTAGTTAACTACTCAATTCAAACTTTAATAAGTTGGTAATATATTCATAGATTATTTAATTTGTGTTCGGTGGTAATAAATTATAATCCAAGGTTGTTATTAACTAAGGTCATCATATTTTTAACATTATGGCTGTAGGTGTACTACAAAATGGTTTAAATAAATGGTATGATATTTTCAGGTGTGTCTTACACTTGTATCCACATTTTACTCATATAAATATACAAACAAAGTTTAATTGTTATATTATATTGTATGAAGTGCATTACTCATACAAAAAATAGTTGAGAGTTTACATTCATCTATTCCACATTATTTTCCTTAAATGACAGGAAAGCAATTAATCATCTGACATTGTAGGTATTCTAGAGGAAATCATTAACTTAACTTAATTGGTTGGCAAATTTTCTCATTTTCCAGACTTCAAATATGAAAAAAAAAATACTAGTAGAATATGTAGGGCAATGGGGAGGAATGAAAACTGGCCTTGTGGTCATTCTACTAATAAAAGAATTGTAATATAGAGTTTCAGATGGAGATACATTTTTCTTCTAGATGTGAGCTTTATAGTACCTTAAATTTACTTCTGGTATCCACTACGCAGGATGTGTGTCTATTGAGCATATTTATTTTTCATTTTCATTTTGAGTACAAGCAGCAACATATTAAACTAATTAGATGAGCACAGAAAAATAAATAGTTTTAAAAGACAATCAATTATGTTTCCGACATTTCATTACTGAAACAAGAACGCAAACCTAATAATATTGTGCAACAATAAGGCACAATTTGTAATATGATATAATGCTTAGCAAGTACTTAACGTAAAAAATAAATGCATCATGTGATTGCTGAATCTATAAAAATCGAATTGCAAAGTAATTTTGTTAAAAATAATTTAGTTTATACATTTTACATCTTTGTAAATCAAATATTTTTTTTTCTAACTAAATACCATTAAATCCTCAAGGGCATGCAAGGGGATCTCCAGATGTTATCAATACGGTTCGTAACAACCACAATGTCAAAAATAATAGCATACTTGGAATTTAACAAAATAACTGAGGCTTGGGGCAAATTTAAGGTCTTGTAACAATGTCACTGGCTGCACAAATGCATCAGTTTTTGCTTTGTTTTCTGTTACATAGTGGTGTCAGCCTTGTTAAACAGGCAAGGTTGTACAGAAAACCAAAAACAAAATGGCATTATATACCACTAGAATTGCGCGCGGCTCCGCCCGCGTGGAAAAGTTTTTCTGGGATAAAAAGTAGCCTATAGCACTCAGGAGTAATGTAGCTTCCTATGAGTGAAAGAATTTTGAAAATCGTTCCAGTAGTTCCTGAGATTAGCGCATTCAAACAAACAAACAAACTCTTCAGCTTTATGATATTAGTATAGATATTCCTTTGTATGTCGGAGATATACCTGGTGACCTGTGACACAAGGCAATCTTAGATCAGGCACCAGTCTCCACAGGTTTTTATGTTATACTTTATATTAATGGCTTTGTAATTGTAAGAACTGTGGAGAAATAAACAAACTTATTATTATTATATATATAATTTGCTATTAAGTTTTAAACGTCACCTTATAAATAATGTTAAGGCGTAAATGTTGCGCAGTATATGTTTGTCTTAAGTGTCATTTTTTATTCGAAGTTATTTTTTAGTTTTTTATTAAGAATTATTTTTATGATCATTTTTTAAGTAATGCATGCTGTGTCTCCTTGATTTAGGATGCACATTGTTCTTTACCATATTTTTTATGTTAGCCAGTAATTAATTCCTGTGTTATCTTTTTTGGAGAACTTATAATAAATAAATATAGTTTTTATCTGTTTGTGTGTCTATTTTAGTCCCTCGATGACATGACTGCAATAAGCTTGAGATATTATGCATATTTAAAGCACCAATCCTCAATTTCAATACTTATTACCTATATTGTGACCTAATTTGAGATGTTTATGCAAAGGTTTTTTGACAATGCTAGTAAAATTAGACTTCCTGACAATATATATAGTAAACTAATTTAACATCTTATTACAGACTATTTATTGTGTGATGTGCCATGCATACTATTTATTGTCTATGGTTTCTGACGATTATGTGACAGAATTATCATGTGCTATACTTGATTAAATTGTATGTTATAAGTTTCACTGATGAGCAAATAAAAACATATAATTATATGATTGAAGATAAAAGGTCCAAGGTTTAGTCGTGCCTCCACCAGCTCTCAGCGGGGATACAGGCACTTATGATAACACTTTGAAGCAGAAAATTTAAAATGACAATTATTATTGCCCTTTCCACAGTAAACACTTAATACCACAAAACAGGAAAGAGATAAAAGTTTCAATATTTTTAGAATAAAACAAAGAGTGTAACAATAAATTGTCTCAAAACAATTATTTAAATGATTTATGAGGGGAATAACTCTTGAAATAAAACAATATAAATGTATATAAGATAGTAAATTTCATCTATACTAATATATATAGCTGAAGAGTTTGTTTGAATGCGCTAATCTCAGGAACTTCTGGACCGATTATGACAATTATTTCATTAATACGAAGCTAGCATTACTCCTGAGTGCTAGAGACTACTTTTTACCTCAGGAAAATATTTTTATCCCGGAAAAACTTTTTCACATGGGCGGAGCCGCGAGCAATACTAGTAATATTATAAAGCTGAATAGTTTGTTTGTTTGAATGCGGTAATCTCAGGAACTACTGGACCTTTTGAAAATTCTTCCACTAATAGGAAGCTACCTTACTCCTGAGTGCTATAGGCTACTTTTTATCCCGGAAAAAAATTTCCACGCAGGCGGAGCCGCGCGCAATGCTAGTAACAAATAAAGGATGCCTAACATAGATAAAGTCTATCCTAATCTATAATACTTTATAATTAGATTTAGATAGTTTGATATTCTAAATTCCTACAGAGATAATACTATGCTCATTAATCATAACCAAAAACAATCAAAATTTTATAAAATTGAATAATCTCATTTGATTTTCATTATCGTTAACCATTTCACATGTTTTAAATATGACATTTAAAATAAAACAATTCTACTCATTCTTAAAATGTTGTTTTTGATGATTTCACAATGTAAATATTATATACCTATTGTAGGACAAGTAGTAAAAACAAATAAAAGGTATTACAAATTGCATTTTCAAATCTAAAACAGGAGATAACTCCTAAAAGGCTTTTAAGATGATGTCTTGCCAATTTCAATTGCTATTATATTATTTGTTGATTAATTAATAAGAGAGTAGAGTGTTAAACAGTATTTCATACAAAGTAACACGTCAGATTTTAACAATAAAATACATCAACATGTTGAAAACAACATATATGCACTCCATAAGTCATCTAAAAGCTGCAAAACAATTCTCATTACACATGTATATCACAAACTGTGAACACTCGGCGAGGGTCACCTCTCGGTGATTCACCGGCGCCAATTGCGGCCGCCTTCACCCAGTCACCGCTACGCGCTACATCTCCATATCACTCACCTGTACGCAGGTTTTGCGTGTTTTATCTTATTCGTGTTCTCTTTCTGCTCCTCCTTATTGTTGTTCTCCTGCTGGAGCGCCAGCGGCTGCACATCTTCGTACAGGAAGCGCGGAATGGGGCCCAGGGGGCTGTGGCGCGGCGGCCCTGGGCTGTACGCAGGCAACCACTCCACGCCTGGCGACTCGCTCATTGTCCCATCAATTTTGCTCTCAAACACTTCACATTCGACGAATTATCATCACATCAATGCATTTACTTCACGTAGGCGTATGACACTCGCTAACATTTACGCGGACGACACTTATTGTTGAAAATCTACATCGAGAATCCTTGAAACGAATGCTCATCTAACATCAATGACACAGCACCGCGACACACGATTGTATTTAATAAATAATATAAGAACTCATAAATACAAAGTTAATGGGTTGAATTAATACAATAAATAAACTAAATAATTAAAGAAAATCAATAATTTTCTTAGGAAATTAAAATTATTATGACATTTGAGGCACCTACAACAAGGAAAATGGCGGTGGTTCAAGTACGTTCCAATTCACGTACATACTGTTATACGCTTTTTCTTGAATTGTTTATTGAAAACGATTATTCACATTTCTTACCCAAAATAAATTTCCTTAGGAAACAGATTACGCAATTTTGACAGCTGTAAATACTTTGTATTTATAAAACTTTTCATTGAAAGAAACTCAATATAATATATTATATTTTAAATGTAAAATCTTTGAACACTCGTTCACGCGTAAAGGCACAGACATATTACATTATCTTTATCTTTATGTCTGTGCAGTGTGCGTAAAGGCGGTTTTACTCGCGCCCGCCGCGGTCATGAAACAGCTGTTTTATTTCCAAACTCACGACGACCGGAGATCTGTGTGATTATGCAACCGTCGCGGTTGCGATTATCACCCGCAAACTTGGCGGACGTTTATCGCAAGAGCGGTAGCAAGACGGGCGGTTAACAGTCTGTTGAGTTCCAGAACAACATGGACACACACCAGAAACGAGCTGTTGCGATATACATACTTCACAGAAGAATTAAAAAAAGTAGGCCCAATAGGTTCTGGGTGCATCCACGGGGCGTACCCCGCCGAGGCTGCGGGTGCGGGTGCGGCGCGGCGTACTGATCACGGCTCGCGCGATTCTACTATTTGCCCGCCGGTACAGCGGCTACCGCGTACAACCGCGCACGCCGCGGGCGTAAAATGCGATGTGAAATGCCCATTCATTTTTGACATATATATTCGCATTATACAGGAATTGCGGGCCCGCAACCGCGGCTGTCGCGGGTGAAAACCGCTTCGTGAGTTCTTAGCCTTAGGAGTTTTGGCGGGAACTTGGACGTGTCATGAGCTGCATGAGGTGCTCTTGTTTTAATTCATTATTTTGGTGATACGTAGGGTTGGTTGCACAAAATCTGACGTTAGTGTTACCGTTAAAGTTAACTTGTTAAAGTTAAAGGTAAACGAGTGACCAGTGAAATGATGCTATATTACCCCAAAAACTTGCATGGGTAATATTTTGGCAATGGCAATGATTTAATATAACTATCAAATCTTGATGAAATATCGATTCATTATTCAAAGGACTTGTCCAAAAACGGGCCTGAAATTCTAAACAAGACAGTTTCTATATATTTGAATAGAACTCCTGAAAACTAGCCTTTTGCAATAAATCGTTTAATTTTAAAGACCTCCGATTTCGAGATTTATGTAATTTTGTTTGGCTTGAAAACTACACTTACTATGAACGTTTTAAAAAAAGTTAGTTATGAATGGAGGGGTCTAAAAATATTTTTTTAATGGATTCAAGCTCCATATTTTGCCCCTTTAATATCCCTAAAGTTTGAGCCTGTTTAGATTTTGAGGCCCAGCACCCATACAAAAAGCGGACATCTCCTTTCTATTATTACGTAGGTACCTAGTATGTACATCCTCTTTGTTTCTATCATAGAATTTCAGCGGAATTTTTTGCTCCACCAAGCCATTTGGATAGACCCACTATCAGAATCGCTATCATTGCTAGAGCTTACTTACCACAATATTTCGCGTACTAGACATTTTACTCAGGTATTTAACAGAGTATTTGTATTAAAATATCAAGTTTAAGTACCTGATGCACCTACCTTATGTATTTCTGCACCACCCTAAGGTTGACTGGGAGAGAATGCCTTTGGCATTAAGTCCGCCGATATACTTATGTATATAAAGTGCAAATAAATAAAATAGGGTATAGGACGTTATTATTGCAAATCGTTTGACAAATGACAATTAACTATACCGAGTATACACACAGATTACGAAAACTAACCTTAACTTTAACATTAACCGCCCGAAAGTGAGCGGTTAATGTTACTGTTATTCGCGACGTCATTTTGACAATTGTTAATTTTATGCAACCCGAAAATTGCTTAACCGAAGATTTGACACTTGGTTAGACCTTTGTTATTGTTAAAGTAACGTTCCGATGAAGGTGAAAACGAATTGGCGCCTCCTAGGCACCAAGCTCGCGGACACCTCATCTACAGATCTTTCCGCAATTCCGACCAACATCGTGACTCCTGATGAAATGACTGGCGCGATACGCTCCTTCACCAACCACCTTCAAAACGTCTTGAGCGAAAGCTCCGAGAAGGTGCCAGAGACTGTTCACAGTCAATGGCAAATTCCCGACGACGTGCCGTGGGTGGTGAGGAGGCGTAACGCTACGCTCAGAGCTTGCGCGACGAGCCCCACCCCGGAACGACGACGTCTTGCGCGCTTCCTTCAACGTGAGGTTAGACGTCGCATAAAAGAGGTCGTCGATTCGAGATGGGAAACTCGCTTAGCCGAACTCGACCCGACACACCAGGCCTTCTGGCAGCTGTGTCGTTCCTTCAGGAGAAACGATGTGACCTCTATGCCTCCGCTCAATCGTCCGAATCAACGCCCGGCGTTTGACGATGACGAGAAAGTGGAACTGTTGGCTGACAGTCTGGAGTCTCAATGTTCCCTCTCAACAATACCTATAGACCACGACCATCTTGTTGCGGTTAATTCACTCGTCGAAAGTAGGAACGCGGTCCGGCCACCACCGAACTCGATTTCCCGTCCGATAAACGATACCGATACCGCCAACGTCGTCGACCCGGACGTCGACCCGCCACCGCCCGATCCCCTTGCACCGGTGACGATCGAAGAAGTCACCGCTCTGATCAAGGCGCTCAAAAGACGAAAAGCCCCCGGGGGCGACAGGATCCCTACCTGTATGATTAAGATGCTTCCGGAGCATCTGGTCCTAACGCTCACCGCGATATTCAATGTTGCTTTTCAAAACTGCCTCTTCCCAGAGGTCTGGAAGGAGGCAGTTGTGATAGGTATCCATAAGCCGGGGAAACCCGCATCCGAACCGTCCTCTTATAGGCCAATCAGTCTGCTCAGTACTCTGGGCAAAATTTACGAGCGGGTCGTCCTCGACCGCCTCAAAATAGTCGCTCACAACAACAATCTGATCCCTCCCGAACAGTTTGGTTTTCGTGCTAGGCACAGTTGCGTAAATCAGGTGCTCCGCATCACGGAGTACGTTTACGACAAATTCAAGATAGGCATGCCCACCGGTGCTCTCTTCTTCGATATTAAAAAAGCATTCGACAGGGTGTGGCACAACGGCTTGCTTTACAAGCTGTACACTCTCAACGTGCCCACTGAACTCGTGCACATCATACGAGATTTTTTGTCGAATCGCGGTTTCAAATATCGCGTGGAGGGTACTCTCTCTTCCCGTCACGCCATCACGGCTGGAGTCCCGCAAGGCTCCACCCTCTCACCTTTTCTTTTCTCGCTGTACACCAGCGATATCCCTTTTTTTTTTTTTTGGTTTCGCGGAGAAAGTGCGTTACCACTACCGCCCGGCCTTCATGGGGGGCGACCGAGCGGTTATGTTGGGTTCACCGTGCCTTACGACCCGGCGTTGAGCCGCCCGGAGAGATAGAAAACGTCGGGCGACCGCCGGGCCGAGTCCCTAACCTATGTACAACGCACGGCATACCAACTAAAACTCCGCGGTGGCCATCTTCGGCGCATTAGGGACGGCTGCGGGCTTCCTCTGACTAATGTCTAAGTTGTCGTCCGCAACCGCCCCTGCGCGGTGCCGCCTGGTGCGGCCCGTCTCCTGTTGTGGGGGGGCTCAGAAGCCCCCGCGCACCGAAGGACGCTCTCAGCGTCAACGGCAGCGTGAGGCCTACCTGCCACGCTGCCGTCCATCACGGGGGTCACATCGATGTGCTTAAACACACAAAACTAAGGACGGACAGCCCCCTGCCGCCCGCCCGCGACCCCCGGTGGCCCCTATTAGTCGCCTTTTACGACAGGCAGGGGATACCGTGGTGGAATTCTCCAAACGCCCCCAATCCACAGGGCGGGAGACGCCGATCAGTCGTCCACCCGGCGCCTCCTTCGTCTCCTCTGGCGGCGGGAGGGATCATCTCGCTCCCGATCCCTCTCGGCACTCTCCTTCTGCGAGATGACCACCTCGCAGAAGTGGGCCACCGCATGCCAGGCCTCCCGACTGTCGACCATGGAAGCGACCACGGCCGGCAGCGAGAGGTCTCCTCCGACGACTGCTCTGAGAGCGCTGCGCTCCTCGTCCCAGGCTGGGCAAAACTCCAACGTGTGCTGGGCCGTATCCAGCGGGCAGTTGTCACAATGGTGACACACGGCCGACACCTCTGTGCCTACGATACGACACAGATAGTCACCAAAGCTACCATGCCCGGTGAGTACCTGTGTCAATCGAAACGTAGCCGGGCCGTGGCGCCTGTCCAGCCACTCGGCAAAGACCGGGCGCACTGCCGCTACGGCCCTGAGCCCCGCTGACGGGGTCTCCAGCCTGAGACGCCACTCCTCCACGGCGGCTCGCCGTAAGGAGGCCCTCATGGCCTCCACCTCCTTCAGGGCCGGACGCTGCCCGCGACTGAACGCCTCCTCCCGCCAATGAAAAGCATCGGACAGGGATTTGGCGTCCAGATCCCAAGGCAGGAATCCGGCCAACAAGCAAGTCGCCTCGAAAGAGACCGTGCGGTACGCCCTGATCGCCCGCTGCGCCACTACTCGCTGCGGGTTGCGCAGGAGAGCGATGCAGCGTTTGTGCAGGGAGTTGGCCCAAACGGGACTGCCGTAAAGGGCCATGGACCGCACGACTCCGTGATAGAGTCTTCGGCAAGGGATGCCAGGACCTTCCAGGTTGGGCAGCAGGCTAGAGAGAGCACCCGCTGCCCGGGACAATTTTGTCCTCAAAACCTCAAAATGGGTGCGGAATCCCCATCGGCTGTCTAAAACCAAACCCAAATATTTCAAACTTTTGCCGATGGGAATCCGCACCCCATCCACGACGATGTGGGCGCCGGCCGGTGGCCCTCGCCGAGGCCCATGAAAACAAATGGCCTCGGTTTTCTCAAGGGCCACCGTCAAACCTAACCGCCTGATTCGGCGCACTATATGGCCGGCGCCCGCCGCCGCCAATATTGCGGCATCCTGGAAAGTCCTGGATGTCGCCGTGACCAGCGTGTCGTCAGCGTAACAAGTCACGCCGACGCCCCGGAGATTGGCACCACGGAGCACCCAGTCGTAACCGATGTTCCACAGGAGAGGGCCCAAAACCGAGCCCTGTGGAACACCGCACGACATCGCTCTTCGGTGCCACCCGTCGGCACCCGGATACACCACGTCCCTGTCAGACAGGTACGCGTGCACCAGACGCCGAAGATAGAGTGGCACCACGTGGTACCGCAGTGCCTCGTGAATGCAGGGCCAGGGCAGAGTGTTGAACGCGTTGGAAATATCCAACGATACCGCTACAACTACTCTGCCTCCGGCCACTGCATCCTCCGCCTGTGCCTTCACCCGCAGAATCGCGTGGACGGTGGAACGTCCCCTCCTAAATCCAAATTGGCTGTCGGCCAAATTCGGTCCGACCCTCTCGAGATGCTCGACGAGGCGAGCATGGACGATGCGCTCGAAGAGTTTGGCGACCTCGTCGAGCAACACGATGGGCTGGTAGGCCGACGGCGACTCTGCGGGTCGTCCTTCTTTCTTCAGCAGGACGAGCTTCCCGGTTTTCCAACGCGCCGGGAAGACGCCCCGCTCCAAACAGGCGGAGAACAAACTGCGGAGCCTCGGGCCCAAGTACTCGAGGGCTAACACCCAGGCTTTTCCGGGGATGCCGTCGAGCCCTGGGGCCGTGTTTTTGCTCCGCAGCCGAAGCACTACAGCCCGCATTTCTGCGGGCGAAACCTCCGGGATATCCCTTGCCGAATACTCGATCGACGATGACGCCACGTCTGGTGGCGCCATCGGTGGAGGAGTGGTCTCCACAGTGGCCGGGAACAAGGCCGCGACGACGCTGGCCAGTAAGTCTGGCCGGAGACTCTGCGACAGCGGGGGCGCCGCTGGGCGAAGCTTGTTCATCACCAAGCGATAGGGGCGCCCCCACGGGTCACCGTCGAGAGTCCCCAAGAACTCCTTGCGTGCCGCAACCTTGGCCCTGTGAATGGCCACCCGCAGCGCTCTCTTCGCCTCTTTATAGAGGTCGTAGAGCTGCCGCTCCTGGTCTGCGTGATCGTCCGCCCTCAATCGGCGACGGCGATGCCTGGCGTATCGGCGGCGCGCAGCAACGCAAGATGCGCGCAACTGCGTTAGCTCCGCCGACCACCAGTACACCTGCCGTCGCGGCGAACGGTGAAGGGCCCGGGGCATGGCAGCGTCACACACGTCTGACATTGCCACCCCGAACCACTTCGCCTCCTGCTCGACCCCTACCGGCCCGTCCGGCACGGGGAGCCACGACATTGCCAGGGCGGCCAACTCTACGGCCTCTTTATTGAGGCGATGAAGAACCCATCGCGGGCCGTCCCGATTCGGGGCACTCGGTTCACCACTGGGCTGGACGCTCGGGGACGCGGAGACGTCGAACCTTATATAACGATGGTCCGACAACGTCTCCACGCCCACGAGAACTTTCCAGCCCCGGACACGGTGTGCGACGGCGGGACTCCCAAACGACAAATCGACAATAGACCCGCCGTTGTGCCGCACACACGTCTCCACCGACCCCCTATTCAGGACGACCAGGCCGACAGAGATCGCCCAGTCCTCCAGGACCTCACCGCGAACGCCGGTCACCGGCGAACCCCAGACCACCGATTTGGCGTTGAAGTCGCCGGCGACGATCGCCGGGTGAGGTTGGCCTTGTTCCACCAGGGACCCCAGCTGGAAAAGAAAGGTCTCAAATTCAGCTAGGGGCCTGTTGGGAGAGAAATAAACTCCGACAACCCAGATGTCTCCCAACAGAACCGCCACGCATCCCCGGCCCTTCGCTACTTTTTCGAAGGGCGGGGAGCCAGCGGCTCCCTGGGTGATGATAGCCACCGAACCGTCGAGGTCCCCGGCCCAGTTATCCCTGGGTGGGACAAAGTACGGCTCAGCGACTACGGCCACATGCACCAACCACTGCGCCAGGCTCTGGGACAAGAGGTCCTGAGCGCGAGCGCAGTGATTAATGTTCGCCTGGAGGAATCTGATGTCCATTATTGTTGGGCGATCTCTTCCGTCTCCATCTCAGCCTGCGATGGGCTTTCCTGCTGCGTCTGGGTCGTAGCCACAGTTGCAGCAGGACGTGTACGTGGGCGACGCCGGTTACGGCGGGAGGAGGTGGGACACACCTTTCCTCCGACTCGGTGTCCGGCGGGCTTGCCAGCGGCTGCGCAGATGGCACAGCTCGGCTCAGCCTCGCACTGCCGAGCTATGTGTCCCGGCTTCCCGCAGCGATAGCACAGATCGCTGCGGTCTGTGGGACAGTCACACCTGTCCCGGACGTGACCGCGCTCGAGGCAGCGGTAACACTGCAACGGGCGTGGCTCGAGCACGGTCACCCGGGCAACGACCCACCCTATCTTAAGGCAGCCCGCCTTCACCTTTTGCGCCGCTTTTACGGGCATCTTCGCCCACACCGCCCCCACACGAGAGCGGTCACGGCGGATCTGGCCCACCTTAACTGCCTCCTCACCGCACTCACCGACCCTGCAGAGGGCCGCTGCGACTATCTCGGGAGTGGCTGTATAGTCCAGCTCCGAGACTCTTAACTCTGCAAACTTGGTGGGCCGGGAGATACGAACATCTTCCGACCCAGCAAAGCACTCCCTCAGCCTGGTGGCAAGGGAGTCCGCCTTCTGCTCAGAGTTACCCCCGGGCACCTCATACATCGGGGCGCCCGTAGCTGCAAACTTCGGCCTCAGCCGGTCTATTTCAAGGCCGGTGAGGTCCACCTTCGCTTGGGCGTCCGTCAGAATCTGGGCGTAAGTCAACCCTTTCTCTATAGCTGCCGGCGTCAATGAAATGACGACGGCAGCGGACCGCGGCGGACGGAGCCTAGGTTCGGACCGGCGCGGTGGTTGCTGCTGGGTTGCAGCCGGTACCGCGCCAGGCCTGGCCCTCTTCTTCTTGCCCGTCACAACGGACCACGGAGTCTCTAGAGACGCCGGGGCCGGCGGTAACGGACGGGGCTCCGGGGGAGGCTGGGTCTTCTTTACGGCCGCACCTCCTGACTTACTTTTCCCCTTTTGGGGCTTTGGCAGAGGCGCGGCCATCCGCGGCACAAGAGGCACCGTCACAGGG
The DNA here is from genome assembly GCA_947568825.1 of Sphinx pinastri. Taxonomy (NCBI): domain Eukaryota; kingdom Metazoa; phylum Arthropoda; class Insecta; order Lepidoptera; family Sphingidae; genus Sphinx; species Sphinx pinastri. The sequence continues at coordinate 1,455,556 of OX387628.1, read as the reverse complement.
GCCTTAGACGGCCCAGCCACTGGAGGCGGCGGAACGCCAGATGGGCCTGCCACAGCAACAGGTGAGGAAGCACGTTGAGATGCTCCCTTCCCCTTCCCTTTTCCCTTTACCTTACCCTTACTGGTCGAGGGTTGGGAAATACCCCCCACGTATCCCCCCTGAACGGGCAGGGGAGTCACCGCTGGGCTGGAACGTGCCACTTCATGAGCCAATGACGGCCTCGGCGTGGGCCCCTGAAGAGCCGCCTCAAACCGAGCCGTCAGGCGTGCCTCGAGGTGTTCCATCCCATCGAGGCGACGGCGAAGGGAAGCATTTTCCTCTTTAAGAGAGGCCATATCCTCCTCGAGGCGAACGCTCCGCTCCCTCCAAACTTTAGCCGCTTCCTCGAGGCAGGCCACTGCCTCCGACTGCGGCTGGTCCACGAACATCATAAGAATATCGTGGACCATATTTAGGGACTTTTGGAAGGTCCCTTTAAGGTTGCCCGATCTTTGGGCGACCCTCTTCACGACATTCCCGCATTCCCTCAGGTCATCCCTGAGAATAATGCGGGATTCGTCCCCCTCCAAGTTGCTAACCAGCAACGGCGACCTGACGAAACGCAGCCGTTCCGCCATCACCTCCTTCGCTCGCTGTTGGCCAGTCAACTCTTTGCGAGCCCTCGCCTTGGGCTTCGCTGGACGGGCGCTCCGCTTCCCCGAGCACTGCTCAGAGCTCTCTGTCCCACTAGAGAGCGGAGATCGAGTGCGCGCATCATCAGTGGCAGAATGCTGCCACAGTCGAGCCCTCTGGCTACTGCGTCGCCTCGAACGCGGACGATGAGACTCCGACTCGGAGTCGGATTTCGCCGGCCTCTTCTGGGCCGTCACCTCTTGGGGCTTTGTGCCCCCAGCTGGTCTGTCTTCGGGCTTGCGCCCTTCAACCTCCGCCTCTCCAGTCCCAGAACCAGAAACTGGAGTAGGCAACCTCGTCAAAATTACTTTTGGGTATAAATTTTCCATACTTTTCCCACGAGTGTGGGGGAAATAAAGAGTCCACCCAGGCAGTGCCCCCTGTACCTGGGTAAGCCTAGCGTAACCCGCCAAAGGGTCGGCTGGTACTCTGGCGGGGGTCGCACTAGAGACCGAACTACCCATCGGCCATGCATCCCCTCGCGGTGCGCCGCCGCTTGGGATTCGGGGTAACTTTTTATAGAGGTTTTCTCCCTCGCGGTCCGGGCGGTTAAGCCAAGACCCTCGGTCCGGCAGGAGCGCGAGACATAACCACGGACCTCCATACCGGATTACGATCTGCGACGGCGACAGCGGGAGAGAAAGGTTCCCCCCCACTGCCTGCTCGGGGCGGGGTGAGCGCACACCGAGCCCGTCGACACCCCCAGGACAGAACCGGGAGTCGCCCGATGAACAGGCCCACCAAAACAAGACGACGGCCGCCGCAAGAGACGACGACCGCCAACCAACTGTTGTCAGGATATTAACCGTCGCGCCGATCAACGTGATCGACGCGCCGTTGCCCAGGGTGCACCGCGTGGAGGTTTCCTGACTTCGCACCCCACCAGCGATATCCCTAAACCAACCCTGAAACAAGTATGCGTCTGAAGGACTTGTATCCAAGGACAAGAATAAATTAATAAAAAAAAACTCTTGCTTTAGGCCATGGGCATGTATTATAAGATAAAGATAAGAAAGTATAATTACTTTATGTATTATATCTTTTTGGCTTAGGCATTATGAAGATTAAACCGAGAGGCATATTGACATGTAGCTAATTTATAAAATAAAACTTAGGTAACTTTAGCGCCTATGTTTTATACGTATGTACACACGTAATGACATCATAAAAGTGGGCCAAAAGAGGCCAAACCTTAGATTATTAATACTAAGTACCTTAGCTTGGTATAGATTGATTCATCACGAAATAACAGTCCTGAAATATAAAACAAGCTTTCTTTGTCTATGAAACATAGGTTGTACTAGCTTTTGTCCGCGGCTCCAACCGTGACAAAAAAAAAATCCGGGATAAAAGTCCCCCTCTATATTTCCCGGGATAAAAAGTAGCCTATGTGTTAATCCAGGACATGTTCTACACGTGTGCCAAATTTCATCGAAGTCCGTTCTGTAGTTTTTAGAGTGATAAATAATAGTGTTAAGATAAGAACAATAAACTATTTTTAGGAAAAAACCGCGACTGGTACGTGTAGCAATGGTAGGATGCAGTGTTTATGGGTATAAAAGCCGTAACTCGCTAAATCGTTCTGTTTCACCTATATGCACGCGATGAAGTCCTCTTGGTTACATAATAACCCCATGGGCCAAACCAAAAATCTTAACTTCGTGGGCCCAATGCTATTACTATTATTGGTCGATCTCAATAACTTACTAACAGATAAAAACAGTTAAAATGCTTACTTTTGGTGGTTATCTGTCTTTCTACTAACTAAGATAGATAAGAATTAATATTGAAACAGCAGTAACAGTTAGCGTAACTTTTACTGTCGCATTAGATATCCAACTTCTGTTCAATTTAAAAGTTATTGAGCCCGGCCGTTAATAGCAATAAATATTATTATAAAATACTAGCTGACCCGGCAAACGTAGTTTTGCCATATAAATTATTTTTAGAGATTATTTTAGTAGAAAAAAATTAATAAATTATTGTAAGTACGTGAGGATGTAGTGTATGAGTGGAAGAAGTATGGACCGCTGTAATTTAATAATTATTAATTAAATGGGTCCTCCCCAATCTTCAGGGTACTCCACTTGTAATGCGGAATGAACTCAATATCCTGGGCATGGATATTCACTGCGATCAGAATCCAGGGAACCACATCGAGGTCGTAATATCTGCCACTTCTCGTAGGGTCGGAATTCTGAACAGGGTGCGGAGGTATTTCACGCCCGATATGCTTAGCCGTTTATATAAAGCGCAAGCGCGGCCGGGTATGGAATACTGTTCGCACCTCTGGGACGGATGCTCCAAATATCTACTAGATGCCTTGGATGGATTGCAGCGAAGGGCTTTCCGCATTGTAAATGATACAGACGTGACCAAAAACCTGGCACCACTGCAGTTGCGTCGGGATATAGCCTCACTCAGTGTATTCTATCGTCTGTATCATGGGGAGTGCTCGGAAGAATTGTTTAACCTTATCCCATCCTCACCTTTCCTCAGCAGAACCACGCGTGCTGGCTTACGGAACCATAGCTTCGTGGTCTCCTCCATCCCGGCCCGTACCAAAAGGTTCGGAAATTCATACTTTTGCCGTACCATTAAGCTGTGGAACAGTTTGCTGGCACGCGTGTTCCCTCCGTCTTTCAACATGGAGTCCTTCAAGCGGAGCGTGAAGAAGCAATTAGCGGGCCGGCATAATTGTGCCGACCGTTAAGGGATAATCTTGTCCCTTGCCGGTTGACATTTTTTTTTTGGACTTCACTCCGCTTAACATCAGGTGCAGTGAAGTCACTTTGCCGAGCTAAGTATAAAAAAGAAAAATGGGACGACATAATTATAGCCCTCCAAATTGATAACAAATTTACTTGAATGTACACTGAAGTAGTAAAATGATTATTGTAAACGTCACTACTACGATCGATGCACAAACAGTAACAATGACCGAAACAGCAAAGGGAGTGAGAGAGGGCTTATTGTGTAAGAGAGACAGGTGACCGGCGCTTCGGTCTCATCCCTACTCCAAGCTGTTTACTGAATGAGAAGTGACACCGGCAGACGCCTCGCGGCAATAACTGATCACAGATAATTGATCAGTTACCCACCGGGGTTAAAAGTTTTTAAATTACTAATATCTCTATTAAAAAATAGGGGATGATGGAAGAAGGTAGAAAATTTTGGGTTGTATGTATATTTTAATGCCACATCATACAAAAAAAAAAAAAAACTGTCCGAAAAATTAAAAAATAAATTTGGGTTGGGCTACCCTTATCATTTAGGGGGATAAAAAATAGATAACAACCTATTTTCAGAACTACCAAGTGTGAATATAAAATTTCATCATAATCGGTTCAGTCGTTTCGGAGGAGTATGGTAACAAACACTGTGACACGAAATTTTCATATAATAAAAGATGCTATTAAAAAATAGGGGTTGAAAATTTAAGGTTGCATGTATTTTTTAATGCTGGATCATAAAAAAATAAAAACAAAAAATTTTACCAAAAAAAATAAAAAAAAGTTAGGGGTGGACTACCCTTAACATTTAGGGGGATGAAAAATAGATGTTGTCCGATTCTCAGACCTACCCGATATGCACACAAAATTTCATGAGAATCGGTCTAGCCGTTTCGGAGGAGTTTAACTACAAACACCGCGACACGAGAATGTTATATATTAGATTCATCCGTGTCCAGGTATTTGCGACCAGTATAATATGGTGTATAGAGTATAGCGGTATCTGATCGCAAACTCCCCGTCCGCTTAGGTCGCGGTAAGGTGCCTGCACGATACACCTCGTAACGACGAATATCCGAAACGTGCAGGCGCCTCACGTGACATGTCGCCGACTAATCGGGTACGCCTGCGCGCGTACCGTGGGAGTCAAGTAGACACTATGGCGCCGAATTGTTCTTACTTCTTAGACTAAGTTTAGTTTTAAAGGATTATTAAAGTTTATGCTGCATCTAAAAGGACTCATTACTGAACTGACCCACCCCGACTATAACAGTCTATTTATGAAAAAAGAACGTAAATAATAATTTCATTGTGGTTTCAATATGATAGGTGCCTACTTTGATTAATTAATTTATGTACCACATTTACGGCATTTTATCTTATCGTACTTATACCTATAAACATCATCATTGACAATCAACATATACTTTAAATACATATTATAACTTATTTTAACCCATGAACGGATTTGGATGGGCACACAAAGGGGTACATGTCCTTGATATTTCATTATAAAATCAATTGATCATGCACACATTTATAGAGTCATGTAAGTGTGCGTAAAACAGACGAAGTTTTTGTAATAATTATCAATAAAATGATATCTAACCCTATATTAAGAATTGATTTATTAAGCTGGGCAGGGATCAAAATGAAAATGAAAAATGAGGAGATCCGTAGAAGAACGAAAGTCACTGACATAGCCCAGCGAATTAGCAAGCTGAAGTGGCAGTGGGCAGGGCACGTAGTTCGAAGAACTGACAGCAGATGGGGCAAAAAGGTTCTCGAATGGAGGCCACGTACTAGCAAGCGCAGCGTCGGCCTTCCACCTGCAAGGTGCACAGACGATTTGATAAAGGTCGCAGGAACATGCTGGATGCGGGCCGCTTTTGACAGATCTGTCTGGAAATCTTTAGGGCAGGCCTATGTTCAGCAGTGGACGTCATGTGGCTGATGATGATGATGATGATGGGCAGGGTTCTCCTCTTTTACCTACCGAGGGTTAGGCCTTAGTCCACCTCGCTGGCCTTCGGATAGATTTCATATACTTTTACCTCCGAAATTTGTAATACTCAGCATATTTTGGATAGGTTTCTTCGCTATGTTTGTCATTAATTTATTGATTTTATATTAACAGTATCATTTATTTTTATTTGCTAAATAATGTTAAAAAATAAAAAAGCATTTTTGTAATGTTGAGTATGGCAACATTTTTATTTAAGACAAGTTGTTGGACATTAGATTTTTTACTGTTCAACTCCAATGTTCGTTGTTCGAACTTCGAGTTTCAACTGTCAGTTTATGTGAAATGCTTTGTGGGGGAGGTGGTGTCGTTCGTTGTTTCATTTTTAACGGTTTGTTGACAATAAATTATAAAAGTATAATTTATTTGTTTTAAACAGTGTGTGATCAGTTTTGTTTGTTGCCTTTGTGGATATTAAAGTGATAAAATGGCGACACAACCAGAAGTCGGCGTGTCCGACTTTGTTTTGCTGGACAATTTGACAACAGACAAGTTCATCGAAAATTTGCATTTGAGGTGAACCCTTTTTCCTTATTTTATTATATTGTTCAAATTTAGGTATGATTAAGGTTTTACTAACATATGAAAGTCATATCTAAGTTATTATGTTTACCAACCTTTTTTTCATAACATACCTACTTAGCCATAACTTATAAGTTAAAAACCAAATATTATTCTATGACTATATTTTCCAATCCAATTCCAATTTGTTGTAAATCAAATATATTTTGAGAGGGGGCCTCAGCAATGGGTAGAATATAATATAGGGCTGATTGCAACTAAATTTTAACTGTACATTTTCTCACTAATGTTAAAATTGAGTAAAAGACATTCAAAACACTGGGTTTCTGTTAGATACCTTTATTAAGGTTTGTGTAATTGCCAGGACCGACCAATCAGGCACATTATTTGCTATGAAAGTGTTACACATTTGTTTACATTTCATTTGTACTCCTAAGAACAATGTGTAAATTCCCAGGACTTATATCTATATTCGTCCCATTCCACGTGTTTCCAAATAATTTCTTTTTATTGTTAATTTATAATCCCGTGTTTACTTATTTTTATATATTGAACATATTATTCAGCGATGTGAGATTCCTTCCCTAAATAAAAAAAACCACTATCATTGTTCCTTTGATAAAAAGTAGCTTATGCACCTTCAGGACACAGTCTATTTGTGTGCTAAATTTCATCCAAATTTATTCAGCAGTTTACCAATGTGCTAACATCCAAAGTTTTTCATAGACCCTTACATTTGTAATAAATGTTACTAATAGACAACTTAAGGTTGGTTAAAGCTAGAATGTTATTTATGAGAGTGTAATTAAAGAGACTTTCATTAATGTTACCATGGTTGCATATAAGTTAATGTAAATTTGTTATTGATCAGAAATATACTTGGTGACATAAGTAGTTTGTTAATTTTACCCACAACATTAAAAATATTGAAATAAGATTGCTTTTTGTTTTCTAAATGTATCATATATTTAGAAAAGCAAAATAAATAAAATATTAATCTAGTTTACTTTTTAAATTATCCAACATTATATTACCATAAATATTAATTTCACCAACATAACTGTCCAGTACTTGATTAAAATTTTAACCTAATAGTCAATACATTTAAATCAAAGACATCCCTAATAATATAATCTCACACATTATTGACATAACTGTAAATGCATATACTGTGCTGTAATTACTTCAACAAAATAAACAATAACCTATTATATTTAATATTTGCAAAGATAAAATATCCCTAATTGGTGTAACAGTAAACTTGTGCACATAACTGTACTGTAATTAGTTAACAATTAAAGGATTAAGGTCATAAATGTATAATTATGTAATTAGATTAACAAAAACAACAAAATACAAAATGTTCCTGTAATTACTCTAATTACAATTCAACAAAGAAAGGATTATTTTAAACAGTTTGATTGTGTATTGGTTTTGGAAACAAGTTTGCTTGTTATAAATCAAAAATTAATTTAAAAGATTATTTTTTGTATTATAGATCAGTCATTTATGTATAGTTTTGGAGTTGCATGTTCAGTAATTATTGATATACCAACAAGACTACATTTTTTTAATAAAAGGTCAATGTATCAAATATTTCATATAATATTAGATGATCTCAAGCACACATATTCCTTTAACACCTAGAACTTTAGGGGAATATTTTCAATACCAATTTACAGGAACAGTGGGCATTGCAATAGGAAGAGAGCTAATTTTTTATGCATTTACAAAATAAGATACTCAAGCTGTATGTCTGATAAGTATCACAACAGCCCACAAAAAGTGGCAAAACCATATGAACTTGATTATAAAATTTAAAAATATTAAGGATTTATCAGCAAGTAAGATGAGTCTTAAAATGTCGGAGAAACATTTTATTTAATTATAAAATGTGCAGGACTTATTCAATTGCTTTATTGTGAAGAGTTATATAAATATTCTGATACTTAATCTTTTATCATAATGTATAGAATTTCCGGAGTACTTGCTATCATTGCATGATAAGTTAAAATGCTGTTATCATAATACTGTCTTCAACTTTATGGGTTCCTTTAGTTTTTGGCACCATCACAGTGTCTATGAAAAATTAATATTAATCCTAACACCATAAGTTTGCTAAGATCCTCTTGACTGCATTTTTTTTAATTTTTACGAATCTGCATTAACCCTTAGTACCATAAACTACTTTTGAAAATAAGAATGGGCTTTCAAGCAGGTAGAGTTCAGAGGAAATCCTATATATTCATATTATAAATTCAATAGTAGCTCTGAGATGCTTTCATGGCATAACTACTATTTCGATTTTGATGAAATTTGGTACATAGTAATCTTGAACCCTAAAAAGAAACAGGTTACTAATATCTGTTACAAATAAATTCCACGCTATTGAGACCGCCAGCAGAATCTATAAATAAATCCGCTAGGTTAGGTATACTGTGAGACATTAGTTGTGTTAAACAGACCTGCATATGCAAAAGTGTAAGAAAATTTGATGCGCATTGTCTCCACACCTCAAGTTCGATAACTAATGCAGTGATGTCATCATGAATCAGACGTAGACACTAAGTAGTAAGTACACAGTGAGTGCGGTACGTGCGTGTTTCTGCCTCCTGGTATGTGTGCCATGGTGAACGCACAGTTTTTATTCTCTATACGTTTGTTTTGATGTATTTATGTATATAAGTAGCTAAGGGCGTGTCTGAATCATGCATCGAGCGTGCCGTATACGAAAATCGAATTACGTATTTGTTATTAGGTGCTGCTCGTGGCTTTGCCGCGTGAAAGCCTTTCCAAGAATAAAATGTCCCTTTGTGTATTTTTCTGGATAAAAAGTAGTCTATATTTTAATCCGCAACATGGTCTATCTGTTGAAATTAAACTATTATAACGGATTTTATCGCGGTTTTTTATTTAATTTTTCTCCCGACGTTTCGAAGGCTTTGCAGCACTTCGTGGTCACGGGGCGGACTGAGGTGTTGGTGGTCCGAAAAGTTAGTGTTACAAATCTACCTTCAATTTACAATTATACAATTTAAAGATGTTAATCATTGTTTGCGGTCCGGTCTACGCAGTAAGAGCTCACAATGTCTTGAGGTCTGGCAGCAGGTCTTTTGGGGCCCGATTTAATTAGATGTATGACCGGGTCCCAGGCTTATGCAAGTTTCCAACCATCTTCTCTATTGAAATTAGGATGTTTTTTGATCTCACTAGCCTCGCGGATCGTCCTAGGCAGGAATCGGTGTTCTTTGGCAAGGATTTGTGGCTTGTCGAATCTAAGGTAATGGTTGGAGCCTTCTTCTGAGTGTTAAGCTACTGCAGACTTCGTAGAGCGTCGGTGTTTAACGTCAGCTATATGTTCTTTTACGCGGGTTCCTATATGTCTTTTTGTTTGTCCAATATAAGAGAGGCCACAGTCGCAATCTATCTTGTATACGCCCGGTTCTTGTAGAGGTATATGGCACTTGACAGGTGGTAAAAATTGACTAATCTTCTTAGGCGGCTTAAAATAAGTTTTTATGGAAGCGCGCTTCAGGATGTAGCCAATCTTGTCGGTGACTCCTCTTACATAAGGTAATACAACTGGGACACGATCAACTGTGGCTGGTTTCACTCGGTCTCTGTGACGGCGGCGTGGAATTTGGAGCTTGTTGTCTCGCAGTACTTGCTTATAAAATCCGTTATAATAGTTTAATTTCAATGTCTAACATTCGCGTAAACATAAGGAATCATTATGGTCTATCTGTGTTCTAAATTTCATCTAGATCCGTCCAGTGGTTTCGAAATTGACTTCTAACATCATATTTTTTTACAAAGTTTCGCAGTTATAATATTATAAAGATGATATCCGCTATGATAATTTTCTTGAAAATGTTAGGCATGTAATAACATCCTTAATTAATCAAACGGTAGAGCCTTTTGCAGGTCGTCAAAAGACGCGAGTTTTTTACACCATAAAAACTAGTATTTGCACGCGCTCGTCTCGGTCGGTCGCTTAAAACTCTCTTCCTGGGATTAACCATGAAAACAAAGGTTGTAACACTCAAGTGTAGCTGTGTAGTTCCAAAGATTTAAAACACTAGCTTTTGCTCGCGGCTCCGCCCGCGTAAAGTTTCTTCGGAATAAAAGTCCCGTTGTATATTTTCCCGGAATAGAAAGTTGTCTATGTCCGTCCCAGGGTCCCAAGCTATCTCCATACCATATTTCATTGAAATCAATTCAGTGGTTCAGCCGTGAAAGCGTTCCAGAATTCAGACTGACAGTTACTGTTGCATTCATAATATAAATATGGATAATCTCATGAGGAATAAATGCAGAAGGTATTATAAAAAGTACTTAGTTTTTTTACGGTTAATGATATCTAGGATCATAAGTATTCTTAACTTATGATTCAACGAACCATCACAGGTAACAATAGCTCGTTGCAATCTCGTCCTTCCTCGATTATTTCAAGAGCTTAGCCGCCATATTTGTTGCATAGTTTATGCAAACAATGGAAGTATTATATCACTTGCCCACTACTCGATAAGCAGTCGAGAGTTGAGGAAAACATTAAGGTTAAAGTGAGGTAGATTAGATAGTTGCTACCTTAGCTTCATGATTATCATCAATCAGCCTATCGCTGTCCACAACTGAACTTATGCTTCAACGAGTAAGCGAAGACCGTCCCGGACTTAATTATACGAAAAGATAATATTTCGTTGTTAATGGTAGTGCTGAAATTGAAGAGATCCTTTCCAGAGAAGGAACGCTGTCGGGAGGTCTTTACTATTTGTTTTATGAGACGAGTAAATGCATGTACTAAATTGTACCTACCCCAAAGCCAAGGCGCGTCCCTTTTATTAACCCCATAAAGTTCACATACATCAACACTCGGACCACTCGATATATTAACATCATTCACAGGTTTTTAGAAGAGTGCGTAAACAATAAGTGGATCAGCTGATGTAAAGTGATCACAACCGCCAATAAACGTCCCGTACAGAATCTTCGATATAGTTTTCGAACAGGCCCTCATAATTGTGACAACTGTATATTGATAACCATCTCTCGTCAATCGATACTCAATCTCATATCGTAACTTACCTTCAGGCGTAGTTGAGCCATTATGTCGTAACCGTATAAAAATATCAAGTCTTTTTAGCAAGAATATAATTAGCGATATTTCGAAGTTTCGACTAGTGCGGCTTTTTTCTACAATAATTCTACAGAATAACTGGAAATATGCCATAAAAAATTATAATTAACAAAGAAAAGCTGCTCTAGTAACTATTCCGAAATGTCGCTTACAACGTTCTTTCTAAAAGGCTCCTATATCTGCGCCAGGAAAAGAACCTATTTCACTAGTCAAGAAGAGACAGGATAATTCTAATGAGGTAATGAAGGTTAACGTAGTCATCATTGGCACATAGTTACCGCAGACGGACGCTGTTGAATTCTCAATGACGTCTGATGACGGAACTCATTGTTGCGTTATCTTGTGCAGTTTTCCTCATCTGGTTGTATTCGTTGGTTGGGTTGTTTGATTGTGTTTGAATGAAAATAGGCAAGCCTTGACTATGTGAGCAGTTTCTGAGAGTCGCTGTCGGGTGTCCGTCTGGTTAAGTATCACCGGTTTGTCAAATTCTGTCGCTAAGAAGCAAAAGGCAATCATTGTTGTATTTTGATGTGAAGGACATTGAAACAAGTAACTACTGCCTTTATGAGACTTTAACATCTATCTCAGGATGACAAGTGAAGTTTAGTACAATCCAGGGACAGGGATATTTTTGATGGACAGGCTTTACTATCAGTGTATTCATATAGATGAATTGTTGAAAAGATTCAGTTTGCAGGTCTTATTCACCTGTTCTTATTGTAGACCAATGTGGGGTCGGGTCATTGCTTCAAGCATGTTGCACAGAGCATTTCCATTCCCGAATAGTAATACACTATAAAAATAATTACAAAGCGGGCGCAGCTTGGTTACTTGCTTGTATGTGTCTATCAAACATTGTTTCACAGAAAGCTACGAAAAGTAATAAGTTTAGTTGCAGAAAACATAAACTCAAGTTTTACGCCGATTGCTCTGTTCGTCATATTATATCGATGATTTTATGACTCGTGTCGATTGCCGTCGAGTGTTTACCATCTCTGCCCGCCGCGTTTACGACTGTCGTGATCATTTCGACGCTATTTCGACGTTGTTTCGCCGAGATTGGATCGGTGGTTGTCTTTAGTGATGTGTGGTTTTCGGTTGGAATTAAGTTAGTAAAGATAAGACTGCCTCGGTGGCGTAATTGTATTAGGGTACGAGTGTAGTGCTGAGGTCTTGGGTTCGATCCCCGGGTCGGGCAAAGTAATATTGGATTTTATGTTAACGCTAATTAAACATCTCTGTTAGTGTTAATAAAATAACGTTAGCTCATGACTGAAGCCTGAAGAGGGTCAGCAGATTTTATATGACGATGCAAAATATTTTAACATGCATGACTCATACTATTTGGAATATGATATTTATTGCTATGTTATCTATTTAGTATAGATTGCCTTAATAATCAAGATATATTATGGTAAAGAGAGAATTATTATCCAACTTTTATATAAATGGTCACATATTAGTTACCTTTGTCGTATAATAAAATAATAGTTTATTTACATTAAATAACTGAATCGATTTAGATGGCGATTTTACGGAGATTTATTGAAGCTCCAATAAACATTTAGATGATGTGTAGGTTATGGACAGCTAGTTAAATAATTTCAAAAGAGTGAATTATTAAAAGTAGAATTCCATGGTACATTAATTTACTATGTCGTTGGTCTGGGTAGATAGTAGATATTTAATATCGCTATGCCACGTAATTTAGATTGACTTATTAGAAAAAAAAATATACGTACACACGAATTAAGAACCTCCTCCTTTTTGGAAGTCGGTTAATAAATTTAACGACAAAAATGTTGTTAAACTAATCGCATAATATAATTAATAGCTTTTGTCCGCGGCTCTGCCCGCGTGAAAGTCTTTTACGGAATAAAAAAAAACTAGAGATAAAAGCAGCCTAGTAGCCTATAAGACTCACGGGTATTGTTGCTTCCTACTACTGAAAGAGTTTTCAAAATCGGTTCAGTAGTTCCGGAGATTAGCTCCTACAAACAAACTCTCAAGCTTTTTCATACATAGACACTCACGCCTTTTATCCCCGAAATGGTAGGCAGAGGCGCAATTAAATGCACCCACTTTTCACCGTGCGTGTTCCGTCCCATGATGTGCTTGGGGGGAGCCTATCGCCATATCGGGCACAAATTCCAGACTCCGGGCTGATATTCAGTAGAATAGAAAAATACAATATCACTTTGCCCGACCCGGGGATTGAACCCGAGACCTCAGCATTGCAGTCGTACCGTAATACAACTACGCCACCGAGGCACAAGCTTTTTCTATTTATAATATTATATCTAGTTTATGCGATGTAGAGCCACTCTTGTTTCGAGCATCCGAGTTGTCTTGTCTGTTGTATTATTATTACAAAGAAAGTATTTAACGTTGTTTGATATACAACATTTTTATTTAGAGTTCTAGATCTTAGAAGCAAGTGTGGTAAATCTACACATAATCAAAAGTGTTTTTTTTGCATTGAATGACAAGACATGCATGCCTTTCGCCTGATGGTAAGCGATAGGACCACCCATAAACAGTAGCCACACCACCCAGCACCTTGACTTACAAGTACTGTGCGACATTCTACTGCGCTCGGTATCCTGAGACATAAGATGTTAGCACCCGTATTCTAAGACGTTTCCTCGAAACTTCCTCAACCTTATCTCACTCGAGGTTACCTTGAGGAATTATTCCAGGAACCCTCGAAATTGGTATTCTTAGTTAAAATTTGAGCTATTCTTGAGGATCCTCGAGTGAGGTCGAGTCAAGGAATTGCGTCATTAAATAAGTCATTAATATACAGATAAATTACAGATTTTGCGAAAACTCTTAATTTTTTATCTATGACTGACTCGAAAAATAACACCCGTATTCTAAGACGTTTCCTCGAAAATTTATCGACTTCACTCAACCTCACTGGAGGTAATCTGTATTCTTAGTTGAAAAAAATCTCCTCCGCTCAACTGTCCAGTAGTTACACTGGCTACAATGTCATTCAAACCGAAACACAACAGTGCATGCACACTGCTGCTTGGCGGTAAAAATAGGCATTGCGGTGGTACTCACCCAGATGGACTCTTCCATATGAGAGACCAGTGGTTTCGCTCACCGATTCGCCCGCAAGAAATAATTTATCTGAACCAAAAGTCCCTGTGTGTAATTTTACAGGTTATAATATGTTGTTGTTATTTCCGAATGTAGTCTATCTCTGTGCTAAATTATATCTACATCTGTTCAACGGAACTGCGTTTACTTTTAACTAAGATCCAAACATCTTCGCAATATTATGCATTTTGTAAATTCAAGTAAGATTGATGATTATTATTATGAGTTGTGATCGTAGTGCAGGCTAAATTGTATAACATCAAGTTACTGGATACCTGGAACATGGCGCGGAACGGCAAGGGACTGTGACGGACTTTCACTACTATGTTGTTAAACTATTGTCATATTTTTTAACATCATCATTAGCCACATGACGTCCGCTGCTGAACATAAGCCTCCCCTAAAGATTTCCAGAAGAACCTGTTAAAAGCTTTTTTTATCATAATATTATGTAATCAATAAACTATCGGATCTCTTAAGGAAGTTACGAAGAGTACTTACTACTACTCTACTGTACTACTTTTACTGGTGATAGGTCTCTCATGTGTAAGAGTCCGTCTGGGTGGGTACCACCGCAATGTCTATTTCTACCGCCAAGCAGTAGTGTGCATGCACTGTTGTGTTTCGGTTTGAAGGACATTGTAGCCAGTGTAACTACAGGACATAATGAGACTTAACATCTTATGTCTCAGGATGACGAGTGCAGTGGAATGCCACACAGTACTTTGTAACTCAAGGTGCTGAATGGTGTTGCTACTGTTTATGGGTGGTCGTATCGCTTACCATCAGGTGAATGACATGCTCATCTCGTCATTCAAAGCAATAAAAAAAAATTGTACTGCAATATAATTTATTAGAACTATTGACCGGTAAAAAAATACGCAACGCAACCCTTATAAAAAAGAATTCGACTAATATCTAATTTAATAGTCAGCAAAGAACTTTATTGTTCCTTTTTTAACTCTACTTTTAATATCTACGATTCTACTAATATCTGAAGTAACCTCTTGTGAAGATGTTCGTATTTGCTTGAATTTTGAAAATACGGCACAGATTTACCAATTTCTGGAGTTACAATCACATTTACCTCGAAAGGTACACAGGGATTTCGAGTCTTTCACGTATACGAAGTAGCGAGTAATAGCCAGCTATAATCTGAGCTTATCTTAAGTATGCCATGCTTGATGTCCAGTCCCGCCTCAACATTCCGTACACTCATTGAGTTCAATTAGCGCATGTCTAACGATCGCCTTTGCATGTTGGATGCGCTTGCGCACTTCACAATTTACTATCCGAGCTTTCTGTGTTATTCTAGTCTGGTTTGTAATCATCATTCATCTTCGTTTTTGTATATATCTAGATAGCTTCTAATACCTTTTATAAAGGTAAGAAAGGTTGTAAATGTGTAGTTCGTCAAATGTATTTCCACGATGGAGGTGAGGTTATCACTTATAATTCTTTAAAGGAAATCTAAAAGATCATTGTGTTTAACAAACCGACGTTACTGGATCATACCTAGACAACTACTTTCGTATAAGATAGCCAAGATTTCCGAGCAATTTCGTTAATTAACACTAGAGTAGGTATTACACACATACACACTCTCACGCCTATTATCCCCGAAGGGGTAGGCAGAGGCGCAACTAGTGCACCCACTTTTCGCCGCGCGTATCCCGTCCTATGATGTGACAGGGGGCGAGCCCATCGCCATATCGGGCACAAATTCCAGACTCCGGGCTGATGCTGAATAGAAAAACCCAATATCACTTTGCCCGACCCGGGGATCGAACCCGAGACCTCAGCTTTGTAGTCGTACCGTAATGCAACTAACTACGCCACTGAGGCAGCAGAGTAAGTATTACTTAACTTTATTTCAATTAGCAGATTATCAATCGATCAAATGATTCCCAAATTGAAATAAAACTATTTTGCGGATTTTATCGCGATTTTTTAATTAATATTTTCTCCCGACGTTTCGAAGGCTTTGCAGCACTTCGCGATAAAATCCGCAAAATAGTTTTATTTCAATGTCTAACATTCGCGTAAATATAAGAAGTCATTATGATTTCCAAATTCTCTCCGCCAACCCACATTGGTGTTAGGTAGCAGTATTTTTAATCTGCCGGTGGTTTATAATTTTTGTATTAATAAAATTTTATATAGTCCTGTATATGAGAAGCCTATTTCGATCCATCTTCACGTTCGCTGAAAGATTGAACATTAAAGTGCAGTGCAGTCCGATAAACACGTGCTTTATCTGCTATGCACGTTAACAAGCGCGTTTTGTGAAGTGGTTCCCATCCTTTCGCGTCTGTTGATGAATGCATGCTTACAGGTCAAAGAGTATCTGAAAAAATTGTGTTCTATTGGTAGGCCGTTAATTCTACTGTAGACGAATACAGGATGAATGGTCTGAATATGTGTCAACAGCGTGGTTTTAGCAGACTTTTCATTTTGCAAAAAATATGTTTACAGCAAGGCTGTATCATAAAAAATACTGCTGAAGTCCAATAGTCCACCCCGGAATTACTGCCAATGTAATCTGTAGGCAATATTCTATAATTCGGTAGGATTAGTTCCATTAACGTGTGTGTTATCGGCGAATGTGATAACAGACTCACGTTTTGTCGTGTGTTGTAGAACGAGTTCTAAACAGTTAGCAGATATTATCTTCATCGATATTTTATTGTAAGATGACACGTATGTTATGTATAACGTTTTGACTTGATGTACGGGGTCAGAATTTACAATTATTTTGGATGGTGAGGGTCCGCCTCGGTAGGTAACACTGCACTGTTTTTTTCTGCCCACTAGTAAGAATAATATCTTTATTTGGCACATCATTGGATAAACTATATTCTACACAATTAGTGACATAAAATTTATGGCGTTTGCACAAAATTTTAAGCATAACAGGGGGCCCCAAACTAGGCAAAGCCTCTATCTTGGAGACTATTACGTTTTGGAATCACAATCTCGCGTAGTTTTAGTCATTAAATGCCGGAGAGTAGAGGAGATGGTATGGTCGCCTGGCATCATAGGATACTTAGCGCTGTAATTATCCATCCCTGGTCAAAGATCCAGAGGGAGACCGAAGACAGGGTGGAAAGACGTAGTACTGAGGGATATGAGACAATGGTTTCCGAAGACGACATCATGGATAGAGCGAAACGGAAAAGGAAAACAAGGCAAGCTGACCCCGCCACCATGTGGGATCTATAGCTTGGAAAAGAGAGAGAGAGAATCTAGCTTAGTTTTAATATTAATGAGTTTGCTTTACCATAATGGTTTTGCAAGTGCAAACATTGTTATGGTCTGCTAAGACTGTTGTAGCCAGTGTAATTATTAGGCATAATATATCAGAGTGACATGCGCATTGTGCAAGTGATAAGTTCTATGGGGTGTTATTGTTTATGGTATTTCATGGCGTTTACCTTGCAACGAGCAACTCGATTATGCTGTTGTATATTGCCTGAGTATCAGCTGTCTGTATTATGAATTATCGATATTTCATTGTCAGCTGACACGTGACAATGATATTGTGTTATTTTTAAATATGATTTGCATTTTACTTCAAAACGTTTGACTCAGCGTTGATTTTACGATTAAATAACTACTTCCGACGAATATATTTGCAAATATCATAATTTTAATAGAAAACGTGTGGAAATGTTGAAAATATACGCTTGTCAAAAGTTTTCAACACTTGAAAACAGCTCTATAATTTTAATATTATTGATTTGTAATTTGGGTAGTTTTTACGGTAGATAAGCAATAACCTATGATTCGAAAGTAATAGTCGATTCCTAGTAGAAGCGGCGATAGCCTAGTTGGGAGTGGAACGGACTGCCGAGACGAATGTCCGCAGGTTCAAAACCCAAGGGCACACCTCTGACTTTTCTAAAAAGTTATGTGTGTATTCCTTGTGAATTATCGCTCGCTTTAACTGTGAAGGAAAACATCGTGAGGAAACCTGCATACCTGAGAAGTTTTCTGAATTTCGAAGGTATGTGAAGTCCGCCAACCCGCACTAGGCCAGCCTGGTGGACTAAGGCCTAAAACCCTCTCAGAAGTAGAGGAGGCCCGTGCTCAGCAGTGGGCAGTATATAATACAGGGCTGGTATGATGATGATGATGAGCCGATTCCTTGTTAATATTAAGATACGAAATTTTCGGTGTTATGGCACATGAGTAAATAAGCGTGTTCGTTTACTTGTGAATTCCAGTTATTTCACAAAGAAGTGCATACTTACGGGGATATAGTGAAAACAACGGCTTGGGACATTTATTTGAGAGTATCATATTGTTAATGTGATGTTAGTGTTATAACGCATTCGCACGATTTCACTCGTGACCAGCTAAGTCATGGCTGTGACAACCGCAGCCTTTGCATGGCATAAAAATATGAGTAAAGAACTCATAGACTACTTTGTCATAATACATGTGGAGTTACATGAAGGTGTGTGATATTAATAACACGAAACACGATAAGCTCTTTAGATGCTTAGTAAAAGTACCCCTTTATTCTAACCCACTGCTGGGTACGAGCATCCTTTATTATTGCGAGCGTTTAGGCTTTACATACCTGAAAAATTCTTAGGATGTAAGTTTGTTTACGCTTCTTAATCATCTCACCTAGATGTTAATTTCCAATGATGATGATAAGGTTTCTTAATAGTGTTAAAGAGCTCAGAGGGAACAAATAACAACACACTCCATTGCAGCCGTATGCTAAAATCATAAGCATACTTTAGCTTTTACGTACTCGGGTAAAATTAGCGTAAATCCGGCACGTAACATTTTGCTCGTAGAGTTCTTTCACGCTCCGTTTCTTGGGCAAATGTCACGTCATCACGGTGGGTTGGTAATGGGGGTGGCAGACCCAAATTGCTGTACCCATACAATAGCACCATAATAATGTCTACGTTGGTAAATTGTGTGAAATATTTTTCGCAAATGTGGCGATGTAAAGTGCCTTTAGGATTCGTGTTATTTGTTTTCTAAATTTGGTACTTTTTGGTGATCGAGTGACAGAGTCCTGCCGTAAAGGTCATCTCGACCCGACCAACCAACCACTGGTGACTGACCTTGCTTACAGGTTATCACAACCTAACCACTGATTGAAAGCATTAAATTATGCACAGGAGCTCTATAATAAATTAAATGAGCAATAACATTCGTTTTTTTCGGCGGGCACTTGCCATTTAAAAGCCCATGTCACATAGTTTGCGGTTTGAAATATTAGATGGACAAACGGCTTTATAAAGGTCGCAGGAACATGCTGTAAGCAAGCTGCTTTTGACAAATCCGTTTGGAAATCTTTTGGGGTAGGTCTTTGTTCATCAGTGGACATCATGTAGCTGATGATTATGATGAAAAATTACCTCAGCTAGACTAACCTAACTTGCATTTAATTGTAAATTTAAAAAAAGGAAATGATTAGTTAGAGATTAACAGGATACAGGCGTTTATCAGAATCTTATAACTGCTTGTCTGATAATAAATAAATAAATAACTTTAGCACTTGGTCTGCAACTGTCGATAGCCTTGCTCATTCCCCGTCGATATTAATACTCTCCCACCATCCATTCACCATATCAATTTCACTGACATTCCTAGGTTCGAATCCCGTGACGGTGACGACATGCTCATTAGCCGGGTAATTGTTTCACGCCACTTAACAGCAACGCTCTTATCTATCGAGTGCATGGAACGGAATGTTTTACTTACGAGTGGGTTTGGAAGGGCCTTATAATAGATATCTGTAGACATTTAAGGTACCCAACTGCGAGGAAAGGTAGTTATGATTGACGGGTATGTATGTAAGAGAAAAAGCATTTCTCTCTTGTTATTGAGCTGGTGGCGTTGTGTAACCACAAGTTAAGATTTAGACACGGATTTTTTTTTAGCTTGCCAGTGTTATTTTATTAATCTGTACGCCAGATATCCCTTTCTTCGCGGTTTTTATAAATTGCAAGATTATAGATAAATAGCTTTTGCCCGCGGCTCCGCCCGCGTCAGAATTTTTTCCGGGATAAAAGTCCCGCTTTATATTATTTTTGCCGGCATAAAAAGTAGCCTATGTATTAATCCAGGACATGATCTACCCGTGTGCCAAATTTCATCGAAATCGTTTTTGCGTGAACGAGTAACAAACATACATTCATAGAAACTTTCGCGTTTATAATATTAATAGTAGGACTAATGTTAAAGTAACTTTTACAATAATTAAAATGTCAAAAGCGTATAAATAACAATAACCTTGTTTTTTAGGCTGGATGTATGGTAACAGGAAAAATACACATACAAACGGGTTTTATGTCGTTATGTTCCTTGCTTGACCCAATTATATTATGTCTATACATTTATAAAGCTAATACCCAAATGTAGAGAAAATTTAAAAGTTATTTTCCCCTCTAAATAATATAATAACTATTCAATAGTTATTATAATATATACGTAAATATTAAAGAATTTGAAACAGATGCCAGTGTATGCAACATTCATAACCATTATCTGTTGATAAGTGATAATAGCTGATAACGTGTGAGTCACGTTGGACAATAATCGAAAGCCGATATAAATATTTGCTCATATAGATTAGGTTTGTGTGTACAATATGTTTGTGTAGGCGGAAATTATAGTCAGATGCCGGCATTGTAGCAATGCTAACAAAAAAACTACAATTAACAATATATAGCTGAAGTTTAAGTGGACGATAGCCTAGTTGGGAATGGAACGGTCTGCCGAGACAATGTCCGCAGGTTCAAAACCTAAGGCACACACCACTGACTTTTCGTGGTTACGTGTGTATTGTTTAGAAATTATCGTTCGCTTTAACGGTGAAGGAAAACATCGTGAGGAAACCTACATACTTAAGAATTCTCCATAAGAATTTCGAGGGTATGTGAAGTCTGGCAACCCGCACTAGGCCAGCGTGGTGGACTAAGGCCTAACCCCTCTCAGTAGTAGAGGAGGCCCGTGCTCAGCAGTGGGCAGTATATAATACAGGGCTGATTGCATTGCATGGATTGCATAGCCGAAGTTTAATGCACTACATGCTACTGCACTCGTCTAATGCCTTTCCACACTTTAGTTTAAATACTGGACATTATGAGACATATCTGATGTTATAAGATGGCGAGTGCAGATAACATAGAGCTTTGTAATTCAGTCTTTTGTGTTGCTTCTACTTATTGTCAGTCATATTCCATCAGGCGAGCGGTTTGCTCGTCTCGTTATTTATTTTTATAAAAAACTACTATTTGTAGATACACACTCACGTGTATTTAATTTATTTACGTGCATGCGATTTACTACGGCTTGAGATAATTGGTGGAATTAGCCGTTCTAGCTTAGCAGGATTAGCGTAAACACTGCCTGATGCTTGAGGTTTATTATAGGACATGCCCATAGACGCGCAAGTGGGACTTCCCTGATACTAAATGCCTATCAAAGATTAACAAACGAAGGATATTTTATCAATATTGTGTCATTTCGTTTTTGTGGCAGTTAAAACTACTTTATTGTTTTAATAACATGTTAGGAATAACGTGTTTTGCAGACATGGGAAAGGACCCTTTGGTAATTAAGCTAACACTATAAAAAATGAGATAACTCGTACCACAGGATCGACCCTAGTGGCGCTGTAGACCTTAAAGGACAGGAATAGAGTAGGAAGAGGAAGTGTTTGGGCGTCTGAAAGTCTGACTACGAAAAACAAATGCTATTACTTCACGTTGGTTGAAGACAGTGGGAATACCACAGTCGAGCCGGCTTATTTATTTCATCATCAGCAATTGTTTACACCAAAATTGATGTTGCGTTATTGTATATCCTTTAGTTTTTTTGATATATTTGGATCTACATTGTATTAGGATAGTAAAAGTATTTCTGAACAATACCTAAGTCATAGTAGGACATGTGCAGTGCGTTGATTGGAACAATAGGTTGTCATTAGCGGGGTCAACGCACTCGCCACCTCAGGCCGGGACGGACGGCTCGTCCTCGTAAATCATCGCCTTCCTACTCATGACCTTGAGGACTGAATACTAGTGTATTCATCTAGAGTGGTGTAGTGGTTGGTGTGGCAAGGTCGCGGGTTCTGCATCCCGGGCGGCACTTTGAGGCGGGCGGAAAAATACGTCAAATAAAACCTCTACAAATTGTTACTTTAGACTCGTGTACTAGTTAATGTGAGGAGTCACGTGTCATTTTTATTTGTCTAAATGACCTTTTTTTCTTCCTGCACTTTGGAGCGGAAAATGTTAAGTCCGCCCCGTGCGGTAGGTATGGAACCACGCTTCGCCACTGGGGTAACCCGATGGTCTGTGATAATTACCACCCATACATTACCAAAAGTATTGTGAAGGAAAAAAGGTGTTATGACTTCCGGAAATCTGGCTCACTATACGAAACGCAGCAGAAAGCTGTTCATATTGGTTGTTTCATGTTTGTCTGCGAGAAGTTGCACTATACTGTTGTCGAGCCGACCCATTCATGCCGTAGATGCTCAACTACTTTCAAGTTCTCTATGTTGTTGCTGTTACCATAATATATTCGTCGAATGTCAAGCGGGCTTCTTGCTCCTCTTGTGGTGTTGTATAATATAAATAACAACCGCTATATCCCTGCACCGCTATTAAACTCTAGCCTTTATGCTGGCTTACCTAATGACCGGTGTGTGGACTTTCATTAAAGTGTCAATTCGCGGCGTCTTCTTTCCGACCGCTGTTTTCCTTCCGTAATCATGCGCCCTTGTTCCTTTCTTGTTATTACAGAGAATCGTGTACATCTTGAGATTCATCTTGAAAAGTAGGAATTTAGTCGCGTATCTTCTGTATACTCGAGTTATATGGTATTGTATCATAGATAAATATTTTATTAAACTAGGTCGTTATAATATTTGGGTAGGTATCTTTTTAGCGAGAGTTCAGCGTCATGATTGCTTGAAGTTTCTGGCTCCTCCTTATAGATATTTGTGGGCTTGCCATCAGAAGAGCATCTTCTCACATTGCTGTATCAAAGAAATGATAATTAAGCACTAGGGTTTAACGATCCTGTTCATTCCTGTTTATCTTTTTTTTCCTGTTGTGTAAATAGCACTTTCTAATATACCTATATGGTAATTCAATTTATTACTTACGTTTAAAATAAAAGGAGACAAGCACGATTAGATCATCACCTGCGCAAATATTGTCATGCAATGAATCAAGTGCACACGACCTTCGCAATTCACGAATATCTAAAAACAGGTTATTACACATCATTTACCAAAACGTAATATCTTAATATATATCATTTAGTCATTTGTTTTTATTAGATCTTCAATGGGCTAGTCACATATCTTAGAATTTAGTTTCGTAGAGCCATGCATATAATTTTGTGTATGGTGAGTGGGCTGAAACTGGGGCTGTAGTAAAGTTTATTGAGTATTGATCATTGGTATGATGAGTAAGTTTTCTGCAGGCCAAAGAATAATTATGGTGTCCGTCTGAGATTTTTGGTGGACTGCAACGGTTATTTCCAAGGGGTTCTGTTAATAGGCATCCCAAGGGAGAGGCGGCTATCGAGAGGACTATATTGATATACCCTGCATCTACCACTAGGACTAATGTAGTAATTTTGCCTTGACAGATTAAAAATATCACGAATACTCGAATTTCTTTCACGATCTGTAACGTGCTTATAATTTCAGTTTAATTGTAAATGATCATAAGCTCATCAAGAGGTGACGTAGAGTCTGCTTGTTTGTTTGTTAGCTGACTACAAAAACAAGTTCTTAAAACTTTTTCAACGTATCGTCTTGTGGGTTGTGGTGTTTTTTTTGCGAAAGGTCTGTTATATTTGTTTAGGATCGGTTCCTTGTTCGCTTGGGTATCCCTAGAACGTCATAGCGGTCGCATTTCTTAAAAGGCTATTTATTAAGAACCTCTATAGAATCGTCTTGGTGGTTTATTTTAAAAATGGTTCTGTGGTTATAATCTGTTTCGGGAACGGTTCGTTCTTGTTTGCGTATCGTAAGACGTCATAGTGGTTGCATTTCGTTGCACAAATATTTATATATTTCTAGCAATGACTTCACTTGTGATGAATCAATTGTGTTTAAATAGAATTTGCCCAGCTTTGTCCTGGAGACCATGTTAGGAATATGAGTTAAAAATTATGTGAGTGCTGTTACTAAAGTTACCTAAGTGCCTAAATGTCATCATCATAATCAGCCACATGACGTCCACTGCTAAACATAGGCCTCTCCTAAAGATTTTCACACGAATCTGTCAAAAACGGCCTGCATCCATCCGTGTTCCTGCTACCTTTATCAAGTCGTATGTCCACCTTTCCTAAATGTCCTCATAACTTAAATATTTACTGCGTATCAATAAACGTTATTTTATCGTCATTTTAACTGATTACTGTATTATCGCTTCCTTATTTACGTAAATATTTAGTAATTTAGGTATTATCTGTCGACACAAGTACAATATTTTAATTTATATTTTAACTTACTCTTACCAATAACTTTCATTGGAACGTCTGTAAAATAATGGCCAGGTTAATTACTGAAAGATATAATTATTCATTGATATGTTTCTGACGTTCTTTAAACTTGTACAAAATATAATGCCCCCACATAAGAAATCTTTAGGGGAGGCCTATGTTCAGCAGTGGACGTCATGTGGCTGATGATGATGATGATGACATAAGAATTAAGATCAATATAGGCAAAAAAATTCAAAATTCTCTTTCATGTAGAAAGGAAACTATTTCACTATAATAGCGGTGTGGATTCGTGGTGTCTGTTTATTTATACGATGTGTTACGACACTGCCATGTTGTGGATACCGCGGCACGCGATCCAGGCTATTTATATTGCACTGGGTTTTTGACACTGTCGCTTGTTGTTATCCTTAAAAGAAACAATGATATTAAGATAAATTGATAGATGATGATTTATGAGCAGCATTGCACGAGCAATTCTAAAACCAAGTATCCTAATTAATGTATGAACGTTTGCCACCTATACCATAAAAAAAAATGTTATGAAAATCAGTTTGTTACGCTTTCACACCTTAATTACTCAACCGAGAATGACGAAATTTTGTGTATGCATTGTCAAGGGTAGCTACTGAAAAGGACATAGGGTACATTTAGCTAGAAAAAAGTAAGTACTGTTTCCGAAGTGAAATGACAACATCGTCCCGTGGGTCCGCGCCCCCCCCCTTTACATGTTGTCGCGCCTCCCTAAGGGGGCTCGCCCACCACTTTGAACAGCAATGGTCTAAAACGTCGAGTCTAGGCCAGTGAGACGATATAGATGACGCATAATATTAAGGTCACTGTACTGTGATAGCGCATTCGGAATTATCCCTAAATTGTTCTTATCAGTAATTATGCAAGAGTCCCCACGATATTACGAATACATATTTAGACATGGTGGAATTAAATTTACTACCTTGTCAATATATTTTAAGATTTTTAAATTACTGTATGAACGTACTTAAGATACGCTTGACGTTTTCGTGAACTTGCATCGTAATTCGTCAGCCGTTTTATGTGATGTGCAAAAAAAGTGGTCTCTACTGTTGAAACTGATATAACTTAACATGAAATAAGGTATTTTTTATTAATTAAAACTTATTTAAGGAATCAAAAAATAATTAATATTGTATTTAGATTTTGCGTTTTATACACGCATTGACAAACTTAAGTTTCATTCTATTTATATAACCCTCTCAGTTGTAGAGGCGGCCCGTGCTCAGCTGTGGGCAGTATATAATACAGGGCTTGTATGGGTATGGTATATTAAAGATATTAGGTAATATTCATATAAAAGACTCCAACGAAGCAGGTTATTGTGAAAGTCTACATTTACCTACACTACACCTGTTTTCCTGCATAATATCATATTCGGTAAACATCTCAGGCGGAAGTGACTAGCCCTCGGCGCGCTCTCATATCCGGACGAAGGAAACTCGCATCAAGCCTAATTTTTATGTATGGACATAATATAAACGTATGTTTTTATATATTCTATGAATATACATAAAATACAATGTATTTGATGAATAATAGTGATTCGTGTGAACTAGCAAAGTTTACGACATTCTCAAGGAATTGCACGTTTGTTGTTGTGTATACTACGTTGTTAAAACAAAACATAAGTTTAATGTTGATGAAATGAGATACAGGGGTGAATTAAATAGACAAAAATGAAATTAATTACACATGTAAATACACGCCACTCTTATCGTGTTCATGAATATATTTTTTTGAAAAATAGTTTCAATAACTTAGAGACGAAAGTTAATGTTCTTATCACACAGGCGAATTGCTAGCGAATTCACAGCACGGCGAAGGTGCTGCGCTCAACAAGTGTAATAAGACTGTTACCTTTACCTGACCACGGATGAAACAATAGGGCCTAAGATGTAAACAATTTCTTGGTCCATCTTCGTAATCACAACACCAATTTCATCTTCTGTTCATCCTCTATCCAATCCATTTGACCATACCTTCTTTCTATATTAATTAAATACTGTGGGGCAGAAATAGAATGTTACATGTTTCCTTTAAATTCAAATACAATAGTCTATTTCAAATAAATTTACAAGTCTGTTTA
Source organism: Sphinx pinastri (assembly GCA_947568825.1). Lineage (NCBI taxonomy): Eukaryota > Metazoa > Arthropoda > Insecta > Lepidoptera > Sphingidae > Sphinx > Sphinx pinastri. The sequence goes on along the minus strand of OX387628.1, from coordinate 1,428,743 downwards.
CTGAGTTGCGCACACACATACCTTCAATTAGCATGGATCACAGCACGGATTTAATTTAACTAAACAAACATATGAACTTAAACATTACGAAAGAACTTAGGTCTTGGGATAGTACACGATAAGTCCGTATCATAATCTTGGCAAATAAGATATCATTGAAGCACATACAAACATCTGTTAAGATATAAATAAACATCGAAGGAAGCGAATGAAACGCTTTTTATCATCCGCAGTCATCGGTTGCGTCATCTCGGAGATATGATTCATGCAAGGAGTGCTGTCCGCGACTCGAAGCGAGGCTGCGTGGACCGGACCGACTTTTGAGATAGTGGAATTAATATTTCCATTTCGTCACGTGTTTTTTTAATCTGTCTCGATTCGTACATGAATTCGAAACGGCGAGAATAAATTGAAATGAATGGAATAAATTGTGCGGTTTTTGTTGCGATATCGCGTTCGAATTTTGAAAATTTCCAATCAGTTTTATATTTAGAATATACTATATTTATCTATGGAATTTATTTTATTTGTTTCAACCCGGCAATGCATTATTCCTATTATATTGTATGGAATAATAATAGGTTTCGTAATTAGAGGAAACTGATAACCCAATTATCATGTTGTTAATTAAATACTCATATGTGGTTAATGTGCAATGAATATTTCGGTATGACTCAAACTAGGATAGCTGCGAATACGATCATATTCCTGTTAGACTGCTCATTGGTGAACGTATTTTAAAAAAAGCTCTGGATTAAAAAGACTTTTAAAACTGCTCTCAGAAGCATTGCATTTTTAATGAAAATTCTATGTATTCACAGCTTAATCTAATAAGATGATCCAGTTGCAGTTAAATAACTAGAATTGGCTCATCCTCAAAGCCCTTTGTCTTAAAAACATTTCACGCTATTTCTTTAGGACGTGGCATACAGTTTTCTTTTGGAAATCTAATATTTTCTTCCGTTTTCTTTTCATTTGGATGTTACTCGCATCAATTTGTTACTAAGTTAATTGCGTACGTGTCCTCAGTGTTTGTTAAACAGCTGTCAGGTGATAACGAAGGATATTTATATTATAACCATAGAGATTATAACTTAAATTATATACTGGCTTTTGTATACATCTTCACCCGTGTATGTGCCTTATGCGTGATAAATTTAGCTTAGATTACTCTCTGAAAAGTATTTATTTGCCAATGAATATTTATCTAGGACAAACAAAAAATGTAAACAGGTATTTAAGTTTTAGTAATGTTCGATATCTATGATCCTGATATGATCTAATCTTTCGAAGATGACTCATCTATGTACTTATAAAATTCTTGAGTTTAACTGACTATAGATAATGCATAGCTTATATCGTTGACTCTAGAATTCGGAAATTTTGCACACGAATTTCTTATTATAAATATACAAACGTGCATACATGGGTAGGTAAATGACGGCTAGTAATTACAATACCTACAAAGTACTATACACCAGAACACAATAGTTGTTCTACAACAGATGGTTGCAGAAATAAATCATGCGTCTACGCATATGGTGGACATAGAAGTTGCCACCTAGTTTAATAGTACTTGAAAACTTGACCTTCACAAATCCAAATGTTAAAAGGATGTACTAAACTAGCACCCTAAGGCCAAAACATGTCCAAGGCCACGCGTCATCCGATATGGCACGCTTTCTCGTAGTTGCTACTGCTTGGCATTCGACTCACGCGCAGGTCCTAACTCCTTACCCAATGGGTGAGGTCAGCGGGTCTCAAAGACGCGTCGACGCCGCCCTCCGTGATAGCTGACGTCGACGTCTATATTGTCCTTGATATATCAGCTGTATATTGATTGTCTGATTGTGTGTGACATTACATGGGTTAACATCAGGGTTGATCGAAGACAATAGGTGACATAGTTGCTCGTTCACCTGCTTTTTTATAAAAAACATGGAATAAAAATCGTCGCTTTATTACTCTTGGACAATATTTATCGATTCTCTAACTATATATTTTTAGTTGAAATATTCGAAAATACCTCCCTATTTGAATAATGCATTTTTAAGTTTAAATAGCAGACGACTTTTATAATTTTAGTTGTCGAGTTTTAAATCTCCGTTACAGCGCCATCTAGCAGCACAAGCTGAAACTAATTTTCGCACAAAAAAGTAACTGTGTCACAGCACGACGTTGAGTGTTTGTACAAACGCCTCTTGTGTTGTTTTTATGTAACGCTTTTGTGTAAGTTATTCATGAATACAATGGATAATGGTGTGAGTCAGTGGCTGATCATCCATGTGACTCAGGTAAAGACGTCATGATAATAATTGCAAATATAGGTTTGAAGGTAGATGTAATTGCGGGTACAATTGTGATTAGTTTTATGGTTAACATAGTTTTACTCGCCGCTCTACTCGTGTTAAAGTATTCCTTTTTAAATATAAAAATATATATCTACTTTGTCATTTGTACCAAGTTGTCGTAGAAATTCTAATATAATAATACATAAACACAGTGATGTCTTTATGCGAAGAAAAATATGAATAATCCCTTGATTAAAGCTTTGGTAGGCTAAACCTAGGTCTTGACTCTTGATCTCCCTTATTGACTTTTCAATCGCACGTCAGGCTAACTCCTGTATAGGTTGTTGTGATGAGGTCTGAATGGCTGAGCATGCTTATTGTTGACATCTAGATAAATCATGTCGAAGGCAATGTGCCGCCAACTTGACTGATTCATAGGCATTCAATGAGGTTTGATTTATAAAAAAAAGTATTTTATACTTTTTAACTTATGTTGTAAACAGGACCTAATAGTAAAATAAACATAGAATGAACCTGATCAATGGATTCTCCTTGCAATGCAATGCAATCAGCCCTGTATTATTTACTGCCCACTGCTGAGCACGGGCCTCCTCTATTACTGAGAGGGGTTAGGCCTTAGTCCACCACGCTGGCCTAGTGCGGGTGGGCAGACTTCACATACCCTCGAGATTCTTATGGAGAATTATCAGGTATGTAGCTTTCCTCACGATGCTTTCCTTCATCGTCAAAGCGAACGATAATTGATAAACAATACACACGTAACTTCGAAAAGTCAGAGGTGTGTGCCTTGGGTTTTGAACCTCCGGACATTGTCGTGGCAAACCGTTCCATTCCCAACTAGGCTATTGTACACTCTCCATTCTCCTTGCTTCAGCATAAATTTTTTGGACACAGAACTTTAGCGATTTATCAATTCCACGTTTTGAAACCTTGCTGAATCCATGCATCCATGTTTGGCGGCGAAAGGTCGTCGCCGCTGTAGAGGAACAGATGGTTGCGTTCCTCTATGGAAGGGGAAAATTCCCAGTCAGGCAGATGTTGCGCCTGACCGGCCGCGGCCCCTCCGATGGATCCTACTCGGAGGTGGTATATATACCGCGCTTCGCGCGAATATTGCTATCGCAATTCTGGATCGTTCAATGCCATCTGTTGTAGATTTTGGGCGTCATCTGCTAATCATCGATACCCGGTCATCTAGTTGACAATTTACTGAGGTAGTTCCCAGCCATGTTGATAGGTGGCGGTGTTGCTAATTATGCCGCCACATCACTCCCCCCCGGAGACCGGAGGTCGAAAGTTCAGTCGTGAATGCTTGCGCCAGTGCCAGAGAGTTGATGCCCCAGTGAGTCGGGGTGTAGTTGATGCCCCAGTGAGTCGGGGTGTTGCCGTTGCCTCAGTGAGTCGGGGTGTTGCAGTTGCCCCAGTGAGTCGGGGTGTTGCTGTTGCCCCAGTGAGTCGGGGTGAAGTGGTCCCAGTGCGTCGGAACCGTGCGCAATTGGCCCTAGTGAGTCAGGGCTGTGCGCGGGTAGTCAGCTCCTTTGAAGCGAAGCTGAGTGTTGCGTCTCTGCGATGACTTCGGTGCGTCACGTGGCTGTACCGCGACAACCGGCGAAAGCTGCCTGAAGAAGGTCCGACTGTAGCGCAGTTATGCCGTGACGTTGGAGCCGAAGACCGTGCAGGAGTGCTGAAGGTACCAGACATGCATAGGCAGCATGCATGTGGTAACTTGATGGCGAGAACGCTAACTGGCTGGGCGAAGTGACGACTGGCTGGCTGGAAAGGAAGTGGCGGATGGCGATGCGATGCGATGCGAGGCGCTGTGATGCGAAGCGCTGTGATGCGAAGCGATGATGATGCTGGTGCAGCTGGACTCGAAGTTGTAGGTTGCGATGATGTTCAGCGTCGGGGGTCACCACTTTGGCGGCGAAAGGTCGTCGCCGCTGTAGAGGAACAGATGGTTGCGTTCCTCTATGGAAGGGGAAAATTCCCAGTCAGGCAGATGTTGCGCCTGACCGGCCGCGGCCCCTCCGATGGTTCTTACTCGGAGGTGGTATATATACCGCGCTTCGCGCGAATATTGCTGTCGCAATTCTGGATCGTTCAATGCCATCTGTTGTAGATTTTGGGCGTCATCTGCTAATCATCGATACCCGGTCATCTAGTTGACAATTTACTGAGGTAGTTCCCAGCCATGTTGATAGGTGGCGGTGTTGCTAATTATGCCGCCACACATGCTTGTTTATTTAGTATTTTTTGTATTTAATTTTAAACTTCACGTCCCTTATTTGAGTTTAATAGTTATAATTAGTTTTGCATCACTATGAGTAAGATGTCGCATAGGAAATGAGTCATAACATGACCATTGACGACTGACATCACGTGGGATGAAGAGGTAAATACAAGTGATTTATGTAACATAGTTTGTGGGTGACCCTTTATGTATATCCTTATATTCAAGGTTGTACAGGTTCCAACTTCCAAGCCTTTGATTATTATTTATACGACATAGCGTACCAGTCAGGCAATTTATATTGGTGTCAAATTTATATTCGAAAAGGTAGTAAAGAAAAGTCTGGGTATATACCAACGCAATGTAGTGTCGTGCAGAGCTCGTAATTAAAAGCTCTCAGCTATGCTTGCAGCAGCAGCAGTGCTTTATCTATTAATTCTGTTATGTAGTAGTCGGCAATGACACGACGCTTACCATCAGGCGAGCAATTTGCCTGTCTCTTTTATATCTCTCTGTCAGTCAGTCGGTGTTCAACATTTTATTATATAAATAGAAGATGTGAAGTAGTATTTAGTACCCTTAACTTTTTAAAATCTAATCGTATGTATTTATAGTAAGGCATGATTCAATCGACAAGCATGTCTAGTAAACATGACCTCGCGCTCTGATCTTGAACTGCAAACCGGCCGCGGAGGCTCTCGGCTGGCGACGCGGGTGACGTCAGTGTGCGCACGCGCAGCCGCAATGTGGGCCGCGCAGGCGCAATGTTTTGGACATGTTTTTATGTCATTTCTATAGCAGACTTAGGCGGTGTCTTATGAATGTGATTGTAGTTTGATTTTTATGTACCGTTGATGGCGACCTTTTAAAAGATCTAGAAATGTTGCAAAATCTATTAATGATTTCATTTCTAACTTGTTCTAAGTTGACATTATTTTGTGCACTGTTCCGACGAATTATATTTTGATGGCAATATTTGTTATTAACAGGTGTTTGCGAAATCTTATATTACTTTGTTTACCAATTTACATAATCATGAAGCTGAAGGCTTTGTCACCTAAGTCAGACAGAGATTTAAACAATGCAGCGTATGTGAGTCTCTTTTAAACGGCTCGTATGGGAGGTATAACAAGAGACGCAGTTGTGTGAGCTCACCGCGACTTTCAGGCTCAGGTTTCGAGTGAACAAAAATTGTTCAGAAAGATAGGCTTAAGTCCTGTCCCGGTACAAACGTCTCGTGATGCGATTTTCCGAAAAAAAACCACAAAATTTCATCCAAATTCGTTCAGCAGTTTCTACGTTTACTTCCAACAATTGTCTCAAAAACATTAGCATTTATAATATTATAAAGATAGTAACATTTACAAGTAAAGTCATTACACAGCAGATTGTTCTAAATCATTTAATCATTGTGAACGGACTGCCCTTCACGCTTGTTCACGGTAAATGTGATTTGAAGACACGAAGACTTGCGTAGTTTTATACACAACTTGTAACAGCGTGTTACTCTTATAAACTTAATTTTCTTCACGTCTATTTTTGCGCGCGTAATGTTCACGCATTCCATTGTTTTATTTTTATGTGCCAGTTGCATCTAGCAATCATAACATAATTATGTTGTAATGAAATTATACTAGTCACGGCTCCAATATGTAGTGTTTTTGTAGAATCAGCTTTTTATCCGGGCCCAGAGTTTTATAATAAGTAGGTACAATTGAAGTAAATCTCGACCGAAGAAATATGCCGGTTTGTCTTCTGCTTGTCTTATTCCTTTTAGACACTTCCATAATCTAAGGGTGCGTATCCAATGGAGATGTGCGAGGGACTTAGCGATGCTCTATGAAAAATACCTATCTTATGACGCTGCTTCACAACGTGGTGTATGACTATAATGTTGTATGCAATGTTTTTTAAATAATTTTGAATGGCCTACAAATAATGTCCGAATGTATAACCCCCACGTGACCACACCAGAAATCGTAGACTGAAATATCGATTACAACTGTATCTGACACATGAAAAAGTTTAGACACTGAAAAAATCATCGTTTTTCAACTAAATGTGCCAGTCAAAAGAGGAGCGTGCGAGCCTCGGGTCGTTGACTCGCTAACCCGCCTACTCAGACACGCGATTCCGACACAATAATAACGATAAACTGAAGCTTATTACTGTGACGTATGCACTGACACGTACATGTGTACTTTGCCCCACGTAACATAAGAACTATATTTCTGTGTCTGATCTACAAGGAAATGCTTTCGTGGAACAACATTTTAGAATGATTAATTTCGATGTCATGTTATTAGGTGGTAACATGTATGCCGTTTGTACGTATTGATGTTTTGTATATTTTTTGCAAGCGGAAATGTATAAGGGATGTTGTGCGAGGTGTGAAGAATTATAGGTAGTGTAATACTTCGTTATCAGACTAAACATCTAATCTAGGATGGCTAGCCCATTAGAACTTAGGTAGTGTGTATTTTGTAATTTTGCGGTGTCGTTTAAGTCTACCAGTCCATGAAAACCCGAATTATTTATTAGTCACGCAATGTCATTTCCACCCTTTGATAACCCACAATATATCTTGGAGTATGGCCGCTCCCTAATTTTTGGCGTAATTTATGCATGTTCCCCTAAACCTGCCGGGGTTTCTAGAATATTTTTTTGGCCGTGACTCATGAAATATTATTTCCCATAACTTATAAGTACATAATGGATATTTGTGTCATAATAACTAGTCAATTAAATGCCCACACGGTATCCTACACAGATTTTTTAACAACGACAAGGTGATCAGATCAGGTCTCACCATAAACAGTAGCAACACTAGAATTTTATTACAAAGATTAACATGGTACTAATCTGTGTTCAGTGAGACATAAGATCTTTCATAATTATTTGGTCCTTTTCTGGGTAGATATAGCGGAAATTTTCTGGAATGAATATAACGGAAAATTTCATGAAGGTCACAGGCCTTTAAGCCAGGAAATAATTCCCAGGCAGGGTTGGGAGTTCAAGGTAGTTGATTATGTGTATTTTCCAGGGTATTGTCGCTATTGTGGGACAAAAGCCGTTGTTAGTTGTTATACACTCGTGGGACAATTGTTCCGATGGTTGCACTCGCTATGTAATAGTGGAAATTACACGTGTAATATTATATTGATGAATGATGTTACAGGTCCGGTTACATTTAGACCCTAAATTTCAGGTCTCAAAGTCAAATTAGGGGGACGTAGTAGAATTCAGTATTCTGTGATTAAGTTTTTTATGTGGTATAGTGAACATACTCCGAACTTAGGCATTATTATGTTTACGGCTCTACAATAGAATAGAACATGGAAACTTTTTTAGTTTTTGGACACATAGATCTTATAAGTTTTAGCCAAATTTTTTATTTTTCATAATTATTTTACAATTAATAAAAAAAAAAACATTTTATTCTTACAATATAAATAAATACATTCAATAACACACTTAAATATGGTCCTGGTGGACGCAAGAATCTATTGTGGTATTTCATTTAAATGATAAACCGCCTTCTGTTGCCTTCGGGGTACTTTGTAGGTACGTAAAATGCCATAAAATTGACATCAAGTGACAATTATATAGCATTTTCCTGAGCCACCATAATTCTTAGGTTCTGCTAAAGAATACAGCTCTCTCATATCATCATAATTCTTTGGGTCTTCTAATGCCCTCTTTTCATCTCCAGGTTTCAACACAACAAGATCTACACTTACATCGGCGAGGTGTTGGTTTCGGTGAACCCTTACAAGACCCTGGATATCTATGGCGCGCAGCACATGGCCCAGTACCGAGGGAGAGAGATGTTTGAAGTACAACCACATGTGTATGCAGTTGCCGATGCCTGTCAGAGGGTCTTGCGGCAACAGGTAAGGAAGTTTTTAAGAGGGTAGAAGGGTTTTTGGATGATGGTGGTTAGTAAGGATCAAGAAAATTAATAACTGCTGTAGGATTCAAATAATTAACCCCATTCGAATTGTATGTTGCAAATACGGGTGCTCTTACTTTAAAATATAGTAAGTCAACAAGGAACTCTCTAGCATCACTTACTTTCAGAAAATCTTCGTTCGCATTTATTTTGTTATCTTTCTGTATTGCTAGTTCTACGACAGCTGAGGGTCTTAGTTGTATTCCTAAAACAATTTACGTAGTCAGCGAAGCAGAGTTCACTACCTCGTAAACATTTTTGTTGCCATTTTGAAATGAGTGTCCTATTAAGTTTACCTCTTCGCGTTAACTTTACCTGCGTCATGTTAACGACGTCAACTCTTCATGTCGGTTTAAATTCATTACTTTTAGTGTCCTCTTTCACCTTTCAGTAATTGAATAGGTTTCTGTGTAACTTTTTGTGAGAACTGCTGACCGCATCTTACCGTCTAATGTATTCTTTGTAAAATAGGGTTGAGATTTATTTTATGACAAAATTGGACGCGCTTGGTCGTAGTATGTCTTTTTTTTGCATATGTAGGCCGATGTACGTCTGTGTCACTTGATATTCCGCGATGTTCACCTCATAAACACTCAGAGAAAAATGTATGCTCTACCGGTGTTAAAAGGGTTTCCATAAGAAATCTTACTTCCATTTTTTAAAAGTGCCAGCGTTCAAATTTCGACTTCTGTGTTTATCGGAAGGTCTCTCTATGCTCTATTAAAAACGATATTGTCTTCACACGATCCCATTGCAAATTCATTGTGCAAGTGGATAGAGTGTATCCCGCATCCCGCGGGAATTAATGAAGCTGTTACAGGATGAGATTTGTTAGTTGCCAACTATATCAACTAGAATGTATTTATGTATGTATGTATTTGACAGGTCCGTCTGGAAATCTTTGGGGGAGGCCTATGTTCAGCAGTGGAAGTCATGTGGCTGATGATGATGATGATGATGTATAGTCGAAAATACATATTTTCATACAGGGTGGAGTTTTGAGATGGGGGAGTAAGGGCTTCTACCTCAACCGCTATAGCTACAAGAAATGTTGTTCGAGTTTTATTGATGTTTTGGCCTGCATTTACAGAATATTGATAAAATGTACAGTCAGCGAGAAAATAGATTTACGCAAAGTTTGACACCTACTTGTTTTATAAGAAAACAGGCTCCAACCAAGATGATGATTGCAAGTCTCGTAATACTCAGTGATTTACATTATATCATGTATAGTACGAGTAATTGAATTAGCAGTTACAACCTAAACAATATTAACAATTGACGTATTTGTAAACACGTCCACGGACTGAGATTATATGTTTATATTATTCGTCTATTAGAGAATTAGTTTTCGGAGGATTTAGGAATTTGAAACAAGTACGAAGCTTAGATCTCCCTCTAGTAAATGGTTATGGAAATAATCTTGACGAACAAGTCTTCCGGGTCCCGTGGATCCATGTCTCCTTTCAGATCAGAGTTAACCCTGATAAAAACGTCCTTCTTTCAACTGACTTGGGCACGGTGGAATAAGGATTTACTACAGTTTTTACGACCGTCTGTCCGACGCGACGCCAACCTCAGGCGATTTTTCGAAAATCTTTTTGATTTATGTTCATTATATGAAATCGTTATCGCCCATTTAAAAAGACATACTGCTTAAGGAAATCAAAAGAAGACAGAATAAACCGTTTTATCATAATGTGTACGAGCCGCGTTGTCTCCAAGATTTCAAGTTTTCCTCACATTAATGTGACGATGCCATTAAAACATTCTTGGGTCCATCCTGTTAGCTGCAACTTAAACTACTATTTAGATGCATCATAATTTTACTTTTGCAAACAACAAAGAGTTTCCAATCAGGTTTATGAAATACTAATACTAATATTGGTCGCGGCTCCGCCCGCGTGAAGAAGTTTTACTGGGATAAAAATATTTCCCGGTATAAAAATTAGCCTATAGCACTCAGGAGTAACGTAGCTTCCTATTAGTTTAAAGAATTTTTAAAATCGGTTCATTAATTCCTGATTTTAGCTCGTTCAACCAAACAAACTTCAGATTTATAATATTAAAGTATAGATTTTATGACCTACGCGTAAATAACGATTATTCGAAGTAACGATGTTCGTTGAGTTGTAAAATTGGCAACGGTAATTTGAAACCCGCTTTGGGACCACCCGGGTTTCAGAAACTGTTTTTAGCGACTGACTTTTTCAATAGACTGCCTCGGTAGCGTATTACGACTGCAGTGCTGAGGTCTCTGGTTCGATCCCCGTGTCAGGCAAAGTAATTAATATCGTTTTTTTTTACTTAGTATCAGCCCGGAGTCTGGAATTTGTTACCGATATGACGATAGGTTCGCCCCCTATCACATTATGGGACGGTATAAACACTTCGAAAAGTGGGTGCACTAGTTGCGCATCTGCCTACCCCATCGATGATAAAAGGCGTGAGTGTGTATGTATGTACTTTTTCGATTGGTAGGTTGAGCGACTCAGGCGCTCGCCCGATGGTAAGCGACGCGAATGCCCATAAAAAGTAGCAGTACCACCTGAAGTTTGCATAAAAAGGCATTTTTTTTTATTTATTTTTTTATTGGCGTCCCCGCATACGCGATGATTCTGCCAATGTCGTAAAAGGGCATTGCGTAGCATCGGTCTGCACTCGTCACCCTGAGACATTAGATGTCAAGTGTCATAAAGCCCAGTAAATAATTTCCAACCGAAACACAGTGGTTGGACTATGCTACTGGGCGGCAGAATAAATATATTGACTGCCGCCGTGGTCCAACAGGCTTGTCAGTTATAAAAGGAGATTTTGCGGGTTCCCTACCTGAGTTGAAATATAAGAGTGATCCTGAAATACTAGTATATATTTCGATACAGGATTTAATCTATCCTATAACTATATCAGATCCTTGTATCATAGTGTGAGTTCATGATCAGAAGCCTTAAAACAGTTTCCTCATAGCTAATCCTTAGTTAGAGTACTTTAATCTATTATCCACCGCAGTTATCGGTTTATCAGTAATGCGCGTTCACAAAGCAGTAATTAGTAAACTCTAATAACGTTTATGAGAGGATTGTTTTTTAAAATAGCATAGAGGTCTGTGCTATCCCCTTTTATGTCTACCCCACCCAAAGGTGCCTGGTGGAGGATACCTATGACATATTTAAGTCCGCCTATACACTTAAATTGTATAATTTCTGTAAAATAAATATTGAAAGAAAACACAGTTTTTTTGTCATAATGTCTACACTTTTTTTTCTCTTTATTTAGCGTGAACATGTGGTAGCCATTAGGGCGCAGCGAGGATTTTAAAAAAGGACAGTCGACACTGATGTAGATCTTTTTTCATAAAAAGACCAAGCAATTTTGATTTCAAAGTGGTTTACGTAATTGTAAGTCTGGGTTTGACGTCGGACAAGTTTGAGGTTTTTTTTTTTCAGTACCAATATGGCGAGAGGCTCATCTTTATTTGAGTATGGGACGGATATATCGGTAAAGAATGGCACTAGTTACACCTCTGCCTACCTCTTCCGGGAGTATTGAAAGGCGTGAGCCTATGTTTGTAATTATGTTTTCTGCAGGGCAAGGACACGTGTGTACTGATATCTGGGGAGTCTGGCGCGGGCAAGACAGAGGCATCCAAGTTCATAATGAAATACATTGCGGCGAACACCACGCAGGTGCACAGGGAATATATAGACAGGTAATTTACAAGTTTTTTATACAAAAGGATAGCTAGGCGAGGAAGTAGCTCGTATTGTGGTAAGCTCTACGCATGCCATATACAGTAGCAATGCCTTTAAATTACACTACGTGGCATTGGATTTTACATACCTCAATGCGCAAAAATTAAGGATAAATTGTTCTTCAAACCGTCACAATATTTATTTTATTTGTAGCCGTTGCATACATACATTTTTTGACTGTCTGGGTGACGTAGTTGTATTACGGTACGACTGCAATGCTGAGGTCTCGAGTTCGATCCCCGGGTCGGGCAGTGGTATTGGATTTTTCTATTCAGTATCGGCCTGGAGTCTGGAATTTGTGCCCGATATGGCAATAGGCTCGCCCCCTACCACATCATGGGACGAAATAAGGACGGCGAAAAGTGGGTGCACTAGTTGGGCTTCTGCCTACCCTTTCGGGGATAAAAGGCGTGGGTGGGTGTGTGTGTTTCATACATTTAATGCTATTTATAACTCTCCATAATCATTACCAAACAAATTTCCACCTAACAATTCCAGAGTAAAAAACGTCCTAATCCAATCGAACTCGATCCTGGAAACGTTCGGCAACGCGAAGACGACGCGCAACGACAACTCGTCGCGATTCGGCAAGTACATGGACATACACTTCGACTACAAGGGCGACCCGGTCGGCGGGCACATCAGCAACTACCTGCTCGAGAAGAGCAGGGTGGTCGGTCTGCAGCCCGGCGAGAGGAACTTCCACGCTTTCTATCAGGTTATTGTTATAGTAGTATTAAGGTGGTCTATGAATACTGGACAGAAAATTGATTACGGCGTAGCACTATCACCTTAAAAATGTTATCTACTGGGTGTGGCTTCGTTCTCGTGAATCATATTACAGGATAAAAGTCCCACTGTGTAATTTTCCCAGTTAAAAATAGCCTGTGGTACTCTAGGAAATAGTGTATCAATGCGTCAAAATTCAGCATAATTCATTCAGGAATTCTTTTTCTGCGTTTAGTTCTTCCCAATTTTTTTTTATAAAATTTCACATTTTTAAAACTGTTAATACAAGGTGAACGTTTCTTGCAGCTCCTAAGCACGAACAACACGCAAACGAAGAAGTTCGGTCTATCGTCAAGCGCGGCGTACAAGATCCTGGGCAGCGAGAGGACGACGGCACAGGATTCCAAACTGTATTCCGTTACCAACAGTGCCTTCAATGCCTTGGGCTTCAACAGCTCTGTCGTCGAGGAGATATGGAATATTGTGGCTGGAGTTGTGCTACTGGTAAGTGTAAAGTGTGGGTAGTTCTAGATAGACGATTATGTATCCACAGGCCGTTAGCTTATTCCAAATTGGAGTTGACGCAACGTATATTTCCATTTGATCAACATATTTTTAAGACCGTCCTTTTGCTCGATGTCAATTTTCTCTGGGAGATCTCTGGCAAATAGTGTTATAAAAAGTTTGGGTACTAGATTTCTTTTTTTTTTTTCAATCTCATTGATCTTACGAAATGCAACAGTAAAGCTACATACTTCATCTTTGTTAAACTCATTTTTTTTAAACAGTTCATAAAACATTTTTCTGTCACATTTCTCATCAGCAGCTTTTGACAAAATCGCCATCTATTTTTCATACCGTCTCGTTGTCGTAGATGTATTACCGTATATACTGCAATGCTGAGGTTCTGGGTTCGATTCCCGGGTCGGGTAAATTGGTATAGGGTATTTCTATTCAGTATCAACCCGAAGTCTGGAATTTGTGTCTGACATGGCGATAGGCTCGCCTCCTATCACATCATGGGATGGAATACGCACGGCGAAAAGTGGGTGCACTAGTTGCGCATCTACCTACCCCTTCGGGGATAAAAGGCGTGAATGTATGTGTGTTGTTCCAGGGCGAGCTGACGTTCACCGAGTCCCCAGACGGGCAGCTGTGCATCGGCGGTCCGCTGCGGCAGTGCGTGTGCGCGCTGGGCGTGAGCGAGGCGGCGCTGCGCTCGGGGCTGCTGGCGCGCGTGCTGGCGGCGGGCGGCGAGCTCGTCAGCAAGGACCACTCGCTCTCCGACGCGCACTACACCAGGCTGGCGCTCGCCAAGGCGGCGTACGACCGACTGTTCACATGGATTGTGCAGCAGGTCAGTCGCTACTGTCTGCGAGGAGATTGGTTATACATAGTAAACGAGCGAATGGGTCACCAGGTGGTGTAGCTGTAGGAGTGCTTTCCGATGATTTTTTGATGCGGCAAAATCAAATGGGTGATCTGATCACGGCTGATGAATACTCGTAATACTAGAAGTTGTCTCGAGAAGTGTTCAGAAAAAAACGCAATTGGAAGTAAAAATTGTATATTATCCACTAACTGTCGTTACACTATAAACTATACCCTCAAACATAAAAATATGAGGGTAGTTATAACTCCAGCTACTAAGTTCAACCAATCACGTCCCACTTATGTTCCAGATCAACAAAGCCATCGACGTGCCGTCAGGAACGTACAAGAACACGCTAATAGGCGTGCTCGACATCTACGGGTTCGAGATCTTCGAGACGAACAGCTTCGAGCAGTTCTGCATCAACTACTGTAATGAGAAACTGCAACAGCTGTTTATTGGTATGCAATAATATCTTAATATATATAAGCATTAAGGTTTAATATTTTGAAGTACATTTGAATAGATTTGTGACCGTTGGTAGTATAATTTTATGGTCCTTCGAGCCGTTTTTTTTTGTCACTTGTAATAATTCTATTCGGAATATTACATTTTAGTTATGAGTATAGTGTGACAAAAAAATAGTAGTTTTGTCACCAGAAAAATTATGACATTTCGATTTATATAATCCAACCTCAAAAACTGTAGAATTTCTCAAACACCTAATATTTGGAGAAGTCGATCCAAGAATTGTGACCATTTATTTCACATTTATAACCCACAACACCAGACCACAAACAAATTCTTACCATCAATAAAACTGATCTACAGAGCTGGTCCTCAAGCAAGAGCAGGAAGAATACGCGCGCGAGGGCATCCAGTGGACTCCCATCAAGTACTTCAACAACAGGATCATCTGCGAGCTGATCGACGCGCCGCACCAGGGCATCATCGCCATCATGGATGAGGCATGCCTTAACCCTACCAAGGTAAGGTGTCCTAGGCGTTGTGTCTTGTTTTTTTTTCACGGGCACGGCTTAGTGAAAGTGTATGGTAGATTCTGAGGGTTTCTCTAAGCAGGTGATTGTCTATTTCTGCAGCTGAGCAGTATTGAAGCATGTGATCCAGCTACTTTTTATCGCGGAAATGTAACTTTTTAATTTGAGGATGGTCTTTAACGCGAAAACAAACAAACCCTCGTATTTCATAATGAAATCAATAATGTTTTCAACACACAGTAATAACGCGTCATTGCTCTTCAGATATCCGACCAGCAGCTGCTTGAAGCGATGGACAAGCGTCTGAACGGGCACAAGCACTACACCTCGCGGCAGCTCTGCCCCACCGACAAGAAGATGAAGCATGGCGTCGACTTTAGGATCACGTGAGTGTGATGGTTTAGTAGATGTGTGTGAACGAGTGAGTGAATGAGAAAGTGAGCGAGTGATTAAGAGACCAAAGTAGAATAAGAGTTTTATGGAGTCGAATCGTTTTTCTATTTATTTTATACATCATATGCTGCACCGCGAGACGTGGATACACAGAAAGATTGTTGGATCTTATAGAGTCAGCGTGCGAGCGCTTGTTCGTACTTGCGTGTGCGTGCGTACATGTGTACGTACGTACGTATAAGTTTATTTAAATGTAATGATCATTTAATTCCACCTCCCCTACAGGCACTACGCGGGCGACGTGACGTACGCGGCGACCGGCTTCATGGACAAGAACAAGGACTCCCTGTGGCAGGACCTCAAGCGGCTCCTACACAACTCTGAGAACCGCTCGCTCGCCGACATGTGGCCTGAGGGCGGCACCAACATACAGACGGTACGTTCTACAGAATTCGTTACGGGTAGGTCTTGAAGTCTATTGATTTTAGCACAACTATGCTCGTAAGTGTTTGTTACAAGGAATAGTGGATCTGTGGTCGACCTTGTTAGGTAGGGAATTTGTTGGTTCTCAGACAATCTCATTGGCCGAACTGGCCCATCCATATTGTATAGTCAAAGAATTATATAAAAAAGAAGTAAAATAAAATTCCTCATCAATCCTTACTTTGCCCCTTTAGTTTTTAATAGTGTTTTTTTTATGCAGACGTCCAAACGCCCCCCATCAGCTGCGACGCTGTTCCGCAACTCGATGTCTGCGCTGGTGTCGGGGCTGCAGAGCAAGGAGCCGTTCTACGTGCGCTGCGTCAAGCCCAACCCGCTGCAGACGCCCAGCGTGTGGGACGACCAGCTGGTAAATATACCACAATAATATGATATCGCTAAAGCGTTCAAATATGCATTTTATCTGATTAGTTTTATACTATAGAATTGTCGATAGTGGTTGTTGACAGTACAACTGTTGTGCTGAGGTCTCGGGTTCGATTTTCGTGTCGAGTAAAGTAATATTGGGTTTGTCTGTTCAGTGTCATCACCTCGTGTTCCATTTTGTAATAGCCTTGCCCGCCCTATTCAGTGAGATCTAAAAGCTGGCGAAATGTAGTATTTTATACCTTCCTGTTATGGGAACTTCTAAAAAGTTTTATGTTCTGTTTTTCGTCACCAATAAGATACAAATCGTCTTCCCTTTATGTCGAGATATCGATATTGTTTTTCTACAACACGGTGGATACACTTTTAGCCCGGGCGCTCAGTCACTATCGACTTGAAGTTAGCCACGAGCCGACAAAGCCATTCTTAATGGGACTAGCAGGTGACGATAAATACAGAGAGCTATTGTAACTAACTTCAAACAGGAGACTAATTGGTGTTCCCTCAGACTCACCGAGTTTCACCGCGCGGTTCCATAAAATGCTTGGCACTACCGATCCTGCTTTATAGGATTGGCAGTGGTGGGTCTGAGGGCAGGATATTCTCATAACTTCAAATAGGCCAAGACATAGCATGTTTGAGTGTGTGTAACCCCCCTCCCGGCAGGTGCGTCACCAGGTATCGTACCTGGGCCTGGTGGAGAACGTGCGCGTGCGCCGCGCGGGGTTCGCGTCGCGCCAGCGCTACGACCGGTTCCTGAAGCGGTACAAGATGCTGTCGCAGTACACGTGGCCCAACTTCCGCGGCGGCGCAGACCGGGACGCCGTGGTCGTGCTGCTGCGGGACCTCAGGGTCGAGGATGTGCAGTTCGGACACACCAAGCTGTTTATTAGGTAAGGTCATCATTTAAAAGTCACGGGTGATTATTTTAGGAATAATTTTATTGTTATCAGAGGGAGGATAGTTTCTATTCGATCATTAAATTTTCACTAATCTTTAGATAATAGTCCATTAATCTGATAATCAAATCGATAGTATTCCAAATGCATACTTAAACACTGCCTGCTTGATCTACCAAGGTCAGTGCCAATATCGTCTCCTTTCTTCAATTAATTTAAAAGTTTGTTATCGATTAATATCAACCTTGATTTTTCTTTTTCATACGTCTTGACCATCAAAATTCGAGTAGCAGATCTCATTTCATACATATAAAATATATGACATATCGTAACATACCTACGTGTCGTCCCGCAGGAGCGCCAGGACCCTGCACGCGCTGGAGGCGGCCCGCGCGGAGCTGATCCCGTCCATCGTGATCCTGCTGCAGAAGCTGTGGCGCGGCACCCTCGCGCGCATGCGCTACAGGAAGATGAAGGCCGCATACGTCATCTACAACGCTTGGAAGTAAGCTATTTATCCAGAAAAAATATCAATATTGAATTACGAGTTTATATTCGAAAATCAAGAAAAACGTAAATAAAAAAAAACGAAAAAGTATTATCTTGAGAGTGTCGTAAAATTTAAGTAGACACACAGGACGATTAAGTTCTCGCTGCTATTTTTTTTCACGGAGCTGTAATAACGGATTATGAACTCACCGCAAGCATCTTCTTGACATATTTTGCCAACAGACGCTATCGCTACCGGCGCTACATCGCAGCTCTGCAGACGGAATTACAACGCAACCGCGGCGTGATGTCGCACTGGCCCCCCTCCCCGCGGGGCGTGGCGGCGCCGCTGCTGGTGGGCGCGTACCGCCGCTGGCGCGCGCACTGCACGCTGCGCGCCGTGCCGAGGGACCAGTGGCCGCAGCTCAAGATGAAGATCAGCGCCGCCGCCGCGCTCAAGCGCAGGAGGGCGCACTGGGGCGCTGAGCGGCTCTGGCTAGGGGACTACCTGGCGAGGGACGAGTATAATGCTAGAGCAGGTTCGTGTTATTAGCTGTTATTATGCGTTAGTGGTTAAAGGTAATTCGTAGTGAAATGGTGTGTTGATGATATTTTTTTTATTTATATGACTTAGCGATTTTATACCTTTTAGCTTATTCCGTAAAAAAAAGTATTATTTCCTACGCCAGATATTAATAAGCAATTTTGTTTCGAGACTGTTTGGTCCTTCGAGCCGGATTATTCTACATTTTCTATAACAATTATTTCCCTACCACAGGTGTATACAAAGCCCAGATCGCTATCATGCAGAAGTCCCAGCAGTTCTCCCGGGCTCTGTTCTCGTGTAAGATCCACAAGTTCAACCGGTTCAACAAGGCGGCTGAGCGTTGTTTGCTCATCACGGACTCCGCCATCTACAAACTGGATGCGCACAGCTTCAAACCGCTCAAGAAACCGACGCCCATCACTGACGTGAGTAGATCGTTATTCTAAGCCTAGACTCGAAAGTTCTTATTTTATATGGCACGGAAAAGTGAGCAAACTGTAATGTCGATTTCTACAAGTTTTATTGCTAGCTTATATTTTACTATTAATATTTAGTATTAATATTATTTAGGGTTGATATTTTACTAGGAGTATAGCAAACATGTTCTTGAAATATGATTATAACATTTTAACCTGTGTCGAAGGATTCATATTGCACCCTATTCATAAATCGACAAGTTATTACAAAAAATCTGTGATGCAATACGTTTAAAATAGGCTATTAGAAGGTAAATTAATGTGTTTTTTTTAAAATAAAACTAAAGTTGATGTATTTCCAAAAATGTTTATTGCTCTAGCAACACTTACGTTAAAACATATTGTTTTAGGTCGGCGCTATCCGCATAATGAGCACCGACGTGCAGCTGGTGGTGATCAGCATACCGTCAGCGAAGAACGACCTGGTGGTGGGATTGGTGGTGCCACAACCCTCGCCTCCCACGGCCAAGCCTGACCTCGTGGGAGAGCTCCTTGGCGTCCTAACCAATAGATATCACATGTATGTATTTGTGTAATTGTGGACTTTTGTTTTGGAAAAGGACTTTTCACAGTGGTATGTATACCTGCAAAAAAAAGACCATATTAAAGTTATAATTAAGGTAAGGTGAAATTTAAATAAGCACTCGAGCTACTAGCCGACTCAAGTTTGTAAATTCTTTCATTCTTCTAAAACCGATCGGAACCGAAACAAAACGTTCACCTGTCGCAGTTATTTGAAATCTAAATACTGTAGTTGCAACAACTCGTGACTAACTTCAAGTTAGACATACAGATCAACTGCTGTAGTATATTTAAGAGTGCCTTCACAAAAAATTAAAAATAAATTTCCTTCGTAGGTTAACCAACTTGGAAGTACCAGTGGAGGTAGAGAGCGGTGCGACGACGCGCTGTACGCTCGGAGGAAGGACGCGTGCGCTACAGCTGCGGCCCGCCACGTCACCCACGTCACCCACGTCACCCACCGCGTCACCCACCTCGCCGCCCTTCACGCATGCGCACGACGTTATCACCTACCATCCCGCTTCGGCGAGGGCGTGAGGTCAACCCCACATGGTGCAGTTGGTAGATTGAAAGAAATCAAATTTAAGACGATATGGATTGAGGTGAGATTTTAAACATTTATAACGTTGTTGAAAATTTCTGCTCGTGGCGTGGCCCACGTGAAATTAATAAGAAAACCCTATGACCTTTTGGAGTTCGAGGTTATAGAAACGTGGATCGTAACAATCGTCTCAATACAAATAAAAGTGCAAAATTAATTTTACTACCACTGATAAATAGTGTGCACGATTATTTAGTTATTTTAACTTTAAATGCGCCGATTCGATACAACTAATCGAACAATCATTAATCGATTTTAAACATTTTAATGAATCGATTAACCGATGTTCATCTATTGAATTAAAATAAAAAAAAATACAGTAAGTTTATGTGGCAATTTTTCTGAATAGTGCAAATCTACAATTTATGAATCGATGCATTTATGCGTACAAAAATATACTTTAATGTGAATACCATATTTTGAAATTGTAATAACAACAAAATATACTTTTTGAGTAAGGTGAAAAAAAAAAATCTGCCTCAAATATTTGATTCCAATTTTATTTTGAGAAATGCTTCTATTATTTGCTGATATCTAGATGGTCTAGTGTTAGAGGATGTATTTAAAGTAGCTAAAAATCTTGTATTTAATTATATTTAAATGTCAAAGAATAATGCCTACACAGATATCAGTCAAGATAAAAAATCTATAGTAATTTGTATCCAATTGACGCCAATGTTTTTGATCGATTTGAAGTTGATAACATGTGACGTAAAGCTATTTTCATTTACTAAATAATGTTATAGACAGGTGAGCAGCTAACTTCAGACTGGTCATCAACATTGGTCTCAAATGTGGAAATCCTAATTTAAATATTTCATATTAAATATGTTGTGAATAACGATAACAAGTTTTAAGTTATATAACTGTTATTTTACAACCGTTATAACGAAGTGCTATTAATTGTAAACCGAAACGCCTTACATTAGAGTGATAATAAGATAGGTTTAATTGTTAATGCTTTTTTAAATTAAGAACCCTTTATAAACGTTTATTGCCAGTATTATTATTTAACAGTTTCTTTGGGTCAGTGGGCGACGAACTGGCTATGAAACCAGCGACCACTGGTTCGATTCCCGTGTCTAAACATTAATGTTTGTTTCGGTTTTGGGTGTGGCGTGACAGTCCCTTGGTTTAGTTACATGCATATACCATACCAGCCCTGTATTATATACTGCCCACTGCTGAGCACCGGCCTCCTCTGCCTTAGTCCACCACGCTGGCCTAGTGCGGGGTTGGCAGACTTCACATACCTTTGAAATTATTATAGAGAACTTCTCAGGTATACAGGTCTCACGATGTTTTTTCTTCACTGTTACATGCATATGCGTTGTATTAATCATTTGGACAGTTGATACCACTGGGTTGCAAAATATTTAATAAACTAAATTCTAACAATAAACGTTTATTCTTAGGGAAATAGCGTATTGTTAAGGAAGATGTGTGTTTTCGCACATTGACGTTTTATAGTGTACTAACTAGCTTTGCTCTCGGCTCTGTCCTAGTTGTTTTTTGGATTAAGTGGAAGTTTAGACCCTAGATACTTTCCTAAATATTATTTACATTCTACATTTTTTTCTATTGCAATTGAATGACGAGGCGAGCATGCCGTTCGTCAGATGGTAAGCGATACGACCACCCATAAACAGTAGCAACACCATCCAGCACCTTGAGTTACAAAGTACTGTGTGGCATTCCACTGCGCTCGTCATCCTGAGACATAAGATGTTAGTCTCATTATGTCCAGTAGTTACACTAGCTACAATGTCCTTCAAACCGAAACACAACAGTGCATACACACTGCTGCTTGGCGGTAGAAATAGACATTGCGGTGGTACCCTCCCAGACGGACTCTTACATATGAGAGACCTACCACCAGTAAATACCAAATTCTATTAAAATTGTTTATAAATTACCTTTCGCATTTATAATGTAGATATAAAAGTAAAATGTTTATTGCATCTGCAAATATTTCTTGTAGGAAAATCGGGAATATTCGTGAAATGTCAATTCTAGGATAAAAAATTACGGCTAATGTGTGCTAAGGCTTTCTTTTCGACGTTCATGTGGAAGACATTTGAAATTTGTATTGTTTGAATGTGAATACAATTGTAAAATATACGTAAATAAGTGCCTAATAAAATATTTCCTTAACGATTGAATGCTTACACAAACATCACGATATTCGTAAATATACAAAGGTTTCATAATAAAATAATTTTAAGTATTAGTAACGAGCGTGCTGTATGCTCAAATTGTGAAAATATTTACTTATGTGCATTTTGTTCGAAATATTCGTCAAGGATACCGCTAATTCTAAAAAGCTTTCAAGTGTCTGAAATTTAGATTTTTGGCGCAAAAAATGACTTACATTTGAGTTTTAGTCACTATGGTAGTCAATTAAAAATTTATGTAGAAAAATATGTTTAAAATCTAATTTTGCGAATATTTCGAACAATGAAGCTAGTTTGTTACATTTGATTCAATTTTCATTGATTGACATTGTATTGTATAATTTATTTTTTGATTGTGATTTTATAGGTTTTAATGTGTATAAATTATGTTTTAACACAGTGATTTAATTACAAATATAGTTATTTATTTTTAGGTCAGTATTAGGTTATTTGTTACAACGAAATATGCAGAGGTTCCCAACATTTGAATAAGCCAATGTAATTATAATCCAAAATACAGGGGTTTGATCTTATTTCTTTATAATTTACTGGAACTGGCAGTGTGGGCTATATTCGTCGCGCAAAAGCAATAGAACAAAGTTTACTCAATACAAAATAGTGTACCTACTCTTAAAAACCCCTACAGTTAATTAATGAGGTTAGATCGGAGCGTATGATTTGCTTGTAACAGTTCGTCCCAACTATATTACACCTGTAAACATACGTCAATCGGTATATATTGTAATATACTAGGTGATACTCGCGGCTCGGCCAGCGTGAAAAGTTTTTTTCCGGGATAAAAACATTTTCCCGGGATAAAAGTAGCCTATAGCACTCAGGAGTAATGTAGCTTCCTATTAGTGAAAGAATTTTCAAAATAGGTTCAGTTGTTCTTAAGATTAGCGTGTTCAACCAAACAGAAACCGAATATAGCGGTTCGTAATCGCTAAGATCATCATTCTTGTCTTGCAGTCTTGCAATTTTCTCTTGCAATCCGTTACCTTTAATTAGCCGCAGCAAACATACCATTAAAGTCATCATAATGATTATCGCGTAGAGATGAAGTAAACTATATTCGATCGTGCTTGAAATTTATTGAATGGAAGGTACGCCCCCCAATGATATTTTAAAAACTATAGATTAGCCACTGTCACGAACAATCTACATTTTCAAAACTATCCCAATTAGGACTTTTTCATACACTATGCATAAATGACGAATACTAGCTGTCTCTTGTTCGTACTAGTGTAAATACGTTAGCGCTTTCACGCATATCGATGACAAGAATGTATGTGTGTGCTTACGAATACTTTTTCCGCTTGATTTGTTACCCCTGATTTAGATACTTGCCGAGTACAGACGAATAGTGTAATTCGAATGTGTAAACAGCTTATTCGGGTATATTTGTTACTCATAATTCATAGTCACATTCGTGCACGAATTATTCGTCAAGAGTCTAAATGAGGCATCAGGGTATGGCATATCTGTACTTTTTAATAATTGTTGACGCCCCCCAGCCACTTTTCTCGAGGGGCGAGGGTTATTGGGAACCTCTGCGCAATGATTACGCGAGTGTGTGTAAATAAGTTTCGGACGTGCCTTGTCGTGGTGCCATGAGATTTGTATTTAATACAGTAATTATATGTTTATTTGTTGTTTTATTATCTTATTGTTTCCCTCTGCCTGTGTAAAAGTCTTTCTCTGGATTAGAAACCTTACGAAACCGCATTATAGACCAAAAGTAAGTGGTGTATGTGTATTTTTTCTTTTCGGGCACTGGTATTCTGTGGCAACATTATTCCACTGCATCTGATGGTAAATGAAAATGAAATCGTCCTAGCCAATTTCGGCCACGGCGGCCAATCTCAACGGAGATCAGCCAGGTACGCAGGAGACATTATAGCGCACGAGTGTGTACAGTAGCAGGAGATATTATAGTGCACAAGTGTGTGTGCAATACACAGGTGCACTCGCTATTCCTTCACTCTCATAGTCCGGTGAGACGGCAATCCGACATGACCGGAGAGAGATCAGGCGCAGGACCAACGGCTTTACGTGCTTTCCGAGGCACGGGGCCGCGGGGGGATCACACCGACAACTTCATGACTCCGGGCTGCGACTGAGTAATGTTTTTAAGATGGAAAAACCCAGTCACATTGTTTTTGGCTGGACCCGGGATTCGAACCCAGGACCTCAGCGAGCAAATCGTACTGGTAACGCGTACGCAATACAACTACTACCGAGGCAGTCGAGATGGTAATTAAAATGGTAATGTTAAATAAGGATGGTAAGTCGTGTTTAGATAGAGTATCGATTGACGTAGGTATACTTTTTGTATGGTGCTCGCTACCAAGTATTTGAATTTAAGTATGGGCTGATTTTATTTGCTGTATCTAGATGACCAGCGTTGAAGACTTTGGTGGTCCCTTTTGTAATTACATTTTGGGTAGCACAACGCTAAAGAAAGCTCTTCGAATGAAAGAGTTAATCACTCTATTATTTGTAGCTAATTTTTTAAATTTTTCTATTACTCTTTAGTGTAATATTTAATCACATTTTCTTCAAAACCAAAATACAGTAAATGTATGCATTATAAAGACCACATTAACATAACTGTGTACAGGAGAAAGTAATTAGTAACCCCCTGTGCCCATGGTAAGAATTAACTTGTGTTATGGGCACCGGGGGCACTTCAAATAATACTATAAAGACAAAGATACAGTTCACTTAATATAGCAAAAAATTGAAGCAAAAAAGTGCGCAAAGAATATTAACGAAGACGTGTATGGTGTAAATGTTATTTATATATTATGTGTAGTAGTGAAGAGTGTGTGGCGTTTCCGAACGCCACTTATTTTGTCTATTGACAATACGTCTGGC
Source organism: Sphinx pinastri (assembly GCA_947568825.1). Lineage (NCBI taxonomy): Eukaryota > Metazoa > Arthropoda > Insecta > Lepidoptera > Sphingidae > Sphinx > Sphinx pinastri. The sequence continues at coordinate 1,403,550 of OX387628.1, read as the reverse complement.
AGCACTCATAGTCTATGACAAGCCAACTTTTGTACAGTACGCACGTAACAGTTTTAAACTTCTAATTTTGTAACCCAATGCAAATTGTAATTATTGTAAGGTGATAATTAAATCTCTGCAACACAAGACGGTTTACATTACGGCCGGCTTCAAGACGGTGCTCCCAAAATTAACCCCGCATCAAGCGATCCCAAATTGGTGACCCCGACGTGATTGAACACGCAACCTGCAACAGTCGCTTTGGTGAGCATCGGCGATTGAAAAACGCCGTGGCGACAACTCCGGCCCAGCATCAGCCTCATCAGGGCCCCCGCAAGCTCATCGCCTGCCCGGTCCAGCAGCTACGACGCTGAGCAAATACAGCGGTGACCGCCGCGGCTAGATTAGCCCATTATACCCGGATTGTTGAAAATCATCGCGATTGGAAGTGCATACACGAGTGATACAGTTAGTTTTCGGGAGAAGTGCATTTTCACGAAAATTTTGTTCAACAAAATCTCAAGGCCAAGTTCACAGAAATTGTATTTCAACGGCCAGTCTCGTGACGTCATCGGCGTGGGTGCTACACCGCGCGGCGCGCCACCTGCATTTCGCCAGAGGTACGACGAATGACAGCACCTGTCAACTGTCAACGTGCTTCGTTCCGGTTCACGCAAGTAGTGTATTGTAACATCGGAATAATAATCGCAAGTACCGCTCGTCTTCTTTTGTGCATGAGACTTTTAAATTACAAGGTTTATAGACATTTAACTTAACATGGGTTATTCTTAATGGTAAATCCAGTAAAACTCAGTGTGATCGCTATTTGAATGCCATAATATAACATTGTTTACATTTTAACCAAACTTGTTTGTTTACATTAACTTACATTTTTATCTCTCTGTATACAATAAGTGATATCAAAGTGCTGAACTAACTATAATACTAATACTTATTGCTGAAATTTGTCCACTCATTATTGTTCATTTTGGTTATGTATGCATTTTGTGTTTGTTTACATTAAGGCACCTGATTAAGTTTTGATTATTTTACCATTGTCTGTTTGTCTGTGTTTATTTGCTGTTTTATGTTTATGACTGTGCATGTACACTATTTTACATAATTTTACCTGACCCTTTTAATTGGTGGTAAATATTTATAATCTTATTTTTATTATTGTGTGTGGTGTCTGTTGGTTGTGGTTTCTTTCTAACACCTGCTTCTCACTTTCATTCACTATGACTGAGAAACTGCTAGCACGCCTCTCTACTTTGGAAGCTGAAAATACTAACCTGCGTGCCTTGCAAATACAGCCTAAGGCTGAGTCTAACACTGCATCCATATGCCGAGTTGCTGTAAAACTGCCACCATTTTGGCCCGATAAGGTAACTGTTTGGTTTGCTCAAGTGGAGGCACAGTTTTTACTTGCAGGTATCACCACAGACGAAACAAAATACAGCCACATCCTTAGCAAAATAGATCATCAGATTGCTGGGGAGATTGAAGACATTGTGACCAATCCTCCGGCTCAGGACAAATATAATAATTTAAAAAGCACACTTATCAAAAGATTTTCTTCATCCGAAGAACAAAGGCTGAGGAAACTTCTCAGTGAGGAGGAACTTGGTGATAGGAAACCATCACAATTCCTCCGTCACCTCAAATCGCTTGCAGGGTCCACACTTACTGATGACAACATCCTTCGTCAATTATGGCTACGTCGCTTACCTCAGCATGTTCAAGGCATCCTCGCTGCCCAGACTGACCTCGGTTTGGAGAAGATTGCCGATATTGCTGACAAGATTGTTGAGGCACAACCAGCCTCAGCAAATGTCTGCGCAGCTACTGCCACACCTTCTCTGACCACTTTGATGGAACAGATTGAGGAGCTAAGGAAGCAAGTTGCTGCTCTATCCTCCACTTCCACTGGTCGCTCTAGGTCTCGGGATCGCTCCTCATCCAGAGGAAGGAAATCGTCTCGCAGTACTACTTCTAACCCTCACTCTAGGTGTTGGTATCACAAGAAGTATGGCGCAAAGGCCAGCAAGTGTACCGCTCCCTGTAACTGGAAGTCGGAAAACCCTCCGAGCAATCAGTAGCGGCGGCAACTGATTGCGACTTCACTCAACTTAACGGCCGCCGTCTCTTTGTTACTGACCGTGTCACTAAACGCCAGTTTCTTATTGACACTGGGTCTGACCTATGTTGCTACCCCCGCCGCTGGCTTGCAGGTCAGAGGAAACCCACTGACTATGAGCTGAGCGCCGCTAACGGGAGCAGCATTAAGACCTACGGCACTGTTAACTTGGCACTGAACCTTGGTCTCCGCCGGAAATTTATTTGGCAGTTCGTCGTCGCTGACGTTACCACCGCTATTCTGGGCTCGGATTTCTTGTCTTACTACCATCTTTTGCCAGATTGCCGCAATAAAAAATTGGTTGATGGAACCACTAGCCTTTCAGTTTCTGCCTCTCCCGCAACATCGGAGCAACCCAGTGTCAAAGCTGTTGCTTCAGCGAATTCTGCTTTCGCACAGGTGCTTGCAGAGTTCCCGGATATAACTCGTCCACCAGGCCTTCCCAGGACTGTCAAACATAATACTGTCCACTTTATAAAAACAACGGATGGGCCTCCTATTTCTTGCCATCCTCGTCGTTTGGCTCCGCAGAAACTAATCTCGGCCAAGAAGGAATTTGATGAGATGGTTCTATCAGGCATCGCACGACCATCTAAAAGCCCCTGGTCGTCTCCCTTACACATGGCCATCAAGAAAGATAACACTTGGCGTCCTTGTGGCGACTATAGGTCACTGAACGCCAGAACAATACCAGACCGTTACCCGGTCCGGCATATTAATGACTTTGCCCACAATCTTGCAGGTGCCAAGATCTTTAGCACCCTCGACTTGGTCAAGGCCTACCATCAGATCCCCGTAGCTGAAGAGGACGTCCCGAAGACCGCCATCGTTACTCCGTTTGGCCTCTTTGAATTCCCCTTCATGACCTTCGGTCTCCGCAACGCCGGTCAAACCTTCCAAAGGTTTGTCGATGAGGTCACACGGGGTCTCGATTTCTGTTTCCCATACGTGGATGATATCCTCGTCTACTCTCCAGACGAGGCTCTCCATCGGGAACATCTGCGGATCCTCTTCGGGCGCCTCCAAGACTACGGGGTGGTAATCAATCCGTCCAAGTGTGTTCTTGGTGCTCGTGAGGTGACATTTCTGGGTTGCCGCATCAGTCCCGAAGGTACCAAACCCCCGCAGGAACGTGTGCAAGCCATTTTGGATTTTCCCCCTCCGAAGACAGTACAAGGTGTGCGCCGTTTTCTCGGCATGTTAAACTATTACCGCCGTTTCGTGCCTCACGCCGCGCAATTTCAGGCTCCACTTATCGACGCTGTGGTCGATACAAATGGCAAGGGCGCTAAACCATTTACATGGTCGCCTGAGCTACTGGAGCAGTTTGAGGCATGTAAAAAGAGTTTATCCAGTGCCACCCTGCTACAACATCCGATTAACGATGCACCCCTCGGTCTGTTTACGGACGCTTCGAGCGCCCACGTTGGTTCATGCCTTCAGCAGAAAGTTGAGGGGCAGTGGTTTCCCCTTGCTTTCTTTAGCAGGAAACTCACCACCCAACAAGCGCAGTGGCCGACCTATTACCGCGAGCTGCTGGCGGTGTACGAAAGCGTACAACACTTCCGCCACGTCCTTGAAGTGCAGCACGTGACTATCTATACGGACCACAAACCGCTGCTGTACGCTTTCATACAGCGTAGGGAAAAACTGCCACCTTCACAGCTAAACCAACTGTCTTTTATTAGCCAGTTTACGACCGATATCAAATATATCAAAGGGGAGGACAATGTCGTGGCTGACGCGATGTCGCGCGTCGACGCTATTGCCCTCGAACAAGACTACGAAGGCCTTGCAAAAGCACAGGAAACTGATAAGGAGTTAGCTGAGCTTCTTCTCCATGACTCTGGCCTCAATTTGACTAAAGTCGTCATTCCTGGCACTAACATCTCCGTCACCTGTGATGTGTCTACCGGCAAGCCTCGTCTCTATTTAACTCCTACCTTTCGCAGGTCAGCCTTCAACAAGTTACATAACTTGAGCCACCCTGGCGCTCGCGCTACAACCCATCTCGTGACCGAGCGTTTCGTCTGGCCTTCTGTCAAAAAGGATTGCAAGGAGTGGGCTCGCACTTGTGAGGCGTGTCAACGCGCTAAAGTGTCGCGCCACAACTCTGCTCCGCCTGGCAAGTTTGACCTTCCATCTGGTCGCTTCCAACACGTCCACATCGACATCGTCGGTCCCTTGCCGGTTTGCAATGATTTCCGCTACTGCTTAACAGCTATTGACAGAGGTACCAGATGGCCCGAGGTGTGGCCGATGCGTTCCATCACTGCCGAGGAAGTGGCCGAGACTTTTACCAGAGAATGGATCTCCCGCTTTGGCGTACCTTCAGTTATAACAACTGACCAAGGAACTCAGTTCGAGTCGGACCTTTTCCGCCGGCTCTTGATACACTTCGCCACCAAGCGCATTAGGACAACTTCCTATCACCCCTGTGCCAACGGCATGATAGAACGCGTTCATCGCCAACTTAAAGCTGCACTTATGTGCCACCAGGATTCTTGGTTCCGATCTCTCCCTTTCGTCCTCCTTGGCATGCGATCTGCTTTCAAAGAAGATCTTAAGTGCACAGCTGCCGAAATGGTCTATGGCGAAACTCTCCGCCTACCTGGAGAAATTTTAATTTCAGAGCCTGGAACTGTTGGTATCGAGGACTCCGCAGATTTCGTCGTGCAATTGCGACGCAAAATGTCGACTGTACGCCCCATTCCTGCTTCCAGTCACTCTAAACCTTCCACCTTCATATTCAAGGAGCTTTCATCGGCGACACACGTTTTTCTTCGGGATGATACTGTTAGACGCCCCCTACAACCACCGTACACCGGTCCGTACCGAGTCATAGACCGTGCTGAAGACGGCAAGACTATGAATCTGGACATCAAGGGAAAGCGCGTCGTTGTCAGCGTGGATCGTCTCAAACCGGCTTTCATTGACCACACCAACCTTAGCTCTACCGATCCTAGCTCGCCTGAGCCGCCTATGAAACTTCCAATTGTTCCAGCCCATTCTGTTCTTCCTAATCCTTCACCTTCTGTACCACCAGACACCACCACGACCACCACTAACTTGCCCTACACTACCAGATCTGGTAGGCGCGTTAAATTCAAGGATTTCCCTGATTATTGTTAATCTTTTATCCTTCTCCGTGGGGGGGTGGTGTGGCGTTTCCGAACGCCACTTATTTTGTCTATTGACAATACGTCTGGCAGCACTCATAGTCTATGACAAGCCAACTTTTGTACAGTACGCACGTAACAGTTTTAAACTTCTAATTTTGTAACCCAATGCAAATTGTAATTATTGTAAGGTGATAATTAAATCTCTGCAACACAAGACGGTGTTTACATTACGGCCGGCTTCAAGACGGTGCTCCCAAAATTAACCCCGCATCAAGCGATCCCAAAAGTGTATGAGTGCAGTGATGTGAGATGTGTTTAAGGAGATGTGTTGCAGTTTTAAGAAATTTTGATCAGTAATTCTGTTTTCTCATAATTAAGACCCAGAAGGCAGTCAATAATTTTCTTTTTGCATAATATGTATTTTGTTTCGCATATGTTTAGTAAATTTTGCATAAGTTATTTATTTTATTATACAGGTGGTTTCCAATAATGCGGAAATTTCGCTGTGCAGCAGTAGTTCGATGAGCGACTGAATGACAAATTCTAGAGGAATTCCGTTTTTGCAAATTAATTGGCTCGTACTGTAAGCTATCATGTTTCCTCATAACGGTTTGAAGAACAAAGAGCTGCCTAACGGTTAGAAGTTTACATTCTGAGTATAAAGCATCGGTGGGATATCTGAATGGTTTGATTAACATAACCTTTAGGACGGCTCTTTGCGCGTGCTCTAATTGAAGCAGGGTTAATTAACTATCACAATATGTTAATTAAATACACAAATTATTTGCTCGCGAGTTATTGCGTCGCAACTATTTACGCAACGATGGGATTTATTAAGGTTTTACTTGGGGTTAGGCGAAGGGCAAATTGTCAAATAGGCAGGGATTGCCTATTTGACCTTTGCTAGGTAGTAGCAAAGGTTTCTCTCTTGTGTGACCAATGACTTAATAAAGTAGTGCGGTTTTATGCCATGCAGACCAAAAGCTAAATTAGTTTACCTTAATTGCACAGTTGACATATTTTTTCAGACTTGTGTGCAGATATGCACATGACTGCCTCGGTGGCGTACTTGTATTACAGTACGACTGTATTGCTGGTCTCCGGTTTGATCGGGGTCGGACAAAGTGATATTGGGGTTTTCTACTCGGTATCAGCCCGGAGTCTGGAATTTGTGCCCGATATGGCGATAGGCTCGCCCCCTATCACATCATGGGACGGAATACGCACGGCATAAAGTGGGTGCACTAGTTGCGCCTCTGCTTACTCCGTCGGGGATAAAATGTGTGTATGTGTGTGTAATTTTCTTAGCTTTGCGAGCTAAGCTAAACTAACTTAGGTTAGTTTTCGGTTTGCAACCCGCATTAAGAAGGGGCTAAGTACTTGTCTTCTTTATAAGTAATTTGGACCTACTGTTTGAAGGTGTAGCCAGTGTAATGGGAATGATAATTAGGATGGGGACACGAAACGTTAATCCTTTCATTTCCTATAAGCAAGGGGGGCAGGTTATATTTTGAGCATCTAGACATCTCAATTACTATACAAACAATGCTTCTTCCCTGGTAAAGCCAAACCAGGTCCATTCATGCTGACATGGCATGTTGACGTCATTTTAAGATTCAGATTATAATAAAGTAAGATACCAAAAAACAATAATAGTCGCAATTAGATAACGAAGCTCCTTGATAGTGTGTTTACACTATCCACCCACTCTAATACCAGCCCTGTATTATAATACTGCCCACTGCTGAGCACGGGCCTCCTCTACAACTGAGAACGTTAAGGCCTTAGTCCACCACGCTGGCCTAGTGCGGGTTGGCAGACTTTACATACCTTTGAAATTCAGAGAACTTCTCAGGTATGCAGGTTTCCTCACGATGTTTTCCTTCACCGTTAAAGCGAGCGATAATTCACAAAGAATACACACATAACTTTTTAGAAAAGTCAGAGGTGTAAGCCCTTGGGTTTTGAACCTGCGGACATTCGTCTCGGCAGTCCGTTCCACTCCCAACTAGACTATACCTACCCGCTCTAATATTAATAACATAAAGATTAATAAAATAAACAGTTCTCGAAATAAATAGAACTCATTTCGTATGGAATTTAATTAACCTTTACTAAACAGTTATAGTAAAGCTACCTAATTCCTAAGGATTCGTAGTTATCGGAATTCGATACAAATAGCATACTACGTAATTTTATAATTAATAACTTTTGCGTAGTTTCTCTTACGTAAAAGTCGGTGAGTAATGATTAAAAGTGTATTTAATTAAATCGAAATAACCTTATAGTGTCATTTTTCTATTAGCGTTAGATTTGATAGTTCAGTAAGTACCCAGACGACTTGATAAAGGTCGCAGGAACACGCTGGATGCGGGCCGCTTTTGACAGATCCGTCTGTAAACCTTTAGGGGAGGCCTATGTTCAGCAGTGGACGTCATGTGGCTGATGATGAAGTACGCAGATTAGAAATAAATTCATTAGCTTTTTCAAATATTGAGTTAAGTATAGATACTGTTTATGTGTATCATAAGTTATTAGTAGTATTTTCTAGCCTCCAGGATTAGGTCTGAAGATATACTTAGTAAGCAAGAGGCTCTGAACTGTCAAGCTATTCACGCCCTTTGTCCCGAAGGAGTAGGCGGAGGCGCAACTAGTGCACCCACTTTTCGCCGTGCGTATTCCGTCCCATGATGTGATAGGGGGCGAGCCTATCGCCATATCGGGCACAAATTCCAGACTCCGGGCTGATATTGAGTAGCAAGTTTTTACTGGTGGTAGGTCTCTTATATGTAAGAGTCCGTCTGGGTGGGTACCATCAGAGATGTGATTTATCTAGATACAAGTATCTGAAATACAGATACAAGATACAAAATACGTATTTAGTATCTTGTATCTAAGATACTTTTTAAATTTTTATTTTGTATCTTGTATTTAGATACAATTTTTTAGTATCTTAGTATTTTATAAATACTTAATTTGCTAAGATACTTTTACTAATTATCTATCCATTTTTTACATTAACGGCTCATTTAAGCCCATATACACGTTGCAAGTTTCTTGCCTGTTGCATACAATTACATTGAAGCAATATATGACTTGCATGGTTTAAATAATCAACTCGTAACATTCTTGATTTGTTTGTGTAAAAAGCACATGCTATAATTGGTTAACCAAACATTGTATTCAACTGGTTTCTGTCTTCTTTTGAAAACATGAGGGCATTGAGTCTTATAATTTTGATTTTCAGTGTGTCTCCTGATTCCGATAAATCTCAATGAACTTTATTAAATCAGCAGAACCTAATTTAATACTTTTTACTCATATTTTTTAATAAACACAGTAGCTTCTAAAATCTAAAACGTTCAACATTTGAATTTTTAAGCTATTGCATAGCTTCTATCGCGGGCCTTGAGCGTGGAGACTGGAGACCGAATCCAGAAATTCCGTAACGAAAATAACCTGACATCTTTTTTATCTTACTAATATGAACCTTAAATACAATGCGTAGAAGCTATAATTCTTGAAACGAGTATATTTTTATTTAATATATTTATTAAAGTCATTAAAACCATTTCTTACTAATCTAATATGAACCTTAAATACATTGCGTAGAAGCTATTTCCCCAGCGTTGGCACGGCACGAGTACAAAAGAATCGAACGTAACATTCTTTTTTCAAATTTTGATTTATTCTACTTTGGTTGTGATGACCATTGCATTTCTGACATTTATCAATAACAAGACTAAACGTGCGTTTAAAAATCTACTTTATGTGGCAAGCGTAAGATCGAATTTTTGTTTAGTCAATCAACATTTGTGATAAAAAATGCTATGCAATAACTTTACCGCGGCAGTCTCCGAGTGCCACACGTATTTTTTTTTATGGCATTGTATGACGGACCACCCAGACGGACTCTTACATATGAGAGACCACCACCGCAATGTCTATTTCTACCGCCAAGCAGCAGTTTGCATGCACTGTTCTGTTTCGGTTTAAAGGACATTGTAGCCAGTGTAACTACGGGACATAATGAGACTTAACATCTTATGTCTCAGGATGACGAGCGCAGTGGAATGGCACACAGTACTTTGTAACTCAAGGTGCTGGATGTTGTTGCTACTGTTTATGGGTGGTCGTATCGCTTACCATCAGGCGGACGGCACGCTCGTCTCGTCATTCAAGGCTATAAATAAATAATTTCAAAAGGTATCTTATTTGAAAAAAGTATTTAGAAGATACGTATTTTGTATCTAGTATTTAGATACCATTTTCAAAAGTATCTTGTATCTGGTATCTCAAATCCTTTATTTACAAGTATCTTGTAACTTGTATTTCAGATACTTTTATGAAGTATCTTGAACATCTCTGGGTACCATCGCAATGTCTATTTCTATCGCCAAGCAGCAGTGTGCATGCACTGTTGTGTTTCGGTTTAAAGGACATTGTAGCCAGTGTAACTACTGGACATAATGAGACTTAACATCTTATGTCTCAGGATGACGAGCGCAGTGGAATGCCACACAGTACTTTGTAACTCAAGGTGCTGGATGGTGTTGCTACTGTTTATGGGTGCTCGTATCGCTTACCATCAGGCGGACAGCATGCTCGTATCGTCATTCAATGCCATAAAAAAAAATAGCCCACCATAACTGCCCGATCCGGGGATCGAACCCGAGTTCTCTGCATTGCAGTATTTGCAGTCGTACCGTAATACAACTACGCCCGAGACAGTTAAGTCAAGCTATTTAGAGACGGATAAATATTGGACGGAGAGGTCTGTATAAACTGTACTTGAATGGGTAGGCAGAGCTGCATCGAGTGAATTTTTTACTAATCCGAGTGGTTATTTCGGCCTCAAGATGTAGGGCGTAAGTATAGGTATTGTCATATCAAATAATGATGTGATTCTCTGAGGTTCCGAAATAAGTGGTACTACCATTGGTAGCATGAAATATTACCTCTACATTATCAAATTAGGTAGGTGTTGTGTTGGAAAAGTTGAGTGAAGAATATAATGGTAAGATCTTTTTAAATATTTATTTTTGCTTGCGTTGAAGCTGGTCCTCAATCCAAAAGGAATAGCACATATAGCACTTTAAGCTAACCTTTACCAACATTTTCAAAATCGGAAAACTAGTGCCTGAAATTACCTCTTACATCCAAACGTTGTCTCTATAGCATAGTAATAAATATGAATTTTGAGTGTAGACTAACAGTTACAGGGGGATGTTTTGCACGCAGCTTGCAGGGGAGGTATATAAGGGTAGGCGGGCGATGCTGGCCCCAGTCTGACGCGGCTCATCTCTAGAGTCGGAACAGTCCGGGACGTCCACGGCGGCGTTCAGGTAATACATTTTTTACCAATAAATTTGAAAATTTATTTTAGTATATTGTTCGATGGGCGAATTTGATTCAACTTGTGATATTTCGATGCGTTATAGGGATATTCTGTGTAAATAAGCTTATTGATTTATGTGTTTATTAACGACTAGTGTGCAATTAGCGTTACGCGTAATTACCTAGATTTGAGTTAACTGCATCGATCGTCATATCGCGTACTTGAACTGTGATCCGAGTACAGAATTCAATTCAATTCTATTCGAGTTTCCCGAGATTGGACATTGTGTCCAATGTCGTCATAGCCTTGCTCTTTAGTATTACTTGTTGCACTAATCACACTAGGTAACCTTTATTTTCCGGATTAGGATTTGAGCCTATGTAAGTATGTGTAAGTGACATTTAGGCCAGAGTTAGAGTAGGTTTGGATAGAATCGTTGTTGATGAACATACTGTGAAGGGTCCAGTGGCGAAGGGTGAAATTTTTCAAAAGGGAACCCGAGGCAAGCTATTTTTGCCTCAGTTAACATATCGCACGGTATTCACGGTATAGGTCAATTTACCGGAAAACTAAAACTTCGACAGTGGATTAGTCTTAATTCTAATTCAACAATCTAAATTGTTACAAGAACAGCATAAGTATTAGAAATATAATCACGATATCTAATACCTACATTTGTTTATTAATTTGTTATAACTTTCTAAGTAAATGTAATTTCTACTAACAAAATATATGTTATTCGTCAAACAGACCAGCAGTTAATGAGTTCATAAATACCTCATATTATCTATATAAATAATCAACGTTATTCGTAAAGCTTTACTTGGTATCGGCGTGCCCTTTAAATTCATAAAATATCATAATTATTTACTTCTAACAAACATTTCATGTCTGAAATTAAAAACTAATCAGATTTACAAACAAATAATATACTTACGTGAAAGGAGACGCTACACTAATCACAAACAGTAATTTCCATAACAATGCACTACATTAATTTGTATTTACTAATTAAAAAACAACTTCTAAACAACACAAAACTGTCAATAAATAAATCACAGAGTACTTTATAATATACTGAAAAATAAATTGAATTTGACAATTCACAGACATCGTAAATCGGTATCATAATAAATTATGACGTAAAAAGTGACAACAATACATAGTCGGTTAAAGTGAAGCCGAGCAGGCTCGGGTTCCCTGTGCCCATATCTTTGGCGCGATTTCGACGAACAGAGAGAGATAGCAAGTCATAGAAAGTCTTAGAAAGTGCTGCCACCTATGTCCAATAACATACTACGACATGAACCCGGTGGCCAGCGGGTTACCTCGCGCCCGTGGCTCCACAATTTCATATTGGTAACGGAAATTCTAGGAAAAAAAATACAAGGCGCGCCATCTAACGTTACAACATTGTTTATTAATATAACACATCGATATCGATTATGTTAACAAACAACAGGCAGATGGCCGATAGATGTCATTATTAAGTGATCATTAACGTTAGTTGTAACTATTATTATTGTTCCTAGCTTAGTATTTTCTAAATTTATAATTTACTAACTAATATATTGTGAAGTACCCAAAACTTAAAAGGGAAGCCGGTAGGAATCGGGTTATATGGACGCTTCGCCACTGGAAGGGTCATTAAATAGGTATATATTGAGTACATAATTTTGTACGCGCTGAAGGTGTTGAATTAATGGGATCAAATATACTTTACCTATAGTGTTTCATAGCTCCTAGGTATCTTGATATCTGGCTTGATTGTATCCCATGCGATCTCTATTTTTTTTTCACTAATTACAAACTACCTAATCCTTAGCTCTTGTTTTTTTATCCTGGAAACAGACTTAACGAGAATAGAAGTATACAGTATAGTATACAACACAAAAGTATTGAAAAAATAGAGAAAAGAAACAATGAACAATTGATTACAAAAAAGTAAGCCCGGAGTTTCTTTCTGCCTTTCTTCTTCGGGTCGTCATCGCTTAGGTAGCTAGTGAAAGGCTGGTAGGTTAGCCAGGCTAGGGCCTGTAGTGTCCTCACCGGTGAGGATCGCGACGCGTTCCTCCCATTATTTTTTAATAAAATGATCTCTTTTTTATATCCCCTTTCCTGCCAGCCCGAGCTGGCTTTTTTGTTTATTTCTCATCATTGATTTTACTCCCAATAAAAATGTCGGTATTTATATAAGTGACCATTGGTATTAATGAATATAATCAATTGAATGTATCTTGACTTATCATAAGTGCAACTATGTTCGCCTACGTGATGAATAAAGTATTTTATTTATTTATAGAACAAAAGCTCGTAATAACAAGCGTATTCCCACCTAAAAGGCCGGCAACGCATCTCTGTGCCCCTGGTATTGCAGATGTTCATGGGCGGCGGGGATCACTTACCATCAGGTGAACCGTATGCTCGTTTGCCCCCTGTATCATAAAAAAAAAATACTATAGATTAGCTGATGGCGAATATACGATAATCGATATAGATACTAAATTTGTATTTGTTTTTATACGAGCACGGATAAGTGACCGCACTGCACTGATAAGAGGAGTGGGGTCCAGATAGAGTATCTGAGGAGAGACGATTATCCCTCGACAGTCGACATCATTATGCCGGCCTGTGTGAACCGGATATACACAGGCTGATCCCAGAACGCGACACACTCACGTGGGCAACTATATCGGGTTTTAACACTTATGTACGGTGGTCTCAGTTGTAGAGGGGGCCCGTGCTCAGCAGTGTGCAGTATATAATACAGGGCTGGTATGGTATGGTACGGTGGTCGCTATCCGGGCGGATACAAAATATATTCTACCACCTACCTATTAGCTTTTAACTGCGTCGGTGGCGTAATTTAGTACGGTACGACTGCAATCGGTCTCGATCCCCGGGCCGGGCAAAGTGACATTGGGTTTTTCTAATCAGTATCAGCCCGGAGTCTGGAATTTGTGCCCGATATGGCGATAGGCTCGACCCCGATAACATCAAGACGGAATATGCACGGCGATAAGTGGGTGCACTAGTTGCGCCTCTGCCTATCCCTTCGGGGATAAAAGGCGTGAGTGACCAGCTATTAGCGTTAGCCTTCTGATATTCGCGCGTTTGGAATTCTTACCAGATTTAAATTGACATTTCAAGGACGGAAATTAGTTCCATGTTTATACACCTTGTCGCTAGTATCTCTATTTCTTAGGTAAAGGCGTCGTTACAGGGACGAGCGATGTAACAGTAATAGTAACTTGGTTCATTCATTGTGTAAACAAATAAGTTATCGGTTCGACCACTTCTAAACATTGTCACTAAAATAATTGTCAGTCTGCCGTGACCATTAATTGCCATGAAAGATGCAAAGTCGATATAATTCACAACCTGAAAAAAACTGTTACCCATGGTGCTAAATACAAATACAAATAATTTATTTTTCAATCTTACGCTAAAATACATGTACACATGACACAGTGGTACCCGCACTAGGCGAACCTGTATCGCGGGCTACCTGAGAGTATTACCAGGAGATATTTTAACTCAGATTGTACAGAGTGAGCCAAAAAAAGAACAAAAATGAAAAAAAAAAAACAAAAACAAAAATGAAAATAAGGAACCAAGAACCAAATTTTATTTAATTCCTGAAATTTTGTTAAAGGTTTTTTTGTTACAAGGTAATTATTGAGTAGTACCCCTAATATTTGGATAGCTTGCTGCTGTATTCGATAGCGCTATGTAGGTACGAGAAGAAATGATTCAGTGGTGTCATAATCCAAAGAATGAAGTATATTTGTGACTTTGATTTTAACTTGATTTGTACTAAGTTGTCTTAAGTCACAGAGTTTACTCATCTTTTTATAGATAAATGGAAGGGAAAAAGATGAAAAGTGATAAGCAAATGTCGTTTTGATAGTGTATGGCTTCAGTCTAAGTCGCCTTCCTTGATCACTTGATTTATATTCTGCAGAACTGGATAAACTCTTATGGAATCTAAGAGTTGCGTTCAGCAGGTACAGCTGGCGTATGCTCAGAATTTTTGCTTCGAGGTACAAGAGTTTAGTAGGATAACGAAACGGCTTTTTGTACATAACCTTCAAGACTGATCTTTGAGCACGTTCCAAAGACATCATGTGGGTCTTACCCGCAGCTCCCCATACCGTTATACAATACCGAATAAGAGATTGACATAACGCGAAATATACCATCTTTAATATACGATTGTCTGCCCCAATTCTGAGAAGCTTCATTATATGAATGGTCTTCCTGAGACGACTAGAAAGTGCATGTATGTGATCTCTAAAGGTTAGTTTTTGATCTATAATTATGCCAAGATATCGAATTGAGGCGGTCTTTTCCAGGATATGACATGTACAATTTGACATTGTAATGCAATCATGAACAATTAAAGAAAGTGATTCCGATGGTTTCGAGTGGTTTGTTTTGTAAAAGCAAATATATTTTGTTTTAGCTGAATTTAGTGTGAGCATATTATCATTGAGCCATGAAACAATCTGCCTTAAACAGTTTTCAGCTTTAGAGAATACTGTGGACCATGTCTTGTCCCGAAACATAACAGCTGTATCGTCGGGATGTCGGGTCTAAACACAGGGAATTGGGTTTTAGGTTGTGAAATAATTATTGAATGTATGTATGATTGTATGTATTGGTGTACATTGTGTTGTGTATAATAAGAAAAAGTCTCGTCACATCGAGAGTAAATGTTAAACCTGTTTCACAGGTTTCAAGTAAACTTTAAATGTCTTTGTAGTAAACATTTTTTTAATAGTTTTATTTTAATGTAGAACATTCGCGGAAATCATTTATCATAATCATTAAATTAATTGTGTTCTAATTTTAGAATGTTTCATATCCGAGGCGCCCTGTGTGTGGTCTGGGCTTGCGTATTGATGTACCAAGCTTCTGCGAACCTCTACCCGCTTGGAGCTGACCTAGAGACTGACCTGGTTTGTATTTAGCTATAAAGGTTTCATTTGATTTCATTAACTCAAATTATGTGGACAGAAATGTGTGAAACTTCGTACGTAATTCCTTGGTCATCGAATGTATTTTTAAATGCCTTTCTATAGATAGCATTATGATTATTGTATGCAACCCTCTAGGTTTATTGGCAACCTTTGTAGGCTGTCGACTGGTAGGTCTTGGATTTGAATGGCTGGTAGGGCAGTACGGTGCGGGTTTTTGCTTAGTCAGTTGGTCTTCATTTAGTAAATAATGGATTTACAGCCCAAGATCTAAGTCGTTGGGATTAGCACTAACGTTGACTGATTTTTTTTCAGGATGTGAATTATATCGACATTGGACCCTTCGCTGAGAAACCCGAGGACTCGTCGAAAGACTATCTGCTCTACAAATTCATCCAATCTCTTAGAACTGGCGACTATAATAATATACCCCAAATTCCAGACGGGTAGGACGGTGTTATATCCTTGTACTTATAACATAATATTTTTTATTCTGCATTTTCGTTATTCGTAAAAAAATGCAGACAAGAATACAATACTAATGTCCACTGCTGACTCTAAGAAATGATTCCCAGTTTCTTTCCCCCAAAAATTCTCAGTAGAAATTAATAAATATATTTCATCAATATCTAAATACTTTATATTTATATTTATTTACGGAATCATCTCTAATCTTCCTGAGTAAAACATATGTCCATACGAAAAGTTAACTTCTCAGATGTCTATTGCAACTGGCCTTTTGAGATAAAGAAATATTCTTGTTTTAGGGTAAACTGGTACGCAATAGACAATCTGCCGAACTCAATAGTTTATGATGACCTTCTTCCTATCGTGAAGAGGAAGCCTGTTCGGAGACCAGCTACTACGCAAAAACCTAAACCAGATGGGCCGGTCATCAAGCCAATAAGGAAATGGCACAATAGGAAACAGGGTAAGGCTCAGCGAAAATGAGCTCTAATATGGCTTAAAAATTAAATCCCATCCTCCGTACCTTTTCATGGTGAAGTGAGCACTACTACACAGCCTCAGGGTCGACTGAGTGTTTGTGTTTAGAGAAAATAACATCAAGATACGAGCTGACTGACGCTCACAGAATTCTAGTGGCGAAAAGTTTACCTACCAATTTTGAGATTAGTAATTTATCCCATAAAAAAATTCCACGGAGTTTCAAATTGTAACATTCGACTACGGGAAAACATTTTTTATGTATAAACCTCGACATACCACTTTTTCTGTAAGGTTATTGTACTTTTAATTGGATTTGAGACTTTCAGAATATCTTCTCATCACAAAAACTGCAAGCAAAAACAGTTCGCGTTATAAAGTGTTCTATAAAACGTAAAAATAATACAGAAAACTGGTTTATGCACACCTCTTTTGGTGTTATTACATAATTTATTTCTCTCCACAGGCCAAAAACATGTAGTGTGCTACTTGAAGCTGTGCAATTTCCGAGTACCGGTGAAATGAATGAGTTTACGACAATCGCCGAAAGATCTTACAGCATCTGATAAATTTACAAGTACACTTGTTAATAGATCTCATTCAAGTTAATTTTATTATTTGTAATGTCTTAGAAAAATATGGAACGCCGACATCGTAATTATTCCATAGGTCATTTTTTGATAGGCATAATATGTAAAAATAAATATTGCTTATTTCCATCATGTCACTGTCTATATTATATAGGCGTTACCTATAGTTTTAGCGTTTCATTATATTAGATATCCAAATTAAATAATATAAGCAAATAAATCGGGAGTTTCTTTAACACCTATTTTTTTTATACAAATCAAAGACGAGACGAGCAAGCTTCGCCTAAAAACAGTGGCGTAGCTTTCCATAAAGAGGCCCTATATCAAAATTTGGTCGGGTGCCCTTCCAAAGCCAGATTTATACTTTCCTTAAGTACAGGTCACTTAGTTTGTGCCGCCTCGCATTCCCCGCGTCCAGAGGCCTATTATGCGGGAGCAATAAAACCGCTATTGGCAAAGAGCTGGGGCCTTTAGAGTTCGGGGGCCCCGTATCATTGATGCGGCTGATACAGCGGTAGCTACGCCCCTGCTAAAAAACAATAGCAACAACGCCCGAAATTCGAACTATACAGTACTGCCGTGCCGCGTACTCACTGCGCTCGTGACCCTGAGACATAAGATGTCTATCTATGATCACTTCCCAAATGTATGTTGAAATGTGTGTATATATGCATCCGGTGGCCTACATCCATTTTAGGGAAATGGAGGCAGTTATTTGCATATTGACCTAGTTCAGAAATAGTTCAAGCCTTGCATGCATTTTTATTATCTATCTATCTGTTTTGTTGGCATACTTTCTCAATTGTTATCGGACTATTAGCATGCCTGAATTATTTTATCGTCATCATTGGCATGCGTGCCATTGGTTCACCATCCCTGGGGCAGTTGACAAGAAAACAGTAAATATCTATGGTAAATGGTAATGACATATGCCAACGAAAGAAGACATTAATTTTGGCTACGGCCCTGATTTGGATAGTCTGGACCTATAATTCTCTTTGGTCTGGACTGCCTTGGTGGCGTAGTTTTATTGCGCGTGCGGTTTAATACCGCTATGAGGTTTCGCGTTCGAATCCTGGGTCGGCCAAAGTGATCTTCGGTTTTTCTGCTCAGTATCAGCTCGGACTGGAATTTGTGCCCGATATGGCAACAGGCTCGCCCCCTACCACATGGTACTGAATACACATGGTGAAAAGTGGGTGTAAAAGGTTGCGCCTCTGCCTATCTTCGGGGAAAGAAGGCGAAATGGGTGTTCTAGATAGTTTTATTGCTCTATATTTGGAATGATTCAGTTGTATCTGTTGTTATATGTTGACACTAGCATTGCGCGCGGCTCCGCCCGCGTGGAAAAGGTTTTCCGGGATAAAAGTAGCCTATAGCACTCAGGAGTAATGTAGCTTCCTATTAGTGAAAGAATTTTCAAAATCCGTCCAGTAGTTCCTGAGATTAGCGCGTTCAAACAAACAAACTCTTCAGCTTTATATATTAGTATAGATATAGATAGATAATATTAAAGATGGAAATGTATTCAAACAGGTTCCACAGCCTTATGATTACATAAATATGTACAATAGTGACCTTAACTTGACCAAAGCCTTGTAGGAAGCTATAAAGTTAATAGAGTAGAATGCTTGCGTCGAGCTAGTTAGAATCGACACCGATTAAATCCCGGATACACTACAGCCCACATACACTAGATCAATAATAAATGGCACATTGGTTACCTATAGTTGTGGATGTAGGTACTGGGTAGATTGCTGCACTGATTCGCAGATCACACTACAGATTACAGAACGAGTAATAAGAATTTGTGAGAGTAACTAGGTCGATTGGAATTAACCATGTCAAGTGAGTTACCTAAAGAATTTATGCTAGTTAAGGCGATAGGCTGACATTTGCCACATTTAGGTACCGATGGACAAACTTGCTAAATGAGCGTGTGTGCACAAGTTGCGCCTTTGTTTAGCATTTTGGATTCATGAAAAAAAATTTTTTCCCGGTTTCCCAGGAATAAATATTCGTAGATTCACGCCTAGAAGGCGTGAGACTTTGAAACGTGGAATAATGTGCAAATAGCTTTGAAATGGAAGACTGTGAGTTCTACTCCCCAAGTACCTACATGTAAACGTTAGCCGCAAATGTGTGGATGCAGGATCAGAAGTTTATATATCCGTCACTGTGTAGTTACTGTGTATTTATCTATATTTATTTACAGACTAGTATTGCGCGCGGCTCCGCCCGCGTGGAAATGTTTTTCCGGGATAAAAGGTAGCCTATAGCACTCAGGAGTATTGTAGCTTCCTATTAGTGAAAAGAATTTTCAAAATCGGTTCAGTAGTTCAGGAACAGGTTCAGGTTCTCATCTCAGGAGATTAGCGCGTTCAAACAAACAAACAAACAAATAATCAAACAAACTCTTCAGCTTTATAATATTATATAGTATAGATTTAGCAAACCAAACACCTGTCGCTTACACACAACACATCTCGATGTTTATCACTTTTGTATACTGACGTGTATAATGCGTTATAAAACGAGTTTTATAATTTTCTTTATGGACCTTGCATTGGCACAAGGTCTTAGTAACGGATAGTTTATAAATTTGACGCCGACAACAATATTGATACAGTCTCGTAAAACAGTTTATAATGTGATTTCTCGCGAGAATGAGGTCCATAAATGCCATCCAATTGTTTCTACTAATATTTTTCGCCAAAATATTGGTGTCTTATCAGACATTCATGCCACATGAAAGGCCCGAAGACGCGGGACTTAATTTTACGCAACTAGGAAATAAATATGGACAGACAGTGTTAGAACATGACGTGATCACCGAAGATGGATATATACTGAAGCTCTTCAACATACCTGGTAACAAATCTTCTCCAGTGCTGCTGATACATGGCGTGCTGGACTCAGCGGATACATATCTTCTTCGAGGACATACCTCTTTGGTTGTTTACCTGCGGAAATACGGCTATGACGTCTGGGTGGCCTCTGTCAGAGGAGCGAGGTACTCCCGACGTCACGTTACCTTGGATCCTGACAACGACAGCAAGTTCTGGGACTTCAGCTTCCACGAAATGGGTTACTACGATCTACCGGCCTTAATAGACTTTATATTAAGCTGGAATGGTGTGAATAAGTTGAGTGCGGCGGGACATTCTCAAGGGAACACAATTTTCTACGTATTAGGAGCAACAAGACCGGAGTACAACGATAAAATAAAAATCATGATTGCATTAGCACCTATTTCGTATCTAAATGATTACAAACCACCGGTGAATACTTTCATAAAGTTAGGTCCGGTTATAGACCATGTTCTAACAACATTCAATCAAGAGGAACTTTTTGGTGATAATACTATTTATAGATTCGAAATAAATAAGTTTTGCACACCATACGAAATTGGCTATGCACTTTGTGGTGAATTATTTTTTAGTTTCACTGGATACGACGTAGAAGAATTCGAAGCTGAGATGTTTTATGTAGTGATTGGACATTTCCCGACAAGCATATCGAAAAAGGACGCAAAACATTTGTTACAGATTGCAAACAATGGAGATTTCGTGTATTATGATTATGGTCGAGAGAAGAATTTAAGACTATATAATTCAGAGATAACGCCACCTTACAATTTGAGTGCAGTTACGATGAGTATTGCGTTATTTGTTGGGAGAAATGATAGAGTAAATCCGATTGAGAATGTTCGTAGATTAAATAAGGCATTGCCGAATGTTGTGAACTTTAAAATCATGGACCACAAGAAATTCAATCACATGGATTACATATGGGGTCGGCATATGTATAAATATCTGTTTCCTCATATATTGGACATGTTAGATAAGTTTAATTGATAGTAAAAACGCTAGAATATAAGAAATGTTATGAACTAACTAGTCATTTCTACAGG
This sequence comes from Sphinx pinastri, assembly GCA_947568825.1. NCBI lineage: Eukaryota > Metazoa > Arthropoda > Insecta > Lepidoptera > Sphingidae > Sphinx > Sphinx pinastri. The sequence continues at coordinate 1,382,547 of OX387628.1, read as the reverse complement.
TCAAGTTAGTGAAACTGTGGTCGTATTACTTTAGGTTTTTATTTGTATTATGAGATATCTATACTATTTTATAGAGGAATTGTGAGTTTATTTGTACGAAGTAATCTCTGGAACTACTGAACAAATTTCGAAAATGTGGTATGAAGATAGCTTGAGATCCTGGAAAGTACATAGGCTACTTATCCCGGAAAAACTTTTACACGCGGGTGGAGCTGCGAGCAAAATCTTTATCAATATATTTTTACCAGCTTTTGCCCGCGGCTCCGCCCGCGTGAATGAGTTTTCCCGGGATAAAAGTCCCGCTTTATATTTTCCCGGGATAAAAAGTAGCCTATGTGTTAATCCAGGGCATAATCTACCCGTGTGACAAATTTCATCGAATTCCGTTCAGTAGTTTTTGCGTGAAAGAGTAACAAAAATCCATACATCCAGACATCAATACATCTATACTTGCTTACTTTCGCGTTTATAATATTAGTATGAAGATGTGAATTTAAAAATTATACAAATTCATGCATGCACGTTTCAACCTTGACACGAACTCGGCTTATTAAAGCGTATCGTCGAATTTTATAAAATGATATAAGCAGCAACATTACATAACAACCAAGCCAAAATAACATTCAGATTCCTCACCATATTTCTTGTAGTTGAATTTGAATCGTTATTATCATATTGTTATGTTAATTTCTGTGGGAATATCTTAGGGTATTAAATGTACATTCTCAGTTCTCAGTTGCGTCAATGAATAACACGTTTTAATCCTATTTATTGATATAATTACCTACTACTAGTAACTAGACTACTAGATTGCCTCGGTGGCGTAGTTGTGTTACGGTACGACTGCAGTGCTCAGGTCTCGGGTTCGATTGGGTTTTTCTATTCAGTATCAGCATGGGCCATGGAGTCTGGAAATGTTCCCGGTAAATGACAATAGGCTCGCCCCTTTTTACATGGGACCTAACATAGCTGGTGAAATGTGTCTGTGATGTATCACAGAGGTGTATCTCTGCCTACCACTAAAAAGGGAAAAAGGGGTGATGCTATGTATGTATGTACTTACTGAATAGGTACCTACTTTTTATGTTATACCACTTTTAATACCTACTCGGAAGTGGGAACGGCAAAGAGCATTTATAATAGGGAACGGATGTAATGTAATGTAACGTCTCAGGTAACGTGGGCGGAGTGACAACTGACAAGCAAAAGCTACTTGTTTGTTACGTTAATTCTATTGTCCACTTTGACCACCCAGTATTCTCAAAGCATTGGTGGACTGCAGAAGATCGTTCTCAAGATTTTAGTTGTAAGAGCAATATTTAAAATTAGATAAACGATAAATTATAGTATTAAAGTTTAGATATTATACCTACTACCTAGGTTCATTAAAATGAACGCACTTGTTATTATCAAAAGTAGAAGCATTTGTAAAATATACATTTGAACGCATCCATATGATGCAATCTTGACATTTGTTTCGCATCGTAGTGTTGCTAATATTATATTTTTCATGTTATCGATGCAGCAAATGCAATGCAAAAGCAATTTTATTTTTCAGATCTAGCGAAGAATTACGTAATAATTATCGTATAGACATCTTTTATTTACAAATATATTTCCGTGACGGAATGCCTGGCGGATATGAAACGTCGAAATTTTATTTTTGTACAATCAAGAAGCAAATATTCAGATAAAAAAGAAGGTTTATTTTGTTTCTTTATTTAAATATACCTACAAGCTCAGCGTGGCAAGAGAGTGCCGTTGAGTAAACCCGCCAAATGGCGGTTCAATTATAGTAAATAATACTACTTTAGCGGCGAAAGGGCGTCGCCGCAGTAGAGGAACAGATGGTTGCGTTCCTCTATGGAAGGGGAAGATTCCCAATCAGGCAGATGTTGCGCCGGACCGGCCGCGGCCCCTCCGATGGTTCCTACTCGGAGGAGGTATATATACTTCGCTTCGCGTGAATATTGCTATCGCAATTCCGGATCGTGCATTGCCATCTGGTGTAATTTTTGGGCGTCATCTGCTAATCGTCGATACCGGTCATCTAGTTGACAACTTACTTAAGTAGTTCCCAGCCATGTTGATAGGTGGCGGTGTTGCCAATTATGCCGCCACATTACTGTGCTTTAAAACATAAAACACGTAAGCGTGACGTCGTGTTTCTTATGATAAGAATGATTTCTGGAAAAAACAAAAAGACCTCTCTTTCTTTATCCCTATGCGTTCAATGTGAGGCCAGAGCGAATACATGATTCATATGGTGTTATAAGAAGAGATCTATGTGCGGTGAATATTTCTTAATATAATAAAACCAATGTACTCATATTGGTGTTTTACTATCCAATTACTTTGTATAAATTATAACCTGTAAGGTACATTAACGTACTAAACAATTCTTTGTGAACCGACAGTCCCCTCACTGACACTGTGATTTATGAAGTCATAATATTAGAAGTCTCTGATTTTATGACTAAATTATTTCAGCTGTGGATGAGTATACAATACCCAAAATAATAAATTTAAAAAAACTTTTTATACACTTCCCTTTCATACTATCGATAATCATGACATGTCAAATGTTACGTTTCTTATCACTATTGGCTGCGGTAACTTCGAACTCAACTTGTCAATGTCACTAGTCATAAACACATTTTAATGGTCTTTTATCTCGAATATTTTATTAAATATAATACTAATTAACACGGAGAACACAGAAAAGAACACAGTATAATTTATAGACGCTAAAATAAAATCAATTACAAAACTTGATATGTGAATAGGTTATGTGCATAAGAATCTATTTTGGAAAAAATGTCCTTTCCGGCTGAAGGTGGTATAGGAAACTATGAGAGCGTGCGAGGTATAGCAGATAGAAGCAACTCAGTGAGAAAAGCATTTCAAGATGGTAAGTCTCATTCATAAATTTCGATATAATACAGTACAATTTAAAAAACATAGAAGCCATCGATCGATTAATATGTTTCCTATCACAATTCAGACATATTGCGGTTAATTTATCGGAGATTTTTTTTTTGTCAGCGATGACTATATTTTAATGAAGTTGATAGTGAAGGTATTATTTTTTGTACAGTTCAAAATATATTAAGCTATTAAGTTGTCCCTCATAAAATACGCGCGCTGATTACAGTTCCACCCTAATGATAAACGTTTTACTGTAAAAAAATATATACGTACACACTCCCGCTTTTTATCCCCGAAGGGTTAGGCAGAGGCGCAACTAGTGTACGCATTTTTCGCCAAGCGTATTCCTTCCCATGATGTGATAGGGGTCGAGCTTATCGCTATATCGGGCACAAATTCCAGACTCCGGGCTGATACTGAACCGTATGCTGGTTTACACCCATATCACAAAAAAAAATACTGAGTAGGAAAACCCAATATCACTTTGTACAAACCATGGATCGAACCTGAGATTTCAGCACTGCAGTCATAACGTAATACAAATACTCCATTGAGGCAGTCAGTGTAAAAAAATTGACACTGTTATTTGTATTATGTACTAATTATTTCATTTTAAAATTTATCACCTTGCTCTGATGTCAAAACATATTATAAGACTGCATATAAAAATATCTTAACTTAGAAATTCTGTGTAAAATGTTATAAAAATCGAATACTCCAGATAAAGTCACCCAACATAAATCAAAACCAAGTTATATAGACAAACAAGCTTTTGCCCGCAGCTCCGCCCGCGTGAATGAGTTTTCCTGGGATAAAAGTCCCACTTTATATTTTCCCGGGATAAAAAGTAGCCTATGTGTTAATCCAGGACGTAATCTACCCGTGTGCCAAATTTCCTCGAAATCCCTTCAGTAGTTTTTGCGTGAAAGAGTAACAAACATCCATACATCCATACTTACAAACTTTCGCGTTTATAATATTAGTAGGATTCCATGGGTACTAACCAACACATAGAGTACAAAATTTTTTTGGTTTGGCAATAGTTTATGTGGTTTTTTTGTTGAGTAGGATCTGTTTTTTCGTAGAATAACTAGGATTTTTCTGGGATAAAAAACCTATGTCCTTTCTAGGACCTGAAACTATGTCCAAACTACATTTCATTGTAATTGGTTCAGAAGTTTCAGAGATTACTTCCTATAAACCCACAAACTCACAAACTTTACCTCTTTGTAATATTAGGATAGAATATAATGTCACATGAGTTTAGATTAGGTGTTGTTTGTTACTAGTTTTCAAACACGTATTCCTTGGTCAGAATCGCCGACCAGTTTCGACCTATTAAGTAAGTCATCTTCATAGGCGAGTGCTGAGAGGGTGTCACGTCTCAGCACTCGCCTATACGATGACCTACTTAATAGGTCGAAACTGGTCGGCGATTCTGACCAAGGAATACGTGAGTAAAACCGTGTTTGTAAGCTAGTTATGTAATATGTCTCACATGAGTTTTAATAAGGTATTGTTTGGTTGAATAAGTAACATGATCAAAGGAGGTGTCAAATGTGTGATGACTGTAAGTGGAGTAGGTTCCAAATTGAGTGTTGACTGATGAGAAATGATTATCACTTGCCAGTCGATACAATAAGATTGAAACTGGATTGTGCGTAACAAATCTTTAAATTTATCTATCGAAAAACGGAGGCACATAAATTTTAATAAGAATAATTTAGATTTTGATAATAGGTAATACAATTTTACTAATATAAAGTCCCTGTAAGCATGTTTAGCGTTAACTGTTTTATTGGTGTGGCGGGTTGTTAGAAAACCACAATTGGTCCTATATCATGCTATGCCGCCACTGATCGCGACAGTCAAAATGGAAGAGTTATGTTTTATGTGTGTTCAGCATGGCTCAATTAGGGGAATAGTCCATTGTCCCGTTGAAAGCCAATGAGTGCTTTTGTTTTTTATAATATTATGTTGTGTCAGATTATGAGAGAGGTCCTCATTGCTCCTGTTTTTTGAGTCCACTAACATAATCGTGAGTTTTTGCCTATATTATTATGATGTGAAGAAAACCTAACATCACAATACCATAGAAGTTTGTTTGCCAGACTATGCTAAAAAAATTACTCATGTATACAAGACACCAATTGGTATTGGAGCCAAAAAAGCTTTTATCTCTACATAGTATTAAACAAAGTTTGTTTCAATGTAAAGTTTATTTTATTATTTTTAGAGCATTTAAATAAAAACTTGTTTTTGAAGATTTTTTTTCAACTTTAATTTATTTTTACTCTTAATAATTTTTCGAGTTATTTTCAGCAAGCCTTTTCATTTGATACCCATATTATAGGAGTGTGTAAAAATAACTAGTCTGCTAACTTCTGTCGTCCGCCATATTGGATTTAGAGAGGTCATTTTATTTTTTGTATTCTTCTCAGCAAACCCATTAAGCCATTTGATACCCATATTATGGATGTGCGCAAAAAATGACTAGTCCATCATCTTGGGCCGTCCGCCATATTGGATTCAGAATGACGTCACTTATCTAACAATGCATTGTCACCCAAACTAAACGTGTATGCAAAATTTCAACACAATTGGTTGAGGGTAACTGCTTCAAAATTGACTTGTAAGATTGCGCCCGAACAAACACACACATTGCAAGTTTAATAAAAGCTTGTAAAATAGGTTGAAGTGAGAGTAAGCTACGTCTGTCTATTGGAACTGAAATCTGATGTAACTTTCTGATTTGTTACATAAGAAATACCATTGTGTTTAGTCAGCTAAGTGGAAAATAGATGTTTCGCAAAATTGACAATGCGCAAACAATGTTTGTAGTTGTTGGATATATTTCTCGTTATTATTAGCCCAAAGTTAACCGTTGCTCCTTAAATATGAATTATTTACAAATGTTTGTTTTGGTATTTATTTCCATTTTCTTTCGTTTAGTTTGAAACACAATTTCAAGTATGTTGCTGAATAAATTTGTTGTAAATTTATGATCGGCCGTGAAAGACAATAATCATGAAAAATAATTCTTCATAATTACTTTGTTGGAAAAATTTGAATGCTTTGCTATATCAATAAGCAACAAGTACGCATTTCATCTATAATAATGTGAGCTCCTCGTATGCAGCTCAAATTATTAAAATCCTCCTAGCCAGTTTCGGCCACGGCGGCCAATCTCAACGGAGATCAGCCAGGTACGCAGGAGATATTATAGTGCACAAGTGTGTGTGCAATACACAGGTGCACTCGCTATTCCTTTACTCTCATAGTCCGGTGAGCCCGTAATCCGACATGACCGGTGAGAGATCAGGCGCAGGACCAACGGCTTTACGTGCTTTCCGAGGCACGGGGCCGCGGGGGTATCACACCGCCAACTTCCTGACTCCGAGCTGCGACTGAGTAAGTTTTAAGATGGAAAAACCCAGTCACAATTTTTTTGGTTCGACCCGGGATTCGAACCCAGGACCTCAGCGCGCAAATCGTAATCGTAACGCGTACAACTATGCCACCAAGGCAGTCGGTGTCGAGGCAGCTCAAATTACTGTAATATTAAGTACTAGGAACATTTTTTGATATTCAAAACAAGCATACTAATAAGGAAACATCTCGGGTTATATTTCATATGAAAAATGCAGGCGGCACTATCACAGCTCGGGACTAGTTGGCGTCTCTGTAGTTTATGAGTTTGTAATAATATGATACCACACACATACACACTCACGCCTTTAATCCCCGAAGGGGTAGGCAGAGGCGCAATTAATGCATCCACATTTCGCAGTGCGTATTCCATCCCATTACATGATGTGATAGGGGGCGAGCTTATCGCCATATCGGGCACAAATTTCAGACTCCGGGCTGACACTGAATAGAAAAATCTAATATCACTTTGCCCGACCCGGGGTTCGCACCCGAGACCTCAGCATTGCAATCGTACCGTAACACAACTACGCCACCGAGGCAGTCGAGATATATGATACCAATTACCAATATGGCAATAACAAAAAGAAGAAATAGTCCTGGCAAAGTTGTATTTATAATATACTGGATAGGGTAGAAAGTTACGTAACTTTGAACATGACAAGTACAATACAGTGCAAACTTAATCTCCGACAAACGCGATACGTTCCATTGTTGTTCGCCAGATATAAGTTGGACTCGAAATGAGACGCGTCAGAAATCAGAATGTGTCAATCATTATGACAGCTTTTTACAGCGGAAATCTTGGCCACACCTCGAACTAAGCATTTCGAGAAGAAACTAGCAACTGCTAACACCAAGGCATCAAGTTTGATACAGTAGGCAAGCACTATTGTTTATTCCGTGCCGTACGCTTAGATTAGTCTAAGGCCGTACGTTACTCTGTATTATTAAAGACTTAGGTCGGCTTGATTCATCCGTGGGGCTCTAATCAAATTGGCGAATTCACACCAACGCGATGGTACTGCGCGCTCGTCCAGTGTAATAAGACCGTAAACTTAGCGCGGAAACAACACGGGCTTAGTATTTCTTAGTTTCAACTAATATTTACTGAAGGTTTGTCACACGAACGGTTTCGTATGTTCACGCTATAGTGACGTGAGTGTGAATAAAGTAGGATGTCGTAGTATTTTTGAAATACAGGAAACCCGTAGCCCTATGACTGGTATCATACTTTGAATTTCGCTAATAAAGTGGCGCGGCAAAATTACTATACTGTACCTGAACCCTGATGGTACCTGTATAATGGTGTAGTGCAAATATCGACCAACGATAAATATTTTCGACGGTTGTCATAAATTGTCACAATGACAAATCTGTACAGTCAGCCGCATAAGTAGCCGAACAAAATCAAAATTTCAATTCGCCTATATTGCGCCTATTTATATAGTATACGCGTTAAATTAAACTATAACATTTTTTATCTTCGTTAGAAGTAAAGTAAATCTCTTTTATTTTATTTTTGTGTAGAGACATAAAAGATTAATAAGAACACAAAAGTATGTAGGCAATTTGAAATTTTGAATTTGTTCAGCTACTTATGCTGCTGACTGTACACTGGGTGATCACGGAACACAAATTACTAGAAGAATCAACAAGGGATGGGTATATAGCTCTCCAGTAGGGTACATTCTCACCACTACTGCCTATAATTTATTTATCTGCTTCCAGAGAGTACGAAGTAATTTTCTTCACTCAGCATTAGTACCTTGGATAATTATTTACAAATATTTTATGCGAAGTAGTATGATTCTAAATTGGCAACAAGTAATCCAGTCGGTGTTGCTTTATAGTTTTATTATACGCTAGAGTACGTTAAATAATAGTCAGCAACATTTCGGTCAATTGAGATGTCGCGTCTTATTCTGATGACGACAAAAATAGTTTTCGTTTAGTTTTATTTATGGGAAGAGAACCTTAAATATTTTATATTTTTTTATGCTATGGTATTTAGAAGTTGAAAAGACCGCGATATTGGCTCATTCTAAGGAGTTTTGCCTGGAAACATGCAGTAAATTCAGCTGGCATAATTATGGCGACCGTCCAGACTGCACAACGTCTCCTGACGTCATGCTTGGGCTATACTGTACTCATGAAGTGCAGTATAAGCATTTTTGCCATACCAGAAAATTATCATGGCGAGAGGCGCAGAAAGATTAAAGCAAAGGTTGTGTTACGAGCAGTCAAGGCCCACCCTGGCAAGCTATTCGCTCCTTTTTGTTAGGTAAATGAAAGCAACTCAGACAACAAGTGCGATAAATCACAGTGTTTCCCAATAATAATTGGGAATATTTTTGATATGGTTACTTTGGTTTTACCGATACCTACTCAGTTCTAACTGATAACAAGCTTCCGCATAGTAAAGATAAACATTGTAAATAGGGTTGCTACTATACAGTGCTATGGTTGCCACCTTTTTTTTTCGCGGAGAAAAAACGCGTTATCGCTACCACCACTGGGGGTTGAGTGGGACGGTTATGTTGGTTTCACACAGTCTTACGGCCCAATGTCGACACTCGGGAGTATAGCATCATCCGAGCGAGCCTTGGACCGAGTCCCTAACACTATGTACACCCTACACCGGCATACCAACCAAAACCCGCGGTGGCCTTCTTCAGCGCAAACGAGACGGCCCCGGGGTATCTTGTTGCACTAAGATAGCTGTAATTTATGGTTGCCACCTGCCAATACAACCTTTAACACAGTCCATATGATTATAGTATGATACATAACACAATTCTCACTTATTTAATGTATGAAAATAGGCCGAGGTCGTGTCGGCACCAATGTCTCTAATCAATCGTTTTATCAGACAAATGTAAAGAAATAGCCTTTGTTCACGTATCCACTAGCGTAAAAGTACTTTAGTGTAAATATGTCGAACCAAGATTAAATGGCCCATGTTACCCAAGGACGGTACAGCTTTATACTTTAGCTGTATTTCTAGAGATTGTACAGATAAACTTTCTAACGAAATCAATGCACATTCCTTGTAAAAAAAATTGGCAACCCTAGTTTTAAATAAAAGTATTCAATTTGATTTACGATGTCTGCAGATAATTTTCTTCCTATTTTTGTTTTACTATATGATAAGATTTTTATCAACTTAGGTATAGGCTTTACGTTGTTAACCATGAATAGAAGAATATTTTTGGCTCGTTATCTATAGCAGAAAGAAAGCAAATAGGTTCACTGATGGTTGGTGATCTTTCTTTTTTTAACCCCCGACAAAAAAGCGGGGTGTTATAAGTTTAGGGTGTATATCTGTGTATCTGTATGTCTGTCTGTGGCATCGTAGCTCTCAAACGAATGGACCAATCTTGACGCAGTTTTTTTGTTGTTTGAAAGCTGATATGATCGCGATGGTTCTTAGCTATAATTTATGAAGATCTGTTCAGGCATTTGAAGATTATCAGCTCATTTCCAATTTAAAAAGCCCGATTGAATTTAAATTTGGTGTACTGTGACTTCGGCAATATTTTTAAACATGAGCTGATGCTGCAGCATCATGTTTTATTCGGGCACGGCAAAGTGTCTGCCTCGGTGGCGTAGTTGTATTACGGTATAAATGCAATGCTGAGGACTCGGGTTCGATCCCCGGGTCGGGCAAAGTGATATTGGATTTTTCTATTCAGTATCAGCTCGGAGTCTGAAATTTGTGCCCGATATGGCGATAGGCTCGCCCCCTATTACATCATGGGACGGAATAACGGCGAAAAGTGGGTGCACTAGTTGCGCCTCTGCCTACCCCTTCGGGGATAAAGGGCATGTGTGTGTGTGTGTGTGTATAATTACTTTCCTTAATCAAACTTATTTGAATCAATATTAGTATAGAGAACACAGGAGCCCACTGAAAACAAATAAATGGCCATAAAATCCACGTCCAGAATAAGTACGCATTGTTCGAAGTCAATACGTTAGCGGCATCAATTGATGCATTGAGGTCGTTTCTCCTTACGTGGACAGTCGGTGCTTGACCACGGAGGGGACGCGTGGACATGACATTCATTATGAGTAAGTTGTTCAGGAGCTTATGAGTTTTTAACAGAGTTCAAAAAAGGAGGTTCTGTATTCGACCCGTATATATGTCCCCAATTTCTCAAACACTACTGACCCGAGGAATGATTTCGTTTTTTCAATGTACATTACATTTTCAGAGAAGGTTTTATATGTATTGGATTTGAGCTGGTGGTGAGTTTCTACTTCAGTTACTATGTATTTCTGATTTAACTAATGGTAATTGATTTCCTAGTTATGATCGTCCTGATTTTCGGGAAACTCCTTATTTCTTCCTATGGTTACTTAGCTCGCGTTCCAGGGAGCCGATGGACAACCAGTAATACGTATGGATAGAACCAGAGGAGACGTATTTATTTACTCGTAGAAAAATCATCGTGCATTACTGCCTTTCCCGACAGACGCTAACTCACGTTTTTATAGTATTTCCCTAATACGTGACTAGCCAACTGCAAAAGGAAAACGTTGCAATTTTTTTTAAGAATCAGCAATTGGTGTTTTGACATGGTTTTAATTAGTGCGCAAATAACATCAGTTTTATATGTAGTGTGGTCAAGTGTCGGTGGATTTGGAAAGAAATGGCCTGTATTATATGTAAATATGTTTAATTTTATTTATGAAGGACATGTTTAATTTTAACGCTACTTGCGAAGCCTTTTTACTTGATTGCCGAAAGAGAGTCATGTTTGTTTCATTGTGCACCGTGTGAGGCCCCCGCGCCATGTCTTGGCTCGTGGCTCCGTTTACCCCCAAGTCCGTCACTGGTAGTAGTGCTGTTAAAGCCGAAAGTTCATCTGAGTGGGTAGTGGGTACTACAGCTTCGTGTTTGACTGTTGTGTTTTAGCGTTAGGGACGTTGGAACCAGTTATTACCCTGGAATATGGGACTTATGTCTTTGGACGATGAGTGAAGTACAGTGTTATAAAGTGTTTTGATATTTAACCCATTTTTGGGTAGTGTTATTAATACTTTATATGGCTAGCAATTTTTTTTGAAGCGCCTATTTCTTTGTTACTTTACCCTAAATTCTAAGTCATCTCATGGTTGCAAATTGCTGTCATTACATTCAAGTTCAATGTGATTCTGTAGAAATTCGCATACTTTTTATTATTTTTAAAAGTGTTCGCTTCATGGTGACCGCCTCGTCTTTCCTTAAGAAAATGCTATTAACTTATAGGTAGTGTAGGTGTGATGGAAGTACGCAAGATAAACGAGGTATAAAAGTCAAAGTTTATTCACGTCACACAGAAGAAATAGTTCACACACAGTACAGTACTATAGAAACAGAAGGAGTAAGGAAGAAGAGTAACCGAAACAGAATAGCGATAGTTTAGCAAACACAGAACAGCTGGTAGTCGATAGCAAACGTTAGCGGTGCGGTAGCGGGCGATACGGGCTTCGCGGGCGATCGTGTGTACCGACTGAGCGCGGTGTTCGGGTGACGGCCGCTGCCCGCTGGCAGTCATCGCTCGGCGCGGTCGGTTGCGTTCGGGCACACTCGGATGCGTGCCGAAGCTACACGGACTCGGGCGTACCGTTATGTCGCAGTGCGTAACATGTTTTAGTGCGATCTCGAAAACGACCGGATGTGTCACTCGTGTCAATGACAGATGAAAGAATATTTGTTTGTATGAATTATGTGTGTATGTAAGAATTTATATTATATGTGTGTGTATCTATATATTATATGTATGTACGTATTATGTGTGTGTGTATAAGTATATCTGTATGTGTGCGTGGATGTGTATATGTAATGTAGGGGTAGCCTACATCACTCCCCCCCTGAGACCGTGCCTACGGTCGATAAAAATCTGGGAACCTAACAGTACGTCCTGAACGTGTCTTCCTAATCCCTTGAGCTGGGGAATCTGGCGTGGAACTGGAAGTAGGATTGGATGTTGGTTCGGAAATAAGGGGTGGGGTTGGATTAGGATTGGGAGAAGTTTGGGTAGGGATAGGAGAATAATTGGGGTCAGCAAGTATGTAGGCCGGCTTGAGGCGGTCAATTGATACCGTGACTTCCTTTCCCCTTACCAAAATTTTAAAGAATTTACTGTCCCTTTGCAGTACTTTAAAAGGACCGGTGTAAGGGCACTGTAGTGCTCCCCGAACCGAGTCATCCCGCAGGAATACGTGGTCAGAGGAGTGTAGCTCCTTGTAAATAAAAACTTTTTCTTTGTTATGCCTAGAAGTAGGTGTAGGACGCAGTTTGGAAATGATCTTGTGTAGGCGAGCACTGAAATCTGATACGTCAGTAGTATCAGAAGTGGTGGGATTAAAAAATTCTCCTGGCAGACGCAGTGGCTCGCCATACACAAGCTCGGCTGATGAAGCCTGTAGGTCCTCCTTGAAAGAGCTCCGGATGCCAAGTAGCACAAGGGGCAGAGCGTCAACCCAGTTTGGGCCTGTGTGACACATGATGGCAGCCTTTAACTGTCGGTGAAAACGTTCCACCAAGCCGTTACACGCTGGGTGATAGGCGGTTGTTCGGCGATGTTTGAAACCAATCGCCTTCCCAAGATATTGGAAGAGCGATGATTCAAACTGTCGACCGCGATCCGTGACAATGTCTGTGGGACATCCAAACCTGGATATCCACGACAGCAAGGTTTTCCCAACGGTTTCGGCTGTGATGTCTACCATCGGTGTCACTTCAGGCCATCGGGTAAACCGGTCAACGGCGGTAAGACAATACCTGTAACCCTGTGAAGGAGGAAGAGGGCCTACTATGTCCACATGGACGAAGGCGAATCTCGCACGGGGCAAGTCGAAGGTGCCGAGTGGAGACGAGACGTGGCGATGTACCTTGGCACGTTGGCACGCGAGGCATTTTCGAGACCACTCACGACAGTCCTTGCGCACACCAGGCCAAACAAAACGCATCGCAATTAGCTTTGCAGTAGCATTGGCACCTGGGTGGCTAAGACCATGAATGTTCTCGAAAATCTGCCTGCGGAATGCTGGAGTAACAAACGGCCTTGGTGATGGGGTGCTCACGTCACAGTACACCTCGACGCTAGCGCCCGGGACTTTGAGCTTCTCTAGGCGCAGAGAAGATTCCCCACGCAGAAGATGCGCGAGCTCCTGGTCACTTTCCTGCGACGAGGCAAGTAAGGCGAAGTCGACAGGCATCTGCAGTTCATCAACACGCGAAAGTGTGTCGGCGACGACGTTGTTCTTGCCGGAAATATGGCGAATGTCGGTTGTGAACTGCGAGATGTAGTCGAGGTGGCGATATTGGCGAGGGCTGCAGTTGTTTTTCCGCTCGTGGAAAGCGAAGGTTAAAGGTTTATGGTCGGTGTATACCACGAAATGCCTTGCCTCGAGCATGTAGCGAAAATGTTTAATTCCCTCGTAAATGGCCAAGAGTTCGCGATCATACGGTGAGTACTTCTGCTGCGAGGAACTGAATTTCCTCGAGAAGAAACCAAGGGGCTGCCAGGCAGAATCTCTAAACTGCTGCAGCACCGCTCCCATGGCTACGTCAGACGCGTCGGTGACCAGGGAAAGCTTGGCATCGCAGTCTGGGTGGGCAAGCAGAGCAGCTTTGGACAAATCTGCCTTGCAGCTCTCAAATGCTTGAAGAGCCTCACCGGTGATATCCACTGGTTGAGAGGCTTTAAGGGAACCAGTGAGGAGGGCATTTAAGGGGGCTTGTGTTTGGGCGGCTTGGGGAAGGAATCGACGGTAAAAATTGACCATCCCAAGAAATCGGCGGAGTTGCCTAACTGTTGTTGGGACGGGGAAGTCGTTGATGGCTTCGACTTTTGACTCGAGAGGCTTCGTGCCAGTGCTGGAAATATGGTAACCAAGGAAGGTAACTTCCTTAACGCCAAAGACGCATTTGGAGGTGTTTATGAGCATACCATAATCCTTCATCCGATTAAATAATTGTTCCAGATGCAACTCATGCTCCTCTTCGTCTCTGGAGAATACCAGAAAATCGTCCAGGTAGCAATAGCAGAAGTCGAGCCCTCGAGTCATTTCGTCGACAAATCTCTGAAAGGTTTGGCCTGCATTCCTTAGCCCAAATGTCATGTACGGAAACTCGTACAGGCCAAACGGGGTGGTGATTGCGGTTTTAGGGATGTCGGCTTCGTTCACAGGGATCTGATTGTATGCCTTCACTAAGTCTATAGTACTGAAGACATTACAACCAGATATACTGTGAGCGAAGTCGTGGATGTGGCGGATGGGGTAACGATCGGGTATGGTACGGGAGTTGAGTAACCTGTAATCCCCACAAGGTCGCCAACCGTTGTCCTTCTTAGGAGCCAGGTGTAACGGGGATGCCCAAGGGCTCTCGGAAGGACGTGCTGTCCCATTCGCCAGCATGAGCTCGAACTCATGACGGGCGATCTTGAGCTTGTCAGGTGCTAGTCTCCGGGGAGTACATGATATAGGCGGCCCGGGTGTAGTCTTTATGTAGTGCACCGTGTTGTGTTTGGGGAAAGTGTAAGTGCCTGATGGGCGTGTAATTTGAGGGTACTTACTCAACAGTGTATGGTACCGTGATTCGCCAGTCGCTACCTTAATAGATGCCACGTTATCGTCCGCAGCGCGACCACTAGAACATAAGGTGGTAATATTGTCTATTAAGCGATGGTTTCGACAATCTACCATCAAATTAAAATGACTTAAAAAGTCTACGCCAATGATAGCTTTGGTGACGTTGGCAACAATAAAACGCCACCGAAAATTACGCCTTAAACCTAGGTTAATATCTAGATCGAGGTAACCAAAAGTCTCTATAACGGTGCCGTTGGCTGCACAAAGCTCGTAATTAGTTTTGGTGCGTCGTTCTCGAAGCGCAGAGTGAGGGTAGACACACAAATCACTTCCGGTGTCGACCAGGAACTGCGTCTGGGAATTGCGGTCGGTGACAAACAGGCGACCAGATGAGGCGGGGCATTCGTCTGCCGCCATTAGCGAATGCCCGCGGCGTTTCCCGCCTTCCCGTAGTGACACGGCTCCTCGCAGTATCGCGCCCTTGCACCAAACTTCGAATGGTACCGGCAGACTGGATACCTCTTGTAGCTGGATTGGGATCTGGAGCGTTGCCTCTCCCGGGAACGGGAACGTTGACGCTGTTGTCGCGAACGAGGATAGCGTGTGTACTCGTCCAGCTTCAAAGCCAGGTGCTCCACCATCTTCCTAAGCTCCGCAATCTCACTGGATGTACCTGGGCTTGGTCCGGTGTTCGCGCTCGCTGCTGCAACGCACGGAGAGGTGACCTCCTGAATCCGGTCAGCGAGCTCCGACAGCTGCTCTAGCGTCTGCTGAGGTTGCGACGCGACGACGGCCTGGATGCTCTTCGGAAGGCGACTGCACCAAACGGACTTGATGAAGTCGTCCGGGACGGAAGGTCCGGCAAGGTCTTGAAGGTGCCTCAGGAATTGTGAAGGCCTCCGGTCCCCAAGTTCTTCATGCGTCAGGAGCTGCTTCACCTTCTTCTCCCGAGAAGCACAAAGTCGCCGGATCAACTCCGCCTTCAACTTCGGATACCGATTTATAGCCGGAGGGTTCACCACAATGTCCTTCACGGCTTTGGCGTGCTGGATGTCGAGGTTACGCAGAACTTCGTCGAACATTGTGTAATCATCCGTAATTCCGCAGCTGTTAAATTGGCTTTCCAAAAGTGCGAACCATATTTCGGGATCATCGGCAGAAAATGGGGGTACCTTTATTTTTCGTCTGCACGATGTCGACGGTTCGTGTGACCTTTGTTTGACCGCGTCCGATGAAGGTCGCATTTTCTGGCCACGACGTCGTGTTTCATTGTCTCCGACTGAACGGGTGGTCTTCACCGAATCACTGCTGTCACTCATCTTCAGGTCCAGTATCGGGGGTCACCAGTTATAGGTAGTGTAGGTGTGATGGAAGTACGCAAGATAAACGAGGTATAAAAGTCAAAGTTTATTCACGTCACACAGAAGAAATAGTTCACACACAGTACAGTACTATAGAAACAGAAGGAGTAAGGAAGAAGAGTAACCGAAACAGAATAGCGATAGTTTAGCAAACACAGAACAGCTGGTAGTCGATAGCAAACGTTAGCGGTGCGGTAGCGGGCGATACGGGCTTCGCGGGCGATCGTGTGTACCGACTGAGCGCGGTGTTCGGGTGACGGCCGCTGCCCGCTGGCAGTCATCGCTCGGCGCGGTCGGTTGCGTTCGGGCACACTCGGATGCGTGCCGAAGCTACACGGACTCGGGCGTACCGTTATGTCGCAGTGCGTAACATGTTTTAGTGCGATCTCGAAAACGACCGGATGTGTCACTCGTGTCAATGACAGATGAAAGAATATTTGTTTGTATGAATTGTGTGTGTATGTAAGAATTTATATTATATGTGTGTGTATCTATATATTATATGTATGTACGTATTATGTGTGTGTGTATAAGTATATCTGTATGTGTGCGTGGATGTGTATATGTAATGTAGGGGTAGCCTACAAACTAAATAATAATATGAAGACTTATATTTATATACCATTACACATATAACTTATCAGACATTCTGAGATGAGATATTTAAGCTTCATAACCTCTATAAATGGTATGTCGCTTTTAGACATTTTTATCAACAGCACTGGTCGTCGATTGACGAGAGATCTCTCGCTAGTCGTTACAATTATGCCGGCCTGTTCAAATGAACCCTACTGATGTGTCCATTCCAGGTGGCATCAAAGCCGGTGCTTCGCGCGCAGTCAACCTCGCCTACCGAGTGCTCTCACGTAGGAAGGCGGCTGAGGAAGGCGCCGCTCGCCTCGCCAGGGTACTGTCAGCGCTTGACCTGACCGCCCTGGGTGTGGGCAGTACTCTAGGAGTCGGTGTGTACGTGTTAGCGGGAGATGTCGCCAAGAACTACGCAGGACCGGCTGTCATACTGTCGTTCCTGTTGGCAGCTGTTGCTAGTGTTTTTGCTGGTGAGTTTTTACAGTTTTTTTATAGGTACGTAATGATAAAAGGATTCATTGTCAGCATTTAGAGATATCAGATCGGAGCCGCATTGTCGTCGTATTCAAGAATAGGTATTGGCAGGTTGCGATCACAAATGGTTTAGAATTATTTTTAGAATGACATAACACAAATAGTTATTATTTATTTATTTATTTATTTATTTATTTATTTATTAAAGTTGCATCAACTAAGTAACACCATTTAAACCTTAACATTAACTTAGTTTAAAAACATATTTTTGTTCAAATGCTACTTATACAATTATAGATGCAAACGACATTTCAATATAATAAAGCATTATTACAGATAGAGGTACAGATAAGAAAACACAGTAAAACGTAAAAACATTAAAACATATAAAAGTCACGACAATCGAAATATTAACAATACTAATACTAATTTATACATAACAATTATTAAAGTAAGGTAATACAAAAAAACAGAAATCAATTATTTAATGTCAGTACTATAAGGAAGTTATAAATTATAAGTACAATAAAAGTTAATTGAAGCATACAAAAATAAATAGTCAAATTAAACTACATAAAAAAAAAAAAAAATTAAAACAAACAGAAATAATCAGGTCAAATTAAATTACATAAAATCCGTATAAATTATCTTTCTAACATTATTTTTAAATCTATAAAGGGAATTAGAAAAGATGTCAATATAATGAGATTTACTAGGAAGTTCCGAGTCATTGTCATCATCATTCGTTACATTAGCGGGTATTATTGACAAATTATGAATTTTATTATACGTTCTGAAGAGTCTGTTTAACGGAGAATAAAAACCCAAATTTGAACCAGCTTTTATACCTGAGAATGGTTGATACTTATTACGTCTAGGAAGCTGTCTGGGAATAGAAATGTTTACCTTGGATAAGAGATTCGGTGCGTCAGAATGACCGTTAAGTAATTTGTATAAAAATACCGTATCAATGAAACTCCTGCGATTTTGGAGGCTATTCAAGCGAAAGTGTCGCAAACGATTTATAACAGATGTTTTCGTTAAAATTTCATTACTTATGTCAATTACGTTCATAGTTTTTCTTATTGTAGTCATAAACTGTTAACAGTACCTATCACGCGTATGTCGATTGATTTCACTTTTGATCGACGTCTGGCGCCTCAATCAAAACCGATTCAGTTTCGATACCCACTGGTTATGGTCGCCCTTTACCGAATCAAGTGTATTGTATTCATAAATAATGTCTCGTGTAAATGGCGTAATTCCTCATCTAGTCATGACTAGTTTGTGAGTAAACTTACATGTAATTTCGTAACAACTGTATCATGTGTAGTATACCTTACATAGACAGTGTTGTCTTAGATAAAAGGGGTAAAATCGAGAGGCACTATTAGATTTAAAATGTTGTTACATCAGGATAGCGTTACAGTTAGCAGGAAACCCATCACCAATCCATGGCCCAACCAAGCTTGCGATTATATGAAGCCTCACCTCGGGAGACCGCCGCACGGAGTTTTGTTTTCACTCTGCCGCGCCAGTTCATCGGGCTCCCTACGTGTTATTGATCTACATCCTTTGTCCGTGAAGCCATTCGCCTCCTTCTGGGGCATGCTACCTATCTAGTCGTTGCCCGTTAGGAGCAGATGGTATTTTATTTGCTCCCCCCCACTAATACGTATGACGTGTTGAATGTTTCCTCCAGGTCTGTGCTATGCGGAGTTCGGCGCCCGCGTGCCCAAGGCGGGCAGCGCGTATGTGTACAGCTACGTGTGTGTGGGCGAGTTCATCGCGTTCATCATCGGATGGAATCTCATACTAGAGTATATTATTGGTAAGTTCAAATGTTTGTCCCTTACGTGGTTTTGTGGCGTTGGACTGGGAAGTTCTGATTTCGGTGTCTAAATTGGATGTTTTTTGTGCATTTTTACCTTCCTGAGTTGCCCTCCCTCGAACAATAACTGGGCTTTAGATGCTTTTCCTTGGGTCTCAAGCTGGTTACACCCACATATCGAGAGATATTTGAAGCAGTGTGTCCACAGGTGCAGCGTCAGTGGTGAAGGCGCTGAGCGAGTACCTGGACTCGCTGCTGGGTAAGGCGATATCGACGCACCTGCACGCCGCCATGCCGCTGGACTCGCCGCACCTGGCGCGGTATCCAGACGTATTCGCGTTCGCTGTCATCATGGTGTTTTCTGGTGATTTTTTATGATGATTTTTGATTTGGTAATTTATACAGGATAAGGCCTACGTCCGTATTCACAAATAATACTATGAGGACGCACAGTGCGCCTGAATGCATAGTGTCGGAAATTTCAATTTTCTTTGGCCTTGTTCAGCTTTGTTTACCTGACAGCCAACTGAAGTAAAGTTGTATTTCAATACTAGCCAATCGCAGCGCCCCTTTACCTACGCACTGCGAAAGATGTCCTGCCGAAAGCACTGAGAAACAGATTTTATGTAAGAGGCCGTCTGGGTGGGTACCACCGCAATGTCTATTTCTACCGCCAAGCAGCAGTGTGCATGCACTGTTGTGTTTCGGTTTGAAGGACATTGTAGCCAGTGTAACTACTGGCCATAATGAGACTTAACATCTTATGTCTCAGGATGATGAGCGCAGTGGAATGCCACACAGTACTTTGTAACTCAAGGTGCTGGATGGTGTTGCTACTATTTATGGGTGGTCGTATCGTCATTCAATGCAATAAAAAAAAAAATGTTATCATAGCTTTGAGCTGTACTTAGCTAAGTAGCGTTTATGAATTGGCTTGAGATCGGTGAGGCATGTATACTGTGATCTTTGAAAAGTAATAGTTTTCTTTTAAAAAAATTAAATTCACAATTTTGGCTACTTATCTTGTATTTAGTAGTATAAAAATGATTTTGTTACAGTCGCGCTGGCGTTCGGTGTAAAAGAATCGACCAAGTTCAACAACTTCTGCACGGGAGTCAATCTGTGTGTTGTTCTGTTCGTCATCATATCTGGGTCTTTTAAAGGTAAATATAAAAGTACTAGCTTTTGCCCGCGGCTCCGCCCGCGTGAATGAGTTTTCCCGGTATAAAAGTCCCGCTTAAAATGTAGCTTATATGACACGTTCGTAGATTTACCATAGCAGCGCCATCTATTGATTACTTACTCAACCCAGTCGAAAGGTATCGGACATCTGTTAGAATCATTCATAGCAGCGCCATCTATTGATTACTTACTCAACCCAGTCGAAAGGTATCGACATCTGTTAGAATCATTTGGAGTTAACAGATAATTGTGACTGTCAAATAATAACAGACAAATAATTAGCAATAAATTAAAATTGCGAGTATAATTTGAGATTTAAACTATCCTATCTCTCAAGTTGGATCGAACTGCACATGGTGTGCGAATTTTATTATAATCGGTTAAGTGGTTTAGGAGTCCATTGAGGACAAACATTGTGACACGAGATTTATATATATTAAGATTAAAAACATTTTCTATAAAACTCATCCTTTTTTGTATTCAGGGAATCAAATTAATGCACTATATTATTACTAATTTAGATTTTTCATACATAAATAAAAATATAATAACCTTGTTTATTTTGTTACAGCCGACACGAAAAACTGGAGGATCCCGGAGTCAGAAGTGCCCAAGTCTGAGACTAAAGACTTCGGGTCGGGCGGGTTCGCGCCCTACGGACTCGCCGGCATCATCAAGGGCGCTGCGGTCTGCTTCTACGGGTTCATCGGTGAGTCGCCATAAAAACATATTATCATTTACCGCCTTTAATAATCGATCCCCATCGCTTTGATCCATCGCAAAAATGGACCAATCAACGGACGACGCAAATGGACGTATTTTAATTGGTTTATTCTCCGGATCGGATCAAAGATTAACAGCCGTTAATAATGCGATGAACCCACCTCGTCTGTATTTGCATAAGTCCAAGGGTAGCGGTGCCCGCTAACCATTAGGTGTACAATAAAAAAAATACGGGGAAATCTATTCACGTATTTCTGTTGCATAACACCGGCAAAGCAAAATTATATGGTGGCTATGAATTCTTCTAGCAATATGGCTGTTAGCACTTGGTTGATGCAATGATACCAGCCCTGTATTATATACTGTCCAAAACTGGGCACCAGTAGCGGGTCACGAGCAACATTTTATGTGGGCAAAGTATATTTTGCGAGGCCCTTTAATGGCGTACGACGATGAATTTCATGAAATAAAAAATCATTTTGAAACCGTAAATGCCTCTCCCGCTACAAAATTCTCTTAAACAATGTACGGCGCCAGAGCCATCTATTTAAAAAATCTGATTAAAAACATCCGATATTTCTCATGTGAGCAAATTACTGGGATAAAAAGTACCCTTTGTGTTAATCCAGGACATGGTCTACCCGGGCACCAAATTTCATCTAAATCCGTTCGGCTGTTTCTGCGTTGACTTCGAACAAACATCCAAACATTTTCAGTAATTTTCTCATTTATA
The DNA here is from genome assembly GCA_947568825.1 of Sphinx pinastri. NCBI lineage: Eukaryota > Metazoa > Arthropoda > Insecta > Lepidoptera > Sphingidae > Sphinx > Sphinx pinastri. The sequence goes on along the minus strand of OX387628.1, from coordinate 1,360,712 downwards.
TTTTTTTTTATTTGGTAAATTGTGTTTTTTTTAAATAATATTTAAATACGAATTACATACTGATGAAATATGAATAATATTTTTAAAAGTAAACAATTTATTTTCTTGGTCTAACCTTAAACCAAACACTCATTGGCTTAGTGTTGCTTAACAACGCCGTCTACTGGAGTAGTTTTAGTGTTGTTGTGTCGTTAAAGCAGTTAGTTGCTATCAATAAAAAAAAATTGTATTATTACTCGCCAATAGATGTCAGGAAGAGTGCTTAACAACGCCATCTACTGGAGTAGTTTTATTACTGGCCAATAGGTGTCAGGGAGAGTCATATTTTTCAGTTAATGTTTAAGTTGAATTACTGAAAACAGTGGAACAGAGTGGCTCAGGAAAGGTCAGAATGGAAAAGGTTGGAGGAGGCCTTTGCCGATTGGCAAACAGATCTGCAGTATATAGAGAAATACCAGATACTAGTTTAAGTTTTTAATATTATACTATTAGTGTAAGTTGATCTGAATAAAAGGCTATATTATTATACTGAAAACACGGATATAACTACATTTTCTCCATAGAATTCTAGCTACATCGATTTATCGCCCCCGAAACCCCTTGCATACTAAATTTCATGAAAATCGTTGGAGCCGTTTCCGAGATTCAAATTATATATGTACAAGAATTGCTCGTTTAAAGATATAAGATTAGTAAGATAAGACGGACTGTGAGGCCGTAACCAGCGGCTTACGTTGCCCACGCCGCCTATGCTGGGTATGGGCCTCCTCTAATACTTAGAGGGTTTATGACTTTCACCACACTGACCTAGTGCGGGTTGGCAGACTTCATATAACCTCGAAATTCTTATGGTGAATTTCTTGGATATGCAGGTATCCCTACGATGATTTTCTTCACCGTTAATGCAAGCGATTACACATTACTTCGAAGAGTGACAGGTGTGTGCTTGGGTTTTGAACCTGCGGACATTCGTCTCGGCAGACCGTTCCATTTCCAACTTGCCTATTGTGTTCTTGGATATGCATGGATTATTAAGTGTTGACTGTGGCGTCCAGGGTTCGACTGCGTGGCGACGGCGGGCGAGGAGGCGCGGCGGCCGCAGAAGAGCATTCCGTTCGCGGTGGTGGCCTCGCTGCTCGTCGTGTTCCTCGCGTACTGCGGCGTGTCCTCCGTGCTGACCCTCATGATACCCTACTACATGCAGGTATGTTGGGTTGGAAGAGCATTCCGTTCGCGGTGGTGGCCTCGCTGCTCGTCGTGTTCCTCGCGTACTGCGGCGTGTCCTCCGTGCTGACCCTCATGATACCCTACTACATGCAGGTATGTTGGGTTGGAAGAGCATTCCGTTCGCGGTGGTGGCCTCGCTGCTCGTCGTGTTCCTCGCGTACTGCGGCGTGTCCTCCGTGCTGACCCTCATGATACCCTACTACATGCAGGTATGTTGGGTTGGAAGAGCATTCCGTTCGCGGTGGTGGCCTCGCTGCTCGTCGTGTTCCTCGCGTACTGCGGCGTGTCCTCCGTGCTGACCCTCATGATACCCTACTACATGCAGGTATGTTGGGTTGGAAGAGCATTCCGTTCGCGGTGGTGGCCTCGCTGCTCGTCGTGTTCCTCGCGTACTGCGGCGTGTCCTCCGTGCTGACCCTCATGATACCCTACTACATGCAGGTATGTTGGGTTGGAAGAGCATTCCGTTCGCGGTGGTGGCCTCGCTGCTCGTCGTGTTCCTCGCGTACTGCGGCGTGTCCTCCGTGCTGACCCTCATGATACCCTACTACATGCAGGTATGTTGGGTTGGAAGAGCATTCCGTTCGCGGTGGTGGCCTCGCTGCTCGTCGTGTTCCTCGCGTACTGCGGCGTGTCCTCCGTGCTGACCCTCATGATACCCTACTACATGCAGGTATGTTGGGTTGGAAGAGCATTCCGTTCGCGGTGGTGGCCTCGCTGCTCGTCGTGTTCCTCGCGTACTGCGGCGTGTCCTCCGTGCTGACCCTCATGATACCCTACTACATGCAGGTCGGTACAGGATAGCAAGGCTCGTCAATACTCCTAATAGTAAAAACTAGAGGGGCTAGCTACGTACCAAATAGCGAAACCTCGCGTCTATCCGACACAGTAGTGTAAATACACAGTCCGATTTATACTGTAAATAAATAAAACATTCTTGTGAAATATTATTAAAACTTACGCGAGCCATATCACATTAATAGTTTACAAACCACGGTTTTACTCACGTATTCTTGGTCAGAATCGCCGACCAGTTTCGACCTATTAAGTAGGTCATCTTCATAGGCGAGTGCTGAGAGGACGTCGCGACGCGGAGGCCTCTCGATCACTGTCAGCCGCCCGCGCCCGCGCCGCCGCCCGCCTAGCGGAACGTAAAGCACGGCTCGAAGGGTGGAGTGGGGGTGGTTCGGTGGGTTCATCATCGTCAGACACTACCGGTGCATGCAGAACACTTGTGTGAACTGAACTGACTGTGTCGACTCCTCGTATAGGGCTGTTCATGGACTTATGTACGGTTTGAAGAATCGGTTTCCAAGTAGTCGGCAACTTCCAGCCTACGTCGCGGTTGAAATTCGGGCGTTTATTTATCTCAATGGCTTCCCGTATTTTACGCGGGCCGAAAGACTTTTCACGGGCCAATACTTTGGTCTTATCGAAGCGGATATAATGGGAAACGTCCGAATCCAACGCGTGCTCAGCCACCGCAGAGCCATTCCTGTCCAATTTCTTCAAACACCTAATGTGTTCAGTCAGCCTAGTCTTTAATTCTTGTGAAAATTTAATTAATAAAAAATAAAACCGACTTCTAAACCACTACAAACCAAAAAATATATTTTCTATGTTGGTCAGGACGAGAAAGCTCCGTTCCCGTACGTGTACGACCAGCTCGGCTGGACGTGGGCCAAGTACGCCGTCAGCGTCGGCGCCATCTGTGCGCTCTGCTCCAGGTAATAAGGGCTAGTATGCTGTACCAACTTAAACACAAATACGCATAAACAGACACATTCAGACTTTAAAATCACACACGCACACACATTTAGTGACGCACCCACGTACGCACACGTACGTACGAACACACCCACGGACGCACACATGTATTCATATATTCGACGAAACAAATCGTTAATAGATCTATGTTTTGTAGCTTTTACTAGTAATTGTTTTATTTAGGACTAACTTTTGCTCGCGGTTTCGCCCTCTTGAGAAATTTTTATCGAGATAAAAGCTCCGCTGTATAATTTCTCGGGATAAATGTAGCCTATGTCTTTTCCAGTATCTCAAACTATCTCCATACCAAATTTCATCTAAATCGATTCAGTAGTTCCAGAGATTATTTCCTACAAACAAACTCAGTCGCCACATACTTAACATCTTTCTTCACTGAACAGTGAAGCCACCACTAAAGTGATTGGTCCTCAGTTTACTGGGCGCGGTGTTCCCCCTCCCGCGCATCATCTACGCGATGTCGTCGGACGGGTTGCTGTTCAAGTTCCTCGGACGAGTTAGCGAGCGGTTCCAGACGCCGCTCGTCGGCACCATCATCGCTGGACTCTTTACTGGTATTTATATTCGCTTTTTGAAGACTACTGGACCAGATACTTGGGTATCAGCCTGATGAGGTGTTTTAGGACAAGCGATAAATAGTGACTTAATATAAAAAAATAAAACATTTCCGTATCCTAACTTAACATCAAAACTATGTTGCCAAACAAAAATTACGAACGGAGAACCTCGTTTTTGAAGTCAGTTAAAAATTATATTAAACATGCGTTGAACTGAGAAACTCATCGCTAAATTTGGTTAATGATATCCCCAGGTACCCTGGCCATGATATTCGAGCTGGAGCAGCTGATCCACATGATGTCCATCGGGACCCTGCAGGCGTACTCCATGGTCGCCTCCTGCGTACTCTTGCTCAGGTAAATTACTCTATACGCATGCACTGGTGGTAGGTCTCTCGTATGTAAGAGTCCGTCTGGGTGGGTACCACCGCAATGTCTATTTCTACCGCCAAGCAGCAGTGTGATGCACTGTTGTGTTTCGGTTTGAAGGACATTGTAGCCAGTTTAACCACTGGACATAATGAGACTTAACATCTTATGTCTCAGGATGACGAGCGCAGTGGAATGCCACACAGTACTTTGTACCTCAAGGTGCTCGATGGTGTTGTTACTGTTTATGGGCGGTAGTATCGCTTACCATCAGGCGAACGGCACGCTCGTCTCGTTATACAATGCAATAAAAAAAAAAATTGCTATTTATTTCCCGCAGGTACGAGAGAACCACAGCTCATAAGGCTGCAGAGCCTCTGAACTTGACGCTGAGGTCGGCATTCAGACAGATCTTCAATGTGGATAAGCATATTGCCCCCACACCCCTCAGCTCGGCGATGGTCACCGTGCTTGTATCTTTGTATGGTGAGAGAAACGTTTATATTCATTATTTGAGTATAAATATATTTTTTTACTAAAAATTGTATTAAGACATATGGATTTTAATTTATCAATTATCATTACACAACACTATAAAAATCTATCTGTCTTAACGTTAACTAAATCACTGACAAGATTATATTATTGTGAAGATAATACAATAATTATGTAACTTGATCTTGACAAAAGTAAATCTCGCGACAAGCTTTTATCTCTACATAGTATTAAACAAAGATTGAATCAATTTAAAGTTTTTTTTTGTTTTTAGAGCATTTAAATAAAAACTAGTTTTTACATATTTTGTTTACTTTTTATTTATTGATAAATGTATAAAAAAATGTAGTTAAATACCTTATTGCTTAAACAGCTCATTCAAAAAACATTCAATTTTGTATATTGTGAGTGTATTGTAAAAAGGATTAAATTTCATTTCCTTCTTTGTAATTCTTTAGTCGGTACTATTATTTTGATGATATAAGTACCATTGGACATAGGATAGTCCTAGCTAACTCCGGGTATATCTACATCATTTAAAAAATGAATTTACATTTAACACGTCTAGCTACTCCAACTTTCAAATTCGAACTAAACCTAAATTATATGTCCACCCCAGGTGTGTGGTGCTTCGTGATGATGCTGAGTATCAACCAGTACGGTGAGGAGATCCTGTCGGGACACCCTGGCCCCATCGCTCTGCTGTCCACGGGGACCCTGCTGGTCCTGGTGACGCTGTATGCCATATCCAGGCAACCTGTCTCAGAGAAGAAGCTGGCTTTCTCTGTGAGTATACTTTTTATATACGCATACTCACGCCTTTTATCCTCGGAGGGGTAGGCAGAGGTGCAACTAGTGCACCCACTTTTCGCAGTGCGTATTCCGTCGCAGGATGTGATAGGGGGCGAGCTTATCGCCATATCGGGCACAAATTCCAGACTCCGGGCTGATACTGATTAGAAAAACCCAATATCACTTTGCCCGACCCGGGAATCGAACCCGAGACCTCGGCTTTGCAGTCGTACCGTAATACAACTACGCCACGGAGGCAGTTTTTATATTTGATCATTACTTGTAGTTATATAAGAGGCCTGTGTCCCTTTGGGTTATTAATGTTAATAGATGCAAAATAAATCTTATTTAAATACACATAGAAGTTATATTAGATGGAAAAATATAATTTATATTTTCTTGAGTAAATTGTATTAGACGTAGGGTTTGGGGATTAAGTACGGTAATAAACTAATATTTAACGATGGTCGCCTTAAAGTCTATTTTGTCTAATACCACCGCTCTGAGGTCCGGGGTTCGAATCTCGGGTCGGACAAAGTGATATTGAGTTTTTCTGACCAGTATCATCCCGGAGTATGAAATTTGTGACTGATAAGGCGATAGGCTCGCCTCCTATCACATCATGGGACGAAACACCATGGCAAAAAGTGGATACACTGGTTTCACCTCTGCCTACCCCTTCAGGAATAAATTCTGCATAATTATTCCCGGTTATGCCTTACCACCTGGATACCAATTTGTCGGTCTGCTGGACTTGCTAACCCTTCTGACATGTCCAGGTGCCGCTGGTCCCGTGGCTGCCCGGCATCAGCATCCTGATCAACGTGTACCTGATGCTCAACCTCGACTACATGACCTGGATTCGGTTCGCAGTCTGGATAGCCGCCGGTGAGTCAAAATATACATTACTTTGATAGGAATAGAGGATAATTTAAAGGCAGAGAACAAATTACTATATCCGAGCTTCTTCCTACATAAATGAAGGTTATCATAACGAAAACCCCATCCAAATCTGATCAGCAGTTTTTGAGAAAATAGCGGGCATACAAACTTACATACATACATACAGGTCGAATACAGAACTTCCTTTTTTGAAGTCGGTTAAAAAGGTACTGCATGTACTACTGTGTGTGTGTGTGTGCGTGTGCGTGAGCGTGTGCGTGTGCGTATTGTAGAGATTGTCATAAATGTTCTTAATATTTCGTATTATTTTTTGACGGATCTGCTCGTTTAGAAGACCTTGCCGAGAATAAATGTCAGTGTTTGCCCTTGTCTGAGACAAAATGTAGCTCAGTATAGACAAAACTAATGTTATATCATGTAGTTAAACTTGAATTTAAAATAATAACGATTCTGATGTGCGGGCCTTGGCATAGTTTGACTAATATTTGGTAGTATTGACTAATCTGTTTAACATTTGAAGTACCCACATTAATTTATGGACTGTCTATATTAACGGACTGTAGGTCAATCAGTCACTATTTTTTTTTGTATTGCGAATGACGAGACGAGCATGTTGCTCGCCTGATGGTAAGCGATACGACCACCCATAAACAGTAGCAACACCTTACAGAACTCTCAATTACAAAGCACTGCATGGCACTCGTCAACCCGAGACACGAGATGTTAAGTCTCATAATGCCCAGCAATTGCGCTGGTTGCAATGTCATTCAAACCGGAACACAACAGTGTACACTGCTTGGCGGTAGAAATAGACATTAAAGTGGTACCTACACAGCGGCCCCTTGCATACGAGACCTACTACCAGTAAATTGTAAATGGTTGTCTTACACACGCATAATTCTGAAAGTTTATAAAAGGCCGTCTCAATTGATGCAAATCAGTTACGCTCTGCAGTGCGATATCGGCTGAGACGCTCTCAAGTTAAAGTCAGTATCTTAAGGGGTATTTAATGAACACAATCAAAGCAAAAATGATTTTTTAAATCTCAGTATGTGACGGATTTCAAAAGCATAGTGCGGCGGTAGTCGCAGGTAGATAGTGTAGGGAGAAAAGAAAGAAAGAAAGACTCAGGGTTTAGGTTCGTGGTACGAGCTTTATTTTGCACCTCCGCGTTACACTCGGTACGGTTTGCTGGTGGTATGCAAACTAGAGTCACCAGCCTGAGGGGAATCCGATTCAGGCGAACGGCACGACGCTGATGCACGTGGCTAACTCCGGCGGCAGCTCACCGGGCAGATGGTAGGGCCACGTGGTCTGCGCCAAGGTGGTGAGGTGGTGGATGCTAGCACCCGACGATGATGGTGGTGGTGAGCTCTTGGCCGGGGTCAGCTCCCGACGACGATGGTGGTGCGCACGTGGCGGAGTCAGCACTCCGCACCGTGGAGGGCCGGCTGTCAGCACGGAGTCAGCACTCCGTGCGTAGAAAAGCCGGTCAACGCCGCACCGTAGAAAACCTGGTATCAGAATCCCAGCGGGTCGGAATGCAAGCTAGGCTTACACTCCGCGCCAGCGACTCGCGACAGCTCACGAGCCCAGGTGCACAGAATACCTGGAAGCAGTGTAGCAGTAGTATCAGTTGCCACACTCACCCCAGCGGGAACAACGGTGTGCGTGGCGACACGTAGTTAGTATATCGCAACTTTAGGACGAAAACGACACAATTAAAAAAATAAAAAGTTTTGTTATCGTCATAAAATTACTTAAAACGAAATTTTCAATACAACAATAATTCAAACACCGCTATATTCAAGCAGGAAAAGGACAAAACTATTATAGCGGTCCCTTTTTTATTATATTCTCATAAAACAGAGACCAGTTTTCAGTGATTTTATAACGATAAACCAATTTTTTATTTTTTTTGCATTGCGTCGTTTTCGTCCTAAAAGTGCGATATAGTGCCACGGCGAAGACGATTGCAAAAAAGAGGTCGCGCCTGACATTGCACGCTTATTTATACAGGCACCATTGAGACGTACGTCAAAACTACTGACAACCCATTAGCCAATACGAAACATTAACAGTTTCGATTGGTAGTTATAGTGACGTGAACGATAGATAGTTTACGAAGAGCGTTAACGTTCCTAGCAACGTTACAATAGTTTTGTTTATTAAGACTGACTCAGTTTACAATAGACGCTCAAATGACAGCTTAAGCTTTGTTTCTAAAATACTTCTGTGCTTTTGCCTACTTAAGATCTTACTCAAATGTGAAATTAGTTTATACGGCCCAAGTCTTGTTATACTTATTCTTCAAGAGGTAACAAAACTCCGTAATACAAAGCTGTTAAGTTACGTACGCGCCGGATGGAGGCCGCTTTTGACAGGTCCGTCTGGAAATCTTGAGGGGATGCCTATGTTCAGCAGTGGACGTCATGTGGCTGATGAAGATGATGATGAAGTTACGTATGTTCTTAGCGAGATTACGTAAATTCACACACCAACAGATAATCGAACTTGGTACCTTTTGTTTAAATATTAATGACATCCTATCTCGCCTTTATGAGGTAACCCGTTATATTTCACCCTGGTAATAAAATTGATATGAATATAAGGGGAATGCACCAGTGACCCATCAAGTTATATTCATATTGAACAATTCACACAATGATTTAATTTGCGCCCAAATCGCGAATAAAATTATATAAGAAAAATAAAGATTGGTAACGACTTTTACAATAAAATCTACTTTTTTATACTGGTATAAATATTGTATCTACGGTATATATCTAACTATATGTATATGTCTTTAGAGTATAGACTATAGAGGGTATAATGTTTAGATTATTTTTTCAAATATATCATTAAATTTAAAATACTTTACGCGTCCTCTTTGAACACACTTACCTTAAAACTGTACTAAAAAACGAGGTCGTCTTTATGTTCATGACTTGAGATCGTTTTTTGGTCCATTTTAATTACCTCCAAAATAACTTCCATGTTTATTTAAAGAATGTGATTCTTTATTTGTCTGATAATAAGCACATTGTATATAAACAGTATTAATGGAATTGACAATTTATAGAGACCGGATTAAGTACATGCAACTTAAAATGCCCGGAATATGCACGAAAAAGGTCACCATAATAATATGCAACATTAAACAATAAAAAGATTATTTTTTACTTATAATTAGCATTCTATTTGGGTGTCAAAAAGCCCCCGACTCCAACCAATTCGTACGTAACAGGCTTTTTTTGTTAAAGATAGGTTTGAAGTTCTCAGGTAAGGTACATAAAATGTCCGGCATTCAAGTAATAATATAGCGAAAATAGGCAATAGGGTTCTATGTTCTATTTTGTACATTATTTTATATGTAATAGAAAATACTACGAAAAAGAAATTCTTCTGTGAAATCAGCACCAAAATTGGTTGAAACATAAAGCAGTTATTCATATTGGAAATATTGTCGTGAGCAAAAGTGACGTGGGGACGTGGTAGGAATATCGGACCATCTCTTTCGCACGCACGCAGCGTTATGGCCGGCGACACTCGGTGACGTCACAGGCTGATATTACTGTTATTTGAAAATTACCCCTTCCACCAAATTTCAAAGCTTTATAGCTTACTTATTATTGCGCCAATATTGAAACCCGATTTTAAGCATTAAATGCAAAAGCCGGCGAAAATGGCAATAATATGCAAATTTATATAATCCTTCACGTCATTATTAAGTACAGAATGCCACTGCATCAGATACTAGGTCTTACACTAGTTTTATTAATGAATTATTATTTTACTCCTCTAATGTTAATAAGCTAAACTTGAATAGACAAGTTGGTCTAGCTTTCTCGATTTATGTAATAATTACTGAACATAATTCGAAAAAAAATAAACTTCTTATTTGTATTTTATACATTTTATTGATAAGTTTTCTTGCAGAATATAAATTATTATTTTCTAAAACGTAACATCCAAGCTTTCAAGCGCTTTTGAGATTTGTAAAATCGGCTGGTATTGAATAGATCGTATCGATTTGTAATAGATCGATATGTACAGTCAGCAGCATAAGTAGATGAACAAATTCAAAATTTCAAATTGCCTACATACTTTTGTGTTCTTACTAATCTTTTTTTTCACTTCACAAAAATAAAATAAATGGTATTTACTTTACCTCAAACGAAGAAAAAAGCATTTCACTTTAACTAAACGCGTATAAAGGCGATTTGAAATTTTGATTTTGTACAGATATTTATGCTGCTGACTGTACATACAGAGCCGCTTATCAAAATCATCCATTGCTCGGAAAATAAAATTTAATGACAAAGTCAGTGTAACTCCTTTATTAATAAATAAAAAAAGCAGGATCACACAAACCTGGGACTGCATTCTCTATAGCAAATTAGATTCCACGCGGAATTTTGAAGACCCCTCTATGACTGATTTTAAAACACCATGTCTACGGTGGTCGCTAACCAGGCGCTTATAATATATATCCTAACACCAGCAAATAATTAATTTATACTGTAAATCATTAATAATAAATTATCTGGTATCGTCATAGTCTATTATGAGGTTTGCAGTATGGTCACGTTTAATGAGTGTTGAAGAGTCTAACCTTTAACGGCTTCCAATTGTTACTTGGTTTCAAGTCTCGGGGAATCTACGCGTTTTGCGATAGAGAAATACCACCCTGGTAACACAATATTATATTCATAAATTGTTTTACCATATCTAGAGAAAGACATTAAACTAAATGTAAATAAATTACTCTAACAATAATTGTTTTGATCACTAAATTCTACGCAAATTGATAGTTAATATGCCCTTTGTTTTCTTCTTTAGTCATTCTATAGCTTTAGCACGACAGTTCTCTAATTATACTTACTCAACAACTTAAGTATGAAAGGATATGATATTTTATGAACATTTTTACCCCACACGTGGTCCAAATGGTTGAAGAACTCCGGTTCCATCACTCTATAGCTTATCAGATTCGGTATCTCTCTTCTTAAGATTGCCACATCCCCTAACGTGGATATCTTGTCGTTCTTCCCACAGATCAACGCTGTGTCCATCGTCGCCTTCTTTAAATTGTACAGCGGTGGTAGATCTGTATTATACTTCTCCAAATTCTCCTCACGTCCGTAATCGTACTGCGCGAATCGCTTATTCTTACCTATCTGCGCGTAATGTGCTAAATTCTTCCTCGAAGTACCGTCAGGAAACTGCCCTAGTGATGCGAGGAAGAATTCGGGTTCTAATTCAGCCGAATCGGCCCCCGTTACAGGGAAGACGCCGAATCTGAGACACAGGTCGTACCCTATCTTCTGCGCACATACGATGTTGTAGATAGCTTTGTAAATAGATTTGTATCCAAATAACTCTTCTTGGCCTATTGCTTCTAGCAAATAGTTGATTTCACTACTAAACTGAATCACGATTGATGATGGTGGGCCCAGGTTTTGTAAATACACCACTGGTGCCAAAGCTATGAAAACCCTAATTTTCTCATTGTATTCAGGTTTAGTTGAAGCTAAAATGAAAGTGATTGTTGTCCCTTCAGAGATTCCGACAATACTTAAAGAATTCTGACCAGTCTTCTCCAAAATAAAGTCTATGTTGGAAGCCAGGTCGTAGAATCCGTGCTCGTGGATGCTAAAGTTCCAAAAGGCTTTGTCTTTATCAGGGTCGAGGGCCACGTGTCTCCGGGAGTATTTAGACCCTCTGACGTTGAACGCCCACACGTCATATCCTTCTCCCGCCAGGATGTAGGCGAAGGAAGTGTTCCCTCTGGTTAGAAATATATCGGATGTGCCGAAGATGCCATGTCCTAGTAACACGGGCTTCGTTTTGTCACCGGGAATGTTGAATAGTTTCAGTATGTACCCGTCTTCGGTGAGTATGTCGTACTCCCTCGCTTGCAGACCGTACTTGTTGGCTAGTTGTGTAAAGTTGAATTGGGACTCTTCGGGTAAGTTCGTTAGAGTGGCTTTTATAGTGTCCATTGATAGCGGCAACACCGTGTTTAAAGTGATCAGTACTGTCAGCAGAAACAACATCGTGGAATAATGAATGAGTTTTTATATAATATTATTTTTTTATATTGTATTTAGTCACCGTTTAATTTTAAGTTGTGTTTTTAATTTTGAATTTATTTTTACTATTATGGCTGCCGGTTACAATTGTATTGTATTCACACTGTTCAATCACTGAATCACTTTTGCTGTCTGTTTTTATTTTCTATTTTGTTTTTATTATTCCATTGTGTTTAATTAAAATGCGTTTGCGATTACGTGTCGCGGTCGACTACCCGCACCGGGTCGCGTCCGTTTTATGCGAGAAAATTTAAATATTTTGTAACACATTTGGAATATTAACTGGTTTTTTCATTTCGCAATATGTTAAATTGTCTCTTAGCACCGGAACGTTGAATCACGTCCATAGTTTCTGTATATACTGAGCTTGCAATGCGTTCTTCCGTGTACGGTTAGCAGAAACCGGTTGGTTATTTTGTTACGCCGATTGACCTCTTAATAAACATGCGATTATTTGGCTGTATGGTTTGAACTTTCTGATCTGAATTTTGGTCAGTTGACTTATAAGGTGTGAATTTTACTTCCTAGCCGGGTACAGTTTTCCAATATGTCTTGGTGCGGTGGGGGTTAGAGAACTTCCTTGATGCAGTTTTTTATTGTGTGTTTAATTAAGTGATTTAGTTGAGAGATTATGGGATGTGGTTAATTATTTAAAACTTTATATTGATGCGGTTCTTTTCAATATATTAAAATAATTCACGCCTGATATACCCGAAGGGGTAGGCATAGGCTCAACTAGTGCATCCACTTTTTGCCGTGCGTATTCCGTCCCATGATGTGATAGGGGGCGAGCCTATCGCCATATCGGGCACAAATTCCAGACTCCGGGCTGATACTGAATAGCAAAAACCAATATCACTTTGCCCGACCCGGGAATCGAATCCGAAATCAGCTTTGCAGTCGTACCGTAATACAACTACGCCATCGAGGCAGTCAAATATAATATTAAAATAAATTATACACATTATGTATACTATAAATACAGTGAGCGCAGACTTAGCTGATATAAGATACATCGAGGGTATTATGAACTATGAAGAACTTTTCCACTACATTTAGACGCGAATTTGCTGATCAAACCCACATTCTCAGATTCAAAGCCGGCTCAAAGCACTGTGCCACGACGACTGTAGATATAATTTAACTTAAGTAAATCATTTCCGGATCGTATATGATGGCGCACTCACCTAGCCTGGTATTACGAAGCCGTTAGGTATTCAAATTTAAGAAGATTTTTTGACTATTTGTTCTTGTTTCCATGTCCTAACAATAAAACAACGCTTTCACTTTTCTATAACTGTATTAAAATGCATTGTGTATTTTTTTAATGCAACTAATAGACTTGAAAGTGATAGAGCTTCGCTGTTCACATTTTTCTATGGCATGGATATGCCGGCTAAATTAGCAGGGCCGTCTTTACTAGGTATGCAAAGGACAAAGGGCCCAAGAGGGCGCAAGACGATCGCCAGCAGGTTGTTGGAAAAAGAAACGCAATTAATATTTTTGGCCGACCATTCAAAAAAATAATAAAGAATATTTTGGGCAAGCGCGGTGTGTGCTGATTTTGGCTCACTGATACCAAATTAAATTAAGACTGCCCTAACGACTAGGGTAGTAGTATAACGACTACTGTATTATAGTGAAATGTCTACCATAGTGCCTCGTTGGAACGACTTGCGTTAAGAGTTTAGCTGGTAAACATTGTACGTCTAAACTAGTAAAGAGTTAGTATTTTACTATTGGGCGTATCTATAGTACTTACTAGTTTTTTTATTGCCTCCGAAGGCAGACGAGCTACTGACACCTAATGGTAAGTGGTCACCGTCGCCCATGGGCGTCAGCAATGCCAGGGGCATAGCTATCCGCTGCCTACCGTAAAAATCTTTTTTAAACGTTGTTTGAAAAGGATAGGTCGTAACGCCGAGGAAACATCATGAGAGAAAGGCTCAAGTCTTCGTGTTCTTATTAACTACATGTTATTAATAGAACTTTATATCCCGGAACATGTCAATGCTAAGTTCGAGGAAGCTAACATTTAGACTAATGTTAATATCTTAATTATGTTAATTTATACTAAGGTCGGTTTATCAAATTGCATTCAAGTACGATGCAAAAATTAATTAGCATATGAACAAAAATTAATCTGCGAAATGTGTTATCTCTATTTGATTTTTAGTAGAGTAGACGTGGTACTGTGTCAAGCACTTGATAAATGGCCTGCCGAAGCTGCACTCATGACTACGGTAGTAGTCCTGACATGCACAAGACCGGTGTACAAACCAGACTTGTAGCGTTGCGTTCTGTTAGTTAATTTTAAGGTGTAACGGGCACGGGCCTCCTGTGCTTCCGAGAGGGTTTAGGCCATAGTCCACCACGCTGGCCTAGTGCGGGTTGGTAGACTTCACATACCTTCGAAGTTCTTATGTCGAATTCTTAGGTATCGAAGTTTCCTGACGATGTTTTTCGCCGTGAAATCGTTAAAAAATAAAGAATACACACGTAACGGCGGATAACTCGTAAACCGGTAGGTATAATTTCTTTACCCGAGCATGTAAAAGTGAATAAATGCAGCGTAGTTTAAGAAAGTGTCGACCAGCGAGGCACGTTATACTAACATCAAAACTTACAAACTTTACCTCTCAACGTGAAAATTACTATCAGGTATACCGTTCAGTACTGCCAGGTATACAGATTTGTCGGTATCTATACCATACCATACCAGCCCTGTATTATATACTGCCAACTGCTGAGCACGGGCCTCTACAGCTGAGAGGGTTTAGGCCTTAGTCCACCACGCTGGCCTAGTGCGGGTTGGCAGACTTCACCTACCTTCGAAATTCCTATAGAGAACTTCTCAGATATGCAGATTTCCTCACGATGTTTCCTTCGCCGTTAAAGCGATAATTCACAAAGAATAAACACACATAACTTTTTAGAAAAGTCTGAGGCGCGTGCCCTTCGGTTTTGAACCTGCGGACATTTGTCTCGGCAGTCTGTTCCACTCTCAACTAGGCTATCGCCGCTTTATCGCGATATCTATACATATATTTAATACATGATACAGATATGAAGTGGAAGCCGATAGTTAATAGAATTTTTAAAATTTTTGAATAATTTATAGAGATTTCTATGTATTTTTCGGTTTCGAAATAGAAGATAGATTGCTTATACAAACGAAAATAGTCGTACTGGGAACTAAAAAAGGTACACATTTTTCATATTACAAATACAGAGAATACGTCTCCGCAACCTTGCAGCACTAGAACCACTTGCGAACTTTCTGCTAAAACAATAATACCAGGAATCCCTACCACTGACCTCGATAACAGAACCTTTACATACGTAGCCGCGGAACAATACATTCCTTACTAAATAGTGCCATACGAGCTTTCACTCAAATCTGTGCCGCGATCAATTATGATGCGGCAGTAATTTTAGGTAAAAACGTGGGCGCTTACATATTAGAGAGATCGCATTTCACTTCTGTCCTTTGTTGGGAAAGAAAGTGACTTGAGGGGAAAGGGGGAGTTTCGTGTTTGGCAGGAATGTGAAGGGGAAGGTGGAATTTTATTTGGGTTCCAATAAGTCGGTACGGTATATTATATAAGGTATTCGTATTCGACTGGTTTTTAAGTTCGCAGCACGATTATTTTTATAAGGATTGTATGTAGGTTTATATAGTATAGCCCTTTCAGTAGTAGAGGAGGCCCGTGCTCAGCAGTGGGCAGTACAGGGCTGGTATGGTATATTTTATACTATTTCAAATGACGAATTGGTGGCCTCCTTGGTCTAGTAGGTGGTGTATATGGCCTTTTTTATACGTGTACAGCAACGTGACCCCACTGCACCTGATTGTACGGGGAGTGGGATCCAGATTAGAGGGTTGACTGAGGAGACATGATTACTCCGTGCCAGTCATACGCCTCTTCACAAACGCCTACTTATAAACACTGGCAACACCTTTTTTGTTATAAAGGACACGCAGTTGATGTTATTTTAGGAGCAATTACGTAAAACAGTAATTTTACTACAATATTATATTTACATGACTGTCTCGGTGGCGTAGTTGTATTATGGTACGACTGCAAGGCAGAGGTCTCGGGTTCGATCCCCGGGTCGGGCAAAGTGATATTGGATTTTTCTATTCAGTATCAGCCCGGAGTCTGGAATTTGTGCCCGATATGGCGATAGGCTCGCCCCCTATCACATCATGGGACGGAATACGCTTGGCGAAAAGTGGGTGCACTAGTTGCGCCTCTGCCTACCCCTTCGGGGATAAAAGGCGTGAGCATGCGTATGACTGCCTCGGTGGTGTAGTTGTATTACGGTACGACTGCAATGCTGAGGTCTCGGGTTCGATCCCCCGGTCGGAAAAAGTGATATTGGATTTTTCTATTCAGTATCAGCCCGGAGTCTGGAATTTGTGCCCGATATGGCGATAGGCTCGCCCCCTATCACATCATGGGACGGAATACGCACGGCGAAAAGTGGGTGCACTAGTTGCGTGGCTGCCTACCCCTTCGGGGATAAAAGGCGTGAGTATGCGTATTATATTTATTTTCAGACACTATAACTTAGGGTGAGGTAAGAGAGATTTATTTTCAGAATAAATTTCCAGGTTATCAAATTGTAGACAGCAATCTTATATTTGGTAGTAAACACTGTATACAATATTTTTGCCCACATGTCCTTATACCACTGTAGATTTTTTATTTTTTTTATTTCATTGAATGACGAGACGAGCATGCCATTCGCCTGATGGTAAGCGATACGACCACCCATAAACAGTAGCAACACCATCCAGCACCTTGACTTACAAAGTACTGTGTGGCATTCCACTATATGGCTTCGGCCTAACACTCTTCCCTGCATGTTGCAGCAAGGATTAGGCTCTTTAAGCCCAGCCGGTATTCGCTACGATATCTCAGTCCTTAGTCGACATACGCAACCAGTTTATAGATATAAGAAGTGAACACTAAACAGGTATTTTGAAATTTACCCAACGAAATTTTGCTGAGCAATAAATTCTGCATGCACTTTTGCTATGATTTTATTGTAGGGCAGGGTGTAATGCAAACTTGTGGAATTGAGTTCAATATCCGATGTTTATTCAGTGGAAAAGATAGGCAGTTAGTTACCTTGCATAATAATTTTGTTTTCCACTAAAGTTTAGGAGTATATAATAAGCTTACGACTTCATTTACTAGGATCCAGTACCGCAATTATACATACATACATACATAGTATCACGCCTCTATCCCATAGGGGTAGGCAGAGACCATGGATTGCCACTTTGCTCGATTCTGGCACAACACTTTCGCTTCCTCTACCTTCATCAATCTTTTCATACACTCCCGCCGGTTCAGGGTACTTTTGACCTGGCCCTTGCTTAGAATGTCAGATATCTGACATTCAAAAGTTCGGTGTGGTCGACCCCTGCCGGCCCTTCCATCCACACTCCTTCCTATCATCCATCCTTTTCAAAATTATGTAAGAAAATAATTACTGGAATTATGTAAGAAAATAATAGGGTAGTTGGTTTTTTTGCTCAGCATCCGCCCGTAGTCTGGGATTTGTGGCCGATATATTGATGGCCCCCCTGTTACATCAAGAGATACACATGGAGAAACTGGATGCACTAGTTGTACTTACCGCTTCGGGGTTAAAAGGGAGTGTGTATGTTGACCACCAGGATTACGATATCAATGTACTGTTGGCTTTCGTATGGTCTACGGGCAGTGATATTATCGGTCTAACAAATTACGCTCTTTTCCAGTCTTCATTCCTCTAAGGGCTGACAAAGAACCCGAAATACATCTGCAGTGGGCAAGGTCAAGGACGAGAGTGACCACTTACTATAAGAGGAGCTGCATGTTTTGTCACCTACAACGGAATGAAAAGAAAAAACAAATTAAGGCTCTATGAATCATGACAAAAGTCAAATCACTAATATTAGTAGATCTATTTTTTTTTTTTTTTAATGCTTTGAATGGCGAGACGAGCATGCCGTTTGCCTGATGGTAAGCGATACGACCACCCATAAACAGTAGCAACACCATCCAGCACCTTGACTGACAAAATACTGAGTGGCATTCCACTGCGCTCGTCATCCTGAGACATAAGATGTTAAGTCTCATTATGTCCAGTAGTTATACTGGCTACAATATCCTTCAAACCGAAACACAACAGTGCATGCACACTGTTGCTTGGCGGTAGAAATAGACATTGCGGTGGTACCCACCCAGACGGCCTCTTACATAATGAGAGACCTACCACCAGTAAAGTATTTAGGTGAAGGTGTGTAGAAGTTGAATTAAAATTCATGATAACAGTTTTTAGTGTAGATTACTGAACAAGGATGTTAATAAATTAGCCTTTTTAGATGATTAGCCTTGACAAACGCACAGACCTTGCCTCGGTCAAAACTGCGGGCATCCCTCATACTCTTACCGCTTAATTATCTATGGCAGTTCATTTTATACAACTCTAATTAGTGTGTACAAGGATTCTAAAAATCCTTTAGTTTACCTGATACGAAACATATAAAACTGGCGTGTTGAGAGAAGCAATTATCACTAAAGTCTAGTCTGAAGATCCAAAAATGTCTGTTAAAACAATAGTTCTATTTGTAACAATATTTATAATCAATAAATCATTTGCACAAATAGCTAATATAAGTACGACTCTAACGAACGTGCCAGAAGATGGTTTGTTAAACTTCACGCAACTAGCTGAGAAATACGGATACCCGGCTAACGTACATGACGTGACCACAAAGGATGGATACATATTGAAGCTTTTCAACATTCCTGGAGACAAGAGCAGACCAATTCTACTAGTTCATGGCGTATTTGGGACCGCTGATGACTTTATCATTAGAGGAAACTCGTCGCTAGCAATAATTCTGGCCCAGCTTGGGTTTGATGTCTGGGCTCTCAACGTCAGAGGCTGCAGATACTCCAGGAATCATCTGTTTTATAACCCAGATAATGGGAAGGATTTTTGGGACTACAGCGTCCACGAACTCGGAGTCTACGATCTAGCATCGAACATCGACTACGTCCTGAACGAGACGGGTCAGTCTCAGCTTAGTATAGTAGGATTCTCGGAAGGAACAACAATGACTATAGTCCTGGCATCTGAGAAACCAGAATACAATTCTAAGATTAAGGTGTTTATAGCAATGGCTCCGGTGTGTCATTTGCAGAACGCTGTCGGACCGCTGGCTTCCCTGATAAGAGTTGGCACATTCCTCGATAGATTTTTGTCCATATTCAATGTAGAAGAGGTTCTTGGCTACAGTTCTGTAGCAAAAGGTATCATGAACTTCCTCTGTACACAGTTGCCAATAAGTTTCCAGCTTTGCATGGACGGTACGGTAGCACCGCTCATTGGTGCAAATTCTGATGACATAGAAAAGAAATTCTTTTCGATAGTTATAGCACACTTCCCGGCAGGCACTTCTAGGAAGAATCTGGTGCATTTCGCCCAGATAGGGAGTAGTAAGATCTTCGGTCAGTACGACTACGGCCGTCCGAAGAACTACAATATGTATAAGTCGTTCACGCCACCGATTTATGACCTGAGTAAAGTCACAATGGATGTGGTGCTTGTGTCGGGGAAGAACGACAGGGTATCGACTCTTGAGGACACAGAGTTGCTGAAGGAAAAGCTGCCGAACGTGAAGGAGCATATCATTCTGCAGCCGGAGAGCTTCAACCACCTGGATCATATGTGGGGTCGCAGTTGTCTCGATGTATCTTACCCTTACATTGTGCAAATCCTGGAGAGTTACAACTAAATAAATATGTACATCTATAATCATCAAATATATTATTATCAAAAATATGAAATCGAGTATATTTTGTTTTCGACTATATTGATTTTAATAAAAAAGTCATATCGGTCTACGCTATTGAGATTCTTCTACCACGATTTGTTTGGGACTGGATATCTTAGAGGGTTGTTAAGAATAAGCCAATCAGCAACACGTGTGAAAATGTGTTGTGCGGCCTCACATTGTAGTGAGATAAGGTGGTGGAAGACAACGTGTTCAGTACATTAATTTCCTCTTATAATGCGCCCTCTGGTGGTAGAATTTATTTATATCCAGTATGTCGTGATATGATATAGCGGCGATAGCCTAGTTGGGAGTGGAACGGACTGCCGAGACGAATGTCCGGAGGTTCAAACCCAAGGCACACACCTCTGACTTTTCGTAGTTATGTGTGTATTGTTTATCAATTATCGTTCGCTTTAACGGTGAAGAAAATATCGTGAGGAAACCTGCATACCTGAGAAGTTCTCTGAATTTCGAAGGTATGTGAAGTCCGCCAACCCGCACTAGGCCAGCGTGGTGGACTAAGGCCTAAAACCCTCTCAGTAGTAGAGGAGGCCCGTGCTCAGCAGTGGGCAGTATATAATACAGGGCTGATTGCATTTCCATTGCATTGCAATTATTTGGTTTCATTTAGTAAGGCAATATCATAATGACCCCGTGGAAAAAAATATAATAGGTAGGAAAGTGGAAACATATTCAATGAAAATTTAAATTATGTTCAAAAACAATTATAAATATTTATCATTTGATTGATCACCATCACCGCGATTATAAAACTTTAAGTGTAAAGATTATATTCATAATCATTTCAATCATATGATTTTCCAGTATTAAAAAACGAGTAGTAATTATAATTTGTTTTTTATAAAACAATAATAATAATAATTTCACATATCCGGACTCGAAATATAAAATACGTGTATAAAAATTCATTATTATGCGAACTACATAATTAAATATAAATTAAAGTCGTAATACTGGAAATGTTACTTAATGAACAAGCTTATAGCCTATACATTATCGATATTCAACCTATATTAACATAATGATTTTTTTTTAAATACAACATTTTCTTTTTATATAAAAACATGCTGACCGTTGACATGATACGTTGTTTTGCCATATACATTTTAGAGATTATTTTAGTAGAAAAAAATGAATAAATTATTGTAAGTACGTAAATCAAAATCGGTTCAGCCGTTTCGGAGGAGTATGGTAACAAACACTGTGACACGAAATTTTTATATAATAGATTTACCTTTATATGTTTGTGTTCGCAAATTTTTGTACAAGCGCATTTTAAAAGAAATTTTGTGTTTTTTACATACTTTTCATTTTGAAGTCCCCTTGAGAACATATCATAATTCCAAGCGAAACTTGTATTTACATACGTAATAACTTAGAGTTATTATAAATTTATAACAGACTTACTTAACTTGTACTGCATACAGTAGATTTGTTTTAAATTGGGTCTTCCATCAGACCGACTTTTAAACCTTTAAAAGTCAGCAACGTGTCCCCTATTTTTTGGACAATTAGCATTGTGTTCTCTGTTACATAAAGAAAACGCCAGTGTCTTTTCAAATTTCTTTTATGCTAGCCTAAAGGCAAGTTAAGACTAGCTAGTTCTCGCAGCAATATATTGTGTAAAAACTTCCAAATGCGTTTACACTAGCGGTAATATTTAAATTATTCTATACACATAAGACTCGCCGCAAGTCCTACAAACTTAAAAAAATGCAGAAGTCAGCTTCCCGTGCCTGTTTACATGGTAAAAGCCGTTTGCGGAAGAAAACGACTTCTTGCCGAGATCAATATCTAGCTATTTTTAATCAGAATCAGATCACAACAGGAATTAGTTCCATTATTGTTCCTTTGCTGACATTACCCATACTTTTCCAACGTGTCCAATAAAAGTGGATATAGAGTTATGTGCGTGGTTCTCCCCCATATGAAATCCAGGTGGTTGAACAAAGGTCGTTCCATCTCGTGGTACATCACTACATTCGGCAGCTCCCTCCTCAGTCGAGCCGCGTCCTCCACCGTCGCTATCCTGTCGTTCAGCCCTAGAAACAGCGCCACCTTCATCGTTACCTTGCTGATGTCATACCTCGGTGGCGTCCTCGACCCGTATACTATCTTATTCTTTTTCGGCCCGTAGTCGTACCGCCCAAACACTCTACTCCTACCTATTTGTCCGAAATGGTTCATTGCTTTAGTGGAACTGCCTGCTGGGAAATGTCCCACTATTGTAGGAAAGAACTCGTCTTCAATCTCATCTATGTCTATCCCGCAAAGTTGGTAAAGGAATCCGTATAGGCATATTTTGAGTCCTGTGCCATTCCTCGTACAAAGGTAATCCCACAACTGTTTAAACGGTGAGAAGAAACCCATGAATTCTTCATTATCAGTTTCTATTAAGAATTGGTTGATCAAAGGACTGTATTCTATTACAAGAGACATGAAAAGTCTGGTGTATTTCAATTTATACACTGGTGCTAGAGCAATGAATATGTTGATTTTGTCGTTGTACTCTGGTCTGACTGCACCCATGATGAACATTACAGCGGTACCCTGAGAGTAACCAATTACTTTCAGTTTGTTCTGTTTAGTCTTTGACAGAATGTAGTCTATCGCAAGAGGTAAGTCGTGATAAGCAGTTTCGTGGAGGTCGAAGTCCCAGAATTCCTTGTCCACATCGGGGTCGAGATTCACGTGGCGCCTGGAATATCTATTCCCTCTCGTATTAAATGCCCAGACGTCGTAGCCATGTCTGGCGAGGATGATACCCAAAGACGTTTCTCCTCGAAGGATGAAGCTGTCTGATGCCACAATGGCGCCGTGGACCAGTAGAACTGGCCTTGTGTGGTCTCCAACTATCCGATGCAGCTGTATGACGTACCCGTCAGGTGTGATGAGGTCGTATTCCTCAGCAGCGTGGCCGTACTTCCTGGCCAAGCCTGTAAAGTTCAGTCTCCCGTCTTCTGGTATCCGTGAATGTACGTGGTTTTCGGCCGGTTCATAGTTCACGAATATTGCACTTAGTAAAATTAATATCTTCATATTTGTATGTTACGACTGCACCCGATTTGATTTTACGTGCGTGATTTTTTCGCACGTCGCGCCATGACCGGCCGCTGGTCTTGTTATCACTGGGTCCTACGTTTTGAGTTAATTTGGCCTGCTCATGTTAATATGAAGTTCGATATGTGTAATAAAGTAACAAGTTTGTATGCTAACTTGGATCAACAATTAATGAATTTCAAATGTCTTCCCACCGGTTTTTATAAACATTATAATTAATAATGTAGTTTTTAAACAGCGTTTTGCTTTGCTTATACTATGTATGAGTTTTTCAACATCATCTTTGTAGTTGTAGGTTTTTAATACAAAGTTATAGATGTTACAGATTATAAATAGTGGCGTCTGACATTAGGCAAGCTATTTGCTCGTCCCGTCAGTTTAGTATCTTGGTCGTAAGATTAGAGGAAAGAACTTTAGAGCATTTATACTTTATACTAACTAGGTGTTGCTCGCGGGTTTTCCCGCGTGAAAAACCTTTCCCACTACAAAATTCCCTAAAACACAGTAAGACGCCAGCGTCATCTACTTTAAGAATTAGAAAAAAAATCATTATTTCCCATGGGGGCAAAAATTACCGGGATAATAAGTAGGCTATATGTTTATCCAAGACATAACCAACCCTGGTGCCAAATTTCATCCAAATCCGTTCAGTAGTTTCTGCGTTTAGTTCTAAATCTTCGAAGGTATGTGAAGCAACCATGTATGGTATGTACCAACCCGCACTAGGCTAGCGTGGTGGACTAAGGCCTAAACCCTCTCAGTAGTAGAGGAGGCTCGTGCCCAGCAGTGGGACAGTATATACCACAATTGTCAAGGATCTTTTTCGCATGCAAGAACCGCTGAACCGATTATTACTGATTTCCTTAATTTAGAATATCATGATCATATTTAATTACTGATATATGGTGTTATTATAATTGAAGAGACGTTTTGAACTCCTCGTAATGGCCCCGAATCAATGTAGTGGATATTATAGCTGCCCGACACTGCTTCCTCTGGCGACGCCTATGCTAGGGGACACTGTTTAAAAAAACATTAGGAATACCGTTTTCATTAGCTTTTATTACAAACAGGGCTTTACCCTCGGCTTTGTTCATTCTACTGACTTCATCAGTTACATTCAAACTTGTGAAATATTTATTTGTATGCAATAAAATATTGCAACAAAATGTAGTATGTGGCAAAGTTGTAAATGACCTCCATTACATATGGGCTTGACCTTTCGAGTTCTCATTGCATGCTGTTGATTCAGAAAATATAATTTTTTTGCCTTGCAAACTGCTAATACTTTAGGGCCTGTATCAATAAATCATTCATATCAAGTTTTCATGAGTAAAATCTCAAGTAGATATTTAATATATTGAACTATTATATATTAATATATTAAGCTTATGCACTCATTTAAGAGCTTGTTCTAAGCTAAGTAAGCGCTGTTACATAAATAAAACTTAGCTGTCAAAATCCGTCCCATATTGTAACTTAGATGCCACGGGTTAATAAATAGCGATCTTAAGATGCTGACCTTAATTTGACAGCGTCTCAGCTGATATCGCGCTTCAGAGCGATATTGAGTTGTATCTGTTACTACGGCCCCTAGAACTAAGTGTTATAGTGTGTGCCAAACATGGCAAAAGAAGGCATTTACTCCTACCTAGCACGGAAAGCTTGAAAGTACGATAACGACACGAATTTGTTCCCGAAATTATTGAAAGTAGGTACTATTGCTATCTCCATCGAAACGCGGTACCGGTCGACTAGATTTTTTCTTTAAATTCCCCTTTACCACGATGCTTAGCGATGTCTCTTTGCGACAGGTTTGTATGAATTAGCGATTTATAATTTAAGAGTATAAGGGGGCAAAACACTGGTTAGGCGAATCACTAAATATATGTTTTATTATTATTTTTCCTTTTGGGTTATGAGGTTTGAAAGTACCACCTCTTGTGCATTTATGTAAAGGTTTTATTATTTATAAACTGGATGATTTATGATATTTCAAAACGCTATTTGCAAGCAATTTAAACTTTAATTACCTTAGCGGCTGGGGAATTGAATTTGACATTTACTTGCATCGTAAATTATTTTCTGTATAGTATTTGAGTAGACTGCCTCGGTGGCGTAATTGTATTACGGTACGATTGCAAGGCTGAGGTCTCGGGTTCGATCCCCGGGTCGGGCAAAGTGATATTGGATTTTTCTATTCAGTATCAGCCCGGTGTCTGGAATTTGTGCCCGATATGGCGATAGGCTCGCCCCCTATCACATCATGGGACGGAATACGCTTGGCGAAAAGTAGGTGCACTAGTTGCGCCTCTGCCTACCCCTTCGGGGATAAAAGGCGTGAGCATGCGTATGCGTAGTATTTTAGTACGTAACTCTCTATTCGAAGTAACTTGAAATAGTCAGAGGTGCGTGCCATGCTAGGTTTAAAACCGCGACTTTCCTCTTAACACTCCTTTGACCGCTACCTATCACATACCCCACTGCGTCTCTTGCAGGCTGCTATCCATGATCGGCAGTGGCACGCTCACTTTTGTATAAAACCGAGCACTGAAACTTATCCAATCTCTGGGAATACTTATCTGTCTTAACCTGCAATGAGATCATTAATTAAATAGGAAAATAGAAATACATAGGTGTGAGTGTAAAGTTTACTAAGCTAATCTATCTTTTTTATAGGTCTCCTAATCTACTTCAGCTACGGCGCATGGCACAGCTCGGAACGGCGTCGAACCCTGGACTCCGTGCAGCTGGCCGACCTTCACAACGACAGCCACACCGCCCTGCTCAACCACAATGGTCTCACTCACACGCTCGGCTGACAGAGAGAGACGGCAGATTGCGGGCCAGATGAGAGCGAGCGAGAAGACGCTAATATCCTTAGCCCGAGTAGTACGGTGATATCTTTTATTTCTAGTATTTAGTGTGGACCTAATGGCTGATTTTGGTATTTGGACCTGTTCTAGTATTGAATAGTGGAGAGTGCTCGTGAACTTCCTATTGGATAAGGAGAAACCCTAGTTAAAGTTATTAGAAAAGTACTTGGATTGCATAAATTCACCTTTACTTCAAAGAACATTTTTACAAATTAATGTGAAATAGAGATGAATGCACAAATATTTTATGCTATAAGACATAATAGCGGTAGATTGGTCTATTTAATATTCTTTAAGCAAATATTCCTTAGGCAACAAATTACGCGCAATATGCTGATCAACATGACGCGCGTCACGATGTTATCATCTGAAAATCTTTCGCGCTCTCCTTCTTTTGCAATAATTTAAATTGTTAAACCCACATGTCTTTATCCTTGCGGTATAATCAATTATATTATTGTTTATTTGCTTATTTTCTTGCATTTAATTTTATTTTGTTTTATAATCTCGAATAGTTTCACCTTGTACATAAATTTCTTGTCTTCTGCCAGTTTCTAACATCTGTAATTTTATTAATTTGTTTGGAAAACATTTGAATATTGTATATATTCAGAATGGTTCCTAAAATGGTCCATATTTTAAAAAATGACCCGATTATGTACTTATTTATAAGAATCTCCAGTGTTCCTTGTTATTTTTTTTTTTTTTTTTTTTTTATTATTAATGGGCTCACGTTTGTCCGCTATCCGCCTGATGTAAAGCGATGATGCGGCCTAAGGTGAAGCACGCTTGCCCAGAAGAAACCGATTCACTCGCGACTTGAAGAGTCCCAAATTATATGTATGCGGAAATAGACAAGATGGTAGTGAATTCCACAATTTGGCTGTCCGCACAATAAAGGTGGAAGCAAAGCGCTTAGTGCGAGCTCTTGGAACTTCCACCGTGTAACAGTGACGCTTCGCCGTATCTCTGCTGGTCCTGTGGTGGAATGGGGATGGGGGAATCAAATTGTGCAATTCTGTAGCACATTCTCCGAAATGTATCCGGTAGAACGCCGATAGACTAGCCACTTTGCGACGATGCTCGAGGCTCTGTAGTCGAGCTTTAACGAGGGCATCGTTACCTATGAGCCTCTTGGCGCGCTTCTCGACGGATTCTAACGCCTCCAACTGGTATTTAGCTGATCCATCCCAAAGATGCGAACAGTACTCCATGCAAGAACGAACTTGCGCTGTGTACAATTTTAGCATCTGTTCCGACGTGAAGTACCTTCGCACCTTTGCTAGGATACCTAGTTTTTTTGCCGCTAGTTGAGTCTTGGACTCAATGTAAGAGCCAAAGTTGAGGGTAGAAGTCAGCGTAACGCCAAGGAGATCAAGGTGGTCGGTTATCGGCACGGACACACCAAGGAAAGAGAGAGCCAGGTCAAATGGCCTCTTTTTGGCAGAAAAGAGACACGCCTGTGTCTTGGCTGCATTGAACCTGACCAGATTGGCATCGCCCCAATCGGAGACTGCCTTAAGGGACAAGTTCAGACGCTGGACCATAGCTTCTCTGAGTGACTGGACTTCAGCCGATGTGGAACGTGGGTTGGATACATAGTACTCTACGACCGTGCTGTCATCTGCATACCCAAAGGTACCGGGCTTTAGCAAATCGTTGATATGGAGCAGGAAAAGTGTCGCAGAGAGTACCGACCCCTGGGGAACACCGGCATTAATTGCCATGTGATCAGAAGAGCAGCCATTTAAGACTACTCTTATTGATCGATCCCTCAGGAAGTCCGATATCCACTCACAAAGACCTGTGGGCAAGCCGTATGCTGGAAGCTTGCTTATGAGGCCACCATGCCAAACCCTGTCAAAAGCCTTCGAAATATCTAGAGAAACGGCCAACGCTTCCCCGTATTTCTCTATAGCTTCATTCCAGATGTGCGTAGCGTACGCTAGAAGGTCCCCAGTCGACCGGTTTCGGCGGAATCCGTACTGTCGGTCACTGAGGAGATCATTGGCTTCTAGGTACGTTAGGAGCCGATTATTCAGAACACGTTCCATACTCTTGCAAGAGTATGGATGTGACCGAAATGGGCCTGTAGTTGTCAGGGTCGGCACGACTGCCTTTTTTCGGAACAGGCTGCACGTTAGCAAGCTTCCAAGATTTGGGCACTTGTCCAGTTTCGAGAGAGAGTCTAAACAGGCGTGTCAATACAGGAGACAACTCGGGAGCACACGTCCTCAACACTATGGCTGGGATACCATCTGGACCACTGGCTTTGTTCACATCCAGATTGCGTAGCGTTTTGCGAACCTCTGTTTGGCGAATGCGGATTTCAGACAACATAGTCGTACTACCAGGTGGAGTTGGAGGTATCGCGCTACTAACATCTAGACGTGAAGACTCTGCGAATAGAGAAGCAAACAAGTTTGCTTTCTCTTCTGCAGCGTGGGCTAGGGTTCCGTCAGGTTTTAGCAGTGGAGGCAATGAGGGGTGGCAGAAGTTCACTTCAACTGATTTAGCTAGGGACCAAAAGGCTTTACTACCCGAGGGGTATGAAGCCAGTTTGTTTCCTATTCGGCTAATATGGTCAAAGCGAGCCTTCTGTAGAACCTTTTTACAGGACTTGGCAGCTCTGTTAAACGCTTTTTTCTTCTGGTGTAAGTCCTTTGCTTTACGGTGTCGAGCATCAACCCAGGCCAGATACGCCTCATGTTTATGCGCTTCAGCACGTCCACATTGGGGTCCGAACCATGGGCGAGCTTTGCCAGACAGAGGTACATCCGAATAGGGAATGAAGTATTCCATACCAAGACGTAGCACATCTGCAACGGCATCCGCGCATGTCGAAAGATCACCAGAAGAGAAGCACACGGGCTGCCAAGGAAAAGATGCAAAGAAGGACCGCATCTCATCCCAATCTGCTGACTTGTATCGCCACATCCGCCTAGTGCCTCTAGGGCAGGGATCGGGCGGAGAGTAGACTGATACAGATTTCACCAGACAGTGGTCGGACTTACCCAAAGGTGATGAAACCGAAACCGAGTATCGGTCTGGATCAGTTGTCAGTAGAAGGTCCAAGCAATTGGCTGTGTGGGACTCAACATCTGGTACCCGTGTAGCACCTTGGACCATCTGGGTGAGATTTAGCGCTAGAGCCAGCTTTCGCGTCTCTCTTCCAGCATGGTCAGTGGTTAGGTGCGGAAACAGCCACTCCTGGTGTTTGGCATTAAAGTCCCCTAGCAACACTAATTGGGCTGTAGGGTACCTAAGTTGAGCCGCATCCGCCGCTTCAATGAGGTAATTAGAGAACCTCGTCGTCTCCTGGTTTCCACTGTGCGACCGGTAGACACAAGCATAAAGAATCTTCTCCATACCTGTGTCCACCAGTACCCATAGGACAGAAAATTTGGGATCTTCAAGGTGACGGAGACGCCGACAACAGATGTCGTCCCGGGCGTACAAGCACACTCCGGCATGCGGCTTGAAATTGTGCTCGAGGGTGTACCCAGGGTACATCAAGTAAGTCGCGTCAGACGGACATCCTATCTGCGTCTCCGTGAGAAACAAGAGTTATTGTATTATGCCAAAGTATTTTTTGTTTTGTGTGCTTTTATGTTTATAATGTAATTTTATTTTGAATAATTTGTTGGTTTTATATTCTTTGCATTTGCAGGATGATGCGTTTATTGACATTTGTTATTATTAATAAACTGCTTTATATTCACTTTTCATTCGATTTAACATATTTATAAAATTTACATAACGAATTCGTCAACAAAAAATCAAGCAAAAAAGTGGCGCGGCCGTACCATCCTTTTCTCGAAGTAGTTGAGGCCATAAAATTTACATAACGTATTCGTCAACAAAAAAACAATCAATATTATGATAATACCTAATATTATAATCGGAGCATAAACATGATAAGTTTCAATACGCTATAAAAAATATCGTATATTAAAAAAAATATTTGTCAGTATAATTAGTGTAATTAGGTAATTTGTTACGTAATGTACTATTCTGTCGACCATCGAGGGACGCAACATCTACATTACGTTTGGCCTACATTGTACTTACCATCATGTACTTGGTACTTTAATTTGGTACTTTCTCACAACAATCTATGTGTTTTGGCTGGTTGAAATTAGAAATTGATTTGTTAGCGTAAATTCTTAAATTACAAAATTCTGGATGATCAAATATCCCCGCTTTTTAAGGCTTGCAGAGTATCCAAGATTCCTTTATCCAAGGTTTTCTAGTTGTGGGTTCTCATGGAGATCTTTTAACATCAGTTGACCAAACAATAAAAAAACTAGGGTTTTGTCCGTCTCTCGATGGTCGACGCTACACGTGGTCTGCATTGTACAGTGAGCTTACAAGGGAGTCTGTGCGCTGCAAATCAAAGCTATAGGTAGGTAGGTAGGTATAGATAATGCCATCCCCGATGACGCGTCCCACCAATTTTTGAGCGGGGTGTAAGGAGATATTCTCTACAGAAAATATATATAAAATAATGTAAAAACCATATAATGTAAAAACTAATTTTCGACTCGCTTTGACAATCATTTTGAATATTTACAATCGTTTTGAACAGGTTTTTAGACTGAAAAAGTACAACTAACCTATTCCCTAAATAGTTGGGGCGCGTCATAGTGGCTGGCATTATTTGTAGTGTGTAAGTTGTATTTTTGTGAATAACAACAGTATTAATAGAGCTGTTCCGAGCTGTTAGACAGCTTTCATTATTCCTATAATCATGTGATTAACACGTATGTATTCAGTATGTAGTATTATATATGATCAAACGAACTTACCAAGTGAAGTTCGATCAATATTATATGAGTACGCTTCATTCGAAGATATAAAAACATGTAGTACTTTATCCTGCTGGCAACTCGCACGGTAAAAAGGAAACAGTATTGTTGATTTCCGGAAGATGTGGAGAGGGTAGCCGCTGCTGGCTACTGCTCTGTGACAGCGTATCATTCTTTAGAGAAAACCGACAAAATTTTTCTATTTGGGTATAGGGTTGGGTGGGTGTTTATATCTTCGAATGAAGCGTACTCATATAATATTGATCGAACTTCACTTGGTAAGTTCGTTTGATCATATATTATATTTCGTCGCTTCATTCTTCGATATAAAAACATGTAGATGTTTAGAGATGAAAATTTTGTAGATGTAAGTTATAGGTGATAAAGAAATAGTTTTTATTTTTAACTAATCACTTTATTTTAGATCTTAATTTTACTTAATCATAAATAACATGTAACTTGTATTATTACAATATTTCTAATTAGCATAAATTGATTGGCCTTAGAACTGATCTAGCAAAATCCTCTTTTACGAGCATTTGGCGATGGTAAAATTTTGCGAAAGTCTGAGACCTGCTAGTCCAGCCGGCAGCTTTTCTAATGGCATCCAAGGAAAGGCCGGATGCACGCGCTGCAGATGTGGCGGCGTGTCTCGTGCTATGCGCACTGAACGTAGACACATCTATCCCACTAGATTCTAGTACCTGCTTAATCCATCTACTAATTGTCTGAGCGGTTGCACATCTATGCGGGCGCTTATACGTTATCAAAAGATTATTTGAGTTCAAAGGTCTAATATCCTTTGTACAAAAAATATAATCTTCTATCACTGTAGCGGGGCAGATTGCCTTATTATCATTAAAATAAGGTAAGACTAATACTGGTTGCTCGCGTCCTACTGCAGAAGTCTTAATTAGGCTAGAAATACCTATTCTGACACCGCCGGAGTCAATAACTATATTTTCCAATTTAATTGAAGCTAATGTTTGTACTCTATGTGCTGTGCATAGTGCCAAAAGAATTACTAACTTCTTAGTCAGTTTTTCTATAGATAGTTCTCTATTGGGTACCCAGTTAGCTACGAAATTTAAAACTAGCTGTGGATCCCAGGTATAACTATATTTAGGCATGGCGGGTCTTAGTTTATAAGCCCCTTTGAGAAGACGTTTGATCTGTTCGTCAGAAGTTATATTGCCTAGTAAAAGGGAAAGGGCTGAGCGGTGACAGTTCAAGGTCCCGTATGCAGCGCCTTTATTAAATTGTTCAGTCAGGAATAGCATAATAGATGATACGGTACACGTGAATGGGTCATAGTTATTTGACTGAGAAAATTGCCACCATAATTTATAAGTACCGTTGTACTGCGTAAGTGTGTTCTTTGAGAGAGATGCAATGACTAGTTCGAGCGCCGAAATTGGTGTGCCTCTTGATTCGAAAGCTTTCCGGATAACACTGCTGCAGCCAGGGTAAAATGTCTTGACGGTTGAGGAGTCCTGGAAGACGACAAAGGGCAAATTGGATTGGAAGTCAAATAAATAACTTCAGATTGAAGTATTTTCTGGAGTAGGGGAAACCAAGGTTGAGACGGCCAATAAGGAAAAATAAGGATACCTTTTGCTTCGTCTCTGATTATTTTATGTATACATTTCAATATAAGTGAAAAAGGTGGAAATGCATAGAAGTATATGGATTTCCAGTTTAAAGTAAACGCGTCAACAGACATGGCCTCCGGATCTGGTTTCCATGAGACGTACCTTTTGCATTTAGCATTTGTACGAGAAGCGAAAAGGTCTATTACCGGTTTACCAAAAGCATTTATAACCTCTTGATATTGAGAGTCAGAAAGATTCCATTCAATATCTGGATTCACTTTTCTAGATTCTTGGTCAGCTTCAAGGTTATCTTTCGTATTAATATATGAAGCAAACAACCATATGTTCCGCTTCTCGCACCATTGCCATATAGACTTTGACAATTCTGTTAAATGAGGAAACTGAATTCCTCCCATCCTATTTACATAACTCACAGCTGTTGTATTGTCAATACGTAACAAAATATTGCAATTATAGTGGTCTCGAGCAAAGCATTTTAAACCGAAGAAGGCTGCAAGCAACTCCAAATAATTTATATGGAACTTGCTCTCACTTTTCTTCCAACCCCCGTTTACGCGTTTATTATTGCAAAAAGCGCCCCAACCTGTTCTTGACGCATCAGAAAAAATTTCTATGATAAAATTGGGTTCTGTGAGAGAATTTGATGTGGAAAGGATATTCTCTCTCCACCAATCCAAGTCTGATAAAATAATACCAGAAGGCCTAAATTTTGCTGCATAAGATCCATATTTTTTAAGAGCTAAATATTTTTGTCTTTCTAATATTTTGGTATAGAGCCAGCCGTATTTTACGGCTGGACAAGCCGATGTAAGAACCCCTATTAACCGAGCAAAGTCTCTAATAGTGCAAGTCTGTAATCGTGAAAATTTTTGTACCAATTGTAGTATTTTGTTACGCTTGTCTAATGGTAAGGATATTGACATATCTACAGAGTCGTACATAAACCCTAAAAACTTACAATTTTGTTTCGGTTCTATATGGCTCTTTTCAAAGTTGACTATAAATCCTAGACACTTGAGTAATTTAAGAGTTTCAGTGACATTTTCTTTGCAATGGTCGTAAGAATCTCCTAGGCATAACCAATCGTCAAGATAAATCACGGATTGAAATCCGCGACGCCTTTGATATGTTACAACCTCCTTCATAATTTTTGTAAAAGTTCGTGGCGCTGACGATAAACCATAAGGCATAGCATTAAATTCATAAGTACATTTAAGAAAATGATCATTCTCGAATTCAAATCTTAAATATTTACGATGAAACCTAGCTATAGGTACAAGTAAATATGATTCTTTAAGATCTATGGTTGCCATGAAACTACTTTGTGTTATCATTTTTGAAGCAGTTCTGTGGTCCTCCATTTTAAAATGTGTATTTGAAATAAATTTATTTAATTGTTTAAGGTTAAGTATAAATCTATGACTTCCGTTAGACTTCGGAGCCAAAAATATGTTTGAAATAAATTGGTCAATTTTAGGTTTACATTTCCTAACGGCGCCTAATTCTATTAAATTTTGAACTGCTGTAGCCATTAACAATTTTTCTTTAATAGAAAAATAGTTACGGGGAACAAAATGTTGTTCTACTTTACTTGCGAAAGGTATAGTATAGCCGTTACGAATCAAATTTAGAATAACTTTGTTATTTGTTACGGCGAGCCAACATTTATAAAAATAATGCAATCTACCCGCATGTACCTGTGTTACTGCCTCGCAGGGGCACGTTTGTTCGAACTCGGCCTCGCCGACGATCGTTTCGGGTGAGTCGGTACCGGCGCTGGTGGCGGCCGGCGGTAATGTTGTTGTGCCGTCATTCTGTATGAGGGTGTGTGCCCCCCCCTTTTTGGCGGCGGATAACGAGGAGGCACTGACCAGTTTCCCTGGTTCTGAAAACGAGTAACTGTCGACGAAGATGATCTTGGATTAGTAACTTTTTTGATTTGGAGCCCTTGTTTTTCGATCGCTTTAGAAGCCCTAATTTTTTCTGGTAATTTATTACCAAATAAGGTCTCATCTCTGTCTTGGTCTTGAATGAGGGAAAGGAACGCTTTATCTAGCCCCGGCGTGACTAATTTTGTTCGTACCTGGGTTTCGTTAAAATGCAGGTCTGTAAGTAGCCGGCAACCATCTGATAACATTTTAATAGTTTGTACCTTGTCATCACAAGTAAGTAGCAGGGACATAGCTCTGTTGATAGCTGCTATACCCAAGCCTAGTTGGTCCTGTTTAGCCTGAAGTTTCTTATCACGATTTCTCACCAAATCTGTGACGGCTGCGGATATTTCCGCATTTAAGATTGGCGCTTTCAAAAGCTTACAGTTATCGGGGATCGTGTATTCTTTTAAAAGTTTCACCTTAGCCTCCGCTTGAATACCTTTTTTAAGTATAGATAGCCATCGTTGCGCCAAGCTGTTATGTATATCTGGTCCATAAACCGGGGTATCATCAGCTGTGTCGCCCAAAGCCTCCAGTAGCTCTGGATCTAGTTCAGGAACTGGTAATATAATCATCTCTGGTACAACTTCGTCTGGCACTAAACCATCCGAAACGTCATCGAGCGTGGCCCCGGGCGCATGTTTCGATGTTGATGGTGGCTGTTCGATGATGATTTGTACTTCGTTATCTAGGTAAATAAAATACATGATCGTGTAAAAAAATTTTTTTTTTTTTTTTTTTTTTTTGCGGTAGTTTGAAAATATATCAGCACCAAAACTATAAGTATTATTTCATTTGGTTTTGATCATGTTATTAAAGATTTAGAATATTCATTATTCTCAAAAAATAACGCCTTCGTGTTGACCCGCAGTCAAACCTCCAGGCAATTTTTTCTTAGCGTCATGCTTACCTATCGTGATAACCCGCAGTTACCCTCCAAGGAAGCTTACAGACGCTGAACATAATATTATATTGCAATTTAATGTATATTAAAACTTCACTTCACTTCACTTTAATGCAATAAAAGTTTTATAGCTTACCTAAGTTTTTATCAGGCTCAGATGAAGAGCGTGACTGTGTGCGATTACGCTTTTTTCGCTCCAACTTGCGAATTTTTGAATTATAATATTCAATTTTTTCCTCAGCACTTCGTTTAGGCATATTGTAAAACCCGTGGTCGTTGCCGCGCACGAAAAAAGAATGATACGCTGTCACAGAGCAGTAGCCAGCAGCGGCTACCCTCTCCACATCTTCCGGAAATCAACAATACTGTTTCCTTTTTACCGTGCGAGTTGCCAGCAGGATAAAGTACTACATGTTTTTATATCGAAGAATGAAGCGACGAAATATAATAAACATTGTTATGTCTATAGTTTTAATGATAAAAACAATGTGACGTTCTAACAGACTTGAAAAGGAGAGAGGTTATAACAATTACCATACTTTGTCGAATTATAGCACAGAATAAATAACTTCATAGAAGTAATGCTATGACATTTGAGCGTACACTCTCATAGACATCAAGAAATTTAGTTGTGCTGTGACCCCTTGTGATAGTTTATCGAGATCGATAGATACTGTTTGTTTATGGGCTATGATAAATTTACAGACGTGTTAAAATCAACACTTTTCGATTAATCAACTGCAAATACCTATCCATACAAATTGCTATTTTATATAAAGGGATAAAAAAAATAAAAGATATGAAATCCTTAATTTGGTATTAAAATACCAAATGAGGTCTGGGTGCATACAAGCTCTCGTTAAGAGGCTGTTACTTTATAAGAAACTTGGGGCATACCGGATTTCTCCAAAATGAAATTACGTCCGATTTTCGCTTGCTATTTACAGCGGTTTTCATACCTTTCTAAATTTCATTCACACTAAAATGGTGTGGCATTTATAATATTATTATTTTTTAGAAAATTGTTAGAAATTATGAAGCGAATGGAAACCACTGTAATTAGCAAATGAAAATCGACCGAAATTTCGTTTCGGAGAAAGCCAGTAATTCTCTGTTCTTTTCTGACTTCCTTAGCATTAAAGTAGATACCCAAGAGGTCTGGGTCTGACAGAGAGCTACTTAAAATGGGACATTAAAAATAAAACACGGCGGTATCATTAATGTTACATAAGTATGATCATATAGCCACTATGGGGTTAATGGTAAAGCCCTTGAATTATTTAAATCATATTTAAGCAATAGGGTACAAAGTGTTGATGTGAATGGAAAACGATCTCCTGGTTCTATAGTTTTCCGTGTTAGTAAAACATTCAATATTGAAGTGTTTCGAGCAAACACGGTGCTGTTTTTTCCATTGCCAATTAGTACGAGCAAGAGCACCGATCCATTTTTGCCTCACGGTATCATCTGTGGGGAATCTGCAATATAACATATTGTATGAAACACACTATGAAAATATATACTAGTATTCTCGACTTAAGCCCTCGCGCACGTTAACTGAGTGCCTTTTACCACTACAATACCATATTTTGAAAGTACAAGCCATTTTATGCAAAACAGTATACTACATAATACTAACATTTATGTTATCGATAAAATATGCAGCACAACACCATTGAAAATTACTATGAAAATTGGTAATAATGAAAAATACTGAAAAATTACTGAATCGAATGGCCCACAGCCGATTATAATATGACTACAGCATAATAATAAGTATAATTACTTAGGCTTTTTGCACTTCTGTATAGGTTTTTAGCAAATATTATTGGTTTGTTGTCTACTCACCGATGGAAGCTGATGGTTTCATCTTGATTTTCTTTTCGGGAAGAATGGGATTTGCATCCTACAATAGCGCAGGACATAGTTTGTTTGCTGGGCTTTAACTCACTCACAATAGCTACTCGAAATTATTAAATTAATTCACAAAGAAATTACAAAATAGGCAAACAAATTTGACAAGCCCGCAAGGAAGTATAATGTAACCTAATTGTGTGGGCGCGTTGGCAAATTGTAACATTTGACATTCATTCGCTTTTTAATTCGGCATCGTAAAGGTAGCCAATTTGATGTTTGTATAGTGTACGCAAACCGTCCTTAACAACATAATATTTGTCTCTGTCTCTTCCATGCTTTTGCCCTATTTAAAAAAAAAGGATCAGTATATGAGTGTAATTTACACTCCTTCTATGAAGTTATTTATTCTGTGAATTATAGACACTAATATTTGTTACCTATATTATTATTAAACCTTCTTTCTTAAAAATAATACAATTTTCAAAAAAAAAACTCTATTACCCTATGGTAGATTTATTATTTATATTACAGATTAAAGGACAAAATGAATACACAATTTTTGTAACATCCTATGTACTGTCATTTATCTATTGTATTTGTTTCGTTGCAGTGACACTGCTTTTTAAATATAGTGTATTGTGTACTTTTAATAAGGCGTACTTATTGTTTTCTCTTAATGTAGGTAAACAGCCGGTTCTAACAAACTATCTCAACCGCTAACTAAGTGTTATTGGTAAGAATAAACCAATAAAAATACCTCATCTAAGCATGTCTAACAAATTTGATTCTTAAATTTGACAGCTCATATGATAGAACCCATTCATTAAATTTTTATCCCTGGCGCTTTACAACTAGCTTTTCTAGTTGTAACGACCTTAAACTTGAGGTTAAAATAAATCCTTAGTTCATTTTTTTTGTCTCCCGCTTTGCTATGAAGGGAAGTGGACAATTAATAATTTCAACTCCTCCCTATCTTTCTATTTGGTTAATTTCGTTGCGGGTTAAAGAGAGATTAGTGTTCCCTGAGACTCGTCGAGCTTCACGGCTCGGTGTCATACAATGCCACTGCTGATCCTGGCTTACAGGAGTTGTAGTGGCGGGTGTGAGGGCAGAATAGTCTCTATAAACTTTATTCTGATTTGTCTGTTTTTGCTATGGATACGACAGTAGCGGTTAAGATCATAGGAATCGGCTAATAGTCAATAGTAAATGATACCTAACGGTGTCCATAATTGACCAAAAATGTAGTCAATGCATGAAATAACCGACTACGGATAAGTTTGACATACAGGCTGTGGCAAAAAGTCGGTATAATATTCAAATTAAAAAAACATTAAATATTACAAGAAAAATTTATAACAATTTTCTAAAGCTCTCCGCACGCGCACGCGGATCACGGCGTGAAATCGCGGCGCAAATCACGGCGCGAATCACAGCAAAAACGGCCAACAGTCCTCACTCGCAGAGATTCGCGCCTGGTTCACAGTATAGTTCGCGCTCTTGACGAGTATGTGCGCATCCTAGCATACTTTAATTTATTCCACGAGTATGGACAGTGAAACTACTACTGCAGCTGCGGGGCTACTTCGCGCTTTGGCAATTTATAGTTACGCCTTATAGAAAAAAAGTACGATTAAAAGGAAGCAGAGAAGAATATTCTAAAAATGATAATTCCAGTTCGTTACTCTACACGACACTCATTTTGCGTGCAAAATGTCGAACCCTTTGTCGCGGGACAAAAAACCGACAATTCACGGGAACGCAGCGCGAACGTGACGCGACTCATATTTCGTGGATAGTTCACGGCTTCGCGCCCGATTCGCTGGCAAGTGCGGAGAGTCTTTAAAATACTGTACTTAAAATATTTAAAGACGATCTGGTTTAATATAATCATTTTTTTTTGTGTATAAGTATTTTTTAAAGTGTTTAAGTGAACTATTTATTTATTTTATTTTTATTTTATTTATTATTATTATTTCAAGTAACACAGACTCATTTGGGTTAGTAAAAGATACTTATATTTATGTTAGTAAGGCAACGGAGAGACAATTGACAATAATGTGTCCATGTCCACTATCTATTCATGTTTTTGTTTATGTACTAAAATCATTTTTTATGTAAATAGTCTGTTTTTTCAAGAATTATGTTTCATAATATGGCCAATATGTTTACCATAGGTTCCTAATTTGTGATATTTTAGGTTATTGGTTAGAATTGGTAAACCGGTCGGTTATTTCGTGCCTTGTCCGATATAAATAAAAGCTTTGTTTAAATCATGGAATGTTTTATTTCGTACACTTCGACTTCTCCAATAAATCACAGTTTGTTAATTCTTACATCTATGTTCTTCCCACGTGACAGAAGCAAAGGGATTTAACAAATAAAAACTGGAAATGGTCGTTAATAGGGGCTAATGGCGCTGACCATGTCATGATGAATGATCACGTGGGAGATAGTATTACGTATCTTTTATATTAAACTAGAATCCACTTGTGAACTTCGAATTGAATTGTTTCAATATGACAGCTGTGTGTTGGTTGGTTGATAAATAGAACTTGTAAATATTTTAGACATAATATTGTCTCTAATCATGGAATCTTAATAACACGAGTTTAATATGTTTATAAATGTAGCACAACACACGATTTATAAGCAATATGTCGTACACACTTACGTATTATCAAAAAAAAGCCTCGCGTGTTGATTATAAGTAGATTTTTTTAAATTAATCTATTCTTGTCTATGGATACAAGTCCTTCAGACGGATACTTTGTTGTGTTTTTATCCTTAGTAGTTCGTCGTAGTAAGGCAGTGGCTACCTTACCAAGACTATCGAGGAGTTTTGGCGGCAACAAAAAAATACGATTAGCACAGTTATTTCAATTCACTTCATATCAGCCCTTTAATAAAACTATATTGGATAATATACCACCATAATTATGCAATATAACACCGAGTATCACTAAAATAATGAATTAAAACAAAATCACCTCATGACACTTCCAAGTTCCCGCCAAAACTCGATTATACGTTGAAAGGCAATTTGTGTTGCTAATCTCTAGTTTGAAGTTCTGCCCGAAGTTCACAAGAGTAAAATTATAAATTAACAACAATCACACAAATATCACAACATGGGTAAATTCGTCGGAGACAATCTACCTGTATTAAGTACTGATTATATGGTAGCGTTTCTACTCGAGTCCACTTTCATTGACGTGCACGACTCTTGACTCAGTAGGTCGAGTCTGGAGTCCAATTTATGAGTCTCTCGCTTGATAAGTGGAGATTTTAAGTTATTTGTACGCTCATTAATTATTTTTTTATTACTGAAATGAATCTATATTGTGTAAAATTCTAAATTTGTAAATTTTATTTTATTAAATATTTTCTTATTGTAATACAGTCTCGTAATCTATATGTGAAAAAAATGTTAAGAAGAAATTTCGAGATTCATATTACAAAAATTATAGTTAACTTAATTTCTTTTACCGCAGTAATTATAGTAGGGACAAAGTAATCTGGCCGGTATGACATGACACGGTTTTGAATTTTTAGGGTAGACGCTCTCACAGAGTTATCGCGTCGGGAAAAAATTTTATTGTCATACCGGCCAGCTTAGTTTGTCCGAACTATAAGACTAAATCTTGGTAATAGTAATTTGTTTAAACATTACAGTCAATATTTAGCACAGGTATCCAGATTGATTGAGCAAATATATCGGTACTAATGAACACTGCAGTAAAAATGAACTCATGTTAAATAAGCAATTTGAAAAGATTCATATGATCTAGGAAACATTTTTTCATCGGGTTTATTATCACCCTATAGATAATTAGCTGGGTATTGTTAGGTTGTGTCTTAAAATATATCACACATATCTCGTTTATGTCTAGGTGTATTTATACTAGTGAACACACTGATCTCAAATATTTTCAAAACACAACAAAAATGTATGCAAATTCTAATGCTAACCGTATTACGTAAACATAAAGAAGAGATTGTAACTGAAAACTAATTTTAAGTAGGGATTATATTTGTATAAAAAATGATACCATAAAATATTTCCACCTGTATAGTATAATGTATATTTGATAGTTCTTTAAACATTTTGAAATCAGTTTGCTCAAAAAACAAATGCATGTTCCTAAATTATTTTACGTCAAACTATAAAAATCACAAAGAAAAGACACTAATCTAGGGTACATCATCACTATCATAAATATAGATAGGCTGAGAACTATAAAACTAAATCTGACTCGAGTTGTAGTCTGTCAGAGTCATAAAACTTTTTTTTCGTAAATAGATTAAGTTTAAAGTATGTTTTTTAAACTGGGTAGTTTTTTTTATTTGTGAGTATTTTTAAGTAGTTTCTCGTAAAAAATGTTTTTTGACTCGGACTTTGCTTTAAGTTATAGTAGGGACAAACTAATATGGCCGGTATGACATGACACGGTTTTGAATTTTTTGGGTAGACGTTCTCACAGAGTTATCGCGTCGGGAAAAAAATTTAATTGTCATACCGGCCAGCTTAGTTTGTCCAAACTATAGTAAATTTTATAGATCTTTGCCAGAGACACGACGCGTCGTCGCGTTGAAATCTGTTCTCTCTCTATTCTATACCTAATGGTTTATTATAAGTAGGGGTTTGTTGGAAAATATGAAAATTTTAACATGAATGTATAAATATGAGGGTGCTTAATTCAATTTCCTTAGTTCATTTTGAGGTTCAATATACAAACACCTTGTGCCATCATAATCGGGGTTGTTGGTTTAAATTCAATTAATTAGCTTCTTAATTGTTTTTTTCATAAAAATAACAGTAAATATAGTATAAAAAACGAAAAATCATTCGATATCGGTTGTTAATTAAAGATCGTGAAAAGAAATTATCTTTCAGAAAAAAAGAAAATTTGCCAAAAAATATTACATCAAATTCTTGAATTAATGTCATATTTTAAAAGATATATACAGGTTGTTGCAAAAGAGGTTATCAATAAAACTGGGTAAATTGAGGTGAGTTGTAGCTATTACTTTATTTAGAAAAAAAATTGTCGAAGTATTTATAAATAATTTATAATAGCGATAATAACTTTGTGAACACTTAGCTTTAAGTAATCTTATTAATATTATAAATGTGAAAGTTTGTGAAAATGTTTGGAAGTTTGTACGTTTGGATGTTAGAAGTAAATGCTGAAATAACTAAACGGATTTGGATGAAATTTCACACACGGGCAGATCATATCCTGGATTAACAGATAGGCTTTTTATTCCGGTAATTTGCTCCCATGGGAAATAATAGATATTTTAAATCTCATTCCTATGTAGATGGCGCTGACGTCGTACTATGTTTTAGGGACTTTTGTAGCGGGAAAGGGTATTCACGCGGGTGAAACCGCGAGCAACACCTAGTATTAGGAATTGATTAAAAAAATATCAGAAGGCTTACGTTGTTTTTCACCTTTTACAATAGGTTATTGTTGATACCCCCATTTGCAACACCATCAGAGATGTGATTTATCTAGATACAAGTATCTGAAATACAGATACAAGATACAAAAT
Source organism: Sphinx pinastri (assembly GCA_947568825.1). Taxonomy (NCBI): domain Eukaryota; kingdom Metazoa; phylum Arthropoda; class Insecta; order Lepidoptera; family Sphingidae; genus Sphinx; species Sphinx pinastri. The sequence continues at coordinate 1,318,014 of OX387628.1, read as the reverse complement.
ACGTATTTAGTATCTTGTAACTAAGATACTTTTTCAATTTTTATTTTGTATCTTGTATTTAGATACAATTTTTTAGTATCTTAGTATTTTATAAATACTTAATTTGCTAAGATACTTTTACTAATTATCTATGCATTTTTTACATTAACGACTCATTTAAGGCCCATATACACGTTGCAAGTTTCTTGCCTGTTGCATACAATTAAATTGAAGCAATATATGACTTGCATGGTTTAAATAATCAACACGTAACATTCTTGATTTGTTTGTGTAAAAAGCACATGCTATAATTGGTTAACCAAAAATTGTATTCAACTGGTTTCTGTCTTCTTTTGAAAACATGAGGGCATTGAGTCTTATAATTTTGATTTTCAGTGTGTTTCCTGATTCCGATAAATCTCAATGAACTTTATTAAATCAGCAGAACCTAATTTTAATACTTTTTACTCATATTTTTTAATAAACACAGTAGCTTCTAAAATCTAAAACGTTCAACATTTGAATTTTTTTATGGCATTGTATGACGGACCACCCAGACGGACTCTTACATATGAGAGACCACCACCGCAATGTCTATTTCTACCGCCAAGCAGCAGTTTGCATGCACTGTTGTGTTTCGGTTTGAAGGACATTGTAGCCAGTGTACCTACGGGACATAATGAGACTTAACATCTTATGTCTCAGGATGACGAGCGCAGTGGAATGCCACACAGTACTTTGTAACTCAAGGTGCTGGATGGTGTTGCTACTGTTTATGGGTGGTCGTATCCATCAGGCGGACGGCACGCTCGTCTCGTCATTCAAGGCTATAAAAAAATTATTTTAAACGTATCTTATTTGAAAAAAGTATTTGGAAGATACGTATTTTGTATCTAGTATTTAGATACCATTTTCAAAAGTATCTTGTATCTGGTATCTCAAATCCTTTATTTACAAGTATCTTGTAACTTGTATTTCAGATACTTTTATGAAGTATCTTGAACATCTCTGAACACCATGTATAAGATTTTTCTATACACAAATAGCCTATGTTTTTTGATATTTAAATATTTATGTCAACATTTCCATACAGATTTTATGATTATTTTCACTTCAAATTGATCACTACTATATATGTGAATAAGATGACACTAGAACTTAGTGGTGACCACATGATTTTGTTTCTTTTCGTCTACTTGTGACTTGGCTGGTACTTCTCTTAGAGAACTGTTTCGGATGCCGTAGAAGAAGTAGATGAGGTAGCCTGGGATAAAAAAAGTATGAAAAGCATGAATTTATATAGTGTTTTGTCTTTAGAGGCGTAGCGGAGTCAGTGCGGTCCTTTAGGGGGGTGCCAAAGTGCATAAAATAAAAACCTTAAATTTTTTTAAAACTTGTTGCATGACTAGGGGAGCGTGTATGACCATTTTTTTATTCCTCTCCGCCGCTGCTTGGGGCAGCAAATTTTGTAGGGCAAGAACCCACGCTACGCCACAGTTTGTCTTGCTATGGGGCGAGTGTGGAAGCGAGACAAAACTTACACAACATGACAAATGTTTACAACGTTTATTAGTTAGGCCCTTAATGTTGAATTTTCTTCAGACCTCAGAGGTCTCTACATTCACATAAAAAATGTAACGCCAATATCATTGATTTTTATAACGCAACTATAGCTTGAAGCGAGTGAATACTTACCAATAATGAGCCAAATGACAAACCGCACCCAGGTCTGGTAGTCGAGCTGCACCATCAGGTACACGTTCATGCACACGCTCAGGTACGGCACCAGCGGCACCCATGGCACCTGGAGAAGTTGATGTTATAACATTGTAAGTTATAGCAGTAAGTATGTTCAAGTCATTTCTTTTGATATGTTGAAAAGTGTAGCAAGGAATATTGAAAAAGCTATTTTAAAACAGTTATAAGTGAATTTACCTATTTTTGTTTTTAATGTGATATTAATATTCAAGGACTTACTTCTAGAATTCCATATGTGATCAGATAATATAATGAAAAATAAGATAAGCAACGTACAGCAAAAGACAAGTCATCGACGTTGTTCCTGGGCTGTCGGTAGAGCACCACGAGCAGCAGCACCAGCGCCGCGCCCAGCACGCCCAGCGCCGCGCCAGACATCTCCCACCGCAGCAGCACGCACGTCACCAGCGCCACCACGACTACAACACCATTACACCATCTTTTTATTTTTGATATAACGTTTACGGTTAGTAGCCTGACGCGAGTCGGCTTTTCTGAGCACACCGGACTTTCGGGCGAACGCTTTAGACGTTCCAACCCTTTGCATTTAAACGACCTTGCTGAGGGCACCCCCTAAGTGGGGTACAAATCTCGGCTCAGGGTCGTTGAGGGGTGATTGAGACATCAACGCCATCAACTACAGGTCTTCTTTATATAAGCACGGCAAAGTGATCCCACTGCACCTGATGATGTGGAGTAGAGTCCAGATAGAGACTGAGGAGAGATGATGATTCCTCGTCGATATAATTGAGTGGGCCTGTCTGAAAACGCATATGCCCAGAATGATCTTACGTAGCCGCTATGGTTGATTTTACACCTGTATGGAGACTGCGTCGGTGGCGTAGTTGTATTACGGTACGACTGCAATGCTGAGGTCTTGGGTTCGATCCCCGGGTCGGGCAAGTGATATTGGATTTTTCTATTCAGTATCAGCCCGGAGTCTGGAATTTGCGCCCGATATGGCGATAGGCTCGCCCTCTATCACATCAAGGGACGGAATACGCACGGCGAAAAGTGCGTGAATTAGTTGCGCCTCTGCCTACCCCTTCGGGGATGAAAGGCGTGAGTATATGTGTATGTGTATGGGGGTCGCCTTAGAGTGGTCGCGGGCATCCACAAATATCCCATTAGAAGCAAGTCTATGATGTTATATAACAACAACAATTTCTTTGATAAAAGACACCACATCACAAACTTCAAATAAAAGAAAGGCAAAAACCAAATCAAAATAAAAAAGTAATAAAAAGAACACGCAAATACCTAAAAATAATAAATGCATAAGAAGCAAGTGGGTCTTGCCGAAAGTCGGGGTGTGTGTAAAACAGATTCCATTCAGAATGGGAATTTATTTCAATACAATTTAACCTTTTCTAACATTAAGTTAAAAATCAAGTTGATACCGCCTTTGTGTTACAACCTGTATATAAGATACCGCACCTAGGTTGTGAACTAAGAGGACTTGAGTTCGATTATCGGGTTTTATCGGAACTGATTCTTACTAACATAATTAATTTGCTCATTGAATCCTCTTGATTTAGTTAACTTGGGGCATAGGGGCGGTCGTAAAATTAAGCCAAGCGTAACTTTATCTGACGATTGAAAATTGAGCCATAAGTGTAGTGCTGATGGCATTTTGTCTGTTTTTTACTGCTTCAGTGGCGTAGTTCTATTCGTTCTCGGTATGATTACCGCTCTGAGTTCTCGGATTCGAATCCTGGGTGCAGTAGTTGTGCCTCTGCCTATACCTTTGCTCATAAAAGGGGCGTGCTTGCGTGTGTGTATGTGTGTATCTGGATACTAACACAATATGCTGATACTGGACTTGGCGATGGTGGCAGAGAGCTGAGAGGGGTACTTCATTCCCAGGAGGTTGAATGTCTGCCTGACCACCGACAAGGGCGTCTCAGGCATCGGCAGCGTGGCCTGCACTGGGATCGGGGACTCCTCCTCATACCTGGAAGATACATATTTACGATCTTATTAATAAACAGTTTATAAGCCTATTCTACTTATAGAATGTTTTGTCTTCTTCCTTCAAACTCAATTCAAAATTAGTTCGAAGAAGACAAAACATTCGATAACTAAAATAGATTTATAAACTGTTTTTGAATAAGGCCGTTCGTATTTATAGGTGCTTCTGGGATTGTTTTTGTGCAGTTTTCATTGTCCCACTGCTAAGCATGGTCCTCCTGTTTATCTTTATCTTGGATTTTTATTTTTAAAGCATTGCAGCGATGCAGTACCATCACAATACCTTCGCCCTATAGTAAATGCTTTTGTATTTCACTCTTTGGCAGTGGCAATAGCAGTTGGGATTTCTTGGTTTATTAATTTTAAAGAACTAAGAAAATACTTTAATCTAATTTCAATGCATTTGAAGCATGTAGATGCACAACAACAACGAACTGTGTGCCTTCGCTCTATAAAAGTTTTTATAAAGTATTTTTTTTAAGCAGTCGGGTCGGTAGAGCATCATGCTAATTTTGTAATTTTTCCGTAATGTAGGTACTTGCGACCGGTTCTGCAGGTTTGTGAATTTTCTAATTATGATAAACTAAAAACAAAGGCTCTGAATATATTTAATTAATATAATCCTACTAATATTATAAACGCGAAAGTTTGTAAATATGGATGTATAGATGTCTGGATGTATGGATGTTTGTTATTCTTTCACGCAAAAACTACTGAACGGATTTCGATGAAATTTGGCACACGGATAGATCATGTCCTGGATTAACACATAGGTTTTTTTATCCCAGGAAAATATAAAGCGAGACTTTTATCCCGAGAAAACTAATTCACGCGGGCGGAGCCGCGGGCAAAAGCTATTTCGACATAATTATACTATTTAACAGTGTCCTTATTCGTTGCTTTTGCGAATAAGTTGACGGATCTTGCCTATTTATTCTTTACATTTTATTAGCATAATAATTCAAGTACATACTGTTAACCAATTAAATTTATTTTTGTATATTTTATGTGTTTTAAAGTTTAGAGTTGTAGTCTTAATTTCGGATGGTATTCAAAATAATGTTATAAGTAATATTTAGGAGCATTACCTTAGAATTAGCACGCTAGTGGCAACTATGGTGTAAGCAAGAAGCGTTCCGATAGACATCATGTCTATCAGTTGATTCAAATTGAAAAGGGCAGCCATGGTCGCTGAAAAATTAAACATAAATTTATTTAGCAATTATTGAAGTTCTTAGAGGAAGAGTGACTTCCAATTTAATATGTGCAAATAACTATTTATTGTTTTATTCAATGCAAGCAGGCAATTGATTGCAATTTTGTTAAATTTGGAATATAATTTTAAATAATATTTTTTTTCTTAAACTTGATCGAAGAGGCCGCCCTGGACCATTCCTGGCGCCAAGGTACCCATAGGTGAAATATTTAATATAAACTTTTTTATTTTATGTGCATTTATTCTACTTAATTGAGGGTCGGTGCAGAAAAGCGGTGCCGGCCTTAAGTCAACTGCCTCTGGGATTCGAAAAACCCTCACAGGGTGATGCCCAACTTGGAATTCAAATCCCAGAGCATTCCGGTCCATAATCTTTAACCACTAAACCATGCAGTCGACAAACTACATGAATTGTATTTACCCGATAAAAGCCCACTAACAAACGTTGCAAGTATTGGCGTTTGGCTCTTGGGGTTGATTTTCGCCAGGGGACGGAACAGCACTCCGTCACTGCCCATAGCGTACAGCACCCTGGGCAGGGGGAACATGGTGCCCAGCAGGGCAGTGCAAAGCGCGAAGATCGCTCCGATGGTCACGATCCATTTGATCACGGGCATGTTGGCTTCTGTGAAGACGTGGGGGAATGGCGCGTCTGCGTCCTGTAAGAAATAATTAATATCATCATAATTAATTTGAAGCTCGACAGCAGCTGGCATTGAGCTGGGTCGAGTAAATTTTTCGACTCTTTTTTTCAATCTATAGGAATGCCTCGGTCGCATGGCTGTATTGCGTGCGCGGTATGACTATCGAGCTGAGGTCTCGGGTTCGAATCCGGGCTCAGCGTAAGTGATATTGCGTTTTTCTTCTCAGTATCAGACTGGAGTCTGAAAATGTGTTCAGTAAATGGCAATAGGCCTGTCTCTTATTACATGGGATCTAACATACTTCGCAAAATGTGGTAGTGTTACGCATCTGCCCATCCCTGAAAAGGGGGAAAAGGCGTGTATGTATGTATGGCTCACTAAATAATTTGTTTACCTGCAAATAATAAGGCAGCATCATCGTCAGAACCGTAGCAATGGAGAAGTAGGACACGAAGATCACCACCAGAGATATCACGATGGACAGTGGTATGTCTCTCTTCGGGTTTTTGGCTTCCTCGCCAGTGGTAGCCACGCAGTCGAAGCCGACAAACCCGAAGAAGCATTTCGCAGCACCTGCCATGATCCCCGCTACTCCCCAGGGCATGAATCCTCCAGCGCCAGCTTGGCTTGCATACTCCGGGGGGATATCTGACAGTTGGATGTTCCAATTCGCTGGATCGCCTAGAATAAAGTTTATTTTGTGAATAGTTTTCGGTTAGTTAATTTTTTATCAATTTCTGGACGAGGTCAAGTACCTACAGTGCCGATGCCGGGTCTTTTGATGTGCTTAAAAATTATCATCATCTGCCTGATTTCGTTTCCATATTTCACTTAAATAAGTATAGGAAGGAGGAAATACAAGAGCAATTTATGTTTCATTAAAACTGTTCAATGTAAAGGTGTGACAAGATTTTGTTTTTTTTTTGACTTGACATCATCAGCTATTTAGAGATAAATATCCTTACGCATAAGTGTAATAAAAAAAAAAACGTAAGTGTATTCACAGAAGTATAACAAGCAAAGTGTATTCAACCGAACCATAGACTCGATGATCAGGCTTTAAAACTATTTCAATGTATAATTTGGCGAACAAAATGAGCTTAGGTCATTGATGTATTAAAAAACTCTTTAATACATCAATGGCTTAGGTATACAAAATTCAAGGTGTGCTTAAAAAAGAAAATATGATGAGAGGATATCTGTTAGAATATAATGTATACTAAAAATATGTTGTGTAAATGATGAAAAGGTGGATAATTCTGATAATGACTCAAAACGAGAAACCAGTCGAAAAATTTTATAACGAGTATTTCCAGTTGTGGGCATTTAAAATCAGATATCTGAGGTCTTTAATTTGACTTGATTACAATGCATCATTAACGTATCTGCTGTTATCAAAAGTGCTTTGTAATCTAGAGTCTAGACAATAAAATGATTTAGCGTGAATGAAATGTTTGCCCTAGATAAACATATCATACCATTTATCTCTTATCTAGTTCCTCTGAGAGAATCGTCTCGTGAACCTTATGAAAATATTTGAAGTGTTAAAATTTAGGGGAAGGCAAAGTATGAAATGTAGAGGTCGTTGAAGGTTGCTCTGAGTGAACTGACAAATGCGCAAAACCGATTAAACAAAATATATTCATGTGTCGAATTGTAAATTTGTTTACCTAATGGTGGAACTAAACTTAGCATATTTGTCAAATTACGATATGTACGCGCCTTTTGGACAAAACAATATCGACTTTGTGTTCTTTGTGTATAAATTTGTTGTAGGATTAGGCAATTATTTTTTGCTACTGAATATTGAGACGAGCATGCCACTCGCTTGATGCTTGATGGTAAGCGATGCAACCGCCCATAAACCGTAGATACAGAACTTTTAATAACAATAATCAAAGTACTGCGTGGCACCACACTGATCTCGTCATCCTGAGACATTGGATGTTAAGTTCCATAACGCCCAGTAATTACGCTGGCTACAATTGGCTTTCAAACCGAAACACGACAGTGCATACACTGCTGCTTGGCGGTAGAAATAGACATTGCGGTGGTACCTACCCAGACGGCCCCTCGCATAACTCGTACAAATAACACCAAATTAAAATATTCGCGAAGTGTGGTGCCACCGTTATGCGGACTTCAAAGTTTCGGAACAAATTACAATTACATACATGTATTGTGTCACACACAGATTCTAAACAATGCGAATGTTTTCGAATGCAATGTACTAATAAATGAAACCAACATGTAGCAACACGAGGTGACTTTAAAAATAGTCTAGTTTCAAAAAGGATCGTGATTTGAGTTGTTTTTTAGGAAATTCTTGAAGTATTTTCCATATGACTAGATTCTAATATGTACACAAATGACGTGTGCAAATTACTTGTTGCCTGGCCGACATACGGTGCATTGTCTTGCATCGGAGATTACGCATTATCATTTCAATGACATGCACATTTCCACGCGAGTGCATTTCCTAAGGAATGGCAATTTAACGAACACTAACATTATCACGGAAGATGAAGTTTTCTTCTATAAAAATTTTGTATTCCGTAATTTGAAAACCATGGCTCGAAAATTTAAATAAATTAAATAATTACAAAGTTCAGTAGAATATTTAATTTGAAAAGAATTACGCAGAAAAATAATTATCTCGAATTGAAATAAAACATAATGTGTAACATTAGAATAATTGCTTTTGGAAGAAAACCTAACATAAATATAAGAACTACTACCTACTTATACATAATTTTCTTTTACAGTTCGCAATGTGTCTCGTTCCGGGCAATCGCGTTCTATGATCAGACGGAGTACTATAAGATAGGCCGTCATAATTATTACGACGATTGTGGGAAACAAAATCTCTTGTAGACATTTCGACTGTAGTGCGCCATTATCAATTGCTATATCCTCACTTTCTGCCAGGTTTGAAATGTCTACCATCGATCAAGTGAGAACCATCTTTTACTTACTTGTAGTGGCTCCGGCGACGACCACCGTGATAATAGTGAGCAAGTTGAGCCCCGTGAACACATTATTCAGCTTCGTGGACTCCGCCACGCCAATACCGAGTAACACTGAAAACAAATGTATGAATAAAAATCTATTTTATACTATAGTCGCCTCTCTTAATATCATCGATACAAGCTCTCATTCGAGATAAGCTTGAAGTTGGTTTAAAACATGGTGAAGATAATACGTATATGCCGACAGACTTAATATTCCTTCCAAATTCTTTTAGAGGTAGAGAATAAACAAGTGGATACATTATTTTTTTAAATTACTATTCGCTAGTGGTAATTTACAATGAAGCAACAACTCACCCGTAATTATCATCACAAGACCAAACGCGAAGAAATCTGGATACGTGGCGAGGAATGAGACGTTGATCGGTGCCGCTTCGGTCATGGCTTTCCCCATGGTGTTGTTGAATAGGCTGTCGATGTACAGCGCCATACCCTTGGCGACGCTGGCCGTTCCCAATACGTATTCCAGGATCAGGTTCCATCCGATGGTGAACGCGATGAACTCCCCCACGCTGACGTAGCTGTATACGTACGCTGAACCCGCTTTGGGCACGCGAGCAGCGAACTCGGCGTAGCAGAGACCTGGAAATAAATTTAGTTAGGGACAATGTTTCGGATGTTCTGTTATACTTATTTTGGTTAGTTTTGATCCCCAGTTAATGAAAGCAATGGTAAAAAGTAGGCAAGAACTTATTTTTTACCGAGTTTCAGTTTTAGAAACAAATCGCCTCAATCCCCGAAGAGTCGGTTACAGATAAGGAGACGATAACTTGGAAACATAATGACTGGACTTCATTGATTTTGGAGACATGTTACTTAAGCTTTGTATCTAAGTAAGTTCCGGGAGTTCAATATTCATCCTATCAGTGGTATAGTATAATTTGAACATATAGAAAGAAAATATATTTCTTGAAACTCTTACCGGCAAAAGCAGACGCTATCGCCGCTACCAGGAAGCTAATGGTCACAGCTGGTCCAGTGACTGTCTTAGCTACTGCTCCGGCAAGTACATACACTCCTAGTCCTAATGTACTTCCAATACCCAGCGCAGTCAAGTCCAGTAGCCCGAGACATCGCGCTAGTTGTGTGGAATTGTCATCATTATCTAGACGCTTGCAACGTCTTAAAACGGCTAGGATCCTTGCACAACCCATCTGGAAGGTAGAAAATTATGAAATTATAGATTGAAAATATCATACAAAATATCAGCTGCATTGAATAATAGTGGGGGGATTGTTTTTCGAACCTCAAATGATGGGCATTAAGACCGAGACTGAGAATAATCAGTCTTTTGCTAAAGACCACTGGTTAATGGAGATATTTTGGGTCCCTAAGTTGGTGGTCTTTTTTCTGACAATGTTGCATTGGAGAATTGCAATGCCAGGCTCCACCGTCTGGGTGTCGATGTCTATTTCTACCGCCAAGCAGCAGTATGCATGCACTGTTTTATTTCGGTTTGAAGGACATTGTAGCCAGTGTAACTACTGGCCATAATGAGACCTAACATATTAGATCTCAGGATGACGAGCGCAGTGGAATGCCACACAGTACTTTGTAAGTCAAGGTGTTGGATGGTGTTGCTAATGTTTATGGGTGGTCGTATCGCATACCATCAGGCGAACGGCATGCTCGTATTGTCATTCAATTCAATAACGAAAAAAAGTCTCTAATAGTTCTAAGTATCACTTAGAAATGACGAGACTTGAGAGACAATGATATTTTATTTAAATTATAATTTATCGCTTGCTATATTTAGTCACCTACCACTTTAGTGCGATATTTAAGTTCTAAAAATATGGATAACAAATTTGAAAGTTGTTGGAACCGAAAGGTTAAAATTCGCGAGGCACGACGCGACGTGTGAGTCACGTGGCCTCACAGCTCTGGGCATAACGAAAAGGACATTTTCAATGACTCCATCGGACATTTTTTTTTACTAAATAAGATAAAAGAAGCATCAAGGGAGATTTTTTTGTGAAACAATCGGTACTTAGACAGAATCGGTTTAGTAATTTCACTTATAGACATACAATGGGAGACTGACTTTCTCAACAGTGGGATAATAATACAGGTACTTACCGGCCCGGCTGTGCGCTCGGTGGTATTTATTAGGGATTGGGGCCGCCTTAGGGATGAATTTACAATACAATAAATCAGAAGGTCGTATTTCATACTTTACACTTTACAGTCAGCTTTTCTGTTCATTTCTGTCAATTTAATAACCAGCATACCATACCAGCCCTGTATTATTACTGCCCACTGCTGAGCACGGGCCTCCTCTACAACTGAGAGAGTTTACAATACAGTCTCGATATCTATCTCAAGATAGTTTGTTAATTTCGACCGTAATTAGAATTTAGACTATTATATAGTTTAACTGTCGAAGCTGATATCTTGTTATAATACAGCCAGGTTTTTGACTAAGTGGTCAATTCATTGAATGCTAGCATTTTGATGATGCCACATGATTATCAATTTCATGGACAATTAAATACGTGAATAATCGCTGAAGATATTCGATTCAGGTTATTTAATAGGAGATCTTTATAAGAATGGCGTATAGGGAACGTGTACGTCGTAAGCACTATCATCTAGTGGCGCAATCGATACTTGGCACTAGCACTTGACGACTCATTTTCAGCCCATCGATACTTGGCATTGACGTACAATATTCATTAAAAGGATGAAAAATAACATTTAATTTGTTGATAATGTATCGATGTGTATATCGATGCTCCAAAACATAAAAATAAACAAATCAAATGGTGTGAAATTATATAATGTTCCCAAGAATAGTACCTAAGTACTTACATTCCATGGTTATGTAAAAATCGTCAAAAATAATAAAAGCTGAATAAAACATACATAATGATGAGTTCCAAAAGCATTTAGAAATGTTACGTTACGTAATTAAAAAAATAAATATGTTTTGAAGATAATATTCAATATAAAAAAATCTGTAATTAAGGGAACATAACCTCCTAATTTTGCTTAAATAACTAGCTCACATCCAAAAAAAAACCATATTCTGGACACGCTGGGTGTAAATAACATTCGGCCGGAAGACATATTTTATCATTTTTGTCATATTAAAAGAATATATAAACAAATTATTGTGCTAGTTGTAGTTTCTTTTTTTATCCACCTGTGGCTCTTGTGTCGATTTTGTGCTGCCCCCTATAGTTCGTGCGCGCTCCCTATAGGTGGTACCTACTTAGTCTATTTCCTACGCAAACAACCGTGCAAACTGCAAGTAGTATTGTGCTTGTGAGATTTTTCTACATTATATCTTAGAAATCTCAGTTCAAATCTAGTTTTTCGAAAAGTTTATCGTAATAATACTTCTTTCTATAATCTCATTATACGTATGTGTAGACAATACAAAGAGTTAAGCAAAGATAATCCTAATTTAGACTTATTTAACAATAATATCAACTCTTACAAACGACAAATTCACCATATGCTTAAAGATTCATATCTCATAAGCCTCATATAATACTGTATGTTTCAATGTTACTTGTTACCCTATTTACATAAGAACCTATTCAATGTGTAACTTTACTTGTTAATTACTTTCTGGAATACATGTCTTGGGTTATAATTATTGTCCAGCAATTTGTTTTATATATTATGTTTGAAGCATAGTTGATTGTAGCCTGTTTTGTGTTTAATAATTAAATAAAAAATAAAAAAATCCCAGATCGGGCTAACTGATATTGGGTTTTTCGGGTCAATATCAGCCCGGAGTCCGGAATTTGTGCCCGATATGGCGATAGGCTTGTCCCCCTATCACATCACGGGATGGTACACAATGGCAAGAAATGGATGCCCTAGTTGCACCTCTGCTTAACCCTTCGGGTATAAAGCCGTGATGAGGGTAAGAGTCCGTCGGGGTGGGTACCACCGCAATGTCTATGCTGTTTTTCGGTTTGAAGGACATTGTAGCCAGCGTAACTACTGGACATAATGAGACTTAACATCTTATGTCTCGGGATGACGATCGCAGTGGAATGCCACATAGTACTTTGTAACTCAAGGTGCTGGATGGTGTTGGATGGGCTACTGTTTATGGGTGGTCGTATCGCTTACCATCAGGCGAACGGCATGATCGTCTCGTCATTCAATGCAATAAAAAAAATCTTTTAGAATTACCGTATTACAGTGTCATGAAATTGGCGATATAAAGCTTATTTAGCTTGTTTAAGCTTAAATCTACTTCCCATCCCTTCTCCTCTTCTTAACGATCGCAAAGGCATACCTAATGATATCTTTATCATTGTAGATGATCACTTTCAGACGATCTACTAGCTTTTTTAATTCATTTCTAATGTGGAGTGCTTCCAGGATATAATATGTCAAAGTACACAACTCACAGATTTCGTGGTGTTTTTTTTATAAAATGTCTCACCAAGTTCATGAACCATGACGTGTACGATCGCAATTGATATTTGATTCAGTGTATCGAATCAGAAGCATTGATAAAAATGACGTGTACAGGGAAGGTCAGTCGTATGCGACTGTTTAGGTATAGTATTTGGTAATTACGCATTGAACTCTAAAAGAGATACAATACTCAATGGAATACATTGGTTTTGGAAAGAAGTAATTGGTTAGCTTTGTAGAATGTCTTATATGTAGATATGAGAATTTTGACACTGACTTACCGATAATATTTTCTTCAGCTCGATCCTATTTACTGCCGAGTATTGTAGCTTTTCCTGTTACTTTGGAATCCGATTTGAGGGACATTGAAACCATAATTAGGTACTGGTTATGAGACATAACATTCGCAGGGTGTTATACATAATGCCATCCATGATGACGCGCTATAGCAATTTTTCTGAGGCAATTTCGCGGGTTAAAGGTACTTTGATTATTCAACAAGTATGTAGGTGCACTTATAGGTAATAAATATGTCTTCACAGAAGTTAAACACAAGCGGACGGTTGCCCACTTGGACTGTAAGCGTAATCGCTTACAGTCAATCGTCAATTTTCCTAATGGAAAATTAATGGGGCGCGTCATCGTGGATGGAATTATATGCAGCGGAGTTTTTTACTGCTATTGTTTTTGGACAGGCGCTTACCATGAACCATGCGACTTATTCATCTCATTTTTAAAAATCTACTAAATGACAAACCATGCGCATGCTACGGTTTAATGGGGTGTAATTAGAATCGGCATATCATTACTCAAACTGTGTTATCTATGCATTTAATCGTTGTTGCAGGTAATTATTTGTTTAAGTGCTGGTGATAAAGATCGAGTCTCACAATCTCACAGACATGCCTAATCATCAGTGTAACTGAAGCACGAGTAACTGTTGTGGCCTCTGCAGCTCTATGATAGTCAAATATTGGTCGTCAATGTTTTGGGTCTTTACGATAAGGCTTGCCTAATGTGAAGACCACACGATATTATAAATATTGTACACAATTTTAATATGGCTACGTGGAGTATATTATGCGCTACCTATAGCAATGGTTCACTTATAAAATAAACATTACTACTAAGTATAATATACTTATATGGATTTCAAATATCAAATTCAACAGGTAGAGCGACTATTGTGGCGACAGCATAGTTGAGAGTTGAACGGGTCGCCGACACTACTTGACTATTTAATTTACTTATATATTGTCTCTCGACATCGAGAGGTAATCAAAATTGGTTTATATGCGATTACACGATGACGTATTACGACTGCCTCGGCGTAGTTGTATTACGGTGCGACTGCAATGCTGAGGTCTCGGGTTCGATCCCCAGGTCGGGCAAAGTGATATTGGATTTTTCTATTAAGTATCAGCCCGGAGTCTGGAATTTGTGCCCGATATGGCGATAGGCTCGCCCCCTATCACATCATGGGACGGAATAACGGCGAAAAGTGGGTGCAATAGTTGCGCCTCTGCCTTACTCTTCGGGTATAAAAGGCGTGAGTGTGTGTGTGTGTGTGTTGTTAGGCGATTATAGAATAATTTGACATAAGAATTGCTTCCGAATGACGAGACGGGCATGCCGCTCACCTGATAGTACGCGATACAACAGCCCATAAACAGTAGCAACACCATACAGAACTTTTAATTATAAAGTATTGCGTGGCACTCGACTGCGCTCGTCACCCTGAGATATAAGATGTTAAGTTTCATAATGCCCAGTAATTATGCTGGCTACAATTTCCTTTAAACCGGAACACAACAGTGTATACACATTGCTGCTTGGCGGTAGAAATAGACACTGCGTTGGTACCTACCCAGACAGCCCTTCGCATACGAGAGACCTACCACCGGTAATTATTTAAATGCCATCTTTGTGACGAGATATGTAACAGGTTCCTAAGTTAACTATTAATTGAAATATATGCACAGCAAAAATCATCATCTTTATCATCAGCCACATGGCATCCATTGCTGAACATAGGCTTCCCTCCCTCCCCTCTCCTTCCTCCTACACTGCAAAAATGCATGAATAAAATTCACAAAATAATACAAGATGTTACAAGTAAATGAGATCACCAAATTAGTAAGTATTAAACATTTTTAATGCAGGAAGTAAGGTCGCTTGCACTGTTGCCTCTGTATGAGAATAATAAAATTGATAGTAGGTTGTAATCAAGAAGTTTGGGTATAAGCTTCTTGGTTGTAATAGTATATTAATGCTTAGACCATCTAAAAAGGACGCACCTTGTGATTTTTTTTGTGAAACTGCGTCTTTAAACGTGTCCCAGATAATTATACCGTGTAATAAAAATATGCTTACCTATCTCTGTTATCAGTTATATATTATACTGGTATATCTGTCTAATTACACGCCAATTTAGATGAAAAGCGATCTATTTGAAACTTCATCACGGTTTAGTCCTAATGAGGAAATATAACGAATTTAAGATAAAGAAGGATATTTATTTTTATTTTATACAATTGTAACTGTGGACCAGCGACTATATAACCCCTAGACTCCTAATAACAGACGATCCGCTTCGGGCAACACATCTGACAAAAAGATCCAATGTAGCTTACCGTTCAAAATCTTCAAGTCAGTTGCGCCCAGAACTGTGAGCCGTAAATACTTCTGTGTTGGCGAATGAATAAATATTGCAATGGCCCCATGCACAATACGATGGTGTGGTAAAAATAGCCATAATTCAAATTTTCAAAAAAATTGCATTACATTTCACAGGTATGTCAATAATGACACATAATCATATTTTATTTAAAATTTTACGGAGTTCATCTTATACCGGCCAAGCATTGAGGCCCGCGCCATCTTATTATATTTGCATCTCTTTCCGACGAAAGTACTTTTAAATTTTCTATTTCGTTTTGTTGTTGAACATTATAAGTAAGTGATGCACCAAAAGGATTTGTCGATAGTTATATCGATAAAATTAATGTTATTAGGATTATTTTTTATTTTATTGTTTGTTGATTTTACCGATTGTTTTTAATAACTTTATTTGTGTTATTCCTACAAGCCAGCCCAAATATTCTTGTTAATATCGATGAGGCTTACTTAGCGCCATCTGTCATTCGACAACATAAATAACTTCGTACCTTTTGAAATATGAACGACAGTTACATTATTTGGATATTGTTCATATAAAAATACTAAAATCGCGATAAAAAAATGGGAGGGTGAGGGTAGGAGGGTGAAAATTTGGGAAATAGGTATTAAAATATTAAAAAAAATACACTGGATAGGGATACCCTAATCACCTAGCGACCAACGACCAATTCCCATACCTACAAAATTTATATAAAAAACATCATAAATATCGATCGAGTCGGAGGCGTGCGACAAACACCGTGACACGAGATTTTTATATATTAGATTAACTTTATTATACTTGATAATGGCATACATCATAGAATAAATAAAAAATAAGAAGAAGAATGCCATCAGTATTTATTTTAATTAAATAGGTACCTTGACAGATTTATTATTTCTTTTGTGCTTTAACAGAATTATTTTTAGATTATAATATGTTACTTACTTTGAGTAAAAAGACGTTTAATAAATAATTATATTACTATAAAACCTTATTAAATAAAAGTAATATCGATAAAAACATCGTGTTTTAATTTAACTTGTTCCATCCCTAAGCTATGTTTCCAACCAATCGTAATGCAGTACCCCGCTTCCTCATACCTCAGGTAGTTGACAGAATTAATTTGAAGAGAAATATTGAACATTAGGAGTCTAGGGGTTATATAGTCGCTGCTGTGGACTTAATATCAAAGTCATTCTTAAGTCAAGGCGATGTAGATTAAACGAGGAAGGTGCATCGAGGATAAAGCCTACAGACGCCGCACAGCAGGCGATTTTTTAAAACATCTCTGACTACGTAATATATCAAGCTTAGCTTATACATACATACATACATACATACAAACATACATACACATTCCCGCCTTTTATCTCCAAAGGGGTAGAGGTAGGGCAGAGGCATAAACTAATGCACCCACTTTTCGCTGACTTTTCACTTCGCGTATAATACCGCTTATAATGTTACTTTCAATCACATCTGTGGCCTAACTACATCCTCGTTGACTAATTAAGTAATATTGTAATAGCCTCTTGCACAATGCGATAGCGTGGTAAAAAATTGTCAGAATTCGGGATTTACGAAAAAAAATACACGACGAATTGACAGCCTCCTCCTTTTTTGAAGTCGGTTAAAAATAGGTTAAGTCGTTGATGTGCATATATTAAAAACAAACAACTAAGACTTACGCTTATAATCCCCTAAAGGGTAGGCTCAATCAGTGCCCACTGCCCACTCATCGCCGTGTATATTCCATTCCATGATAAGTTTAGGGGCGAGCCTATCGCCTTATCTGGCACAAATTTGAGACTCCGAGCTAAGTACTGATCAGAAAAAAACAATATCTCTATACCCGAACCGGGGATCGAACCCTAGACTTCTGCACGGGAATCGTACCGTAATACAAATACGCCGCCGAGGCAGTAAACTAAGAAATTGACAAAATATGTAGTAGCATTTAGCGTCCGTGCGCAGTCGACTCCTCATGTCCATTATTTGGCCAAAATTTAACAGTGAATGAAACCCAAAATGTACAAGATGTGAATAGTTTTTTTGGATATATGTAATGCATAAAATTTCAATTATAAATGTAGATAACATAGTTTTAAAATGTTTTGCATCACACAAACTAGTTCAAATTTCAAAATTCATAAACAACAACGCCGCAAAGCTTTTATTGTTTTTGTATTATTATTTAAATTGGCTTAGGGTTAAATTTTTCTTAGTTTATCATGTTTACAGTAATTTTCTTTGACTATTTAACCAACTGTTTATATAAAAACACATGACTATTTATTTATTTATTAAACACTTTATACAAGGTGTATAGGCGGATTTAATGCCATAAGCATTTCAGCAGTCAACCTGACGGGGTAGTAAAGAGATATATCAGAAAGTAGGTGTGCAAAGAAAACCATTAAAGTGGAATAGTAGAAGTGACAGACTACAAAACATTACTATTTACATACAGGCAAGGCGTTTAGCATAAAGCGAGCAAGACTCACCAAATTAAGAAAAAAAAACAGTAATGCAGCTTCTAAATAAAATTTGTGTAAAAAAATATAAAAATTTGCATTTTTAAATAATCTGACCTGATGTGCATGACAACGCACAAAAAGGTCAAAAAGAATATTTAAAAATTTACTATAGGTATTTTCGCCAATACTTGTTTTCCTTAACACACTTCTATGATGCAACTCATCTTTGAGGTCACTTAACCTTACAAAACATTCAAAATAACTAGTTAATCTATATATATACTTTTATGGATGCATTTAGAATTAATTATTTCTAAGGACTCCAGTACACTAGCGAATTTTAATCGCGTTGTTTGTATAAAAAAATAATTAAGTTTGCGTTTTCATCTTCCAAGGGTTAGTTAGCGGTTAAATTGTTATAATAATATCAGCCCTGTATTATATTGTCCCACTGCTGGGAACGGGCCTCCTCTACTACTGACAGGGGTTTTAGGCCTTAGTCCGCCACGCTGGCCTAGTGAGTGTTGGCAGACTTCACATATTATTGTAATTATTATGAAGAAATTCGCAGATATGCAGGCTTCCTCACGCTTTTTTCCTTCACCGTTAAAATAAGCGATAATTTACAAAGAATACTCATAGGTATAACTGTCTTTAGAAAAATTAGAGGTGCGTGTACTTGCCCTATGGACATTCGTCTCGGCAGTCCGTCAGCGTCAGTCGATTTAAAAAAAAAGTTGATCCACATTTCGGCAAGCTTATAATTATACCATTCCAAATAACAGATTTTGATTACATCGCCATATTGAGCACTTTCAATGCCGCTCTCTCAAAAGTAATTTTGTTTCTAGAATTAAGTAACAAGCTTATTAGAAAGTTCTAAGAGGTGCGTATGATACCACCACTATTTTTGCAACAGGAGTTTTGCAATTATATGATAAAATAAATCATAGGCTTACTATTTAGTGGTACTTTTACTGGTGGTAGGTCTCTCATAATATGAGATACATATATTTACATATTATGTAAGAGTCCGTCTGGGTGGGTACCACTGTAATGTCTATTTCTACCGCCAAACAGCAGTGTGCATGCACTGTTGTGTTTCGATTTGCAGGACATTGTAGCCAGTGTAACTACTGGACATAAATGAGACCATCTTATGTCTCAGGATGACGAGCGCAGTGGAATGCCTCACAGTACTTTGTAACTCAAATTGCTGGATGGTGTTGTTACTGTTTATGGGTGGTCGTATCGCTTGCCATCAAGCGAGCGGCATGCTCGTCTCGTCATTCAATTCAATAATTTAAAAAAAAACTGTATCAAGACTGCAGAATCGGTAACTTCCTAAGTTGGTCAAACGAAGATTGTGCGAGTCTTTTGATTCGTAAATCATATTCACGCAACCCAGGATTGGAAATATGCTCCATCGCTTCTCCCAGTACCTACCAGAGACGGTCAGGCTATAAAAATAACTTTAAATTTTACTTCATCAGTAAATAGAATAAGACGTCTGCCTGTCTACATAACAAATGCTAGCCAAATAATTCGAACTATGTTTTCAATATATGATGCCAACATTAATTATTCAGTTTCATATCAACTATTCTTGACGCGTGTTCGCTCACGTGATGTATTTATAATTAGTAAATTTATTTTGTCGTAAAAAATATATGTTTCTTATATGGAAAAACCCTCGGCTATTAATATTAATCCGGCTATGTAAGTTTAGGCCTTTTTGTTTCGTCGTCCGCCACAAAATTAGTTCAAACAAGTAAAAAACTTCAAACGCTTCTACAGATTAACTTAATCAAAATAGTTTTTTTTTTCTAAATTTAAGTAAGTATATTTTGGTGAAGAAAAAACGATTATTCCTATGTATACTAAAGTTTAAAGACTACTTTGGCGACTGTATACAAATACCTTCAAAATTCTTATGGACATTTATACAAGTTTTCAAGCGATATTTTATACCATTGTTTCTCCGTACCTAAGCCGCCCAAGGATTGCAGTTACGGCAGTCGTAAATAGTGCTCAAAGTGGGATAAGAGAAGTAAAAGGAAGAAAGTCAGCATGAGCGAGAACAAAAGTCAAACTATAGAATCGAATCGACTCCCCACGTGGTATTTCACTTCCGCTACGTCATACAGAGTAAACATTAAGCAAATCGGTTAGAATTAAATTGACTTGTTTTTGCTAATTAAAAATCCAATCAACCTTTTACCAAGAAGACTTGCATCTACACAAAATTTAAAAAGTGTTTATAGAGTAGGTATATTCAATTTCCGAAACCACTCCTAAAATACTACACTATCCATAGATAATAAGATATATTTTACTTCGATGGATTTTATTCTTGGATACTTACACGCGGGCGCATTCGCAATCAACAACTAGTTGGGGATTTATGCGACAGCGTGCGAAATCGATAGTGCGCGGATCCTCTTCATTTTTCGTAACTTTGTTAGTATGGAATCGATCTTGTTGGCCTAGTTGCAACTTAAGTAATATTACTGGCATATGAGGAGGTATTGCGGAGACGACACCAAAGATTTGGTTACATGTTATATGTATATACTTATGAGAAACGTTGTTATATGATTGGTTTTTTATTCTTTTTATTGGTATCGCGTGCGCGGTACGACATCGCTCTGAAGTCCTGAATTCGAATCCCGGGTCGGGCAAAATAATATTGGGTTTTCATGCTCAGTTTCAGTCCGGGGTCTGAGATTTGTGCCCGCTATGGCAATAGGCTCGCCCCCATGACATCATGGGACGGAGCACAC
Organism: Sphinx pinastri; assembly: GCA_947568825.1. Taxonomy (NCBI): domain Eukaryota; kingdom Metazoa; phylum Arthropoda; class Insecta; order Lepidoptera; family Sphingidae; genus Sphinx; species Sphinx pinastri. The sequence continues at coordinate 1,297,115 of OX387628.1, read as the reverse complement.
TTGGTGGCACGAAAGTGGGTGCCCTAGTTGCACCTCTGTCTACCCCTTCGTGGATATTGGCGTAATGTGTAACTGTTATCTTTATGTAAGTTTTTTTATACGGAACGAGAAAGAAGCTTCACTGCTGTCAACGTCGTGACAGCACTTGAACACACAACTTTGAATTACGATCTGAGCGGAACTGTACTGCGTTTGTCATGAATCAGTATTAATTGCGATTTGTCCAATGCAATATCCACTTAGTAGTTTACTAGGTGTTGCTCTCGACTTCGCGCGCGTGAAACGCCTTTCCCGCTACGAAAGTCCCTACGACACTATATGACGCCAGCGCCATCTAGTTAGAAATTTTAAATAAAACAATCCATTATTTCCGATTGGAGCAAATTACCGGGATAAAAAGTACCTAATGTGTATCCAGGACATAGTATACCCTCATGACAAATTTCATCCAAATCCATTCTGTTGTTTCTGCGATTACTTCTAACAAACATCCAAACATTTTCTCATATATATTGGAAAGATATTTTTTTTTTTTATTTTTTTTTATTGCTTTGAATGACGAGACGAGCATGCCGTTTGCCTGATGGTAAGCGATACGACCACCCATAAACAGTAGCAACACCGTCCAGCACCTTGAGTTACAGAGTACTGTGTGGCATCCCACTGCGCTCGTCATCCTGAGACATAAGATGTTAAGTCTCATTATGTCCAGTAGTTATACTGGCTACAATATCCTTCAAACCGAAACACAACAGTGCATGCACACTGTTGCTTGGCGGTAGAAATAGACATTGCGGTGGTACCCACCCAGACGGTCTCTTACATATGAGAGACCTACCACCAGTAAATTCTTTTAAATTCACCAAGCATACTTCTGTCATGCTTATACCCAGTAATCGATATTGTATTCATTAGGCATTTCCAATCTTTAAACACTTAAACTTATGCTTATTGAATTTGGTATAATTCCGTAAAATTTTATTTCATGGTATAATTTTTGCGTGACAACCATAACTATACAGTTTACCGTACCTAGTTACGCTTGTTGTGTTGAAAAATATTAACATTTCTAAAGGAGATGTCCGCTTTTTGTATGGGTGCTGGGCCTCAAAATCTAACTAGGCACAAACTTTAGGGATATTAAAGGGGCAAAATATGGAACTTAGATCCATTAAAAAAATATTTTTAGGCCCCTCCATTCATAACTTTTTTAAAACATTCATATTAAGTGTAGTTTTCAAGCCAAACAAAATTACATAAATCTCAAAATCGGAGGTCTTTAAAATTAAACGATTTATTGCAAAAGGCTAGTTTTCAGGAGTTCTGTTCAAATATATGTAAATTGTCGTGTTTAGATTTTCAGGCCCGTTTTTGGACAATTCCTTTGCTTGGTAACTGAACTCTGAATGAAATCACAATAGTGCTTGCAAACTTTTTGGGCGTCAGTAATAGAAAGAAAAAAAATTATTAGGACATTGCCGTGTAGAAAAAAAGGTTTATAAAACCGGAGTCTGGAATTTTTGCCCGATATGGCGATAGGCTCGCCCCCTATCACATCATGGGACGGAATACGCTTGGCGAAAAGTGGGTGCACTAGTTGCGCCTCTGCCTACCCCTTCGGGGATAAAAGGCGTGAGCATGCGCGTAATATGATTCTATAAACGTTTTTATTTATGGCATTGAATGACGAGACGAGCGTGCCGTTCGCCTGATGGTAAGCGATACGACCACCCATAAACAGTAGCAACACCATCCAGCAACTTGAATTACAAAGTACTGTGTGGCATTCCACTGCGCTCGTCGTCCTGAGACATAAGATGTTAAGTCTCATTATGTCCAGTAGTTACACTGGCTGCAATGTCCTTCACACCGAAACACAACAGTGCATGCACACTGCTGCTTGGCGGTAGAAATAGACATTGCGGTGGTACCCACCCAGACGGACTCTTACATATGAGAGACCTACCACCAGTCAGTCAGTGTACATTCCATAAGCTTTCACAGAGGAAAATAATGATCTTTATATGCTTATATGAACAAGCAGCGTTCTTTATATATTGTCTAAGTAACTATGTGTAACAATATAATATCGATACCTCCCACGTAAGTTGTTGTATGCCACAAAAATGCCGTTTAACGTTTTTACTGAAAACTATCCTAATTTCCATTATTTAATGCATTCAAAGTGAAAAAATTACGAAAACACGATTTTTTCAAGGATTTTCCAGACGTATTTTGTTGTAACTTCCGAACGAGAACGGACTACAATAGTGTATAGACCTTTGCAATGGTTTACGTGGGGTGTGGGACGGGGAGAATTACGCGCTCGCGTCTCGTATTGGTCACATACAACAGAAAACGCCGGAGTTTCAACCGGCCGCACGCGGAAGGAAGGAAGCGGTTAAGTTCTCTCAAAATTAACTCACGTAATTTAATTACTTAAAATATATTATAACAATGAAACGTACAAGTATAACAAGAAGGCGTAGACTATGTGTTTTGGTCAATAATACGAGTACACAAAATAGTAACTCCGAGACACCCTTTCAAAATAATAATGTTTCTTTAGATGAAATAGAACTAAATAGTTTTCGTGATTCAAGCCTCCGAAATATCACAGATATGTTTTTATTTGCAATATTTTATTGACACTTATTAGGTTAATGTTACTTTTTGATGGTGATACCAATCTAAAATGTTGTATAGATTAGTTACAATATTATACGTCGTTGAGCATTCATTAAAAATATTATACATAATACATACAACATTTTACGTTTACATTAAAATTAAAATATTGTTGTATGTTATAAATAAAACATTCTACTTCGGGAATGGTTATTTTAAACTGTGTTGTATAGTAAAATGCTATTTTATACGTTGCTATTACTTTTTTTTTACTCAAATTCAATGTTGTATGTTAAAATCTATTCTAAAATTGGGTTTTAAAAGTAATATATAAAATGATTTGTTCTGCCTGACTGACTTAGCGAGCGATCTATGAACGCAGAGCCTAAACCGCTGGTCCTTGAGACGTGAAATTTGGTGGATTTGTCCTTATACTCTTTAAGCATTCGATAAAAAAGGATTTCCCGAAATTAAATTATTTAAAATTACTGTTTCAGAGTCTTCATTACCAATAAGTTTCAATGAATAGTTAGCAAATATAATAGATGGAGATGTTTTTGACAATAACTTCGAATAGAAATAGATTCTGATACAGCAAATCTTGTTGATAATTGTGCTGGTCAGAACCACAATCGCATAATGTTTTCGTTTTATGTGTATATTCGTTAAATAGGGCAAAATAAAAGAAGTGTGGGTATGTGCAAAAGATCCTTTTACAATTTAATATCGGTACGATTTGGCATAATAATAATCCCTTCCTAGCCGATTTCGGTCTCGGCGGCCAATCTCAACAGAGATCAGCCAATTAAGTAAGAGATATTATAGTGCACAAGTGTGTGCGCAATACACAGGTGCATTCGCTATTCCTTCACTTTCATAGTCCGGTGAGACGGCAATCCGACATGACCGGAGAGAGATCAGGCGCAGAGCCCACGTCTTTACGTGCTTTCCGAGGTACGAGGGTATCACACCGCTAACTTTCTGACTCCGAGCTGTAACTGAGTAATTTTTAAGATGTAAAATCCCAGGCACTATGATTTTGGCCCGACCCGGAATTCAAAACCAGGACCTCAGCGCGCAAATCGTACTCTTAACGCATACGCAATACAACTGCGCCATCGAGGCAGTCCGATTTGGCATAAACTAATGCTATGACGATTGCCATTAATATTAATACCCGAAGACGCCAAATAAATAGTATGGCTGAGCTGTGCCCTCTCTATTCCAACCATCTTCACTTAACAAAGGCAAAATATGATGACTTAATGAGTCTCTGTCACAGTGGAATCATTCCAGCCACATATCACGACTTTTTAAAGAGTCTATCTTTTGTTGCTGGCTCTCATAATGATGTTAATTTTTTTAAGAATCTTTTACATAAATTAGTCTTTTCTTTTTTAACATAATTAAATATCTTGTAATTATGTATCTTCATTTTATTATAGATTCTCATAAAACTAATATTAGTTTTTTATTGATTTAAGTTGTTTGCTCAAGACCGGCATGGTTAGCGCTCACTTAGGGAGGCTTACGTTTAGCAGTGGACAAGCTAATTGATTTATTTAAGGCTCAAATTAAACCAAAAATTAGGTTTATCTGATTAAAAGTAACTCAACTGTTTTAATTATGAATTTGAAAATTCTCGACTGCTCTGTTGTATTCGACTGCCTTGGTGGCGTAGTTTTATTAAGGTACGGCCGCAATGCTGAGGTTTCGGATTCAATCCCCGGGTCGGGCAGTAATATTGGGTTTTTCCAATCAGTATCAGCCCGGAGTCTGGTATTTGTGCCCAATATGGCGATAGGCTCGCTCATAGGGGAGCATCATGCGCACATCGCACATCATGGGACGGAATACGCACAGCGAAAAGTGGGTGCATTAGTTGCGCATCTGCCTACCTATTTGGGGGTAAAAGGCGTGAGTATGTGTGAGTGTGAAAATGTTTTTTTTTAACTTCGAATAAAATCAAATATACTTACAATGACAATAATAATTATAAAAGATTAGGTACCTAATTTCTTGTTATCCTGATTAAGTTAATCTCTTAGAAATAAGTAGGTTATTGTTGTTATTTTAAATTCTGTAATACTTTTTATTATTCTATTTTATGTAGATTTTAATAAGAATTTGTAATGGTTTTAAAATATCGTGGAGAGTGAGTTATGTTTCGATTTTTGTCTTTTTTACTATGTTTCTAAGTAACCTTACTATGATTGTTTTATTTTCGTTTTTTTATTACCTAGTAATGGAAGACATTATCTGTTACCTAAATGTATGTTATGTAGGTATACCTAAATTTTCATTATTTTATTTTTTCAATTATGTTTTATTTCTAGTATGTGTTATATCTATTAAAAAAATAAAGAAATTTATCTTTTATAATATTTCTTTCTTATTTATTAACCTACATTTGTTCACATATCATAATACACACATATTTTTTAACCAATGTATATTATTATTACCACATACAGTGGAATGAGGCTTATATTTTTCAGCGTATATTGTTGTAAATATTATATACAACAATTGACGACACCTAAACTCCGCGGTACAGTGTTGTAATTATGAGATACAACATCTAGCGTAGCCTGTACTCCACAGTAAAATGTTGTATGAACGATATCTCAGAAAATATACATAATTTTTTAAATTATGTTTCAACATAGTCAAGAATATTATAAGTTACACACATATACCAAATTTTACAAAGATACAACGATAAATGAAGTTTTTAGTCCAATTTGAATCTTTAAAATGCTCTACTGTAAAATTGTGATTTTGGGGATACAACAACTTACGTGGGAGGTATCGATATAGGTACAGCAATAAGAAAACCTGCCTAGTATATTATAAAGAACCAAGATTTTGCAAAACACCCCCTAAAGATATCCTGAATCCGCATTTATGACCCTTAGGCCAAATTACAGTAATGGACAAAATATCGTAACTATATTACGTAAGATTAGCATCAATATAATATTATAATTCGGCTTTCACCGGCGACGCAGGCTCGGAATACTGAATGACGTTTGGCAATTTGTCTGTCTCACACGTGACCGTAGTCAGGGACAAACTGTGTAGGTCTGTTCTTGTGAAAAAATAAACAGAGAAAAAGTATGGACATAAAAAAATAGAGGATACATTTTTTGGTTTCATTGGTAATTTTACTACACTAGACCTCATTAAGAACAGTGGTGCTGCGACCCTCAATGGTCCCCAGAATTATGCCGCCATTTTCCTTGGAAGGAAAAATATATGAATAATACTAAAAAGTTTTTTTTATCAACGAGCATAAACACGCCCTCCAATTATTTATATCAGAGGGGGTGTCTGCACAAGCTTCGGCTGATTAAGAGAAGGGTTGAGTATTTATATTTATAGACAGGATTAATGCGAATAAGTTTATGTTATAATATTATAGGTATATTTTTATATTTATGTACGTTGGTTTCCTAGTGATGGTATACTGTACTGTCTTCTTGGTTAGGACATCAAAAACAAAAATTATAATATAAATATTTCTGGAGCCTAAGTACATGCCTGTACACACACTTTCATTCATTAGCAGCCAAATCTAGGTTATAGACACTTTCTTTGCCTGGGGTCTTAGATCATTCGTTATGACTACATTCTCTGTGGGAACCGGAAATTAGAATCAACTAGGTGTTACTTGCGGCTCCGCCCGCACGATAGTCCTTTCCCGTATACAGTCACATTATGTACTTTTCTGGGATAAAAAGTTCTAAAGCCTTACAATATGCATCACGTAACTAAATGACTGTAGCGAGTCAGAGCGTTATCTGAACGACACCAGTGCCATCGATCTTTAAATCCACATAAAAAAATCTAGTGGCAAATAACCGGAATAAAAAGTAGGCTATATATTATTTAGGATATGATGTATCCTTGAGCCAAATCTCATCCAAATCCGTTAGCGGTTTCTGCCTTTATCCTAGTATTCCTAGTATTTTCGCATTTATAATATTAGCATTTAGCTGGCCAAGAAGTAGGATAAGATAATCTGCCTCGTGCTATAACTGCAATGAAGTCAGGAACAAATATGCTGAAGAATGTTAAGCTTAGACAGAAGCTGCGTTCTCGGAACAGTTGGTAGACACCTCTCTCTTTCGTTGTAGCAGCCAAGGGCGGCTGTAAGATGTAATGCATACCTACTAGATTTTTGTGAACCATTTTTTTGTCAAGGCAAATAGACAAAACTGATCAACAAGAGTTGGGTTTCTTGACGGTTTCCAACTTGTTTTATTTTATACTGATAAATCTTCTGCGAACGAAACGCGTCTTTTTACCTATACAGTGGGTCGCTTTACATACAAAGCACCACGCTTTCCCTTATTAGGGGTAGATGAAGGTATAACACACACATTTCGCCAGTTATGTTAAGTCCCAAGTATAAACTATAAGGGGGCGAGCCATTATGTTACTCAATACATCTGGTCTAGAACCTCGACATATACTTAATTTTTTATAGTTTAGAATCACGCAGGAGCCGCGTGGTTCCACCACTTTGGACTGAGTTGATAGACTATGCTTCTAATAAATGTTTTAATAACTGGTTTCAAAAACTTGGGTTGATTTCATTAGTTTATCACTTAAAGGGACCCGTTATGTATTGAGTCACTGGGAATTCCGCTGTAATTTAATAATGTAAGTGATTATTTATTACGTTACATAATTAGTTGCATAATGTGCGAACTCGTCGAGTTGATTATAGTTAACTACAGGTAAGATTCTTAAGACCAAAAGATAGTATTAGGTACTCCAATACTTTGGGCAGGCAGAGTCAAATTGATATTCATGTTACTGCTTTGGGGGATGTTTTTTTTAACACGCTTATATTATTATTTTTAGCCGACTTCAAAATACTTCTGATGTAGTGGAAATTATTTCATTTATCGGCGTGAAATCAAAAAAGTTGTTAGGTACATTTGCATGAACATAACACGAATGACAATGTGAGCAATACATATGACATTACACTTACTTTATTTTCTTATTAACTCGTTTACAAAGTTTCCTTTGTTTTGTAGTTGTTTTCGAAGTCGTGTTTTTTGCATTATAGATATTTCAGTCGTTCCAGTCATTGCAGATGTTAACTTGCTCTTGGCAACTACAACGACTCATAAAAAATTGAGACAATTTATGTGTTTTTGGGAAGTAAGTATAAAGATATTTCCTTATACAGTTCCTAGTGTCATGCATCAATGCATCAATGACGCAGCGACAGTGACGCGTCAAAGTTTGACAGTATACCGCCACAAAACATGGCCACAACCACAGTCACAACCATGGAGGATAGATATAAGATGGAGAGACAATAGCATCAATTTACAAAGAAAACCAGTGTCGCCAAACTCACACATGCATATTATTCACATACTATCATCTCTTCGTTATGATTGGCCGAAATGAGCAATCGCAATAAAACTTATAACACAAAATAATTTGCATTAAATTAAACGTTATTCCCATTGCATAAAATTCATATTATAAAAATCAACACGAGTTCATAGGACATTTTTTCTTCTGTATGAAATTTTGATTTTAATTCGTTTTAATACCGCTATTCCACGCTAGATGGCGTTTATCATAAAAGCTCTTATAGTCTTTGAAATAAGGGATGTTATTGAATGACACACAGTGCGCTAGCATGTCGGTAATAGTGTTGCAACCATACGATACCTTCTTGTATACGTATCGATGGTGCTTGTTTTATAACTATAAAACTTTAATAACATTAATAATAGAAATGGACTTATCCCAAAATTATAATAATTTTATAAGCGCTGGAAAAGTTGTTGGTACTATTTTGAAAAAAAATATAATTCAGTAATTAATTTATTTAAATTTTAAGTACAGATTTCAAATTCATAATTTAGGCTTTCAATACTGTAGATATGTTAGATTACAATATCAGCTACACAGCTAATATCTATATCTATACTTCTATACTATTATATAAAGCTGAAGAGTTTGTTTGTTTGTTTGTTTGATTGTTTGTTTGTTTGAACGCGCTAATCTCAGGAACTACTGGACCGATTTTGAAAATTCTTTCACTAATAGGAAGCTACATTACTCCTGAGTGCTATAGGCTACTTTTTATCCCGGAAAAACTTTTCCACGCGGGCGGAGCCGCGCGCAAATGCTATAGCTAATATACAGGGAGTCCCACTGAGGGAAACACATGGTACAATATATAGTATTTTTGAAGGAAACCTATTTAGCCTTCTCGTAGTGTTGATCATTCACGGGTGGTAGGTCTCTCATATGTAAGAGTCCGTCTGGGTGGGTACCACCGCAATGTCTATTTCTACCGCCAAGCAGCAGTGTGCATGCACTGTTGTCTTTCGGTTTGAAGGACATTGTAGCCAGTGTAACTACTGGACATAATGAGACATCTTATGTCTCAGGATGACGAGCGCAGTGGAATGCCACACAGTACTTTGTAACTCAAGGTGCTGTATGGTGTTACTACTGTTTATGGGCGGATCGTATCGCTTACCATCAGTCAAACGGCATGCTCGTCTCGTCATTCAATGACATTAAAAAAAATCGTTTACCTATAAATGGATCTTTTGGGAAAAATGAAAATAAAAAGTCTTGTACTGTTGCATAAATGAATTATAGCGACCATAGCTTTGCATCACAAGTGGATCATGCATAGACAACTGTTTTGTATTTTTCGTATTAAAACATAGCGTATTAGTGAATAATAATTATCGATAATATTTTATCGACCATGTATGCACTAATTGAGTAGCGGTGACATTATAAATGTGTAACAAATCATTCTAGAACAACTGATTTGCGTTTACGAAAATTTATCATATGTCGATAACAATAAGGAACACTTTAAATTGAAATTTTTGCGCCATTATTGACATAGAAAATCAATAGATATTATTCAATTAAATTGCAATAAACCAGAAAATATTGCTTACCGATGGTAGGAAATACATCAGTGGGGCATATTCTTACTATGGCTATGATTTTTGCGATCCAGAATTGCACAATAGGGCATTTTAATATTATTAAATATTTTTTCAAATTATTTACGCTTTGACAGTGCGCAATAACGACTGAGACCGCTCCAACGGTGAGTTAGTAATGCAGTACTAACTAGGGGATAAAAGGTTACGCCCACTTACTAGTTGGTCACAACACTATCACTGACGTATATTCAGTAGATGACAAATACGCTGACGTATGATGCTCGACGTGAAAATTAAATGTCGTACTAAAAAATTGGCACTCGTTCGCACGAATTGTATTTATCGTACAAATACATAATAACGTACAAACCTTTACATTTCATATATTGTAAATTAATGTTCACCTGATAAGTAAATCGAATGATCCAATCTCGCGATGAATTTTAATGTCGAATACGTGCAATGACTATTTGGATTTGAGACTTTAGTTCGACCTTACAACGAGCGTTAGTTCCAGCTCTTAATTTGCGTGAACTAAGGTGCATGTTCTTACTAAGGACATTCATCTGCAAGGTGGACAGACTACTTGATAAAGGTCGCAGGAACACGCTGGATGCAGGCCGCTTTTGAAAGGTCCGTCTCGAAATCTTTAGGAGAGACCTATGTTTAGTAGTGAACGTCATGTGGCTGATGATGATGATGATGAATGTACAAGTAACCGCAATTTTTCTTATAAGCAGACATGAAATCATAGCTCTAGACTATTCGAGACGGATTGGTCTTATTATATTAACCTGAGCCAAAGATTTGAATGTTGGAAATCTGTGTGGCTATGTTGAAAGAGAAGTAACTTTAAAATGTTTAGTTCATTCTGATGTCGAAAATCCCCGTAAATTAGATCCATAATTAGGTATTTATGAGAATTAATTAATTTTAATTGAAAACGTAGTTATCTCCATAGGTTCGCATATCCACCGACCCTTCATTTTTGGGTCCAGTTTTATTAAGAGAAGAAGATGATATCTCTGCTTTACGTTTGATAGGGGCAAGGATTGCCGTAGGCCTGATCTCTTTCTCAATAACTTCTCTGCGTAATTCGACAGCATCCACAATTTCTGTAGTTGTTAGTTCATCAATGAAGTCATCACTTATCAAATGAACCACCTCCTGACTCCAATAATTTGATGATGAATGGTACCAAATGAGTAAGCAACAGTAGCGGTGGTGATGCAACAGACGATCTTTGTCAACATTCTCAGTAAATAAACACGACGCGTCATCACAAAAGAATTGAGACAGACATGTAAATATTTACACGACAAACAACGTATTGTGAAAGTCGGTTTATCTTATTTTTTAAGGTTTCTATATTATGTAGACGCTGAGGCGGCTGCAGATATAAATGTACAGGATTTTATGTCTAAATGACGAGGCGAGCAAGTCTATTGCCAAAGGATAAAATACTGCCTCGGTGGCGTAGTTGTACTACGTGCACAGTGCGACGAACACTGAGGTCTCGGGCAAAATGATATTGGGTTTTTTTACGTGGTATCAGCCCAGAGTTTGGAATATATGCGATAGGCTGGCGAGCCTATCGCAGGCATTATGTGATAGTGGGCGCCCTATCACATCATTGGATGAAGCAAACTTGGCGAAAAGTGGGTAACTTCGCTGAATCTCTACTTACCCCTTCGGGGATAGAGGCGTGATGAGAGTGATAACTGTTACGATAACTCATAATCAGTAGCAACACCATCCAAAATGTTAAAGCATTGCGCAGCACTGCAATGAAACCGCTACCCTGATACAAGGATGTTAAACCTCATTCCTCGTAATTATTACCATTTTTTTAACAGGATGAGAGCACTAGTTGGTACACCTCTTTAGTATACAAGAATAGGTTTGTTATTTATTTGCTGTTTCTGCTACACAAAAAGAGTTCAAGCATGTTATCTATGTAGAGGTAAGTGTCCTTGCAATGTTTAAGGTGTTTCCGAGCACGCGGGCCATTACTTTAAAGTTTAAACGATTTCCAATTATTCACTGCTAAATGAATAAACAATATTTAGACATAAAAAAACGTGTTTAAAACTAAACTTTCTGCATTGCAAATGAATTATTGATATATTCGCTTCATTGAAACTAATGATTATGATCTGACATGTTTACAACAATATAGTCCGGTAGTGAATGGAATATGGCGGTTCGATAGTAATCTACGTCATTTTTGCGTTGTGGTGTCTTTGACTTGCTCAATACTGAATTTATCTTGAATTAATAGTTCACATCAAAAACAATATTTATCGATGGATAGAGCGGCGATAGTCTAGTTGGGAGTGGAACGGACCGCCGCGCGAGTCGAATGTTCGCAGGTTCAAAACCCAATGACACCTCTGACTTTTCTAAAAAGTTATGTGTGTTTTTTCTGTGAATTATCACTCACTTTAAGGACGCTATTACATTTTTGACATCTTCGATTTTAGATATTTGAATGACAAGAACGCGCTTTGCTACACGCGCACACATCGAAACCGATTTAAACTAGATTTTCCATTTGAACGAGCTAATCTTAATACTTGAAGTTATTATTTTACTCATCCATATTTATTTTTTTGGAATTGTCGAATGTTTACAATTATGTTTAATAATAATAATTATTATAATTTCATCATGTAATAGACATTTTTTTTTATTGCATTGAATGATGAGACGAGCTTGCCGTTCGCCTGATGGTAAGCGATACGACCACCCATAAACAGTAGCAACACCATCCAGCACGTTGAGTTACAAAATACTGTGTGGCATTTCACTGCGCTCGTCATCCTGATACATAAGATGTTAACTCTCATTATGTCCAGTAGTTAGACTGGTTACAATGTCCTTCAAACCGAAATAATACAGTGCATGCACACTGCTGCTTGGCGATAGAAAAAGACATTGACATTGCGGTGTCCAGAAGTACTACTTTCTGCATCTGGCTCTTGACCCAACTACCAATTGAGAGCTTCAGCAGGTGTTGGTCGAGACTCTGGTATCAACCCATGAGCAGAAACGACAAGGCCCCGATAGAACCGACCGTATAGTTCTTTGATCTTCCATATCACATCGCGTTCCCTAATGCCCATCGCCATAGGTTTTCGCCAGTTCTCATTCGCCAAGGAAAGTGGGATAAATCCCTTATCCACCATGACTAAAATCTTATACATGCCTACTTCGCTGTGGAGGAAATAATTCCTGAGATTGCATAACTCGCGGTTATGCAAGTCCATTAAGTAAGCCTCAGCCCCGCATCTTCGCGGGATGTACAACCTCATCACTGACCACCGTGGGTGATGCATACGATATGCAGTCAGTAGGGTCCGGAACTTTCGATCCAGGGCGTCCAATTCAGTCTGAGTCTTTCTTTCTGAGTATACCAAAAGAGTACATGAGTACAGGCATAACCCAACCGTTGAAAGCACAAATCTTGTTACCACCTGACAAAAAACTGTTAAATACTTTTGCCAGGCGGCCGAAGAAACGGTCATTCAGCGATTGTTTTACGTCGGCACTCATAATCCCCAGTGCCTCAGGCATACCCAGATATTTGTAAGTTTCCGTCTCAGAAAGGGATCTAAGTCTTACAGTCTCTAAGACTTGTATGTCACCAGAGACCACGACCTCTCCTCGCTTCATATGGATAGCCGCACATTTAACTACACAAAACTCCATGTTGAGTTATTTGCTACATCTTTCAGTAATTTTTAACGACTCAATCAATTCTGTTTGTTTTGATGCAAACAACTTGAGATCATCCATGTAAAGCAAGTGAGATATAGGCTCAGGAGCCCCCGTGCATCTCGGCGCTCTCGGCGTCAACGGCAGCGTGAGGCCTACCTGCCACACTACTGTCCATCAGGGGGGTCGCAACAATGTGCTAAAAAGACAAAGCTAGAGACGGCACCCGCCCGCGACGCCCGGGTGGCCACTGTTAGTTGCCTTTTACGACAGGCAGAGGATACCGTGGTGGAATTCTCCAAACACCTTCAATCCACAGGGTGGGAGACGCCGGTCAGTCGTCCACCCGGCGCCTCCTACGTCTCCTCTGACGGCGGGAGGAATCCTCGCGTTCCAGAATTCTCTCAGCACTCTCCTTCTACGAGAGGACTATCTCGCAGAAGTGAGCCAACACACGCCAGACCTCCTGACTGCCGACCATGGGAGCGACCACGGCCGGCAACGGGAGGCCGCCTCTGACGACTGCTTTGAGAGCGCTGCGCTCCTCATTCCAGGCTGGGCAAAACTCAAACGTATATTAAGCCGTATCCAGCGGGCAACTGTCACAATGGCACACACAGCCGACACCTCGGTACCTACGATACGACACAGCTACTCACCGAAGCAGCCATGCCTAGTGAGTAGTTGTGGCTGAACTGTAGTACTGTAGTATTGAGTGTTTAGATATTTTTGTACCGGGAAAGGCTTTGAACGTGGGCAAAAACGCGAACTAAACCTAGTAAAATTTAAAAATAAATAATCACCGATACTAAAAATTATAAATAGATAAATAGTAAATAGTAAATACAATATACTGCAAAACTTGTCGATTTTGTAAATATAAAAATACTATGCCATTTTGATAATGAAATTTAAATATTTGCATTAAAATAAATGAATGTTTCATTAATTAAATCAAATTTGTATTGACTTATTGTAATATTAAATTTTCATACTTGCTTTTTGAAAAATAATAATTTGAAATAGTATCAACTATTTTATTCGTAGTATAATGACATCGCGATCAATTTATTACGTATTTATTTTTTGAAAAAAAGTTGTACACCCGTGCTTCCTCGGCCGCGTCTCAGCGCGGAATGACAGCCCGAAATTGGAAAATGTATGAAGAAATTCAATTCAGGTTATATTTTTTCTCTTTACTGGAAAAGTATTTAATTTGACTTGAAAATAATTAGTCATAAAGCGAGAAGACTATATAAGCCATCATATTGTTTCGGTTTTATATTAAAATATTCATTAGTTTAAGGTATAATGGTTCCGATTCCGACCCTATTTTTCGTCATTTTCAGCGATTATTGCTCCAGAATAAACGTATTTACGTGATAATGTTGTATGGAAGCATACAATTTCTATATGCTATAAGCAAAGAGGAATGTTTAATCTTTATTTATATACCAAGATCTCCTCATAAGCGTAACTCCTGATTCAATAAATGGTACCTCAAAACTACGGAAATTTGTAAATGCGCCCTTAACGGCGAAGGAAAATATCGTGAGGATATCTGCGTACCTGAGAATTTCTCTATAAGAATTTCGAAGGTATGTGAAGTCTGCCAACCCAAAAGTCTGTGAGTTTTGAAACTGCGGTCTTTCCACTCCCAACTAGGCTATCGCTGCTTTGTGGGCTAAGGTGCACTAGTTCTTGGTCTGCAACCTGCTGCTGGATGGATATATTTTGTATCCGCCCGGATAGCGACCATCGTACATAAGGTGTTAAAACCTACCACAGTGGCTCATGTAAGTGTGCCGCGTTCCGAGATCAGCCTGTGTATATCCGGTTCAAACAGGCCGGCATAATTATGTCGACTGGTGAGGAATAATCATCGCTCGTCATCGACACTCTTTTTGTCTCTCCACTTACCATCAGTACCAGGGGGCTCACATTGGCGTGACCGTAAAAAAAATCTTATGTACACGCGTTAGAAGTTATACTTCTTTGGCGTAACAAGATAAAAATCTTTTTAAAATTTAACTTTCGCCTTATTCTACGTTCTAAATTCAAAAATGTTGACTATAGCTAACTTCAGGGTGTCGGTTTTTCGTGACGGTGTGCGCGCGCATCGTAAAAATTTACGCTCATCATTTTTTCCTAACGCGCCAAAGGAAGTATAACTTCAAAAATGACATAAAGAACACCTAAGAGAAGTTGATATAATTGTATATCGTCTAGAATTTTTAATAGCATATTATTATTTAATGGATTTCCACTCAACAGTGCGCAAATTAATTTCAAATTTAATTCTTTATTTTTACCTATAGGTCGATTAGTAAGAAACTTTATTATAAAAAGGTTCCAAGAAACAATAAATTGGTTTTATAACCCGGAATTAGATACGCAAAACTAGTTTCTATGTAATAAATATTTTAAAGACCTTGATTTTATCGTCCATACTATAAAAATAAACTTCGTATTCTAAGGAAAGGTGGCATTAATACGAATTTTGTTTTATTGGGTGAATTGGCAGGTGTAGCTGTAGGGACTTTACCGCGAGTCAGTATTTTTTATATAAAACTGGCTTGTTCCTGCACGACAAATTCACTTCTGACCGTTATTTTATTGCATACCCAATGGAAGATTGAAATATAGAATATTCGACCCAGCCACAGATATTTTTCGAGATTATGCTCGTCATACGGCTTATGGGAACGACCTCTTACGACGTATTTTTCATCATGACTTGATTATACACCCACAGTGTATTTTGAGAAACAAAAATTTATGTGCACTTCGTCTTCCGATGTCTTATGTCTTATAATTTTACTTTGTCTTATAATTGCCTCGAGCGATAAGACCACCAATTGTATCACCGCTGCCTGTATTCTTTTCGTAATATTACTTGTATATATTATAATATATTTGTTATTTTCTGTTGGTGTACAATAAATATGTAAATAAATAAATAAATATAATTGCCATGATGCTTAATTGTATTTGTACGCATACGCATACTCACGCCTTTTATCCCAAAAGGGGTAGGCCGAGGCGCAACTAATGCACCCACTTTTCGCCATTTTTATTCCGTCCCATGATGTGATAGGGGGCGAGCCTATCGCCATATCGGGCACAAATTCCAGACTCCGGGCTGATAATGAATAGAAAAACCCAATATCACTTTGCCCGACCCGGGGATCGAACCCGAGACATCAGCATTGCAGTCGTACCGCAATAGAACTACGCCACCGAGGTAGTCATTGTATTTGTAATGGCCTGGAATGCATAATGTGTGGTAAATTTATAATTACTGTCGATAAAGTCTAGAAAATAACACTTTTAGTGAGTTCATTAATAGTTATCGGTTTTGAGTGCAAGTTTGAGTTTGAGTTTTTCAATTTATATTCTGTTGTGTCGCAACTCGTAAGTACTCTAATTACTTCAAATGAACTATTTTAATGTTGTTATAATTTTGTATTAGTGTTTGTAATGTTTTTTTTTCATTGTGTTGGTTAAGGAGATCTAAAAAATTGATACATATATCATTCAGAAAAGTTTATGCTCGACCATCTTAAGGTTCTAAATAAGTCGCTTACGCGTCGTCTGTGAGCAACATGCAGCTTACAGCTGAAGTAGACAATAAGAGCCATCTGCCGTCTCCTTTGTACATCTCCCAAACGATCACACCTGCTTGGTAAAATATGAAGAATCTGCGTTTTATCTTGAGAAAGTGTACTAGCAACAAACAAATAGTCGGGTAAAAAGGAATTAAGGACTTGCGCAGTGCGCACACGACGTTTATAGACGCAGTGACGGTGTGTGTTTTTGTTTTGCATATTAATTCTATGGTGTTTATTCTTGATATGACGCTAGAGGTTAAGAGACTGTCGATTTCTTTTATGCAGGAGTCACATTATTACATACAGTTGAACACTAGAATTTTAATTACAAAGTATTGTATAGTACTGTCACTCCGAAGCAGGTGTTAATGGCGAATAACACAGACTATGATTTTCAAATTTTAAGACAATGCTTGCGGAGTTTGGCGGCAGTATAGGCAAAGTGGTACCGATACAACGAGCATTTTCATTGACGGCAAGCGACTATCAGGCAACGCGCAAACGTTATCATTCAGCAACTGTCATATTCGTAGTAGTTTTATTTGACTGCCTCGGTGGCGTAGTTGTATTGCGTACGCGTTACGAGTACAATTTGCGCGCTGAGGTCCTGGGTTCGAATCCTGGGTCGGGCCAAAAACATTGTGACTGGGTTTTTCCATCTTAAAAATTACTCAGTCGCAGCTCGGAGTCAGGAAGTTGGCGGTGTGATACCCCCGTGCCTCGGAAAGCACGTAAAGCCGTTGGTCCTGCGCCTGATCTCTCTCCGGTCATGTCGGATTGCCGTCTCACCGGACTATGAGAGTAAAGGAATAGGGAGTGCACCCTGTGTATTGCGCACACACTTGTGCACTATAATATCTCCTGCGTATCTGGCTGATCTCTGTTGAGATTGGCCGCCGTGGCCGAAATCGGCTAGAAAGGGTATTTTTTTTTATTCGTAGTAGTGTAGTGTTTCTCAGCAATAAGACAGCGTCTGCGGAACGCCTAATAGCCGCTTACCGTCAAGCACTTTCTCGTCAACCCAGCTGTACAAAATAACAGTAAATACATTATACAGTTAACATGCAAATCAATATTGTTTGATGACCTTATTTCATATCACCACTCATACCGTGAAGTTTTCAAGAGGGCATTAACCATGCTATTCATCTTGAGTATGTTACAATGATATTCCTAACATTGTAACGGAGCGCAGTGCAGTGTCACGAAGTGTTTTGTTCTAGGTTTTGTTACTGTTTATAGGTCGTTTGTCAGATCGCCTCGGTGGCGTAGTTGTATTGCGTCCGTGGTGTGACTACCGCTCGTAAGTCCCGGGTTCGAATCCCTGGTGGCAGTTAGCATGGAGTAAGTTTGAGTCCCTATACGGCCATAGCCTAGTGACCGCGGCGATAACCTAGTTGGGAGTGGAACGGACTGCCGAGACGATTGTCCGCAGGTTCAAAACACAAGGACCCGCAACTCTGACTTTTCTGAAAAGTTATGTGTGTATTCTTTGTGAATTATCGCTCGCTTTAACGGCGAGGGAAAACATCGTGAGGAAACCTGCAAACCTGAGAAGTTCTCTGAATTTCGAAGCAATGTGAAGTCTGCCAACCCGCAATAGGCCAGTGTGGCGGTCTAAGGCCCTCTCAGTTGTAGAGGAGGCCCGTGCTCAGCAGTGGGCAGTATATAATACAGGACTGGTATGGTAAGTTTGAGCCCCAAAGATATGGACTGCTTTTATATTTGTCACAAAACGAATTCTACATAGACGAATCCGCGAGCGAAAGCCAGTAGATTTATATAACAACTAATTAAACTAGAGCCACAAATATTAACTATTAGATACGGTTAGATGATTTGTGACATATGACGTCAGACTTGTTTAAATGGTTGTTGTATTTATAATATTTATAATATTATAATCTCTAGTCCACACGCATATTTATAATCATGTTCGCAATCTTTTATCTAATTCTCAGCACGGTTTTATGACAAAGAGGTCAACTACCACAAATCTATTAAATTATGTAGATGATGTTGCTATGTCGGTTGACAAAGGAGCTCAAGTAGATGCAATATACACAGATTTTTCAAAAGCATTCGATAAGGTAAATCACAGAATATTAATAGAAAAACTGTCAAAATTGGGAATCGGTGGGTGTCTTCTAGAATGGTGTGAATCATATTTGTACCAAAGACCTTCTAGGGTAGTTATTGATGGCTCTGACTCTAACCCTTTTATAGCCCATTCTGGAGTACCGCAAGGATCAAATCTAGGGCCACTTTTCTTTAATGTATTCATTAATGACATTCCGGAAGTGTTCTCCCACTCTAACTACTACTTATTTGCTGATGATCTCAAAATTTCTCGTGTAATCCATTGCATTGATGACTCTGTATTATTACAATCCGATCTTCATAATCTGCATGATTGGTGTATAACTAACAAAATGTTTCTCAATCCTACGAAATGTTCTCATATCAAACTTACGTTAAAACGTAATAAAATCAGTACCATTTATAGCATTGCAGATGAAATCCTAAATGAAGTATGCCGAGTTCGCGACCTTGGTGTTGTAATGGATACTAAGTTGAAATTTGCTGATCACGTCGACACTATAATTGACCATGCATATAAATCACTAGGATATGTTATAAGAAATTGTAAAGAATTTAAGAATAAATCTACGACCTTGATGCTGTATAATAGTTATGTAAGAAGCAGATTGGAATATTGTAGTGCGGTATGGTCTCCAACTTATAAAGTGCATTGTGATAGAATTGAGAGAATACAAAAAAAATTGTTGAGACACTTAGCTTACCGATTTAGACCACCGAGACATGTCAAAACTTACACTGATAAAATTCAATACTTTAAAATGCAGACCTTGAAAGATAGACGGGATCAACTTGGCTTGATGTGTTTACATAAAATAGTTAACGGTAATATAGATTGTCCACCTCTTCTCAATAAATTCTCTCTCAATGTACCTTCTAAAATCCCTAGATACCCTCGTCCTATATTTCATTGTCGATTCAGCAGAACTAACCTTGGTAAAAATTCGCCTGTTCCTCGACTTTCCAGTTTATATAACCGAATTGTAAAAAAATCTGACAGTACTGACATATTTAACGACTCGCTCCCTATCTTCAAAAAGAAAATACAGAATGCGTTTGTTTCAACCTAAATTTTGTTTTATATTCAGTTTTATTTTTAGTATATATTGCACATATGTGCAGAAGTTTGTTGTTGATGCTATGATCATGCGGTGGCAGCCTATAAGAAAAGCAACACTGCAACAATTACTTATTGTTTAATGTAACGAATAGATATATATATATAGTGTATGTTTTGTTGGTTGTCCAAATAAATAAATAAATAAATAAAAAAAAAACTATACTAATATAAAATATTATACAGCATAAGCTTGTTTGTACGAGATATAGAAAAAACTAATTCGAAGCGTAGAAAGAAACAACGTGACAGTTTGTGTTGCTGAATGGTATTTCTAGAGATCCAAACAACCCCCCGTTCTAAGTATCTATTCTTTTCATCTCTTTAATGTTACTTGTTTTCTTCACTTTAATCCCGGAAGACTATCACGCAGGTAGAGGCGCGGGCGATGCCTAGTCATTTTGCATAAACACAATTAAGTTGTTGACCTCAATGATCGCAAACAGAGAAAAAACCTCGCAAAAACCAGTCCAACGAGATACATTTGCAAATCACAGACTTAAAAGTCTATTTATTATCGTAAAGGCATCTTAAACTGTAATAATATTATACATCTGGATGTTTGTTACTGAATCACGCCAGAACGGCTTTACGGATCTGGATGAAATTTAGCACAGAGATAGATTATAGTCTAGAATAGCACATAAGCTACTTTTACGCAGTTGCGAGCAGTCGATAGTTACCAATAAAAATCGGCTAACATGATTTTCGTACTCGCTAATCTTCGAAACTATCTCGCTGAATGTGTTTGGTTGGTTTCAGCTTGAAATATAGAATAGTTTTCATAGAAGTGGCCCTGTTGAGATCTAAATGATTAAAGGTGCTCTACATAGAATGCAGTCTGCGTAGGAGGAGGTCTGTGGCAGGACAAAGTCTGCAGACCTCACTAAAAATAAAATTTGGATTGTTAAGCCTCGACTACACATTCAGTGGCCGGGCCGTGTCCGGGCCGTGTCATTCAACAATATCTAAACTTTCCACTTGTCCTTAACCCACTCGCTAGGTGTTTACGTAACACTTTTTCATACATCTTGCGTAAAGTATTATGGCTGTTTTTGCGACCCGCCAATAGCAACGTCTACGCTAATATTATTATAAAAAAATGTTGATTGCGAGTTTGCGGATGATTACGAAACTACTGTATCACTTGTAAAAGTTCTTCCACTAATACTGTACCTATACTATCGCCTTCTTATGTAGTGGTAAAGGATAGGGGCTGTAATCGAGAGATCGTTGGTGCGATTCCCAAATATTCCCCATCATAGACCTACACATAAGTTACCCAGGATTAAAATGTATGCTCAATACTGCTGTAGCCTTGCCTTTCACGTAATGGCATGGATACAATGATGAATTTCTGGAGCCGTAAACAAGTTGACTTTCTACAATCGATAATTTATTCATTAGGATATATGATATATGATTTTTGAAGTTATACTTCTTTTGGCGCGTTAGGGAAAAATGATGAGAGTAAATTTTTACGATGCGCGCGCACGCCGTCACGAAAAACCGACACCCTGAAGTTAGCTATAGTCAACATTTTAGTTTTGAATTTTGAACGTAGAATAAGCGTAAGGAGAAAGATATTGAAGTTATACTTCTTCTGGCGCGTTATTTAAAAAGATTTTTATCTTGTTACGCCAAAGAAGTATAACTTCTAACGCGTGTACATAAGTACACACACACACTTTTTTTTGTTTTTTATTAGTGCTAACGATTTGAGCAAGTTATATTGTCTAAGGTCTCAGGACTAGTGGCAGATCATATCGTGGATTAAGTCTGAGTGTCATGAAGTAACAGTCGATTAGAATTGTCCGTGCGTCCGCGCTGCCCTTAGAGTATGCCGTCTCAAGGCCCGCGCGAGGCCGCTCCCAGAGGTTTCCGCACCTCTCATTACGCGGTTACGAAACATACTTTGTTTATAGTGATTCTAGTATGTTTAAATAACTTTTATTATGTGTTAAGGACCCTAACACATAACAAAATAATTTTATACCGTGAATATCATATAGCCTAAGTTAGGGTATACAAAATTTCTACGGATATTTTGGTAGAAAGAAAATGACTGAAATACTTCACAGGATGCAATGCAATGCAACCAGCCCTGTATTATATACTGCCCACTGCTGAGCACGGGCCTCCTCTACTACTAAGAGGGATTAGTCCACCACGCTGGCCTAGTGCGGGTAGACAGACTTCACTTACGCTCGAAATTCTTATGGTGAATTCACAGGTATGTAGGTGACCTCACGATGTTTTCTTTCACCGTTAAAGCGAACGATAATTGATAAACAATACACACGTAACTTCGAAAAGTCAGAGGTGTGTACCTTGGGTTTGAACCTGCGGACATTGTCTCGGCAGACCGTTCCATTCCCAACTAGGCTATCGTCCACTCACGTCACAGGAATACTATCGTATACACCTGCCTCGATGGCGTAGTTGTATTGCGTACGCGTTACGAGTACGATTTGCGCGCTGAGGTCCTGGGTTCGAATCCCGGACCGAGCCAAAAGATTGTGACTGGGTTTTTCCATCTTAAAAATTACTCAGTCGCAGCTCGGAGTCAGGCAGTTGGCGGTGTGATACCCACGTGCCTCAGAAAGCCGTTGGTCCTGCGCCTGATCTCTCTCCGGTCATGTAGGATTGCCGTCTCACCGGACTATGAGAGTGAAGAAATAGCGAGTGCACATGTGTATTGCACACACACTCGTGCGCTATAATATCTCCTGCGTCCCTGACTGATCTCCGTTGAGATTGGCCGCCGTGGCCGAAACTGGCTAGGAGGATTTACTATCGAATAAATGAGTACAAGCAGTTAGCCCACCAGCACATTGCAGGGCATAAGACATTATGTCAAATTCAAATTAAATATGATGTGAAACAATGTAACTTATACTTGTACAAAAAGTTTATTAGTTATAAAACATGTATTCTAATACCGCTGCAAACTATTCCGGGATAAAAAGTATTCTAGTTATATTTAGGATATGGTCTATCTGTGTTCCAAATTCCAAATCTAATCGACGATTTATGCACGATTGCGCTCAGTACTTTATTTAGTACTACAACCACACACATACACACATATTCACACCTTTTATCCCCAACGGGTAGGCAGAGGCGCAACTAGTGCACCCACTTTTCGCCGTGCGTATTCCGTCCCATGATGGGATGGTGGCGAGCCTATTGCTATATCGCGCACAAATTCCAGACTCCGGGCTGATACTAATCAGAAAAACCCAATATCACTTTGCCCGACCCGGGGATCGAACGCGAGACCTCAGCATTGCAGTCATATCGCAATACAACTAGGCCACCGAGACAGTCAAAATCAAAAAATTTATCATATAGGCATAAAACGCACTCATCATGACATGACAAAGAATATATATAATTCATTCACTTTGGAAGGTATATATACTCCGTCTTATTAAGTATATTATATGTTTTACGTTTTACAGTGTTTTCTTATCTGTACCTCTATCTGTAATAATGCTTTGTTATATTGAAGTGTCGTTTGCATCTATAATTGTATAAGTAGCATTTGAACAAAAATATGTTTTTAAACTTAGTTAATGTTAAGGGTTAAATGGTGTTACTTAGTTGTTGCAACTTTAATAATAAATAACTAAATAAATATTACAGAGCACCTAGAATCTAGTCATGTCGATAACGCTCTCAATGAAGTACACCTTTATATTTTTAAACGGTTTTGTCGAGGTATCGTGTTTAGTATAATATAATTCTAAACATTGTCAGCTATGATTACCTATGTAATGGATGATTACCTATGTAACGGATATCGCTGGTTTACCCGTCCTTGTCCCACTCTAATCTAGGGTCGACGTAACACACGTTTTCAAGCATGTCGGTGTAAGATTTCGATTTATTTTCATAGCCGGGCCTCTTTTTGTGGGATGCAGTTCCAGACAAATTAGAAAAACCAGAGTTAAATGACCTGGGGATCTAGGAACAATCACTTTAATGCTCGTCAGTATTAGATTTGTGAATAGACTTTATAGGTCAGCAAGTAGGCTAAGGGTTGGGAGCGGCCTAGAGGCCAGCATTTTTAAAGTATTGTCGGTAATAGAATGCGCGATATTTTGGGTGCCCTACCTGAAAACCTTTTATCATCTGTTTAACAAAAAAGCATGTTACCTACGAATTTGTTGTTGTTTTTTTTTTGTTCCTGCAAAAATTGGCACGTAAATATGAAAATTTTAACCTCTTCCATGTCTTCCTTTAAATATCCCGAAACCCGTAAACATGTCGTTCCTATTAAGTTTAGTTGATTCTCCCTTTATATTTGAACTTATTAAATTTATTGTAATTAATAATATCAGACTTTAATAATTAGTGTGGGTAGGTTCTTAAAAATATTTATGGTGTTTTTTCTTATGGTTAAAAATTACTATTCGTATTTAACATATATATATTTATTATTTTTTAATAAGAACTTTCAGTCCTGAAATTATATTACTAGACATTATTTTATTTTTTTTATTTTCTTCCGGCAGACAATTTTTTTTTTTTTTAGCACGTGTGCCTTCTACTTTTCGAAAGTCAAACTTGACATTGGCGGAATTGTCGTAAAAACGATACGGCCAACCAAAACAAATTGGAATTGGAACCTCTTCCATTAGTTCCAATAGTACCATATTTTATTTAATAGCTTCCATGATTTAATTAAATTTTAGTAGAATAGGACGTGGAATAGGCCAACCGGGGACGTAAAAAAACATGCTAAATACACTACCTCACAGGTGGCACGGAAACGTGCATATTGGAGAACACGACTTATTCAACTATCTCATAATGGTCATTCTTAGAAAAAAGTGTAAGGAATATTTTTGTAGGAAATTGCATTATCTCGAATGGTCTTGGAATTTTAAGATAAATCTTACCCGTTTAGCCGAAAAATTTAATAAAAACATATTTGCAACATTTGAACGTGTTTTTTTTGAGATCCTTGGGGTTTTGAGCATATCGTTTATAATGGTGTTCCAAACGATCATACCAATTTTCAGCTTTATGCAAATTTTATCTAGCTTGGATGTCTAACTTGACCAGTCTAGCATCTTCACAATTCGCATTTATAAATATTATAGATAACGGAGTCAAGGGTGGCGTGTTGTCATTGCTAACGTTGTTTTAGACTCGCGTGTTTCTCAACTGAGGAAAACGAACGGCCTCGTCTGAAGTGTCGCCGCTTGCCTTATGCGCCTGCGTCGAATATTTAACCGACTTCAAAAACAAGGCCTTGTGTTGACCGGCTGCATCTAATAAAACCTTTAGTAAAACTTATGATGCCGGTTCTAAAGTATTATATTTCATGCTACTGTCAAGTTATGCTTAAAACATTTGCGAAGTTTTTCTGCTTATTGATGTGTATTTTTTCTTTCACCTACTCTAATTCCACAATTTCTTTTTCACCGGAAAAAACGCAGTGTCGCTATCGCCACTGGGGGGTGAGTGGAACGATTATGTTGGTTTCACCGGTTTTACGACCTGATGCCGACACTCGAGAGCATCTCACTATAATACAGCGCAACGCACTTTTACAAGCTACCTGCCGTATCCCCGTAGATTTGTATATGTCAGTATTAGATATAGTTCGCCTATTTCCGGCTTACACGACAATCCAATACATCATGCACTATGATTAACACGTGGTTCCGCACGCGGTCTATTTATATCACCACTTCGCACCGCATTAGCGATGCGGGGGCTCTAATCCCCGCCCATTATAGTAAGTACCTAGTTTAGACTGGAAATAGCTTGCGATATTCTAATGCAGGCATTTGAATGTTAATGTAGCCTGGTATGCAATGCAATGAAATGCAATCAGCCCTGTATTTTATACTGCCCACTGCTGAGCACGGGCCTCCTCTACTGAGAGGGGTTAGGCCTAGGTTTACCACGCTGGCCTAGTGCGAGTTGGCGGACTTCACATAACTTTGAAATTCAGTGAACTTCTCAGGTTATGCAGGTTTCCTCACGATGTTTTTCCTTCACCGTTAAAGCGAACGATAATTGATAACAATACACACGTAACTTCGAAAAGTCAGAGGTGTGTGCCTTGGGTTTTGAACCTCCGGACATTGTCTCGGCAGACCGTTCCATTCCCAACTAGGCTATCGTCGCTAGCCTGGCATCACTTTGAAATTATAATATTCTTGGTCGATATTCGATCGCAGAAATGGACGAATAAAAAAAACTGCATCAAAATAGCCCCATTCATTTTGGAGCTACGATGCCACATACAGATACACTCCTTAAACTTATAACACCTTCTTTTTGGGCCGAGGGTAGATACAGTTCGTAAGGCATATATTTAATTGGTTGATTTATATTATCGATCTAGCGATAGCTATCGGGTTTGCCTATCAAGTTCGGCAGTTAATCTACCAATCAGTATGCAGATAATGTATTTTAAACAAAAGGCCATCATAGCAAGGTCTCTATAAAGCTTATTGTTATGATTTTCAGTTTGGTTAGTGATATTATGAAATGTGGATTGAAACGTCCTAGGTTGTGTTCCCAGACCAGGCATATTGTGTGCGGTTTTCTCAGACGATTTACCTAGCTCAGGATCCCTCTGACGCAGTTGATGTCTGTTTCTTCTGCCATCTGCTGATCGACTGTATAGTTTTATTTATAAACTTGTAATACAAGCGTAACGGATGTCGATAATACTCACGGAAGACTGTAAAATGCAAATCTTCCTCTGACGTCAAGGTATCCATACAACAGTTCCGCCTTGCAAGTACGTGTAGACTGTACAATTACCGTACTGACATTTAGTATTTACGAATTGTAAATAGGTTTTTTCTACAAGCCACCAAGTAATCGATCACGTACAATGTTAATCTACAAATAGCTGGACAAACATAAAAAAAATACGAGTAGACAACCTTTGGAGTTGGTTAATAAATTGACTCTGGGAAATGGATTAGCATACGTACTATACAGGGTTTTTTACAACTGAATGATGAGACGAGCAAGCAGCTCGGTTGATGGTCAGTGGTTGTAGTTGTTACAACTTCTATAGCCTGACCCGGAAAATAACAAAAAAAATGGTATGGGGCGCCACTTTTGCTTTTTAATTTTAAAGTTAGTGTTGCCAGTAAAAGAAGTTAGTTCTATTTTTCACCACAACCTGGCGAGTTTTTCATTTTCCTTGTAGGCCTATTACAAGACACAGCGTGGCTCCGTCTCTAGTTACCTTGAGACATCAGATATTAAATCATATGACTCATCGCGGTCTCATGATGCCCAGTAATTACAATGGCTATTTATTTCGGAAAATTAACTTGACAGACGGAAACGCGAGCAATGATTAGTTAAAATAATCCATCAAGTACATTGTATGGTACTGGTTTTTAATATATTCGATTCAGTGAACACGTTTTTATGAACTCATATTTAATTGTAAATAAAACAAATACATGAATGTCAATTTCCACGTGCTATTGTAACATGTGTATTGCGTAGAGTTTCCATTTGTAACATTCTCCTAGAATTCGCTATTTTACGAGGCGGATTTTTTGAGACAAAGACAGTCAGATATAAATCACAACAACCTAACAAGTTTTTTTTATTTTTTTTTATTGCATTGAATGACGAGACGAGCATGCCGTTCGCCTGATGGTAAGGGATACGACCACCCATAAACAGTAGCAACACCATCCAGCACCTTGACTTACAAAGTACTGGCATTCCACTGCGCTCGTCATCCTGAGACATAAGATGTTAAGTGTCATTATGTCCAGTAGTTATACTGGCTACAATGTCCTTCAAACCGAAACACAACAGTGCATGCACACTGTTGCTTGGCGGTAGAAATAGACATTGCGATGGTACCCACCCAGACGGCCTCTTACATAATGAGAGACCTACCACCAGGATGTTCCGCCATTCTTTGCGTTTTAGTTGGTGAGTATCGAATAACGGAAGAGATACTATACTGTATTTTGACGTCACCCCATACAACGGAGTTGGCGTGAGAGAGATAGCGAGATGATTGAAATATGATTTGCCAATTGGCTAAAAAAAATTTAATGCTATTTTCATAGGTTTCCTTTTTATATTATTTATAGTTATGTATTATGTGCAAAATTAACTACCCTATTATTAAATAATATCAGTGTCACAATCTTTGTCGATTGGCAAACTGATCTGCAGAAAATAACAAAGAATCAAATATCTACTCGATTAAACTAATTAACTTTTATAAACATACAATAGGATACTAAGTTGCTATATTATTGTTATTGCGAGTGACACAATGTGGAATTGAAGTCCCTGCGAGGTCGCAGTACTCGCTGGACTATTACGCCAACTGCGTGTAAGTTGGTCACAGTTTCCGCTCTGTTAGGTGCGCAGACTAGTTGCAATAAGTGGAAATCGCTTCTGTCAAATCTATTCTAGAAACATTGGGTTGCAGCTACTGTGGCATTTATGACGTTTTCTGAAATGCCAGGCCGTATCTTTGATGTGGTGTAGCTTTAGAAAATAATGTACTTGGCAGTAGGTCTTTAAAAAGGAACTTTAGAATTTAAAAGCCCGGTAAATTGGTAGGTCTTTCACAAGCAAGTCTGGATAAGTATTTCTAATATTATTTAGTTCTGCCGTCAGCCCGGAGGGCAACCATTATTGTAATTTGATTTGAAAAACTTTAAAGCTAGTGTACTTATTGGGAATTATAAAAAATAACATGTTTATTTCTCAGCGCAATAATGTGTATTGTGGTGCTTTGAAGTTCAAGGCTCAGGTGAGGTTCTCACTGTTTTAGATCGTCTTTGTCTTATGCGAGAATCGTAGAACGTGTCCTCAAAATCATTTTTTTCTTTCTGTAAGAAAATATCTTATCGCATTACAAAATCAGATACTAAAAGTTAATGATGAGTGATTATTATTCAGGAAAAACAACATGGCCACCTTTTCCCTATGTGACCGAAGACCTCCGTAATAAGCGGACTTAATAAAACCCTTCGATCATTGTTTAGAGACCACGTCGATATAATAAAACTGATATTTTCACGTGATTTATTGTATGTTAATCATATGGCAGGTCAGATATGGACAGTGGGATGCTATGGGATGAACACGGCGTTCGCGAGTGATAAGACATATATATTTTTTTATGATTTGTACTTAAGTCATTGCAAAAGAGTGGTTTATAAGCAGCTGTCTCGAAAATAAATACTTACGATAACTATCACCGGAAGGGAACTTTCGTTCCGCAGCTGTCAGGCTGTCAAGAGCTCCGTAGTGGAAATACAGTAATAAATAATACAAGGTTATTTCACAGTACATGTGTTTTAATTACCCACACATAGTAAATTCTGCGGCTGCCTTAAATAGCAACCATAAAATCCTCTGAATTATACAGCACGACATTGCACTACGCTTTACTAAGATAAAAAATTAGTTTAAAAGTATAGTTAAGTCAAAAAATTATACACACACACATACACACTAACGGCTTTTATGCCCGAAGGGTTAGGCAGAGGCGCAACTTGTGCACCCAATTTTCGCCGTGCGTATTCCATCCCATGATGTGATAGGGGGTGAGCCTATCGCCATATCGGGCACAAATTCCTGACTCCGGGCTGATACTGAATTTAAAACCCAATATCACTTTGCTTGACCCGGGAATCGAACTCACGACCTCAGCATTGCAGTCATAACGTAATATAACTAAGCCACTGCGGCAGGCAAAACATTATATATACTGTTTAAAAGTAAATATTAGCTACGTTGTCCAGAATAGCTTAAAAATCTATCGTCTCGTAAAATTCCTGTATATATTAATATATTGTTCAATAATTTGAAGTCTTTGATATACAGGCTTAGCTGCAAAAAGACCATGAATCGTTATTTTAAAAGTCAGATATGTTCAAGATACTTCATAAAAGTATCTGAAATACAAGTTACAAGATACTTGTAAATAAAGGATTTGAGATACCAGATACAAGATACTTTTGAAAATGGTATCTAAATACTAGATACAAAATACGTATCTTCTAAATACTTTTTTCAAATAAGATACCTTTTGAAATTATTTTTTTATAGCCTTGAATGACGAGACGAGCGTGCCGTCCGCCTGATGGTAAGCGATACGACCACCCATAAACAGTAGTAACACCATCCAGCACCTTGAGTTACAAAGTACTGTGTGGCATTCCACTGCGCTCGTCATCCTGAGTCATAAGATGTTAAGTCTCATTATGTCCCGTAGTTACACTGGCTACAATGTCCTTCAAACCGAAACACAACAGTGCATGCAAACTGCTGCTTGGCGGTAGAAATAGACATTGCGGTGGTGGTCTCTCATATGTAAGAGTCCGTCTGGGTGGTCCGTCATACAATGCCATAAAAAATTCAAATGTTGAACGTTTTAGATTTTAGAAGCTACTGTGTTTATTAAAAAATATGAGTAAAAAGTATTAAAATTAGGGTCTGCTGATTTAATAAAGTTCATTGAGATTTATCGGAATCAGGAGACACACTGAAAATCAAAATTATAAGACTCAATGCCCTCATGTTTTCAAAAGAAGACAGAAACCAGTTGAATACAATGTTTGGTTAACCAATTATGTGCTTTTTACACAAAGAAATCAAGAATGTTACGTATTGATTATTGAAACCATGCAAGTCATATATTGATTCAATTTAATTGTATGCAACAGGCAAGAAACTTGCAAAGTGTATATGGGCCTTAAATGAGCCGTTAATGTAAAAAATGCATAGATAATTAGTAAAAGTATCTTAGCAAATTAAGTATTTATAAAATACTAAGATACTAAAAAATTGTATCTAAATACAAGATACAAAATAAAAATTGAAAATGTATCTTAGATACAAGATACTAAATACGTATTTTGTATCTTGTATCTGTATTTCAGATACTTGTATCTAGATAAATCACATCTCTGTTAATAGTTATATTTATTGCGCACGCTATAAAAGTGAATGCTATGTACCAACTACCAGTGTTGTGTAAGATTTAATAATACTAATTAATATTGATTTGAAATAACTTTGTACTGTAATTATAATAGGTAGGATTATCTTAGTGTTAGTTTTTATTTAGTTATGGAATTAGATTTGTGCACGTCACAGCCGTGAATGTTCTTGCTTAGAATAAAGATTATCAAATCAAAATTAAATAAATTATGTTAATTTGCAAAGTGTGGTTTTTTTACAAGAATGTTTTAAGATCGGTTCAATGATTTCATAAACTTTAAATATGGACAAAAATCATGTGATTTTTATTCTTTATATTATAGTATATTAATGTAAAAAAGAAATATTTTCCTTACCTTTCTGCGGGTACTCACTAATCCTTACATATTGTAAAACAAATTGCCGCCGCTGTGATTGTCCGTCTGAACGCGCTAAACTCAAATACTATCGAACAGATTTTCATACGGTTTTCACCAATAGAAGAAGTGATTCGAGAGGAAGGTTTACGTCTGTAATTCATGAAAACATTTAAGAAAATGTCTCAAGGTGATAAGAATGTTGGAATTAAGACTCCTTTTGCTAGGCATGATGCTTACCATTAGGCGAGTCACTTTCTCCTCTCGTCATTTAGTTTATGGAAAACACGAAGATTATATTTGAATCGTTAGTTTCTATGTAAGGCAAATATACCTAATTCGCCCATAATCGAGTTATATGAATGAGGTATTGACGCTACTGTCATAATTTTACGTATGTTGCATTGTGAAGTAAGAAATGTCATTTTTTTTTTTTTTTAAATGTCATTTATAGTTTTACGACTAAATTGTTCTAAAAACCGTGTGAAAGGTATTTATTAAGTTTACCTAATCTTTAACTGGTGACGTGTTTTACCACGGATGCGGTATTTTTGAGGATAAATGTAACGTTTTTGTGTTACTGTCTAATTTTGTGACGTATTGAATTATTAAGAAATGTAGAATTGATAATTTATTACGTCCTTTCTTCTTTTTTTTATGGGTGTAGCAAAATAAATTTCAAAGGAAAAATACACATATTATTAACAAAATTTTGAATCCGTAACATCTATTATATAAAAAAATTGTGTCACAGTGTTTCTTACCATACTCCTCCGAAACGGCTGAACCGATTTTGATGAAATTTTATATTCACACTTGATAGGTCTGAGAATAGGTTGTTATATATTTTTCATCCCCCTAAGTGATAAGGTTGGCCCACACCAAAAAAATATTTTTTATTTTTAGACAGCTCTTTTTTATTTTTTTTATGATGTGGCATTAAAAAATACATACAACACAATTTTCTGCCTTGTTCCATTATCCCCTATTTTTTAATAGCGATATTACTAATTTAACAACTTTTAACCCCGGTTGGTAACTGATCAATTCATCTTCATTTTTTTCTACTATAGGAATTTATATAGCAAAAAACGTTTGCCTGGTCAGCTAGTTATTATATATAACAGAAATATATTTATTATGTTGGTACTAATGGAATGTAAGAATGTAATTGAATTACTACTATGTTGTGTTAATATTGGCAGAGCGATCACGGAATGGAGTTGTGAGTGTCACGGCGACGGTATGGTGTCTCAAGGTAAACATAAAGATTACTGGATACTAAAAGATTACCGGATGCTGCGTTTGATCAGCTCGAGCGTTGAATGTACAAGCAAACATTGTCTCAAAAAATATGGTAATAATTATACTGATTAATCCAACTGGTTTACTGAACATTCTATACCACTACAATACTTGATGATGCCCAAAGAAATCAACTACAATGTTCTTTCTTATCGTATAGGATCATTGATTGCCATAGGCGTATACGGAGGGGGGAGAATTTATCCTACTACTACTACTATACATTTTTAAAACTGCAAAGTAACAGAAGTAATTTTACTTTTGTAGCTTAGGGCACTGATCTGGAACATTACTCTAGCTACCATGTTAATAGCATATAAAATAAAATTTCATATCCCCTGATTTACATACTTGCCAACTACAGAGACGAGTGTGTAAACAACTTATTCGGGTGTATTTGTTACTCATAATTCATAGTCATATTTAAATGCCAAGTTATTCAGCGAATTATTCGCCAAGGATAAATGAGGCATAACAATTTCTTATGTTCATTTAAACGATTTATACCAGGTTTATATATAATCTTATGCCCATTATATAAGCGTTATTGATCCTACCACAATTGATACAACGACATCCAAAATACATTAGCGAATCACATTTGTCCCAGCGCATTCAGCCACTCAGTCCGCGCATCGCCCGCCGCCCGTCAACCGGATGTTTTGCAAAACTCCTTACTTTGCTAATTAATACTAACTAATTCCGCGACATACGTAGAAAGTGGTTAATTTAATTGGCACTATTAATATTTGCCAGGCAATTTCCAATCCACATCCTATGGTACTGGGATACGGAGACGTTTCATGATCATTAGTCTTATTGCATAAGTGAAAAATTTTCGAATAAATAACGTAGATTGTCTGGAGTTCTCTATTTCTATAGTTTCGTAAAAAATAAGAGCGATTTCTTTAGTTTATTTTCTGGCGTTAGGCAACCAAGTTGTATTATTTCACGGAAAAAATATCCTCGTTATAGACGTCAGAGTGCACTACTTGCGTCTGCCTACCATACCACGGACATGTGATCTTGGTATAGTCAGGTATCATTAAACATCTTTAAAACCGCCGCAATTCAATAGGTATAAAACTTTGGAATATTGAGATACAATTTTATTCTACACGGGCATGTAAACCTAAAGCAATAAAGATCGGTGCGACCATGTTAATAAACTCTTTATTAACTTCGCAAACATGTTTCGTATTATTGACTTATTAATTTACAGAAATTATAATGGCAGTCCTTATTGCTTGCTTGATAAAATGTTGCGTAAAAAAAAAACAAAAAACTCGACTGCGTCAATATCTGCCATCTTTATTAAATTCATTGAAGAACTGAAAAGATAGAAACAAGATTTTAATTTGAATATTTTATTTTAGTTTTGAATAATCTTAGTTGGTGTTCACAAACGCAGTCGGAGGCATTTGCTCACTCCAAGATTTTGTTGCTCTACCTATATCACCAACTAAATTATGAGAAGTGAGCGTGTTATGCCTCCGACTGCGTTTGTGAACACCAACTAAGATTATTCAAAACTAAAATAAAATATTCAATACATACATACATACACTCGAAAACATAACCCTCCTTCTTTCGCAGTCGGGTAAAAAAACTGTAATTAGAACGATATTTTTTGCTTGCTTAGTAACAGCCCGAAGTCTGGCTTTTGTACCTGATACAGCAATAACTGACTTGATAAATGTCGCAGGAACACGCTGGATGTAGGCCGCTTTTGACAGGTCTGGATATCTTTAGGCGAGAACTATATTCAGTGGACTTCATGCGCCTGATGATGATGATGGCGATAGGCTCGCCCCCTATCACATCACGGGACGGAATACGGTGGAAGGTGGGTGTTGTAGATGCACCTCTGCCTACACCTTGGAGGTATGTCAGATTTTCTAATACGATTTTCCTATTGCTTAAAACCGCGATCCCAAATTGGAATGAGATGACAGAAGAATACTAATAAGAGTTTTACCACTGAATTACCAGATTAGCGAATAATATTCACAGTAACCGCCACATCTGTCCAAACAATGCCATCCGAACTACTTAATATGGAGAGACAATGAAAACTGCATGCTGCTTGGCACTGTGACATCAATTAGTCTTACTGGATTGTTTCATTAAAAGCTGATTGTGAAAGGAATTAGATATCTTTTCTGTTTTCCTGAAATCTCAGTATTTTTTTTAAACCCGACACATTGCTTCCAGACAGCGATAGAAACGGAGAAAGTTGTATCCAAATATTATGAGCACACGATAAACCACATATATAAAAACACCCTTCCCTTTTGAAGGGTAGTCAGAGGAGTAAGATTCAGGGCAGCTATGTTCGGTCTCATGTATAATGGGGCGAGTCTACTGTTTTTTACAATAATCGAACTTGAAACCTCATAGAAGTTGAAGCAAACATAATAAAACTATACTACAAGGCAATCAACTAATAAATAGCCATAACATGTTAATTGGTTGAACGATAAAAAAAGTTATTGAGAGAATGTTAAAACCACGTTTCCCGAAGCAGGAAGCGTGCGCGAAGAACAACAACTGCTTCCTGCACAAATTGTTTGAATAACTAAGCGGCGCGAACAATTGTAGACGTTTTGAAATCAATCTATGCGATAGTCACAATGTATTAAATTAGTAAAACAACAACGCAATACAATAGATCTGTAAAAAATCACATCGAATTAGAAAACGTTTTTTAAGTCGCCTATCAAATTTAGTGTTTTAATTTGTTGAGGGACATTTAACGTAAAAAATCTGGATATGTTTTTGTTCAGGACATTGGCGTTGTACTTAGGATTACTGCGTTACTGTCCATATAAACTGCCACTGGACTAATGTGGTGGTATTGTCACATCGATAACTTAAATTCCGATACGATACACTATTTTTCCTTGACAATCTATTCTGCTCTACTTTACACTCTGTTTTGTATGCTTATATAACTGCTTTGAAACTGTGTATTTAAAAAAGAAGGCTAAGCCACGTCATGAATAGATATTTGAATTTAAATATGGAATGTATACTTTAAGAAATAATTACATTTTACTACCAACCTATTAATAATGTTACTTTTTAAAGTGAGCTTTAAAGGTATAAAGCGGGGTTTAGATTAGCTATAAAACTTGCAGAAGTTATGTTGCGCAAGCTATTTTTACCGTGTAAACAGTGACGGCAAGCTGACTTCTGCAACATTTTGAAGCTTGCAGGACTTCTGGCAAGTCGCATGTGTAAACACCATTGTGCAACTTGCGCGAGAACTTGCAGTTTATTCTGCGTGCAGATAAAAGTTTTAACTTGCTGAGCTAGTAACTAACGTTTTTTTTCATTTGTTCCATTCTGAAGCAGCTAAGGTCTCAAAGACTATACTGCCAAGTTAAAAGTTTGTAGTTTGACCGATATGTCTATTTTTGCCGCCAAGCTGTAGTATACATGCACTATTGTGTTCCTGTTTTAAGGACATTGTAGTCAACGTAATTAATGGGAGTTATAAGACTTAAAATATTATGACTCAGGATGACGAGTGCAATAAAATGCCACGCAGTACTTTTTAATTCAAAACTCTGTTTCGTGTTTGTATTTTTAAGGCGATTATTTTGTTTAAAATCATCATCCAAACAGCATTATATTAGATTCATAAAAATTAGGCAAAAGGATTGCGTACCTTGTCTTTCAGTTTTATGAAAAAAGAACATGGCAAGCAATAAATATTCCTCGAGTAATGTAAACAGCTTTGCAAGAACTTGCGCAAGTTAACTTGGTGGGAGACTTGAAAAAGCGTGTTGCTAAAGAAATATTGCCGCTAGTGTAAACGCTTCTGAAAGTTATTGCGCAACATATTGCTGAGAGAACTTGCTAGTCTAAACTCAGCATAACAGAGTTACAACAACATCAATGCAAAAAGTATACTATACATATTATGTAGTAATTATTATATAATCTGTGGCTATATTCATCGAACGAAGAGTTAAAATATGCTGTCTTTTGAAGTAATTATTATAAACGAATCTACAATTTGTTATCGTTTATTTTTTTCTCCTTGAATATACATACTTGAATAAATTAAAT
Source organism: Sphinx pinastri (assembly GCA_947568825.1). Lineage (NCBI taxonomy): Eukaryota > Metazoa > Arthropoda > Insecta > Lepidoptera > Sphingidae > Sphinx > Sphinx pinastri. Next base: position 1,260,277 of record OX387628.1, on the reverse strand, counting down.
ACATACTGCCATAAATAGTATATCTTATAAAATACATTTCTATAAAACCCTTATAAATCTGTTCAGATTTGTAATGATCTTGAATAGTTTCAGAAGAGGTTCTACTCCGAGGTCAAAGTAGGCGTTATCACTCTCGAAAATAATTTTATCTTTATGTTAGTAAATAGATTCTTTTATTTGAGTAATTACAAGGCTTTAACGATACTAACTTATGGTCTTGTAATATACCGTCGCGTCGGCTGTAATCGTAAGAAATTATGGTATGGCTAATGGGTTCGATCTTTGGAAATATGCATTTTTTTCTCAAAAGGACAAAAGGAACCCTTTAGGATCACTTTGTTGTCCCTCAGTCTGTCTGTCAAGACCCTGTTTCTCAGGAATGCGTAGAGATATCAAGTTGGAATTCGTATCAAATACTTGGTCTACTGTCTCATTCAACTGTGTAAAAATCAAACTTGTAGGTCAACGCGATCAAAATATATGACCTCTAATGTGGCATATTATCTCATATTTTTCGATTTCGCAAGGGAATCAAAATCTGGGTACTTCCTGTTGACCTAGAATCATGAAATTTGGCAAGAAGCAAGGTCTTACAGCAAATGTAAACGAAATGTGCAAAAATTAAAAAGAGACGCAATATCTTGTGACATCAGGATTCAGGTAGTACGATGGGCAAAGAAAGAGTTAGCACGCCATCCCCACTGTGCGCCCAATCGTCCACATTGCAATATTTGGAATATGAGTTGCTGCTCTATATTTAAACCAATTTTATTGCTGATTGCATAAAAGGTAAATATTTTGTATTGTTTTTTAATCCCTGTAGAATAATAATAGTCGAAGTCGAACACAGTAACGATAGTAAAATACCCTATTCTGGGGATTTGAGCCCAATATAAATATACCAGCCTGTATTATATAGTGTCCCACTGCTGGGCACGGGCCTCCTCTACAACTGAGAGGGTTTAGGCCTTAGTGCACGACACTGCCCTAGTACGCACATACCCTCGAAATTCTTATGGGTAAATCTCAGGTACGTAGGTTTCCTCACGATTTTTTCCTTCACTGTTAAAGCGAACGATAATTGATAAACAATACAAACATAACTTCGAAAAGCCAGAGGTGAGCTTTGGGTTTTGAACCTACGGACATTGTCTCGGCAGATCGTTTAATTCCCAACTAGGCTATCGTCCACTTATATACGAGCCCAATATTCGACTGAAAATGGAAGCAAGTATCATGGCCGATTCCTATAAAGTATAAACCAATGGTATTTTAATAAAAATATGTAGATACGGCACTTATACTGTACCTACTCGGCTCTCAAAAACGGCACATTATCCCACACATAGTTTAATATTACAATAACAAACTATAATATGACACGTGAAAGTATTACGGCATATCATAATTCTCATTATTATCATATAGAAAAAATTATCGAACATTCTTTAGACGTCTAACTTCAACAGATTCTGTCACGATACTAAGGCCGATTGTGCTAATTAGCTCTATTTTCGTGTGCCATTTGGAGACTGTTTATTACGCATCTACACCTTTTTTTCTAACATCATTGGCATAAACGATCCTAAGCATCGGCAGCGTTGGAACCATAGCGAATGGACCAATTTACAATTAGAATGTAGTGTGCTCGACATGCTATGAGATGTTATTTGGATTGGTTTATTTTTACTATCAATGCGTAGTTGCAGAAAAATAAATGAAGTCAACCGTTACTTTATTCTGATCCATATATCCATTTTCGGGATTGATTCGTCGATTGGGATGATTTATTTAAATCTATAGTAACTATAATTTATAACATAGTTCAGGGAAAATGTAAAATGAAAATAAAAAGTAGGTACCCTCTTTTCAAATAAATATTTTGTCAGATGACAGATCTACTACACCGTGATAAATTACTGGTGGTAGGTCTCTCATTATGTAAGAGGCCGTCTGGGTGGGTACCACCGCAATGTCTATTTCTACCGCTAAGCAACAGTGTGCATGCACTGTTGTGTTTCGGTTTGAAGGATATTGTAGCCAGTATAACTACTGGACATAATGAGACTTAACATCTTATGTCTCAGGATGACGAGTGCAGTGGAATGCCACACAGTACTTTGTAAGTCAAGGTGCTGGATGGTGTTGCTACTGTTTATGGGTGGTCGTATCACTTACCATCAGGCGAACGGCATGCTCGTCTCGTCATTCAATGCAATAAAAAATAAAAAAAAATAAAAATTATAAAGTGGGTAGTTATTTGCTTTCATTCAATTTTTTTCGTTCCCTGAATAAGATAGATTATCTCTTGTTTATAGATTAAATATATTTGCAAATTGCGTTTGTCATGACTCTGCTGACCCCTAAGAAACAGTTAAATGGAAAATTAATCGTAAAGTCATATTATATTAGTCGTCTGTTCTTCTAAAAGGCAAGCCAAAACGGTTTTGAGAGGACCCCAATCCTTTGTGGGTCAACTCTCACATTATTTTAATAAATACTTGAGGTCAATGCTATCTGATACAAAGTATCGAATCTTACGTCTCTTAGTTTATCTTTATCCTTAAATCAGGTGCAATTTATATGCACTTTAATCTGTAAGGCTTAAGTGCGAATTTACATTGTTCGTTTAAGATATCTTTTTGGTCAATAAAACAGTTGATATATAGCGGTTTTTACGAAGGTATAAAATAAAATCGTAAAATATTTAAAACATTCGCATCGGAACTGCTTTAATATTGCACTTTCACGAAATGCGCGAAATTACGCTGGGTATTAAATGTGCCATAAACTTTATTAACGAATATTCAATTAAAATTAAATTCAATAATTACAACAAACAAATTCACAACAAACAATTACAACATAATATTAATTGAAAATGATAAAAATAATTCAGAGCAATTTTTTATCCTGTCAAAGTGCAACATTCTAAATACAAATTTATTTACAGAAAAACATTTTACGGCAACTATTTTCCAAACAAAAACAAATACTCACATTAATTTTTCGCAAAAACAATCCACAAAAACACAACACAAATCACAGAATGTTTTTCGCGTGTTCAAGTTGTTATCATATTAACACGTCCGGCGTACGCGCCGTGACTAGTGGTACTACTGTAAGTTGTAACGCACAACTCCGCACTCCACAGGTGGTTGGGAAACATCACTCTATTCCATTGAGGGGATTGCTTCTTGCTTAGGTGAATTGACAGTCATTCAATTACCTTTTGGACGTAATTCCATTGATATTTAGAATAGCAGAATGAGCGAGGGGAATGACAACCATAAATACATGTAGTCAATTGTTATTGTCCCGTAGATACCTGCTATGATACTGTAAATGTAAGCCAGGATTGGCTGCGGCTTACATTTTATCTTATAAATTAGTAACACCATTCAAAACTGAGTTAGAAAGCTCTTCATTGAACTACGCTCGTAATGGGGGCCCAGCAATTACAAATTACAATAACGTCAATATCTTCCTACACTCTAAAATTTCAAAAACGCAAAAATGCTTTCACATAACAAAATCCTGGTTGGCGGCAGAGGTAAACATTGTGATGGTATGAAAGTATCAGAAAGAAGACACTCACCTCAGTAAATGCACTAATTCTCACCACTACCACCATCAGCCCTGTATTATTTACTGTCCCACTGCTGAGCACGGACCTTCTCCACAACTGAGAGGGTTTAGGCCTTAGTCCACCACGCTGACCTAGTGCGGGTTGGCAGACTTCACATACCTTCGAAATTCAGAGAACTTCTCAGGTATGCAGGTTTCCTCACGATGTTTTCCTTCACCTTTAAAGCGAGCGATAATTCACAAAGTATACACACATAACTTTTATAGAAAAGTCAGAGGTGTGTGCCCTCGGGTTTTGAACCTGCGGACAATCGTCTCGGCAGTCCATTCCACACCCAACTAGCCTGTTGCCGCTTTTAAATTTTCACTATAATTCGCACTAGGAGATAATTCTTTTTTGGTGTTCAGCAGTGGACATTATGTGGTTGATAATAATGATTTTCTAAGCCAATGCTTTGTTATAAACGTCCGTGGGAATCAACTATACAAATAGGTAAGTTATTAATGTTTAAGTAACCATCTGTATTATAAAACGTTTTTTTTCAGATCATATTTTCCCACGATACCATAGCTTAAGATTACATTTACTTATATTTTAGTCTAACTTTATTGTATGGTTAATCTCAGGCCCGATATTGACAGATTTAGGTCCAATGGACGTTAGTTAATCGGGTATTAAAATTAACGCGACTGTCAAAGTATCGCACTTCCTATAAAGAACGTCTAGTTAAGGAAGATAAACACCTGTTAGGGCATGGTGGGACACTTAAAGACCTTAACAGGCCATTAAGACAGTTAACAGGGTGTTAATTGTTAAAGTAACTAACATAGCATGGTGAAATGAGACCTAAGCAAAAGACTACTCAGAGAATAATGTAGACTACATTATTACCTGCAAATGGATTTTCAAGCGCGCCGCAGACTTTTGATTCAACAATACAACAGTTGCACGAGACACACGAAACAAAATTATATCAACAATGACACACACATGCCATAGTTGTTTCAACTAAATTGCTAATCAACCCGATGTTATGAATACCCTACTTCATATGCCAAGGTTCCATGGATATGTAAATTTCAGAGTCGTTAAATAAACATTAAACATAAATCAACAATTAGTTGGCAGTTGCTTCAACTAAAGTGACGTCTGCGCAGTGCTTTAACAAAAATAATGAGTATTGGGTATAATATGAGTCTACCTAATTATTTAGTATCGGTGAGCAAAATTAGACTTTTTTGTAAATGATGAGTATGACCAATTACTTTAAAATTACTTTACGAGCAAGAAGTTTATTTTGTCGTAAGAACTAATGATCTACACATTCTAGTCTTGTTGACTGCAGTTACATAAATGTAACGTCATGCCTTGAAATTCCTCATAATTCTCTGTCAATTACTCCATTGTATTCAAACTTTAGCAGAAGGCAATATTAATATATGTTTTAAGCGTCTCATCGATTTTTCTCTAGATCTTCTGCATTTTAGGAAATCCCTGTGGCAAAAAGGTATTTTACGTAGTTTTTAGAAGCTATCTATTCAAAATTTATGACACATATTAGTAAATCTTTGCATATTCCCGCCCGTAAATCGAGCGCTGAAATGCTGAAATGTATGCAACAAATGTTCAATGTTTGCTCGGGGGAGGGTTTTAAGGGAATTTGTATAAGAAAAATAGTTTGTAGAAAATAAATGAATAATCAATCAATTAAAGTTATGGTATGTTGGAGTAACATGAATTGGGGGAAACAATTGATTCAAAATTATTGCTAATCCCCTACAAAAACTTTCCAGTGGAAACTAAAAAGTGGTACATTAAAAAATTACACTTTAGGCGGTTTTTTTCATTTTACGAAATATTGTCAGGCTTAGCAGTAATTATGCTCATGATGTTTTTACCCTGATCTGAACCTACTTCAATACACTTAGATGTTGTGTCAACAAAATCATTTTTACTGAAATGATCTGAGTTAAAGTCTCTTAATTCATCTCTCAATAGTTAAGTTAGTAAAGTATAGAAAAACTTGAAATAAGAAATCAATGAAGTCTCAACTATTTTTTTTTTAAATAAGTAATTTATATTATTTTACTTTCTTTCTGCTCCTTAATCTTAATTTTTAGTCAGCTGTTGATAATTTTCTATGTTTAATATTTACAAAAGTGAAGGCCTGTTTCTCAACTTCTGAGTAAAAGTTACTTGTCACATAGATGTATACGCCGACCAAATACAAGAGTCACACTCTAATCTATGCTCCCAAATAAATGATAATAAAACGAGTACTATCGACATTAGCATTTACTGGTGGTAGGTTTCTCATATGTAAGAGTCCGTCTGGGTGGGTACCACCGCAATGTCTATTTCTACCGTCAAGCAGCAGTGTGCATGCACTGTTGTGTTTCGGTTTGAAGGACATTGTAGCCAGTGTAACTACTGGACATAATGAGACTTAACATCTTATGTCTCAGGATGACAAGCGTAGTGAAATGCCACACAGTACTTTGTAACTCAAGGTGCTATATGGTGTTACTACTGTTTATGGGCGGTCGTATCGCTTACCATTAGGCCAACGGCATGCTCGTCTCGTCATTCAAAGCAATAAAAAAAATAGCTGCTTAATACGATAACTGTCAAATAAAATACTTGAAACTTGTGAAGCAGATTCTTATTAAAGCAAGTTCTACAGTCTACACTCTACACTAGTCAACATATCCCTATTGTTCGTACAGCAAAATAAGAAACCGGAACTACATACGATAAAATAATGACAACATAAAGCCTTATGAAAAAAAACTTCAGAAAAAAACCACTTTAAATACTTATAGCCATATTTAAAGTGTTTTTGTTATGAATTTTTTAAGCACAAACTGCCCAGCATGAAGGTCGTACATTTTGCAATTACCAAACCACGATCGTTTTGTTGCTCTCGGAAGATTTAAGTCATAATAATATTATGGTATCATACATTGTTCTGTTGATCTTTTTTCTGAATGACGAGATCGGTAAATTGCCGATGTACAGTCACTCACATAAGTAGCTCAACAAATTACATACATACACACACTCACGCCATTTATCCCCGAAGGGGTGTAGGCAGAGCCGCAACTAGTGCACCCACTTTTCGTGCGTATTCCGTTCCATGATGTGACAGGGGGCGAGCCTATCACCATATCGGGCACAAATTCCAGACTCCGGGCTGATACTGAATAGAAAAATCTAATACCACTTCGCTTGACCCTGAGATCGAACCCAACGCCTCAGCATTGCAGCCGTACCGTAATACAACTACGCCACCGAGGTCTTCACACAAAAAAATACAAGGGATTTACGTTACTTCACACAAAGAAAAAGAACTGAACATGTAAAGGTGATTTGAAGTTTATAATTTGTTGAGTTACTTTTATACCTGACTGTACGAAACTGTCTATGGACTATGAACAGAAAACATCACCTACAAATCACAATGCGTTGTCTCGGTGGTGACGTAGTTATTGCGTACGACTGCCGCACTGGGCTCTCGGGTTCAATCCCTAGGTAGGGAAAACGTTGGGTTTTTCTGCTTTGTATCAGCCTAAACACTGGAATCGTAGGTAACCGGTACCTGGTAATAAACTCACTTTCTGTATATATACAGGGTAATTTTTTACATTGCGTTATTAAATGAAACCACAGATTCGTCTTTACCACTGCTAACGTTCTGCTAAAAATGATCTATGATTAACTAATATTTTCATCAAAATCCCAGTTTTAGTTTTCTTATTTTTTTATCTCTTTGTAGTTTAATTAGAATATGGTGTGTGCTTGAGTGTATTTCTGAATGAAGGTATGATGTTGCCGCTCTAACGAATTCTCTCATAGCAGTAATGGTGGCATAAGACTGTGAAAAGTTTAAATTACTTTTTGTCGTTATTTATTTTGTTCGAAAATTACATTTTTTTATGTAAATCTACGGTACGAATAACTTATTGTAAAGTGTTATTTTCAAGAAGACATGAATCGGTTTCATTCAGTAACGCAATGTCAAAATGACCCTGTATTTAATGTGGCTGTATTACCTTTTTGTCACACACACACTCACGCCATCTATCCCCGAAGGGGTAGGCAGAGGCGTAACTAGTGCACCCACTTTTCGCCGTGCGTATTCCGTCCCATGATGTGATAGGGGGCGAGCCTATCGCCATATCGGACACAAAGTCCAGACTCCGGGCGGATACTAAGTAGATGAACTCAATATAACTTTGCTCGACCGGGGATCGTACCCGAGACCTCAGCATTGCAGTCGTACCGTAATACAACTACGCCACCGAGGCAGTCTTATTGTCTTCACCTGAAAAAGGAAAACTTGTGTAGCTATTTTTTTATTATAATGTGCTATTATTTCTTATTATAATGTGCTATACGCTTGACATTTATTTGTTCTAGGAGTGGCTTCGGTCGGAATACCGTGAGGTGCAACATGAAGCTCCGTGTGATACTGGTTAAGCAGTCCCTCGTTTCCAAGAGGAGTCATGGGCAAAATCAAGGGGCTGCGTAGACCATGGCAGCAGCGTAGTCTACCTACAAGTCTATTTGAAAAAGTCACAAGTAGACAGCCCTGTGTGTATGGGCCAGTATCACCTAATTATATTTATTAGTTGCCTTTGATGAAGTTACTTAGTTGTTGTAATATATTTTTACGCCACCATAACTACTATTTAACAGCGCTTGCACACTGCTTGGTGACATAGATAGACAAAGCGGTGGTTAATTCATAAGTGGACTAGATAAATAAACTGGATAAAACCTTCATGCTGGGTAGTTTGTGCCTGAAATCAGATTGTGGATTGAAAGAGGTTTTTTTTTATGGCTTTGAATGACGAGACGAGCATGTCGTTTGCCTGATGGTAAGCGATACGATCACCCATAAACAGTAGCAACACCATCCAGCACCTTGAGTTACAAAGTACTGTGTGGCATTCCACTGCGCTCGTCACCCTGAGACATAAGATGTTAAGTCTCATTATGTCCTGTAGTTACACTGGCTACAGTGTCCTTCAAACCGAAACACAACAGTGCATGCACACTGCTGCTTGGCGGTAGAAATAGACATTGCGGTGGTACCCGCCCAGACGGACTCTTACATATGAGAGACCTACCACCAGTAAATGGTTATAGTGACTAAGATTAAGAAAGGAATGCTTGCGTGGTTTGGCCACATTGAAAGGATGGATGAAAGAAGAGGAACGAAAGAAATCTATGTCGCGAAAGTGAGTAGTAGTGTCGGACGGGGACGTCTTAGACGTACCTTCATGGACCACATTGGCGACCTCCTAAGGAAGGGCCAAATAAGGAGTTCTCGTAACCGACGAGCATGTATGAAGAGACTGATGACTGTAGAAGAAGCGAAAGAGGTATGCTTGGATCGTAGCACTTGGCGCTCCATAGTCTCTGCCTACCCCAATGGGAGAAAGGCGTGAGTTTATGTATGTATGGACTAGAGAAAACTATGTACAGCGTTAAACACAATTTGAATATTATATTAAGATTGTCATACAAAATCAAGATGACTAAGAAAGTAACACAATTATATGTAGTACTTAAGACTGATATACATTTTAGAACATAAATATATTGTCTCTAGTTTGGCCCCAGTAACATCTGTTGAATGAATCTATCGAAGTCATAAAAAATCAATTATTATCTACGACTTAATTTAGAGCAGCGTCGCTAGTATCATAAATTCTTTGAGTTGTGCTCATATTTACAAGCGTATTGGAACAAAATGTTAAATAATATTTGTGACTAATATTTAAACCGTGTGAGTATTTCTGTTTAACTAATTTATCATTATAAGCTTCAAAAAATAATAACCATTGCTCTATCCGGAACCTAATTTATTTGGTTCCAAAACAGCTTGTTTTCAACTGCTATATGTCCCAATTCCCAGTCAACCATCATCTCATCCATTCCTTATATTTCATATTGTCTCTCAAGCAAACCACCACATACAATAAGTTTATAATATTATTATATTTTCAACTACCTCTATATAAAGGTAGAAGAAGGATCTAAGATTGTATGATACTTTTCAAATTTAATATGGTGTTCTTAAAACCCACTCTAGTACTCATTTGGTGTTTTTGAAGTCAAAGTCTGAAATCTTACCTACACAAATAATTCATTCTTAAGGAAGTTTTATGAACAACTATAGCGAGACTTAAGTACTTTACAATAATAGCAAAATAGCATACTTTCTTCGCTTTATTGTGTAGCGCCTGTTGCAAACAAATAGCAATGTTACTTAAAACTATATTGCTATAATTATAATTTTATACTGCCTCGGTGGCTTAGTTGCACTACGGTACGACTGCAATGCTGAGGTCTTGGGTTCGATCCCCGGGTCGGGCAAAGTGATATTGGATTTTTTTATTCAGTATCAGCCCGGAATCTGGAATTTGTGCCCTATATGACGATAGGCTCGCCCCACACATCATTGGCCGGAATATGCACGGCGAAAAGTGGGTGCAATAATTGCGCCTCCACCTACCCCTTAGGGGATAAAAGGCGTAAGTGTGTGTGTATGTACTATAATTGTACAAATAAAATGTACTTTCAACTTGTGAAATATAACCCTTAATAGTATTAAATCACTCCTAACATTCTTAAGTCGAAACAGTCTATTTTATTGCCTCCGCATTGCGTTTGATAAGAACGACATATAAACATGAATCAGGGCGATTGTATTTTTATATGTACCTATCGCATATAGTAAAATCATTTAATTTATCAGTGCCATCTATGATTGATATCTTATCGGTGAAATTAAGGTCAGTTTCCGAACTTGCAACGAATGCAGCGATTGCAGGCGCAAAAATTATTGGATCGCAAACGAAACTGCCTGGATATCGTGATAGAAATTCCTCTTATTCCGCGGTTTGTAATTACAATTTGTCGTTGCAGTTTAGTTTAGAATCCAAACTTAATTTCCAATTGCGTTGGATTTGTTTGTATTTTCATTATCTTCATGTCCTTGGATATTCTCCGATGTTATTTTAATTAACTAGGTTTTGTTTTCAGTTATCACATGTCTCTTTGTATTGCATCTGAGGTCAAGAGCTTAAGGTAGTAAAATCGCTCAACATTTATGGGACATTCATGATGTTAATGCTTAGCTCATCCATACTACCATACCAGCCCTGTATTAAATACTGCCGACTGCTGAGCAAGGGCCTCCTCTACAACTGAGAAGGTTTAGGCCTTAGTCCACCGCACTGGCTTAGTGAGGGTTGGTAGATTTCACATACCTTCGAAATTCTAATAGAGAACTTTTTTTTTATGGCATTGAATGACGAGACGGGCATGCCGTTCGCCTGATGGTAAGTGATACGACCACCCATAAACAGTAGCAACACCATCCCAGCACCTTGAGTCACAAAGTACTGTGTGGCATTCCACTGCGCTCGTCATCCTGAGATATAAGATGTTAAGTCTCATTATGTCCAGTAGTTACACTGGCTACAATGTCCTTCAAACCGAAACACAACAGTGCATGCACACTGCTGCTTGGTGGTAGAAATAGACAGCGGTGGTACCCACCCAGACGGACTCATACATATGAGAGACCTACCACCAGTAAGAACTTCTTAGGTATGCCGTTTTCCTCACGATGTTTTTCCTTCACCGTTAAAGCTAAGTTAAGTTTTTAGAAAAGTCAGCGTTATACCCATGGCTGTTTATAATATAGAAAGTTAATACCTAATCAAATTCGTCATACATAGGTAGGGACTTAAACTCAGGCCTTTATGCTGCAAGGATTTGCCGGAGGCGTAGTCTACCAATTGTTCGCCAATCCAATTTTTAGGCAGGATATGATGAGAACTAAGGATTGTAAGATCCTGCGTTCCAATACCAGGTCACGTAACATTATATGTGGTTTTAAACAATTTGGTCAGTACTAGCTACCTCAAAAGGGATGGATCATGGAAGTCAGGCAGCTAGTCTGTAAATAACTAAACCAAATCCTTACTGCAACATATTTGGAATAATGCACATGATGCGTCAACCCTACATAAAGGATAAGAAAAGTGGAAGTAGACTCTGTGTCTATGGCTTCCAAGGCTCAAGTTCCAATCAAATACCGATCAAGTCATAATATTAATCAAATTTCGATCAAATGATAGTGATATCGCGGCATCCGTAATAACACATTGTTTACATGTGTACCTACATGTCCGCTGCGTTCTGTTTCCAGTATGTTATTAAATTTTTTGGACACTGGAAAGTGCAAAGGGTTCACTAAATTGTAAACTATTTGATTGATATTGATATGACTATTTGAAGATTATTATAACTACAATAAAAATAGTTATTTCTATTGTAATTCCGTATCACTTTTCTACGCTGTAAAAAATATATTTTGAAAGTCTTTTCCCCGTAGGCTTGCGCTGGACTTTCAACCGAGAAATTTAGTTCCATATTTGGGAGTAATGACCTAAACAATTATTAAAATGTACGTGTTCTATCTGTTATATATTTCGACATTTACAACCATATTAAGTATAAGATGTATGAAACTACATCTCTCAACAACGCACTTACATAACGAATAACCTAGTATTTACATCACAAAGTACATATAAACCTCAGTCCAATTAAATTTAAACCTTCAGATACCAACTAAAGAAAACATTACAATTAACGTATGCAATTAATTAGTAGCATTATTGAACGACTTTAACTTCGGCTTCACTTCATCAAATCACATCAATATTTGTAGCAAAATAGGGAAATCTCCTGAAACACTAACCGTTGTATTCCGCGCAAAATATGTAACTAAAACAAACGGTATCTCGTGTGGCAAGTGAAAAAAGATCTTCCGATTATTTTATTATTATCTTATCTTATAAGTCGTTATCACTTGTTCACTTATGTTCCGTTGGTGTGTTCTGCCGCACGTTGTTCTAAAGATTTTTGTGTAGTGTATTTTGGAAACTCGCAGTGTTGAGGGTGAGTGGTTCCTGTGACGTCACTCCTCTGCTTTTTAACATAGATTACTTAAAGAGTGAGTATAGAAAAGGGCGTAGTAGTGCAATGTAATTGTCTATGTACTATGATGGGCAGTTCTGTAATTACTATGGGATTGCTTATCTTTTCTAAGATTTTGTTCTTTAATTTCTCTGTACCCAGAAACGGGATACGATATTTAGTACCGGTAGTTGGTACCTACATCCGTCAACATGGCATGTTAATTGTCTAATTGACTCACATTGCAAACAACTGCAATTTTAAAGATAAAAAGATAAAAGATAAATAAGATTGTGAAGTTAGATTTGTAACTGAAATAACTACACATTATTTAAATCATGATTGTCCTGAAGATGTAAAATTTAATTATCAGTAAAGTTTAGGACGCTACTAAATGATGTATAATAGTATAAAAGTATATATACAATAATAATATACTAATAGGAATCATTATAGTAGGCAAAATATTGACGGACTGACTCATGTGTAATCGTATGATGCGTTTCCAGCGGTATTTTTTTACCACACACGTGCAAAATCTATAAACTCTCTGGTTATGTGTTTCTCAAGTGCTATGACCTGTCCCTTAAGCGTCATTTCATGACGTAAAGTTTGCAATATATCATCATCATCATTAGCCACATGAAGTCCACTGCTGAACATACTTCAGATTTCTTAATTAGTATATTTTCGCAAATAATGATATAATAAGACATGATGTCAGCTTGTGTATTAACTTACTCACATATCTGTATTAACAATTAGGAAAGCAGAACTATGCTTTCCTACCAATGCCAATTGAATACAGGTAGAAAACTGTAAGAGAGATACAGCCAACCTGTGGCTTACAGATATAGATAGTGTCTACGGTACAGACGTACAGAAAAAGACAAGTATTGGCTGCGCAATCGCTTGGTCTCTTTTTAAAAGTGGTTAATTTTATGATGGTATCGTTTAGTCCATTTTTTATGACTATGTAACATATTAGACTAAAAGTAAGGTAGAGAATCGATTGGTGTTTGCAGTAAGTAAATGTATTGGGGGAGGCCTATATTCAGCAGTGGCCTTCTAAAGGCTGAAGAAGAAGAAATATATGTCCGTAGACTATGTCTTGCACCGACGTAAACACGAATCGAATGCGATCTTCTTTAATTAAATACAGTACAATAGCAGTGTAAAAAGGTGAATACTATAATAAAGCACCCTACATTATAAACCAGGAATCGTCCTATTCCATAGATCAGTAGTATGTATATGAGTATACAGCAACATTCGCAAAGAGGATTACACCAACCCTACATTTAAGTGGGATAAGGGTAGAAAGATATAAATGACATGTCATGGGCCAGAAAGTCCAAGAAAAGCAGTGAAAGAAAAGTTACACCAAAGTCCATTCAAAAACTCTCATATTCAGCAGTTCTCTTTTCCTCTCGCAAAACATTTTATCAAAATTGTATAAAATGTTTGTTTTCTCAACGCAATCAGCAGATACGTTGTATCAGCATTGTGTAACCGAATGGAACGTAAGGTTAAGTTAACTGATAAGATTTAACCGAGATTATAAACGAGCAGAAACACCATGAAGTTAATACGTAGATTATTCTGTTTAGGAAATGGGTTTAGTTGATTTAAGTATCGGCTTCTGGTTTTTATAGTTATTTGTGGTATTAATGTATTAATACTAGGGCTGAGCTATGGAGTGGACGGTATAGAATTCGATTTATTCTTAGTGCTTAGTAATAAATAAATAGGTAAGTACGTGGTAACATAAAGGGTTAAACCCTGACGGTAATCAAGGAAAAAATTCTTTAAGTAAAATTGTGTCAGTCTTAGGTACATATAAATAAAATGTTTCTTTGTTATTCATGAAAAACTATGTGTTTTATGGAATGCGTCTTTCAGTAGATATATAAATACCTTTCTCTTTTTATATTTTACTAATATTTTATTACTGCATTCTGTTTCCTTAATCTTTCTTCTTTACACGTCTATTTTTATACAAAAAAGGAGAATTTGCTTGTACCCTAGTATCTCAATATTAGGAAATTTAGAACATAAACTACCATGCAAGGCTTAGATGGATCTAAGGGACTTAAGGAAAAATATCTAGAAATGAACTCACCTTAGCCATGGACTCCGAATTCTGATGTTTTTTTTAATTTCCAGGTGTAATAAGTAATCAGCTGGGATGAGCGGCACGGCGACTGCATATCGCTGACTAATGGCTGGTGCGAAGTGGCCAGCCTTCTGCAGGCTTCTGTGTCGGAGGAAAGCGTTCCCGCCAGATCAAATAGAAGACGGCAATTTACGAAGGTTAGACTTAAAAAATGAAAATATAATTTTATAAAAAACATCGTAAAGATCGCAGGAACCCGCTGCATGCAGGCCGGTTCTATCAGATTGGTCTAGAAATCTTTAGGGGAGGCCTATGTTTAGAATGGACTTCCAAAGGCTGAAGATCAAGATAAAGACAAGAGGAGTTAAATAATTAGGTGATGAAAATAAAAATCGTATGATGCTGAAGATGTATTTAGAATAACAGTTTTGGTATTTGGCAAGTTTTTTACATACCAGGCTATCTTTATAGGTTTATACATACTATTATTATATTTTTTTAACCGCCAACGAGTAAGGTGCAAGCATTGTTGTTATTGCATTAAATGGATTATGACTCATGAGTATTAATGTCTTATCTGATGTCTCAGGATTACTAGCGCCATAATGTGCTGTATTCAGCACCAATCAATACTTTGTAATTAAATGTTCTGAATGATTCAATTTATAGACAGCTTACTAACAAACCGAGTTGGCCAGACGACTTGATAAAGATCGTAGTGTACATGTTGGATGCAGAGCGCTTAATTGACAGGTGCGCGAGGAAATCTTTAGGGCAGGTCTTTGTTTCGCAGTGGACTTCAATCCACTTGGATTATAATTATTATCAAACCAAATGCCAAGACTTTTCTATATCCACCTGCTCGTCAATTCCAGATGTCTGAACCGCTGGGATTTGACGGCGTTGGGCGTGGGCAGCGCTACGGGGGCCGGTATCTACGTGCTCATCGGATACGTGGCGCTCACCGTGGCTGGGCCGTCCGTCGTGCTGTCCTTTCTGATGGCTGCTGTCGCCGCTCTGTTTGCAGGTGGGATTTTGTTTATGAACTTTAAATCCTAATACGTATACTCACGCCTTTTATACCCGAAGGGGTAGACAGAGTCGAAAGTAGTGCACCCACCATTCGCCGTGCGTATTCCGTCCCATAATGTAATAGGGGGCGAGCCTATCGTCACATTATCTATACTACGTAATATTATAAAGCTGAAGAGTTTGTTTGTTTGTTTGAACGCGCTAATCTCAGGAACTAATGAACCGATTTTGAAAATTCTTTCACTAATAGGAAGCTACATTACTCCTGAGTGCTATAAGCTACTTTTTATAGCGAGAAAATATTTTTAATCCCGGTAAAACTTTTTCACGCAGGCGCAGCCGTGAGCATATAAGTATAAGACCATATAAGAACTAGTCAGCATGTAAGTATATAAGTTTGTACTAACAATGCCAATGCTATGTGCGAGTTTTTGGATTTAAGGAAACCAAGTTGCTCGAGATAGGAATTGATGCTCGATATGGCGACAGGCTCGCCCATCATATGGGAAGCATAATATAAGGTCGTAGAAACGTGGGTAGTTACGCCTATACCTAACCCTGCAGGAATAAAGGTGTGAGGATATGTACTAACTGACGGGTCCAGTTGGTCAAACTAATTTCATCGAAATGCAGACAACAAAACGCGTAATGACTTAGGAATTAGATAACGCACGCATCGTTATCAACTTGATTATTAATCATAAATACCTTGTAGTCATTGAATTGTTTTCATATTAAGCTACATTGTTTATAGACATTAATTATTGTCGTAAATATGTCAACTGATTAATTCTGTCCCATGAGAATTTACTTTGCAATTTTAAATAAGATGACATACATCCCTCTTTGTCGAAGGGCGGTGCACTTCGATCTCAATTCAATGGAAATGTTAACTTTAGTTCTAAAGTTTGCTGCTACAGATGTGACATAGTTCACTAAGACAAGTTTCCCCCTACGTATAAAATTAGATCCTTCAAGCAGAATAAGCAAAAGCGACTTCACAGGGGAAATTATATCGACCTTCACTGCTAGACATATCAATTGTACTACCCTTACCAGCAAGCACCAAGTCTTGAGCATCTTGAGCTACACAAGTACAACTTGCCACTGGTAACTTTGCCGTGCCCTATAGAATAATTAGTTCTAATTTCTGTGTATTTCAGGTCTGTGCTACGCGGAGTTCGCCAGTCGGGTGCCGAGGGCGGGCTCCGCTTACATCTACACGTACGTTGCCATCGGTGAGCTGATGGCCTTCCTCATCGGCTGGTGCAATATCCTCGAAGCTGCTGTTGGTAAGTATGCTTTTTTTGCGAAGATTGAAAGCAGAATGTACTTCTCGTGTTTATCTCTTACACTTACCTTTTTTCCTGTTCTAATGTTTGGTAGGAACATCACACTTTAACCATGTTGCTGAATGGATTTTGCTTAGTTTTTACAATCGGCCGCGAACCTCACATCAACCCCATCTTGGACAACCGAATTAAAAAACAAATACCTGTTGCCCGAATTGGGAATCTCATGCCCGGTTCATATATTATGCTGCCATTAGATCAATAGGTATCATCATGCGTGTGATGTTAATCGATCATCTGTTTAAGGGTGACAAACCGATATGTAACAAATACAGTATGTAGTACGAAAGACTTATACAGTAGCAGAAAAAAAATTGCAAGAATCCTTTATTTTTCCAGGAGCAGCGAGTCTGTCCAGCGGTCTCAGTCTTTACGTGGATTCCATGGTGAATGGCTCCATGTCGGCATGGTACGAGTCCACCATGCCCCTCGCAGTGCCCCTCATGTCGCCCTACTTCAACCTGCTCGCTTTCCTCATCGTTCTATGTGTGGGAGGTGGGTAGAACTTAGCAAGTAAGAGAACAAAGATTTTGTGCAAGGTAGGTCTTTCGTACCGCCAAGCAGATGTTTTGCGTCTGAAAGAAGAGGCGCCATTGTATTTACTGTGCACTATAAGATGATATTATGTAGTATATCAGAGGACGAATGCAGTACAGTAACTGTATAGTTTTACACTTCTCATTATTGCTTTTTGTACTAATTTGCTGCATTAAATACTCTTAATAAACATACATAATTTCATGCTTTTATCTCCCAACCTTAAGGCAAAGATGCAACTAATACGTGCCCGAATTTTCCTGAGTTTACTCGGTATATTCGTCTCATTGATTTAAATTTTGATATTGTAGCTTTGCTGTCGGTCGGCATGCGCGAGACGGCGTTTGTAAACAACATGCTGGTTGCAGTCAACATTATAGTTATTGTGTTCATCATCGTCGCCGGAGCAGTTTGCGGTAAGTGTACACGATTCTAAATACATTGTGTATAGTATCATATTTACCTGTATTGGGCGTAATTCCCATTTTTAGTCCTAAGTTGGGTATTAAACTTTCAAATGTATACGGCCTATCTTCGTACCTAGAGTCTATGATCATTTCCTGACTGTTTTTTTTGTAAACGTTTACGGCGAAGTTACTTCACTGCAGCTGATGGCATGCAGATGAAGTGGCGTCCAAAGAGAGTATCGACTAATTAAAAAAGAGTCGCCAGTCGTTACAATTGTTGGATTGTTGGAAAAAATCATTAAGTGGTAAGATTCCACACTTAACACAACCCGAATATAAACCAATTGCCTTCCAATTATCTAGCCGACGTCAACAACTGGTATATCCCACTGACGGAAGTTCCCGAGGGGAGCGGTTCGGGCGGGTTCTTCCCGTACGGCGTGTGGGGTACGATGCAGGGAGTCGCTGTTTGCTTCTATGGGTTTGTGGGATTCGATACCGTCAGTGCTGCGGCTGAGGAGGTGAGTATTAGTTTTTATCCTGGCATTAACTGCTTTTTCTAGTTAAAAAATAAATCTATCCAAAGGTTCTCTGGAAGTATTGTACTTTTTGTATAAGCCTAGTTTGAATTGTATCTTTATGTTTTCTTTTATGCCTTAGATGAACAATAAAGAGTTCACAATCAATAAATAACTGCTGAGAAGGACAGAGAGGTATTTTTCATACAGATGAATGACGAGATAAGCAACCCACTTACCTGATGTCTTACCACTGCCCAAAAGCAATTGTAAATCAGAACCTTATAAAGGGACACTGCACTGCATCCCTCATCCTGATACATGAGATTTTAAGTCTCATAATGTCCAGCAATGGATAATGTCTTCCAAATAGAACAACGGTACTAGTATATTTTTTGGTTCTCGTATAAAAAGTAGTAAAATCTTTTATTTCAGGTGCACAAGCCCCGCCGTACTGTCCCATTCACAATTCTCATAGTCCTCCTGGTGGCGTTTCTGGTATACTCCAGTGTTTCCATCGTCATCACCATGATGATGCCTTACTATCTTCAGGTAAGTAGTAATCAGCCGGTTTGACATAATATCGCTTTGGATAATTCCTTTCTTGGCCTATATGGTTTGGGGACCCATTGATGCTGGATTCGATCCCTAAGTGATTCCCAAGTTGGAGAACAGGTGTGCTTTCAAATTTGCTCGGGACAATATTCATACAAAGAGTTATAGTAATGGATAGTATTTACTTTTGCAAGCAATTTGAAGTCATCAAGAACTGGTCACAAGAAATGCAATTACTATTATTATATAAAACAATATCCGTCTGGACTATGCACAGAAGCCTTAGGAATACATTATTTAAATTAGCGATAGGCATAGATAGCGAGCAAGAGCCAGTGCGAAGGGTTGTGAAGTTGTCTGTGACCTGTGTAAGTGTGTGTCTGTAAATATAAGTTTATTTGAGTAAATGACGAGATTAGCCAGTCACTCGGCTGGCGGTAAGCGGTATAATTTAGTTCCCTTGGAAGATATGTGGTCCGCAAGTAAATAATATAAGTCCAGTAGCTTATAAGACTTTCTATTCGATTTATTTCCTTGCGGGAAAACTTTGTGTTTGCCGAGATTCACCGTTCGGGAGGCATAAAATGCGTCCTATTAATCCTGGCTTATAGGAAATGCTGTAAGGGGTGTCATAGCGGGATAGTCACTGATTTAAATCATGTGCTTAAGTAATTTTACTTTTATTTATTTGATTACTCTTAAATTTTGGGCGCTCTTGAATATCCTTTTATTCATCTATATTTCAACAGGATAGGATGTACGCCGTAACTACTGCCTTTGGTTATGTCGGCTGGAACTGGGCGCGATGGATAGTGTTCTTTGGTGCGATATTCGGCATTCTATCTAGGTAAGTACCTAGTTAGTTAAGGCTTTTTATGGTAACATTACTCTCTTCCTAGTCGTTTCCTCATTACTGAGGGTCGTGACCACCATGCGTTTATGCATGGTAGTTTTCTTGGGATAAATTAGTAACGGTAGTGTCCCATTCCTTTCCGTCCCAATCTTTTTGAGGTTATTTAGTCCTCACGGCTACTGACGCCGCCCTTTGATTAAGGGTGTCGGGTTATTTACTGCCGCCCGATGCTCGGCGTTATTGCTCGTTTAGCACTACCCGGAGGACACGTGTGGGGAAGTAGAAGGTAGCTCCCACGGACGCGAGCAACTCCATCCTCGGTAACATTACACAGAGGTTAAATTAGAACGCAGGAAGAAATTCTTGGAACCAATGCGCTGATTCCAGACTAACCTGTCAGAAGCGGCCTGCATCCAGCGGGTTCCTGCGACCTTCACAAGGTCCTCCGTCCACCTTGTAGGAGGACGTCCCACGTTGCGCTTGCCTGTACGTGGCCTCCACTCGAGAACTTTTCTATCCCATCTGTTGTCAGTTCTACGAGCTATGTGCCCTGCCCACTGCCACTTTAGCTTGCTAATCCGCTGGGCTATGTCGGCGACTTTCGTTCTTCTACGGATCTCTTCATTTCTGATTTGATCGCGTAGAGAAACGCCGAGCATTGCCCTCTCCATAGCTCGCTAAGTGACAGTGAACCGTCTTAGGCAGTCTTCTGACAGGTTGGTCTGGAAATCTTTGGGGGAGGCCTATGTTCAGCAGTGGACTTCTAAAGGCTGAAGAAGAAGAAGAAGAATGCGCTGATTCAGAAAATGTTTTACTCTTTTTCTTTTTATGATTGAAAGAAATTTGCATGGTCGTCTCCAATTTTTCTGTGTAAATCTTACATATTTCAATTAACATAACTACGTCCAATTAACTTTGTTGTGTTTTCTTTTAAGCATACTGGGCGCACTACTTTCCCTCCCGAGGCTGCTGTATGCGATGGCCTCAGACGGGCTGCTGTTCAGCTTTTTCGCCAAGTTGACTCCGAGCCGCAAGTCTCCAGCTCTAGCCACCGCGCTGTCAGCTGTTATAATCAGTAAGAGGTTTAACTACTATTTACTTTAATTATAACATGGCATAAGCTTACTCCTCTAGTCTTGAAGAGGTAAGTTGAGTAAGAACTAGCGCTTCGGTTTCAGCTCCAAAATCTGTCCCATGATGTAATAGGGAGCAAGGCCATCACCATACTTCTTATGTCTTTATGAAAGTCCACTGTGAGGTCAGCGCAAAACCCATTTTCAACTATATTTCAAAAATTATTTGGTTTCATGTTTAGTACCAGCCACCCACCTGATATCAAAATTCTCTGGGCGAAGAAGTCTCTGGTAAACGGTTTTAAATAACCAAGATAAAATTACGGTACGGCCTAGGATCCGAATAACACAGTTCACAGCTCTAATATACTGGTTAGGTCACGATTACCTACAAACCTTCGGATTTACTTTACCTTCTAACCTCGTGTTCCAGGTGTGCTGGCAGGTATTTTGGACCTGGAGACTCTTATCCTGATGATGTGCCTCGGAACACTCTTCTCGTATACCATGGTCGCGATCTCTGTTGTAGTTTTAAGGTAAGCCTGTTTTAAAATAGCTCCGCGACAGTTAATAATAATGTGAACAATTCTAAAAAAAAAAAAATGCATTGAGAGGTGTCAAGGGACACCCGGACACCCTTTCGATTAATTAGTGAAGGAATTGTAATAAATTTTTATTTATATAACAGAGTGTGTATATATATAAATATTTTCCTATTTCCGTTCCAATACATAAGTTTCTAGAGAAAAAAACAAATAAATACGTGTGGCACTCGGAGATTGCCGCGGTAAAGCCATTGCATAGCATTTTTATCACAAATTTTGATTGACTAAACACAAATTCGATCTTACGCTTACCACATAAAGTAGATTTTTAAACGCGAGCAAAGCACGTTTAGTCTTGTTATTGATAAATGTCAGTAACCAAAGTAGAATAAATCAACAAAATTTGAAAAAAGAATGTTACGTTCGATTCTTTTGTACTCGTGCCGTGCCAACGCTGGGGAAATAGCTTCTACACAATGTATTTAAGGTTCATATTAGATTAGTAAGAAATGGTTTTAATGACTTTAATAAATAAAAATATACTCGTTTCAAGAATTATAGCTTCTACGCATTGTATTTAAGGTTCATATAAGTAAGATAATAGCAAAAAGTGTCGTGACAACTTTTCCGTCCAGCCCCCTTTCACAACGCGCAATAAGGAACTTCGTTCCAAAAAAAATTCGCAATATCAATAAGTTTAGCTTAATTCTAACAATAATCTTATTCAAAAAAGGAGGTTCTGTATTCGACCCGTATGTATGTATGTAAGTTTGTATGGCGACGATTTTCTCAAAAACTTCTAATCCGATTTAGATGGAGTTTTCGTTATTCAAATGTATATTTTTCAGGGAAGGTTTTGATTGAAGTTGAAATAAATTTGCTTTATTGTCACTTTACAGATATCATTCAAGTTATGCCCCAAAATCATCACCTGGATTTTTCAAAGAGCTCTTTGGTTGCGGATTCCGTTTGCCCACTAAAGGCACGGAGCGGATCGTCGAAGTTTGCTTGGCTTTGTTCAGTAAGTTATTTTAAAAACTGGATAAAATGTGAGAAATTGGTGGCACTGCGCAATCGGAAAACATTGATTTAAGGTCTTCCCCGAGCAAACGGCCTTGAGCATTCGTTTCATACATTTCAGCGCATGGTCTACGAGAGGAAATATGCAGAGATATATGATTAATTTATTTAACAATTCAATTGTAGGTCTTTTTGAAAATTTTATACTACCAAAAAGTTCTTTACTAAATTAAGTTCTAATAGGCATTTTCATTATGAAATTAACGAAACAATATCCACATAAAAATTGGAAACTACGAAAGTAAAGATAACATATTGCAGAAATATGTTATAAATTTTGTATACATAGCTTCTAAAAACTACATAAAATACCGTTTTGCTACAGGGATCCTCTTAACAAAAACATTTTATTTAAGAAAAGGACTATAAATAAATAAATAAATAAATAAATAAATAAGCCTTTATTTCTACTACATAGATGTGAAAAAAAATTCTTTACATAAGCCTACACGTAGTAGTCGCCTCCTCAGCGTAGGCCTCCCCCATCAATTTCCACAGCTTCCTATTCCTTGCCTTCGTCATCCAGTCCGGTCTTACTAACTTCAAGAAAATATCGTCCCACCTCTTCATAGGAAAAGGACTATAGAGAATGTAATATCCCTAGTTGCAGGCTTTGATTAATTATATACCTAGATAGACACTGAACGTTTCAAACGCCTCGAAAAAAATAGAGGCCAACAGTTGTCCACTAAATGAGTTCGAGTGAATTATTTTTTGTTGTTGTTCATGGATATAATTTTCTCCCCATTTTAATAGAAACCATGTAATAACTGGTATAATTATGCGCGCACACAAGGATACGCAGAATGATGCAGCGATAGCGTATGACAAAGCTGTCACGCATACTAGCTTAAGAAAAGTTGGCCTGTTTATTTTAGTTTCATTGCAGCGCGTCACTCTATCTAGGTTTATAATTTATCAAAGGTTGCAGGTAATAATATTTGACTGTAGGAACATTGTCCTATCATCAGTTATTATTTTTTCTTTTCACTGCCAGAATCAAACGCCAAACATTTTCATACTAATGAGGGCTAGCATTTTTTTGCACCCATGTTGACGTCATGTGATAGAAAATTCGCACAATTGATACACTTTGTAAAATATGTGTAGCTCTTTTAATTTGAATTATAGTCACACAATATTTTTTTTGATAAATTGATTATTTTTTCTAATTAATCTTTTTAATTGCCTGAACTACGAATATCTCTTCAGTTGCTGCTTCCGTCAGCTCAGCCCTGGTGATCACACATGCCAACAGCCCTCTCATCCCTGCAGTGCTTATACATGCACTGGCAGTCCTGCTCGTGATCATCATGATGATGCAGCCGAGAGCGAAGGAAGAGGTGTCTTTCAAGGTTTGTTTTTCTCGACCAAGCAGCATTATCAATTAATTTAGTTTATCGTTTTCTTACGTAGGCATAAGAAAAACCATCATATTTCAGTATGGTGATAATAATAATTTAGCTGGATATTTTTTTTATTTCAGATTTTGAGAATTGGTTATTGAAAATAAATATATATTTCTATTAATTTCAGACCCCGCTGGTCCCGCTGATCCCTTGCCTCAGCATCTACGTAAACGTGCACCTAATGGTGCTCATCAAACTGCAGACGTGGATC